>CM035128.1:97475816-98675816 GCA_020205605.1 Panax ginseng | reverse complement strand
GGGTTGATGAATGCACCAGCTGCATTTATGGATATGATGAACAGAGTGTTCAAACAATATTTGGACAAGTTCGTTGTTGTGTTTATCGATGATATTCTAGTCTATTTTAAGATGCCAGAAGATCATGCTGAACACTTAAGATTAGTGTTGGAGACACTAAGAAAGGAGAAGTTATATGCGAAATTCACTAAGTGTGAATTTTGGCTGGAGAAGGTACAGTTTTTAGTTCATGTCATTGACCAATAAGGGATTTTAGTGGATCCAACGAAGGTAGAAGCAGTGATGAGCTGGGAACAACCGAAAACGCCAACTGAGGTGCGGAGTTTCCTAGGGTTAGCTGGGTACTATCGAAGATTTATCCAAGATTTTTCAAAGGTAGCTACTCCGTTGACTAACTTGACAAGGAAGACGGTGAAATACGTGTGGATGGATAAATGTGAAGACAATTTTCAAGAACTGAAGAAAAGATTAAGTGAAACGCCTGTTTTGTCATTACCCGATGTCACAGAAAATTTTGTAGTTTATAGCGATGCTTCGCATAGAGGACTTGGTTGCGTGCTCATACAGCATAGCAAGGTCATTGCGTATGCATCACGGCAGTTGAAGAATTATGAGAAAGTTTACCTTACTCATGATCTGGAACTAGCCATGAGTAGTATTACCTTAAAAGATATGGAGACATTATCTTTATGGGGAGAAATGTGAGATATATACGCACCATAAGAGTCTTAAATATATCTTCTCACAGAAGGAGTATAATATGAGACAGAGAAGATGGCTGGAGTTGATAAAGGATTACGATTGTGAAATCCTGTATCACCCTAGAAAAGCCAATGTAGTTGCCGACGCCTTAAGTAGGAAGTGTCGGGAAAAGTTTTCTATGTTAACGACTTAAAATGAGTTAATAACGGAGATGGCTAGGATGGAGATAGAATTGAAGATGCCAAGTGAATCGGGACAAATACTTTTTATGACGGAGATGCAATCTACCATCGTAGATAGAGTTATAGAGGTACAACTCAAAACTGATTAGTATGACCAAGTGAAAAAGATGTTAGCGGATAAAAAGGATATTAAGTATAGTCTTGATAATGAGGGATTATTAAGATTTGAAGGAAGAATTTGGGTTCTGAATGAGATGGAATTAAAAGATCAAGTGTTACAGGAAGCTCATAGTTCGAGGTACTCGATACATCCTGGTAGTACAAATATGTATCAAGACCTTCGACAGAGTTTTTGGTGGCTGAACATGAAGAGAGAAATAGCGGAATATGTGAGTATGTGCTTGACTTGTCAAAAGGTTAAGTCCGAACATCAACGACCCAGTGGCTTGTTACAGTCATTGGAGATACCAGAATGGAAGTGGGAGCATATCACGATGGACTTCGTGGTGGGACTTCTGACAATGGCAAAAGGGTACGATTCGATTTGGGTAATAGTAGACCGGTTGACGAAATCGGCTCACTTCTTACCAATTAGGGTCAAGTATAACTTAGACCAGTTAGCTAAACTTTATGTTAATGAAATTATTTCTAGACATGGAGTACCAGTATCGATTGTGTCAGATCATGATCCATGATTCACATCGAACTTTTGGAGAAGTTTGCAAGAACATTTGGGAACACAGTTGAAGTTAAGTACAACGTATCATCCACAAACTGATGGGCAGAGTGAGAGGATAATTCATGCGTTAGAAGACATGTTGAGGTCTTGCGTCATGGATTTCAAGGGTAGTTGGGATGATCACCTACCACTTGTAGAGTTTGCGTATAACAACAGTTATCATGCAAGCATAGGTATGCCGCCTTATGAAGCTTTGTACGGAAGAAGGTGCATAACACCATTGTATTGAGATGAAGTGGGAGAACGCTGGATGCTAGGACCAGAATTGGTGCAGCAGACAGCGGATGTAATAAAGTTAATACGGATGCATTTTGTGACAGCTCAGGACATATAGAAGAAATATACGGACTCACATAGATTAAATCGAGAGTTTGAAGTAGGCTCATATGTGTTTCTAAAGGTATCTCCCTAGAAAGGAAAGATACGCTTTGGAAAGAAAGGAAAGTAAAGTCCAAGGTTTATAGGACCTTTTGAAGTATTAAAACGGGTGGGAGAGGTAGCCTATGTGATAGCATTACCTCCAGACCTAGAACGAATACATAACGTGTTTCATGTATCTGTGTTACGTACTTATAAGCCGGACTATAAGCATGTAATTGAGTATGAGCTGATTCATATTGAGAAGGACTTAACATATGAAGAATTGCCGATTCAAATTATCTATAAGAAGGAGCAAGTTCTGCGGAACAAAGTAATACCTTCGGTAAAGGTATTATGGAAGAACCACGATGCCGAAGAAGCAACGTGGGAATTAGAAGAAAAGATGAAGAAAAATTTTCCTCTATTATTTGATTAAAGTAAGACGAGATTCTGGGGACAGAATCCTTATAAGGGAGGAAGGATGTAACGACCAAGAAATTCGGATCTTATTGTAAAATAATTTTATTGAATTAAATAATAAATAAAATTATATTCTATGTGATATCAAGGTGGTTGTTATTCTATAACCTATTAATGTTGGAATGTCGTAGTATTTTAGCTACGTGAAGGAATTAAAGTGTTTGAATTTCCAAGACGAAAATAAAAGTTTTTTGAGAAATTTTCCAAAAAACACTATTCATCGATATTTGCTCGGGATTTATTTTTCAATTTTCGAGAAATATGTAATGATAGAATGTCAAAGTAAGATGGATTATGTAATAATAATCTAAGTATGGAAAACACAATATTTCGCTTGCGGACTTAAATTGAGAACGTTAAGGAAAGAGAAGAATTAATGAGTTAGGTTAATCGTATGATACGTGAGTATTGTACGAAGTAATGAATACGAGTATAATACAAAGTATTATACGAGTTTGTATGAAGGATGGTATATCGTATATAATGAAGTTGTATATGAATTAGAATACGAGAATGATAAGTCAACAATACATATATGTATTGAGCAATGATATTGGACTTGTAAGATTGGTTAGGAATTTATACAAGCCCAAGTGAATTAATGGTGAGGCCCAACTATTAATTAATAAACAAGTTAGTGTTTGTTAATGCCAAGCCCAAAGGTTAAGTAAATCTAAGTTCAAGCTAGGATCCAATAAGTTGATTGACCCATGGAGCAAACCATGTTAATGTGGTTAATCTTGGTGATCAAGCATAATGTGTGATGACCAAGACTTAAGAGTAATGGCCAAGAAAAAGATAAGAGTTGTGATTAAGAAGTAATGAATAGTAAGGAGGCGGCTTAAGGAGGTGGGATTGTGTTTTGACTAAACTACCCTAGCTTTGGAAATTCTATAAATAGAAGAAAAATGCTACCCATTTCTTACTTGTTCAAATAATCCAACAAACTTATAAAGTGCTGAAGTGTTAGAGAGAATAAGCAACAATAAGTTATTTCCATTTGTAAGAAGAAGAAGAAGACTACTTTTCCAAAACTTCAAAGGGTAAGACTTCTTCTCCATTTATCTTCTATCTCTACTATGATAGGTTGATAAGAAAAGTATGGATTAAGCAACATGGATGTTAAGAAGCAAAAAGAATGAGTAATCAATGAACTTAAGCCGTATAAGTAGGAAATAAGTCATTTACACTTGTATAAGTTATGAACTTATGAAGAAGTTATATGAACTTAATATGAGTTTATCTTATGAAGTAGTATGAAAGTGAAGAACTTGTATGAATACGTATCATGTATACAAGAATGATATTATATGTTGATAACATGTAAGTTTGGTGATTAAAAAGACCTTAACTTTCATAAGTTATGAAGAATGACGCTATAAGTAGTTTATACTTTAATAAGTTATAAGCTCATGAAAGAATAAGTCAAAATCCAACATGAAAATAAATTATTGTAGTAAGTATGTTGAGATGTTCATATGATGAATTGAATTCATTTGAAGTAATGAACAAATCATAAGTAATGAGGATTTGCCGAAAATTGCCCGATTGGACAATAATCGTCGAATTCGTGAAATTCTCGGAATAGAATTTAAATTTTGTGTTTGAACTCAGAAACGTTGGTTTTCGATGGAGACAAGTCATATTTATCATTTTAGAGTTGTGGACTCAAAAATGATCGAATTCCGACTTAGAACGAAGAAACGAGCGCTGAACGTTCACGAACGTTTATCGTTTACGTTAAAAATGAACCAATAGGTGAATTTTTAGCAAACGAAGTAAAATAGATAAAATTCTTACATGAACGCGTAGAGTATGTAATTTGTGAACCGTAGGTTTTTGAACGAGCCAATTCGAACTTATAACGAAGAAATTATGAGCCCGGGAAATTCGTAAAAGTCGAAAAAACGGCCCAAACTATTCGGTGCGAGTGGTCGACGCCATGGCGTCGACCCTAGACCAATTTGTCACACCGCAGCGCGAGACTAAAACCGAGCATACTAGAAAGTGGCACATAGCAGCCACGCCCACTTAGTAAGGACTCATGCCAGCATCGCCAGTGCCCCGGATGTTGTTATCGCTAACTCATGGCCCATGTGCAGATGTAACCTTTATATGATGGCGCCATAACGCCCCCCTTGATCCAAGATAGTAAAGAATAAAAATGATTACAAAGAAAGGAATGGGATTAATTCGAATCGAACTTACCTTAAAGAAACTTGAAGTAACATTGTTAAAACTTACTTAAACCGTAAGGATAATACATAAAGGTTGTTGATAACCTATTCAAATATGAATGCAAGTAGGATGACAAGCCAGAATTGATGGTAAACAAATATAATATATGATTAAATTGAGATGAAGGGTAAGATATAGTCATATACATACTTAATTATATATTACCTAATGTATGATGTTATGTAATTATGTATTGTAGAGACGTGAAAGACTCGAACATAAAGTAATTATGTTGTAGAAGACGCTAAAGGCAAGTATTCTAACCCTTGTCTCAGTTCAATCTGAACAAGTTTTGTAATTCATGTATCCTTGCGCATGAATTAAGGTATGATAATGTTAAAGCCAATTCTTCGGCTAGACTTAAATGCATTTGGTGGATTATTGATAATATATCCAACTGTTATTAAGTTGTTATCTTTTGTCAACTACTTGATATGGTTTTCAAAAGAAGACTGAGTATGATAAACAAAAGTTTTGTCATCATACGACAAGCATGTGAGGTTGCCACAAATTAAACATACATACGTTAAATGAATGTAGTGTTGATCAACATAGAGTACAATAGGCTGATCACGTAGAAGTGCTCGTAAGTAATATCGAACTTATGGACATAGTGTCGGGTTGTCCTTTTCAAAGAAAGAATGAAATACTCAAGGTCTTAGACCTGAGTTAATGGTTTACTGAATATTATTATTATTGTAAAACATTTTAAAAGAAAGGTGAAGTGTTATTTTGAATCATCAATAGTACTTCATAACTATTGTTCAGTTATTGAAGATATACAATTCTTATGTGTCAAACATGTTGTTTATTGAAATTGTCATACTTGTTAAGCTAGTTATGCTCACTCTTGCTTGAAACATATGAATGCAGCTAAGACTGAACGTCCCAAAGGATCGAATAAGGATAAAGGAAAAGCTAAGGCAGATCGTTAAGTCGCCATGTAATAAAGATAGGTTTAATGTTGTAATGTAGTTGATATTATGATAAAGAACTTTTGTAATGGGTTTAGAACTTGGGAAAATGTAAATATTATTTTGATTATATAGAAGAGATATTCATTCTTTTGTGGCTTTTCAATTGGATGAATGTATAAATGTTAGTACAGTATAGCACCATCTGTCAGGTTGGAAGAAACACGGGTTTGGGGGCGCTATAATATTTATAAATTTTGCAAAGTATTCAAGTTGTTATATAATATTCGATTGGTTGGGGAATATTCTTTTTATCGGCGAATATCCGTATGATGGTACAATCATTGGTGGACCCCACAACAGAATTATTGTCGGATTAAGAAAATGACAAAAATATTTAATGAAAATAATGGTGGAAGTTTTACCATTAAAACTGTTCAACTACTCAGTAGTAAAAGTACAGTAATACGCGTGGTTTCATAGTAGCACACGATATTAATTATTGATGCTTACATGAGAAGTCACTCAGTTTTGTTCAATTATTGCTACAGTAATTGCTGCATAGTATCTCACGTTATTTGATTTAATTATTGTCGATATTTTGTATATTATTAAATCAATAATTGAGACGACAAAGTTATTAATATTATTATTTACAATATTAACGATGTCTAGAAGTTCTGCCAAGGAGAGGTTTGGTCACCTAATTGCTCGCCAATAGGGAGAAATCCTTATTGGAAAGCACCCTTTTTCCTGGGAACGACCTAGTCGATTAATATTGCGAATTATAATAATAATGATAAATGTTGTTAAATATATTGAGGTGTTTTTTTATGAAGTCACGAAAGTTTATATATATATATAAATTTTGTTTTATTAGTATTATTAATGTAATAAAATGTAAAAATCTTTTTATATAAAACAAAATACATTTATAAAGTTATTTGTTTTATTAGACAATAATTAGAATATAATATATTTTATTATGCATAGTATTTGCATAGTAAAATATTTTTATATAAAATGATTACTTTTAAAAAGTCAATTATTTTATTAAATTTTAAATAATATATATATATATATATATTATATTTTATTACATAGTATCCTTTCCATTTTCCTATAAATAGGATGCTTAGTTAGAATTGAAATCACACCGTAAATTCGTAGAATTCTCTTCATAATCTTGAGCGTATTTCTTTAGAGTTTTAAGAAGCTTTGAGCGTAGTGCAAGTTTTCTTCAAGTATATCCCCGCCCTACCCGTCGGAGTACTCTTCTTTATAAGGTAAGGGATATTATTTGTTGTACTCCTTATTATTCATTTGAATAACTCAGATATGCCAAGTACCGCATACATGGTGAAATTCTTCTGTTATTCCATTCTTTATTATTATGTTGAATAACTTTGTCTATGCCAAGTACCGCATACATGGTGAAATTCTTCTATTATTCCATTCTTTATTATTCTGACAGAATATCCTGTCTGTACATTTTCGCATGACCTGGTTCCATTATTTATTATTCTCATGTAATATCCTCGTCTGCATACATTTACGTATGACCTGGTTCCATTCTTTATTATTCTGTTGAGAATAACTCGTCATCGCATTATCTATAACATGCATGGTGAATTCTTATGTTATTCCATTCTTTATTATTTTGTTGGAATAACCTGTATATGTGGATTACCACATGCATGGTAAATGATCCTTTGTATTTCATTCCTTATTAAATTGTGGAAATGATCTGTCTACGTGGATTACCGCATAGCGGGTGAAAATCCATTTGAAGTTTCGTAATTTTTCTTACCCTTAAAAATTCTAGAAAGTCATAATATAAGCATTGGACTGTTGATTATGATGAAAGTCATAATAAAAACATTGGACTAATAAAAATCATGGGTATATGTAGTATTAGTAAGTGTTATAATGAGTTATGTTGGTTATTATGTGAAAACATGTAAGTTTCTTAGAAATCACAAAGAGTTGAAAATCATATTTTTGGTGAAAATGGAACATGAAATTTAAGTGACTATATCTCCTATTATATTTTCATTTGTTGAGTGTGGTCAAGTTCTACAGTTAGATCTATGAGTTTTCTAACTTATCCAAGTGGAATCACTGGAAAAGTTGGTGTATATTTTCGTGTGGACTGATTTTAGCAAAGGAGTCAAAAATTGAAAAAATACCAAAATGCTACTGCCCATAAATTTAAAAGGGCATTTTCGACCACTTAATTTTTGAGAAAAACTCCGGCGTTTTGGGACATGGAAATATATGGTATAAAGTACCTCCTGTCCAAAAATGAGCTCATTCCGACTTAAAATGAGCAAGTTATGACCATTTAAATATTTAGGTTTTTCCGATTTAAAAATGCTATAATCAAGTTCTATAACTCTCAGATGACCATGAAATTTAAACTGAAGCTCACGTTAACATGTGTAAGATCCTGTAAAAATTTTGGAATTTCTGGAGTTAAACTTGAGGTAGCTAATTTCTTAAGGAATTAATGGGAAATTGATTTTCGAAAAATACATAAGAGAGTTGAAAAACTATAAAAAAAATACTTGTTGTGTATGATATATATATATATATATATATATATATATATATTTGGACAAAGGATAGAAAAATAATAAGTTGATTTGGTAATTTTTCATGAAAATGGTTTAGTTTCAAACATATGAGTTAAATATGTTATGTGAAATTGAAGAATTGGTAAATAGGATTTTAGGGCTTGAAAATCCTATATAAGGTAATATGATGACTGATTTGATCATTGGTGATGAAATCTTATTTAGTATGGCATTTTGAATGATTAAATGCATTATTTGGTAAAGTGTAAACAATTGAAATAAATTGTTTATAAGTTTAAGAAGTGATTAAAATATTGTTATAATATGAATAATATTAGATTATGAGTTCATTAAGTGTTTGATAATATTTGGATAAATTTAAAGTCTTTAATATTTATCCTTCTTTTCGTTTGATTAAATATTATTGTCATCATCCTCATGCTTATATTGTGATGAATGTCATCTTTGGCTTACGTGCAGAGATGGACTTGGTCTGATTATGACCAGGGATTATACGGTATAATTATGACCGTAATGTAACAAATGATGTGATAAAAGTCCGCATTGGCCTGCAGTTCATTGGTGGACAGTTGTTGGTATGATTATGACTAGGGATTATTCGGTATAATCATGACCATTGATGATTACATGAATATCCTTGGTTGTGGTGCAGGGATGATGTGGTTTATTTATTAAGCTGAGTCTCAGCAATAAAGTTTATGAAAATATTTTTAAATCATAGAAGATAGTAGATTTTATGCTCTACTTGATTCTTCTAATGGATTGCTTGTTCCGCTACGGTTAAACTTGATGTCTATTGTATTTTATCAGTTTAACATTGTTAAAGACTAATGATAATTTATTCTGCATTATCTTAGTCATAATATTTTTTACTGGGCTAGTTGAGCTCACCCTTTCTTTCACTATTCTCTTCAGGAAATGAGAATATAGCTGGTACGAGTCGGGGAATGGAGTGACGATCCAGATGATAGCATTAGTAGTCCGTACTATGGTATAACATGCAATATATAATTGTATTGAGGACCTAAGATGTGTGTGTCATATTTTATACGTCACTTAATAATTGATTTTGGTGAACAACAATAGGGTGATGAGAACCCGACCCTGAAAGTGTAAAAACTGCACCACAGTAAAATGAAGAGAACAAAAATCTTCTTGTGTCCCTTTGGAGACTTGAAATATTTGCTGTTGTACTTTATATGGCATGTATTAATTTGAGTATGAATATTGTCGTATTATATACGTTATAATATTTGTATTAAAACTCATAGTATATATGTCGTCGTATTTTGCACGACTGTTGTATAATTAAGATTGTAGTTGAATTTTGTTCCATGTATCTAGCGACTCAAGATGGGTGAGGTATACATATTTTGGGGGACATCACAGTTGGTATCAAAGCTTCGGGATATGATCCCTGGCTGAGATGTGAGACAAGAACTAGGAGGGCAGAGACGGGGAATTCCTTCGCTAGTATGACCTATCTAAGTTTATTTGATATTTAATTGGTCGGTTAGAGTATAGAGATAATATGTGATATATTAATTAACCCTTGTTTTCTGGTAGTATTTGAAAATGGCATCCAAAAATGTTGACATAAGCAATGAAGCACATGAGACCGTTGAGTCACCAACGATCAATGTCCAGGGTAATGTGCAACAAGAAGACAATAATTCTCGTGAAAACAATAACACCGATAAAATGGTGAACGATGTGATGTTCAAAAGCTTTATGCAATTCATGAAACATCAGGCGAGAACGGCTCCTGTCCAAAATGCAGGTGGAAACATTGACAACTCTCGGACGGTCACCGCTAAGCATTTCAAGGAGCTGGGACCACCATAGTTTTTTGGAGAGCCAAAACCACTTAAGGAAGAGACGTGGATAAAGCAGATCAACAAGATATTTGATGTCTTGGGATGCTCCAAGGAATAAAAGGTTACCCTTTGCTACCTTCATGTTGTGTGCAGAGGCAGATTACTGGTGGGAATCTATAAAGCGTACTCAACCTGCCGCACTAAAGATGTCTTGGGAGAAGTTCCAAGAATTGTTTAACGACAAGTACTTTCCTGAAAGTATTCATCACATGAAGGAGGTGGAGTTCATCAAGCTTGAGCAAAACAATATGACCGTGGCGCAGTACGAAGCTAAGTTTGCTAAGTTGTCTCGGTTTGCGTTCCACTTGGTTGATAATGAAGAGAGAATGACGCGGATGTTTCTAAGAGGTTTGAAACCCGAGATACGTCAATACCTTATCTCTCATAAACTGTGTTTGTATTCAGATGTTGTGAATAGGGCTCAATTATTAGAGCGCGATAATGAGTCAACCCAACCAAGAGAGAGCAGCTGACAAGTCGATAATACCAGTGGTAGCAGTCATCGAAGCGGTGACAACAAATGTGGAGGGAATCAACATGCTAGAAATGATAACCACTTCGGTGGTAATCATAGTCAAGACAATATGAGTGGAAATTTCAAGAAGAGAAGGTTAAGCAAAGATGGAAAGACGTCAGCACCAGCAACCACTGTTAAGGAAGGAGAACGACTGCCGGTCGTATGTTACAAATGTTGGGGGGAAGGACGCATAAGTCTAAACTGTGCGATGCAGTCCAAAGCATGTTATAATTATGGAAAAGAAGGTCACTTAGCCCAATTTTGTCGTGCACAAAAGTCAAGTCCAGTTGGGACGGTGGCACCAAAGGCAGATACGGACAAAACAAAGTCGGTGGTTTCAGGAAGAGCGTTTTTTGTGACTTCTCAAAAAGCGAGTAACCCAAACGAAGTTAGCACAGGTTAATTAATTATAATTTTTTGCGAAGTCTATACCTTATTAGATACCGGTTCTACCCCTTCTTTTATCTCTCTTGTTTGCGCTCAACGTTTAAATTTGACTTCGAAGAAATTAGACTTTGACTTATCTGTTGAAGCTCCATTAGGAGAAACCTTCATTACATGTGCTATCCAAGTCTTGGATGAGAGTCACAGCTTTGAATGATATTTCTATTGTTAATAAATTTCCTGACGTATTCTTGAAGACTTCTTAGCCTACCCCTAGATCGTGAAATCAAATTTTGTATTGACCCAAGTACAAAACAATTTCTAAAACCCTTAAATATTTCTTCAACCAAAATGAATGTATAATGCGCCAAAGACGTTGGCTCGAGCTGTTGAAGATTACGGTCATACCATTTAATATCATTGTAGAAGAGCGAACGTGGTAGTTGACGCGTTGAGTAGAAGATCATATGCATTTATAAGTGCGAATATACGAACCTACGTGAAGATAATGAATATATGATTAGAACCGACTTTAGTTGATAATGTTAAAGCTGCTACAGCTACAAACCCGTAGCTGATGAATATGAAGAAGAAGGTTCAAGAGGGCGTTATTTTAAAAGCAAGAGTTGCTGAAGAGAGGAAATCTCAACCCTCGATTTAATTGGCACATTTGAAATCCTCGATCGAGTAGGAACTGTGGCCTATAGACTCATTTTACCGCCAAGTATGTCGCGTGTTCATAACGTTTTTAACGTATCGATGTTACGTAAATATGTGGATGACCCGAACCACATTATTAAATTAGAACAAGACAATATAGTAGAAAATTTAACGTATGAGGAGATACGTGTTAAAATCTTGGATAAGAAGGATCGTATTCAACACTCAAAGGTTATACCTCAAGAGTTATAATTTGAAATGAAATCAAGGTATCCTCACCTCTTCGGCATACCAGTTACGTATATAAATTTCGAGGGCAAAATTTCATAAGGAGGGGAGATTGTAAAACCCCAAATTTTACGAATAAAGAATTAATTTTCTCAAAATATTTTTTTAATATTATGGTGTGGATTTGAGATAATGTTATAGTTGTGGGTAGTATTTATAAATTTTACAAATTATGCAAGTTGTTATATAATATTCGATTGGTCGGGAAATATTCTTTTTGTCAGGGAATATCCGTATGACGGTACAATCATTGGTGGACCCCACAACAGAATTATTGTCAGATTAAGAAAACGACAAAAATATTTTATGAAAATAACGGCAAAAGTTCTACCGTTAAAACTGTTGAACTACTCAGTAGTAAAAGTACAGTAATAAGCGTGGTTGCATTAGTAGCACACGGTATTGATTATTGATGCTTACGTGAGAAGTCACTCAGTTTTGTTCAATTATTGCTACAATAATTGTTGCATAGTATCTCACGTTATTTGATTCAATTATTGTCGATATTTTGTATATTATTAAATCAATAATTGAGACGATGAAGTTATTAATATTATTATTTGCAATATTAACGATGTCTAGAAGTTCTGCGAAGGAGAGGTTTGGTCTCCTAATTGCGCGCCAATAGGGAGAAATCCTTATTAGAAAGCCCCATCTTTCCTGGGAACGACATGGTCGATTAATATTGTGAATTATAATAATGATGATAAATGTTGTTAAATATATTGATGTGTCTTTTTATGAAGTCACGGAAGTTTATATATTTATATATATTATATATATAAATTTTATTTTATTAGTATTATTAATGTAATAAAATGTAAAAGCTTTTTATATAAAAATGTAATACTTTTATAAAGTTATTTGTTTTATTAGACAATAATTAGAATATAATATATTTTATTATACATAGTGTTTTGCATATAGTAAAATCTTTTTATATAAGATAGAATACTTTTATAAAGTTATTTGTTTTATTAGACAATAATTAGAATATAATATATTTTATTATGTATAGTGTTTGCATATAGTACTGCATAATGTTTGATATAGTAAAATCTTTTATATAAAACATAATACTTTTATAAAGTTAATTATTTTATTAGATTTTAAATAATATATATATATATATATATTATATTTTATTGCATAGTATCCTTTCTATTCCTATAAATAGGATGCTTAGTTAGAATTGAAATCACACCAGAAATTCAGAGAATTCTCTTCTATAATCTTGAGCATATTTCTTTAGAGTTTTAAGAAGCTTTGAGCGTAGTGCAAGTTTTCTTCAAGTATATCCCCGCCCTACCCGTTGGAGTACTCTTGTTTATAAGGTAAGGGATATTAATCGTTGTACTCGTAAGGGATATTATTTCTTTCATATTCATGAAGTGAACTTCTGTTATTCCATTCCTTATTATTTTGTTGTAATAACCTGTATATGCGACGTACCGCATACATGGTGAAATTCTTCTGTTATTCCATTCTTTATTATTATGTTGGAATAACCTATCTATGCGAAGTACCGCATACATGGTGAAATTCTTCTATTATTCCATTCTTTATTATTCGTTTAATATCTTGGTTGTATGCGTTTTTAATGACCTAGTTCTATTATTTATTATTCATCGAAATATCCTATCTCATGACGCTGCATGACATGGTTCCATTATTTATTATTCTGTCAGAATATCTTGTCTATGCGTTTACGCATGACCTGGTTCCATTCTTTAATATTTTATTGAGAATAACCTGTCTGTGCGGTCTATCGCATGCATGGTGAATTCTTCTATTATTCCATTCTTTATTATTCTGTTGAAATAACTTGTATATGTGGATTACAACATTCATGGTGAATGATCCTTTGTATCTCATTCCTTATTAAATTGTGGAAATGATCTGTCTACGTGGATTACCGCATGGCAGGTGAAAATCCATTTGCAGTTTTGTAATTTTTCTGACCCTAAAAAATTCTTGAAAGTCATAATATAAGCATTGGACTGTTGATTATGATGAAAGTCATAATAAAAGCATTGTACTGATGAAAATTATGGGTATATGTAGTATTAGTAAGTGTTATGATGAGTTATGTTGGTTATTATGTGAAGACATGTAAGTTTCTTAGAAATCACAAAGAGTTGAAAATCAGATTTTTAGTGAAAATGGAACATGATATTTAAGTGACCATATCACCTATTATATTTCAAATTTTTGAGTGTGGTCAAGTTCTAGAGTTAGATCTATGAGTTTTCTAACTTATCCAAGTGGAATCACTGGAAAAGGTGTTGTAGATTTTCGTGTGGACTGATTTTAGCAAAGGAGTCAAAAACTGCAAAATACCAAAAAGCTACTTCCCATAAATTTAAAAGGGCATTTTTGGCCACATAATTTGTGAGAAAAATTCCGGCGTTTAGGGACATGGAAATATAAGGTATAAAGTACCTCCTGTCCAAAAATGAGCTCATTCCGACTTAAAATGAACAAGTTATGACCATTTCAATATTTAGGTTTTTTCGACGAAAAACGCTATAATTGGAGTTTTATAACTTCAATGACCATGAAATTTAAACTGGAAGCTCACTTTAACATGTGTAAGATCCTGTCAAGATTTGGGAATTTTTGGAGTTAAACTTGAGGTAGCTAATTTCTAAAGGAATTAATTAGAAATTGATTTTCGAAAAATACTTAAGAGAGTTAATAAATTATAAAAAAAATACTTGTTGTGTATGAAATATATGTATATATGTTTGGACAAAGGATAGAAAAATAATAAGTTGATTTGGTAATTTTTCATGAAAATGGTTTAGTTTCAAAATATGAGTTAAATATGTTATGTGAAATTGAGGAATTGGTAAATAGGATTTTAGGGCTTGAAAATCCTATATAAGGTATATGCATGAGTGATTTGATCATTGGTGATGAAATCTTATGAGTATGGTATTTTTGAATGATTAAATGCATTATTTGGTAAAGTGTAAACAATTGAAATAAATTATTTATAAGTTTAAGAAGTGATTAAAATATTGTTATAATATGAATAATATTAGATTATGAGTTCATTAAATGATTGATAATATTTGGATAAATTTAATGTCTTTAATATTTATCCTTGTTTTCGTTTGATTAAATATTATTGTCATCATCATCATGCTTATATTGTGATGAAAGTTATCTTTGACTTTCGTGCAGAGATGGACTTGGTATGATTATGACGAGGGATTATTCGGTATAATTATGACTGTAATGTAACGAATGATGTGGTAAAAGTCCGCATTGGCCTGTAGTTCATTGGTGGGCAGTTGTTGGTATGATTATGACTAGGGATTATTCGGTATAATCATGACCATTGATGATTACATAAATATACTTGGTCGTGGTGTAGGGATGATGTGGTTTATTTATTAAGCTGAGTCTCAGCAATAAAGTTTATGAAAATCTTTTTAAATCATAGAAGATAGTAGATTTTATGCTCTACTTGACTCTTCTAATGGATTACTTGTTCCCCTGCGGTTAAACTTGATGTCTATTGTATTTTATCAGTTTAACATTGTTAAAGACTAATGATAATTTATTCTGAATTATCTTAGTCATAATATTTCTTACTGGGCTAGTTGAGCTCACCCTTTCTTTCACTGTTCTCTTCAAGAAATGAGAATATAGTTGGGATGAGTCGGGGAACGGAGTGACGGTCCAGATGATAGCATTAGTAGTCCTTACTATGGCATGACATGCAATGTATAATTGTATTGAGGACCTAAGATGTTTGTGTCGTATTTTATACGTCACTTAGTAATTGATTTTGGTGAACAACAATAGGGTGATGAGAACCTGACCCTAAAAGCGTCAAAAGTGCACCACAGTAAAATGAAGAGAACAGAAATCTTCTCGTGTCCCTTTGGAGACTTGAAATATTTGTTGTTGTACTTTATATGGCATATATTAATTTGAGTATGAATATTGTCGTATTATATATGTTACAATATTTGTATTAAAACTCACAGTATCTATGTCGCCGTATTTTGCACGACTGTTGTATAATTAAGATTGTAGTTGAATTTTGTACCATGTATCTGACGACTCAAGATGGGTGAGGTATACCTATTTTGGGGGCGTTATAAGTAATTAGAAATTGAAATCACATTATTTCATTGTTAAATCAAAATCTTGATTCTGAGACTGAGAAGAAAAACCTTTTATATAAAGGGAATATTTTATCGGTCATGTATTCGGCCTTTGCGCTTAATTAAGTATTATGCATAATATAGGGTATAATAAAGCTGATCACTTTATATACTTGCAAAGGGGTATGATTTAATCTTTATGGTTATCTGATACACCTGGGTATATCAAAGTATAACTTTGATAGTTACTCGAGAAGAGAAGTTCAAGATCCAATGGATCGCTCAACATAAATCTGGAAAACATTCCACTTTGCTATCTTGTAGAATTAATTCTTGATTATTCATTTGAATATCGTAGAAAACCTTGAAAGCGTTGTACTCTTTCATTATTGAATTATTGTTGCGTAGAATGTGAGAAGGTTTGATATTGATTTCTATATCTTTATTGTATCTCTTAACTTGCGGGGTAAACTTGTTACTCACCCTTGCTATAAATAAAACTTTTCAGCTAGGGACGAAGTTGCAGAAGGTGTTCCGAAGAAGAACAAAGGAAAATGCATAGTTATAAATTAGTATAATGAAGATTAGCATTATTCTTATATTGTTGTATTGTAAACCCTTTTTGTATAACTAAGGGGCATGACTGTAATGTTAAGGTTAGTGGACCTGGGACTTATGTATTAACAACCTATGTTAATGAGTTATGTATTCCTATTTATATTTAAATGGGTAGTTAGATGTTAATATATTGTGGATCGTGAGCACCAAACTCGGGGGTCAAGTAACCCAGATTTGGGGGTGTCACATTGATACCAACCTGTGATGCCCCCAAATCTGGGTATCTTCCAACCCAACATATGGTGCTACACGGTGCAACAGTTCACACAAATATTCAATTGAAATGCCTCAAAAGAACGAATATGTCTTATATATATATATTCCAAAACAATATTACCATTCCCCAGGTTCTTTATAACCATTACATTTGTTCTTGGAATAATAAAAAATATTAAAATCATTCACCTACATTATAACATATGTAATCTACAAGTTCGCCTTAGCCTTTCCTTTATCTTTACCGGATCTTTCTGTCCGTTCGGTCTTAGCTGCATTCATATGGTTCAAGCAAGAGTAAGCATAACTAGCTCAGCAAGTACAACAATTCCATTTAAACAACATGCTTGAATCGTACAAATCATATATCTTCAATAACTGCACAATAGTTATGATGTACTATCGATAATTCAAAATAGCACTTTTCTTTTCTTTAAAATGTTTTACAATGACAACATTCAGTAAAACATCAATTCTGGTCCAAGACCTTGAGCATTTCATAATTTCTTTGAAAAGGACAACCCGACACTAAGTTTGTAAGTCCGACATAAATTACGAGCACGTCTAGGTGATCAGCCTATAGTACTCTATGTTGTACAACACTACTTTCTTTAAATGTATGTAAGTTTAAGTTGTGGCAACCTCACGTGCCTGTCGTTTGATGACAAAACATTTGTTTAGCATACTCAGTCTTCATTTGAAAACCATACCAACATAGTTTGGAAAAATATTAACAACAATTTGATAGATTATAAGAAATCCAAAGAAACATCTTAAGTCTAACCGAAAGAATTGGCTTCAACTTCATCATACATCAATTCATGCGTAAGAGACATGAATCACAAAACTTGTCCAAATTGAAAATAGACAAGGGTTAGAACACTTGCCTTTAGCGTCTGCTATGGTTATTACACTTTCCCTTTAAGTCTTTAAAGTCTCTACAATACATAGCCACATAACATACCACATTAGGTCATAATCAGATATTTATGGTACCTAACGTATCTCAACCTTCTTCTCAATCTAATAATGTATTAGATTTGTTATTATTGGTTCCGGCTTGCCGTTATAATTTACATCGTTCTCACGTTCTTGTTCGAGTGATTATCTTCAACCTTTAGTTATCATACTTAAGGTTTGACAATGTCTTAAACAATGTTACTTTAAGTTTTAGTTCATTACTAATCAATTTACTTTCTTTCTTTACTCATAAACTTTCCTTAATGTGCTTGATCTAGTGTTGGCGCTGCGGCACCAGCTTCTTCTCTCTAAGTCGCGTTGCGGCGCCACTTGCTAGTGACTGAGGACCAGACCCGGCGCTGCGACGTGAGTCTTAGTGCTAACTTCATGCGCAGTGGCGACTCTGCTGATGAGGTTCTTGGTTGGCTTTCATTGCCATTTAGAGCGCCGCCCTATTTTGTTTAGGTTTTGGCGCACAGTCGCCAACTCATACACCAGATGACTTTGACCGCTTTAAAACGTTGCAAACTTCCCAAACTCTAAATTTAATCATTTTAAGTTCGAATTGGCTCGTTTAAAAGTCATTAGTTCATAAATCACATACTTTATGTGTTCATGCAAGAATTTTACATTTTTGACATCGTTAACTCAAAATTCACCTTTTAGTTCATTTTAACGAAAATGATAAACGTTCATGAACGTTCAACGCTCGTTTCTTGCCTTTCCAATTTCCTTTAGCATTCCCCTTTTGCACCATCATTATGGGAGCGGGTCCTGCCTTTTTCATGTTGTTCTCGGCAGTTCTTAACATGCTCAACAACTCAGTAAGGGGTTTCGCAATTTCATTCATAAGATAATTCATGACAAATTGAGAATAGCTGTTGTTTAGGGATTGCAAAACAAGATCTGTTTGGGCCTCCAGAGTGATTGGAAAATTGAACCTATCAAGGTACTCAATATACCCAATCATTTTTAGCACATGTGGACCAACTAAATCACATTCACCAATCTTGCAGTGATATAACGCCCTGCTTGTATCATAACTCTCTTGTCGAGCATGCCCTTCGAACAATTTCTTGAGATGCTCGATCATCTCATAAGCATCCATCAACTCATGTTGCTTCTAAAGCTCAGCGTTCATGGTTGCTAGCATGAGACAACTCACGTCCAGAGCATCATCTTGATGCTTCTTGTAAGCATTATGCTCCTGCGTGGTGCAAAGATCACGGTTGGTCTTTGCGAGAATGGGCTTTTCAATGACATATAGCTTGCGCTCTTGTTTGAGGAAAATCCTCAAGCTCCTATGCCAGTCAAGGAAATTAATTCCACTCAGCTTGTCCTTCTCAAGAACTGATCATAGTGAAAGACTTCTTGTATTGTTGTTGTTTGCCATTGATATCTACAATTTATAAGTGCAAAAATAATAATAAGTCAAATTGCAGAGTTGATATTATGTAATTGATAATAGTACATTTAAAATATACCTCCCACTATTTTATTCAAATTAATAGCCCTCACCATTAATTCAGAAAGCATTTTTTAATTAAATCTTTCTAGTGAGCCAAGATCCATATTTCATTATGCCCTAAGTTAGCTTTGGCTAATCTCTTAAAACACAATTATTTAGGTAGACAACCATTTTGTCAATTATATCATATATAACTCTTGGATAGTTTGGTAAACAACATTTGTTTCTAGTCCATCTCATGGTACCTACCAAACTCTATGCCTCTAAGTACACAGTCCTATTGAGATAACTTAGTTAAGTTGGGCCCAATGATTTTAACAGTTTTGATATCACAATTATCTTATCGCATATTACCAAGATAAATAGGGTACTTTTCTTTGGCAAACCTACATCTGTTGATCAAGGTCTTGATGAGTGTTATTCATTGGAAGGCATCTGATTTATACTTAATAATTTAATGAGGGATTTTATAAATAAATTTAGATCTCACCAATTTTTAATCTTATTAAGCATGCACATTATTTATCATATCATATCGTATATAAGCATAAATAAAGTGCAAAAAATAAATGTGTCATAGTTATGGCCCAATCCACTATCAATCTTTTCAAGCTAATGAAAGATTGAAGGTCAATCTAAGGTGGTAAAAGATCTTAAACTAAATAGCTTCCTTGGATCTTCCTCAAGCATTTGCCTTCTCTCCATCATCATCTTTCCATCGTGTTCTCCATCTTGACATCTTCATCGATTACAAATTATTACATGACATAAAGAAACCTCGAGTTACATTCGAGGGGATTTAGATGAGAAGAGAATATTACATTATAATTTATAGACAGGCACGACATGCAAGCCGTATTTTAAAACCAAAAACCACTAACCTATGGGTCAAAAGGCCATAACTGTGCACCATGCATATCACAATAAGCACATAATAGAATATATATAATAAAGGAAAACTATATATCAAATATTGGGGTCACGAACATCGCGGCGCTTCACGACGGGGGGACTATAGGGGTCTCCCCACGGCGGTGTCCGAAGCAGCTTTAGAATCATATATTTAATCCACCAAAACAATCATAATAACAATACACCCGGTACATATCATATATGTCCAGTTTTAATTAATCATATTAAACCGAATCTGCATACTTCTAATCAAATTAGAACATAAGTTGTATACTGTTATTACGTCATATAAGATATAATTAACAGAAAAGAATATACATGCATATCTATCACTAATATTTATAATACCAGAATACGCTTACATATAGAATATCATATACTCAATTTCAGATTGGTAAAATTGTATCATCATATATCATATATATATCAAAAACAATATAATCAATTTCATATCGATAAAATTATAACATCATATATCAAATATATCGAAAGCAATAAAACACGCAATCTGGATTAATCGTTTTGCAAGTAGCTCTGAAACCACTGAAGGGATTCGGTAGAGAAACGCACAGCGAAATATAAAACTTTATAAAGCAATTTCCGAAACCCAACACAGGATCCATGCGAAACAAATTTAATTCAGTGGTTTAGAATTTATACCGATAATAGAAAACTCTGAAATTAATCCGAAAGAACTACGCCTCTACGGTATCCACACGAACGCCCGTGAATCGTCGCACGATTCTCCAATAAAGGGAGCTGCGGTACTAGCCACCAAGATAAATGGATTTTCTATTTTTCTCTAGTCTCTCTCTAAGAGCGGCTAGGGTTTTGTTTTGATTAACTTTCCAAAGACGCTGGTATATCATATATATAGCAATAAATCAGAATTAATCAAAACCCTAATCTAATTAAAATAAAATCTGAATATATATATATATATATATATTATATCTTAATTAAGTCTTACTTAATTAATATATATACATATACAAATCATCCTTATAATTTAAATTCGTGATTTAAATACTATCAATCATATTGATATATTTAAATCCTTACAATTTAAATTAATTCCCTTTTAATAGTGTTCTATGTGTGTGACCCTATAGGTTATTATTACATTGTCAATAATTTTAAAATCATATTATAATATTATAAACAGTGAGCGGTATCTATTAATGCATCACTGTTACCCAAGTAATAATAAGATCGATGATTCGATTCAACCTTTTCATGATCAATGTTTTAATGTAATTTAATCTTTTTAACCTTAATATCCTAGATTAAACTCGAGTCATAGAATGTGTCATACTCTTTATAATTTAATCTGAGTTTTCTTGATCAATGAGTAAACTTTATGAAACAAATCACTATTTGAGCATTGCCATGCATCTCATAGTCCTACTCAATCAAGAGACCTATGGATATCATCCCTAATATATAGGAGGGATAAATTCCATCTAGATCACTCATATTCCTCACACGATTCATGATGTACCCAATAATCACCTTTATAGTCCACCCTATTAAAGGTGACATTTGATGATATCAAAGTACATAAATTCCCATGTAGTAATATTGTGATTTCAGGTTAGAGGACCATTACATCATTGTCACTATGAGAATTTCTAATGACACTTTGCATAATGCTCCACATAGAATTCTCATGGTGGGTCTGTCCCATACATCGTTCTCTAACATGTACCTATACATTGACTTAATATCTCATATATTTATGACCAATGAGATTTCGTCATCAGTCAATCCATATACTAGTCTCAATGAATCATTGTTGGCCCATCAACAATGACACTTGACTAGGGACATTTAAGAACAATGATACTAATTGTAATTATATAATCTCATATTCAAGTCACATAGTTGAAACTATATAATTTGTATCACTATTCTAAGAAATTTTATTATGTTAACAATTATATTATGCAGTAAATAAAACCATAATAAAATCATTTATTTATTCAATCAAATATAATATCAAAATGTTAAGCAATTATATCAAATAATTGGCCTCTAGGGCACAAACTCTAACATATGGACCCCTCTTCCTGACTTCGTACAACCTCTAATACATGTCATTGCGTAACTCTCGACACAAGCGGTCCAAAGAAGGTCAGATATACCTCGTTCGGATGCTCGGATTGAAGTTTTGCAAGTTTGAGTAGACATTACAGTGCACGAGTGCACGTACTTCAAGACGATGGGACCCGCGAGGCCTGGATGCACCACGACCACCACCTTGGTATAATCACTCTACCACAGAGTGTACTGCGCCATCGATCTATAAATATGAGCCTTGGGGTCAGCCATTTGAGAGAGAGAAGGAGAAAAAAAGGCGAGGAAGCTCTGTCCATTTTACTCTGTATAGACCCCTATTGAGTGTTTCCTCTTCTATAAACATCTGTTAGCTCACATATAGCTATCTTTTTATCCGGTGGGAGCTGAGTGTTTATCTATATAAAGTCATAGAAGTCTACTTTGGCAGCCCACTGTAAGCCTTCTCACATTTTATAAAGTCTTCGTCTCATATTAGCACACACTTCGGTCCGTGGTTTTCATTTTTGTCTGTATATATATACTTATATATATGTATATATTTCATATATGGACTAACATTGTTGAGTTATGCCTCGATTGAGCCTGAACTTGATGCCCGAGCGTTTATACTTTTGTATATATATATATATATATATATATATATATATTATTGTCAGACATATCTGATGACCTTGGATTTTACATCTGGTGCATTTACATGCTTTTATATATATATATATATTGACATTTCTTCCTGCCTGGAATTTAATTCGTGGCAGTTGATCGCTTTTACAGCTTTATTTACATTTCGTCCTGCTTGGAGTTTACTTCGTGGCAGTTGATTGCTTTTATAGCTTTATTTACATATCGTCCCACCTGGAGTTTACTTCGTGGTGGTTTATTATGTTCATATATATATATATATATTTACCGCTTTTATATATTTACAATTCCGATCCCCCATGGAGTTGCTTCGTGGTGGTTGATCAAGTCTCATATATATATATATATATATATATATATATATATATATATATATATATATATTTATATATATATATTCTGACTTTTATGTATATAACTGCTTATTGCTTTTCATACAAACTGTAGTATCATATGAGCCTAGAAATCATGTGATCACAGATTCAGTTCCCATGATGGACATTTTTCAGCTGTGAGTAGCTTGTACATTATTTTACAGTGTCTGAATTTTCTTGGATGGTTGTCATGCCCGTGAGGAGTTTGGCACTGCTGTATATTATTTTCTCGAGAATGCTTCGCATCTCGAAAATAAAAGCAAACAAGGCAAAAATTTAATAATAAAATGGAAGTATCAAAGGCCTCAATTACTATTGAGCGCATGGTTTGAAAACATATTTTTATAAAACTTCATTGCAATATCTTGTTTAAAACTGAATTTTTCTATAAATTCAAACCCTATGTATATAGGTGCGAACGAGGTACATCACTACTTCCAAATAATTGCACATTGATCTACACACACACACACACACATTCATATAACAGTTTCCTTAAAAAGTGGCAGTCACCGTGGTAACACGAATGTCAGGGGGTGCCTAACACCTTCCCTCCGCATAACCAAGCCCCCGGACCCAAAATGAATCACGGTTTCACAGACCCGTTTAGCAATGTCAAATCACTGGGTCAATGTGCAAACCTTTTTCGGTTGCGTTGGTGCAACCCGTTAAATACACCAACTGGCGACTCTTAAAGTCAAATCATCGATATTATACATGTCGGACCTTTTTCACTTGTTTAATCAAACAAATCTCACATTAACATGAGAACACCGAAGAACAAGTAATGAAAAGGGACACTCAAAAATCCCGACGTTGACAGGTGGCGACTCTGTTGGGGACTCCAGTAAGAGGGCTTAAGCCGCTATTACAACCTTTTTAAAACTGTTATATGCTTGTGTGTGAATGTTGCATTTACATTTCTGATGAATATGTACGAATGCATTTTTACTTATTGCACTATACTATATCTATCTGCGATATTAGTGCTTCTCACATGTCATCATTTTGCATAAATGGTGAGACACGATGTATGTGAATGTATGTTGTGTGGTTCCTCCATCAGGAGGCTATCATGTCGGTGTTTGATTACTGGACTCGCAGGAAGAATAATTCCAGCGATGCTCAGGAAAGGAACCACCCAGATTCGTTCCAGTTTAAAGACCGGATTAACTTCCCGTCAAGTAAATTGCGATGATCTGGGAACCTTCATGCCAAAAAGCCGCGAGAGTAACCCTAAGATAGGTCAACCTCTGACAAACCAAACGCGGAGAAAAGTCTCTTCATACTTTCCATTTTCAATTACTTGTAAAAGCATTTACTTATAATTTTATTCCATGTTCATCCAAATATAATGGAAAATATGAAGAATATATGTGCATACATGACATGTTATCAATTAACACCCGGTTTTGCAGGTAAAAATTCCTAAAACGGACATGTTATGATAACATGTACATTACCCTAAGACTAAACTACGTAAGTCTTTTGTAGGGAAGCAATTGGGCTTGTAACCCGCTCAAAATCCAAAAAGGCCATGAGCTTACAGCAACTCATGTCTTCTTCTGACCAGTCTAATGTTGTTTCCCGAGAAGAATTTGACGGATTGAGTAAACAAATTACAGACTTGGTTGTTCTACTGAAACAATTGCATCAGTCCAATCAGGGTACGAATATACCTACACATACAGAATCCTCTACACAAGGAGGAGTTCAAGGTCTGGAAAAAACAATTCTAGAACCTCTGTTGGATACGACCAACAAATACCCTGAAAACACCCATCTCAGAGGAGATCCAGACACTGGTGATATAAGGAAGAAAGTCCTTCAAATGAAGGAAACTATCCGTGTTCTCAAAGGGATTGGAACACATGGCAATGTTTCATATGCAGACCTTTGCATATTTCCAGGTGTTCATTATCCAGAGAAATTCAAAACCACTGATTTTGAAAAGTATGACGGATTAGGGGATCCTTATACACACTTAAAAGTGTTCATTGGAGAACTTGGATCTTATGTGGAAAATGAAAAGCTCAAAATGCAGCTGTTTCAAAAAAGTCTGACTGGAGAAGCCCGTTCATGGTATACCAGATTAGACAACTCAAAGATCCATAGCTGGGAAGAGCTGGCTCACGCCTTCCTCACTCAATACAATTTTCAATCTCAGATGGCTTCTGACAGGTACCAAATTACCAAGGTCAAGAAACAATCTAATGAGTCTGTCAGAGAGTACGCTCAAAGGTGGAGGCGGCTTGCTGCTCAAGTTAATCCTTCCATGACGGAATCAGAAATGGTTATGACATTCATAGATGTACAAGAAGCTCCTTTCTATGAAAGAGTCTTAGCTGGTATTGGTAAACCATTCTCTGAAATGATTAAGCACGGAGAAATGGCTGAATTGGGATTG
Source organism: Panax ginseng (assembly GCA_020205605.1). Taxonomy (NCBI): domain Eukaryota; kingdom Viridiplantae; phylum Streptophyta; class Magnoliopsida; order Apiales; family Araliaceae; genus Panax; species Panax ginseng. The sequence continues at coordinate 98,650,081 of CM035128.1, read as the reverse complement.
AAGTCCAGTAAAATTCAAGACCTAGCCGCTCTTAAAGTTGTTGCTGAGCACATCCAGGCCGGATCTTATGGAAACAACCCCCGGAGGGTCCATAAAAAGAAAGAGGAGGATGTTTCCTTGATACTACAAGGTCAAAAAGGCAATCAAAGCATGCCTATGCAGAGGAGAAATTACTCCGCTTTTCAATCACAATCTTCAAATCCCCCATTACCTAAAGGTGGAGATGCAAAGCGTCCTCGAACGTTCACACCCTTAGGGGACTCGCTCGAGAATATTCTTGCTCTTCTGACTGCTCAGAAGAAAATTACACATCTTCTTCCGCCAGCCAACCCTAATGGGAGGGATTTTAATGCTACTCGGAAGTGTGCTTATCATGCCGGAGCACCTGGACATGATACTCAAGATTGTTGAGCCTTGAAACACAAGATCCAAGATTTAATAGACAACGGTGAGATCGTGGTCACAAAACCAGATCAACCTCACGTGCAAGACAACCCTCTTCCTCAACACAAAGAAGAAGAGGTCAACATGATCAGTTGGAGCACTGGACAGGGTTCCATTTCTAATGGCGAGTCATCCCAAACCATCAAAGACGGTGTTGACAGATGGGATTATGCAAAGTTCCAATTTACAATGGAACGAAAGATGAAAGCTCTTTGCAAACAAATTGAGCAACTGCCAGAACTGGTGACCCACCATCATCAAGTCACACGCCAATTAATCAGGCAGGAGCATGCCTATCTCCTTCCTTTTGTTATGAATGCTTCTTCTCCACCTTTAGAAAGCGAAGCTATGGAGGATAAGGTTGCGAAGAGAGCAAATGGTAAAGCCCATCGGGATTTTGCTAATCAGAGGGAATTTACCTATTTGGGCCAATCTATGGAGGAGATACTGCAGATGTTGATCAACGAAGGAAGAATTACTTTCCTTCTCCCTCCAATCAATCCCCACTCAGGACGTTTCAATTCTGATGAAGTGTGTCAATATCATTCAAATTCTCGCGATCACAGCACAAACGAATGTTGGGCACTCCGCCATCTCATTCAAAATCTTATTGATAGCGGTGTCTTGCAAATAGCAGATGATTACACTGTGCAACTTAAGGGTGGGAATGCATGTCCTACCAAATGGAAGGGATCAGTAGCAGTTATATCCGAAGTGGATGATGAGACTGTCAAAGTATTTCCTATACAACCAATTCAACTAAAAGAAGCTGACAATCCTTTGAAAGTGGTCGCACCAAAGCCAATTTCTTTAACATTCAGACCACAATATCCTGTTGTCAGCTTACACAAAGTTCTGAAGGATCCACGTCTCATATCACTGCTACATTGTCGAAGGACAATCCACTGTATCTTCCTCAACGAGTTATGAAACATATCTGCGAAGTAAAGAGGAAGTTTTCCATGGAGAAAATTGAAAAATTCCTCTGCACTATGGGTCATAATGAAGCCAAAGTGGTTTTAAGCTTGCGAGAAGCTCCACACCAGATATCTATATTGGACATGGTTTTCTCTTCTGAGGATCATCGGAAGATCTTACTGAAGGTTTTGGAAGAAGCCTACTTGCCAAAATCAGTGGATGTGGAAAAATTTCAACATTTGGTTAATCACATTTTCAACAACAATGTGATATCCTTCGCTAATGATGATATACCGGCCGAAGGGACCGGTCATTGCAAGCCATTGCATATTACAGTTTTGTCTTCCAGGTACATGCTAGCTGGAGTTTTGATAGATGGAGGTTCGTCTCTGAATATCTGTCCTTATGCCACCTTGGTGACGATGAATGTCAATCTCAAGTGGATCCAAAGCAGCCATACAGTTATCAGAGTTTTTGATGGATCCTGACTAAATTCTGTTGGAAAGATTAAGTTACCAATTGAGATTGGTCCAAATACATTCAATGTATCCTTCCACATCCTCAAGATAGATTCAGGATACAACCTGCTATTAGGAAGACCATGGATACACATGGCTGGAGCCGTTCCCTCCACGCTACATTAACATCTCAAATACATTATCAACAACAGTCTAGTCACTGTCAACGCTGAGCCGGAATGTCATGAACAAGGAACTCTACCAATCATCAGCTTCAATTCAGAAGTTGAACCGACCAGTTTTCATACTCTAGAAGTGAGTACCACGCAATACCATTCTATTGGAGCGCCACTTCCCATACCCATGATTTTTGCCGAGGTTATGTCGGCCACTCAAGAAATGATGTCATTGGGTCATCAACCTGGATAAGGGCTTGGTAAAGATAAGCAGGGTATTAGGCACCCTATTCAAATGTCCAATCAAATTGGAATAGCCGGACTATGCTATTCTTCCAGTTCTAGTCACAGGAATTCTCATAAGCACAAGCAGGTTCCTCAAGCTTCTGCAGCATGGCGATTTTCTATACCTTTACCTCATGAGTTGATACAGTCTCTAGTAAAGGTGCCAGCCCATGTTATGACCATGCTATTTCCTAAACCAGTACCAATCAAAGTAAAAGAGGTGATGATTCCTGATCCCGAAGTGGAAGAAAAGGAACAGAAACATAAACATGACATTGCCTTAATGATGGCAGGCATATGCGTCATTGTTCATGATGAATATTCAAATAGATACACCCCAGACGATGATTGCCCAGATGTCATGGTTATCATTCGCAAAAAGAAGGACAATGACAATCCTTCCGTCACTGCAGTCCCTTGAAAATTGGAGCATCACTCCATGCATTGGTCGACGAGGATAAAATGGGCAGAAAATACCTCTGCCCTGTAGATAACTTTAATTGATTGCTTTCCTTTACAGTACTAGCAGTTATTTTATCAAGTACATGCTAACACTTTTGTATGATCGAACAGTTGCATATATATAAGTGAAAGCATATTCTGCTTTTCGTGACTCAATTTAGATGTGCTCAGATTTAGCGATGAGGTGCCTTCTCTCCACAAGGGTCAGAATTTTGATGCAAAGTTGGACTCAGACTTGATGGACATCCAAGAGGAAATTGAGACACCTTAGGAGATTAAGGAATGGTTCGCAGACAAACCCAAACCCAATCTTTATCAAACCACTTCTTTCAATCTTGGAACCTTAGATAACCCCAAGCTAATCAAGATTGGTTCAGACCTTACCACAAATCAGTGGAATGACATGGTTACACTATTAACCCAATTCCAGGATGTGTTTGCATGGTCTCATGAAGACATGGTTTGTTTGTCCACTGACATTGTTCTTCATCGTCTTCCCATTAAAGAAGGATTCAATCCAGTTAGGCAAAAGCTCAGGCGATTGAAACCTGAGTGGAGTTTAAACGTTAAAGAAGAAATTGTGAAACAATTTCAAGCTGGCATTATCATGGTGTCTACATATCCGGAGTGGATATCCAACATTGTTCCCATGCCAAAACCAGGAGGAAAGGTGCGAGTCTGCGTGGATTACCGGGATTTGAACAAAGCTTGCCTTAAAGATAGCTTTCCCGTGCCATTTATCCACATTCTTATTGACAATACTACTCAATACGTCATGTACTCCTTTGCTGATTGCTTTGCGGGGTACCATCAAATTATGGTCACTGAGGAAGATCGTGAGAAAACTGCTTTCATCACGCCTTAGGGAACCTTTTTCTATAGACGATTGTCATTTGGCCTTATCAATGCTGGGGCAACCTATCAGCGAGCTATGATAGCTCTTTTCCACGATTTAATGCACAAGGAGATAGAGATCTACGTGGATGACATCATTATCAAATCTCGAAAGGAGGAGGACCACTTAGACCATCTCAGAAAGCTTTTCAACAAGTTGCGTAAGTACAACTTGAAGTTGAATCCAGCCAAGTGTGCCTTTGGTGTTAAGTTAGGCAAGTTGCTAGGTTTCCTAATCAGCCACAAAGGGATTGAACTGAATCCTACCAAAATCCAGGCCATCAAGGAAAGGCCCATTCCTCAGACAAAGAAGGAAATACGGGGATTATTGGGAAGAATCAACTTCATTAACAGATTCATTTCTCAACTCACAGTAACCTGTGAGCCTATCTTTAAGCTGTTAAGGAAGAACTCCTCTATGAAATGGAACGATGAGTGTCAGAAAGCCTTCCTTACCATTAAAGTGCAACTGATTAACACTCCTGTTTTGGTACCTCTGAGGGATGATGTTCCCCTGTTCATGTACCTGTCCATAAATGACAATGCCATGGGCTGTATGCTGTGGCAAAAAGACGATAGAGGCCAAGAACGAGCTATCTATTACCTCAGAAAAAGATTCAGTGTCAGTGAACACAAGTACACTCTGATTGAGAAGACTTGTTGTGCTTTAGCATGGGCTTCCATGAGGTTACAGCATTACCTCCGTGGTCACACAACCCATCTCATATCCCGCGTGGATCCTCTCAAGTATGTGTTCAGGAAGCCCATACTGAATTGTCGACTGTTCAGATGGTAGTTGATCCTATAACAATTTGATATCGTCTACGTGACGCAAAAGTCTGTCAAAGTTCAAGGAATTGCGGATTAGCTGGCCGCCGCACCTGCAGGGGACTACAAACCCTTGGTAATATACTTCCCTGATGAGGGGGTAATGACATTTCAGCTGCAACATCAGTACGATACATGTCGTACGTGGAAAATATATTTTGATGGAGATGTTAACGCAGAAGGTTCTGGAGCTGGAACAATTCTAATATCCCAGACGGGGAGCGATACCCATCGCCAATCAATTGCGCTTTATCGACCAACAACACAACCGAGTATAAGAAGGTCAGATCATGGGGCTAAAACTTTCCCGCTTCAATGGGCGTCAAAGTTAACTATCTTTGGGGATTATGAATTGGTAATCAGACAATCCACAGGAATCTATCAAACCAAAGAATTACATTTACTGCCTTACCATCGGTAAGTTTTACAGATGGCTTTGGAGTTCGAAGAAATCTCCTTTCTACATATTCCTCGTAATAGGAATGATTTTGCAGATGCATTAGAAATGTTGGCCTCCTTGGTTTACATACCTGACAAGGAAAACATGCCAATCATCACATTTTCTCTACAAAAGGCCCTAGTCTATGGGAATTATGTTGGAGAACTATCGGATGAACTACCTCCCATCCATAACCCTTGGTATCAATGCATCAAGGAGTATTTATGAGATGGATCTACACCCACTGAGGTGAGCCTAACTGAGAAGAGGCGGATTCATCGACTTGCTATGAAATTCTACCTGAGTGGAGATGCAATCCACCAAAGAGATACTGGATTAGGTCTCCTCAGATGTCTAGATAAAGACCAAGCTCAGAGACTTATGAATGAGATCCATGGTGGAGTATGTGGCCCTCACATGAGCGGACCTCTACTTGTCAAGAAGATCCTCAGGACAGAGCATTATTGGCTTACACTTAAGGTTGACTGTGATGATCACGTCAAGAGGTGCTATCAATGCCAGATTCATGGCAATGCTATCCACGCCCCTCCAAGGGAACTCCACAATATTAGTTCACCATAGCCCTTCTCAATGTGGGGAATGGACGTGATCGGGCCCATCGAGCCCAAAGTCAGTAATGGACATCGATTCATATTCACCATGATCGACTATTTCACCTAATGGGTAGAAGCAGCCTCCTTCCCCACGATTACTAAAGAAGTTATCATTGCTTTCATCAGAAACAATGTTGTCTGTCGATATTGACAACCAGAGGTCATTGTGTCAAACAATGCTAAGAACCTAAACAACAAAATGATGGAGGAGTTTTATAGAAAATTCCACATCAAACACCTCAACTCCGTCATCTACCGTCCAAAGATGAATGGTGCTGTTGAAGCAGCTAATAAAAACATCAAAAATATCATGCAGAAAATGTCCGCCAATCACAAAGGATGGCCTGACCTCTTGCCTCTGACTTTATTAGCCTACAGAACTTCCATGCGAACTTCCACTGGGGCAACCCCCTACTCATTAGCCTATGGGATGGAAGCAGTTCTCCCCATAGAGGTGGAATGGAATCCCTCAGAGTATTGATGGATGCTCAGTTGAGTGAACACCAATGGGTAAAAGACAGGTATCACCAGTTGTCTTTAATAGACGAAAGGAGAACCGTGGTTATCTTCCACGGTTAGTTATATCAGCAAAGGATCGCACGATCCTACAACAGAAAAGTCCGACTACGGCAATTCAAACAACATGACTTGGTTTTAAAGAAGATCATTGACAACCAAGATTAATTTAAGGGAAAATTCGCTCCTAACTGGGAAGGCCCATTTGTTGTCAAGGAGGTATTGACAGGAGGTGCTCTCAGATTGCAGGAAATATATGGCGATGAATTTCCACAATTTATGAACTTGGACATCGTGAAACAGTACTATGTCTGAAGTTACCATCAAACAAACATCCTGGTTTTGGTCATCAAATTCACTAGTCATTCCGATTTTGAACCCTTTCTTTTTTATATACTCTTCTGCCCCTCAGGGAAACATACACTTCAAGCCAGCATCCTAGTTTTACCTCAGTTCAAACCATTCGCAATTCTGGTTATCCTAAAGACGGGATTGAACCTTTCAGATCTGCAGTTTATCCTGAAGACGGGATTAAACTTTTTCACCTGCAGTTTATCCTGAAGACGGGATCAAACTTTTCTACGCTTGCAGTTTGTCCTGAAGGCGGGATCAAAATTTTTACACACTAGCAGTTTGTCCCCATTATGGGATCAAACTTTCTTCTCCCCGCAGTATAGCCTGCACATGGGATTCAGGTTTCTATTCATCTGCGATTCATCCTGAGGGGCGAACTACATCGACCAGATCTCCTCTTCAATAGGAGTACGTAGGCAACCATATGCTATATGGTTCGATCGCAATAAACAACATAAAAAACAAAAATATTTCTACCCTTTCTTCACAAAAACAACAAAAATACTTCTCCACCCTTCTTCACCAATAAAGCTTCTGCCTTTCACATTCAGCGTTGAACCTATTATACATGGTTCGAACTATGCATACTTGATCTCCTCTTCAATAGGAGTACGTAGGCAGCCATTCATGGTTCAGTCTAACCCCTACCAGGACAAAAATTCTTGTCACACGGTACTGGGATCAACCTTCAATTCACCACATTTCATCGGTTTCAGATCAAAGGGATGGAATTGCCCAACCTCTTCTTACAAATAGAAGATTCGGTGACCATCTAAGCTGTGATCACGCCTCAAAGAGCAATACCAACCCATAAGAGAAGGAATTATCTAGGCTTCTCACAAATAGAAGTACTGGCGACCATCTGTGTTGCGGTCAATCTTAGAGAGGAAGAAACCACCCTCCTCTCCACTTTTCCATACAGATACCAGTCCCAAGACACCAAAGATGGTAGGGATATACAGAAATCAATGATCCATTCTGAGAGATCTTACGACGTCTCAATGTCCATCTATCAATGAATATTTTAGAATGCATCAAGATCACAAGGCCCTGAAGAAACAGGCAAATATCAAGAAAGTATCAAGGCATAACTAAAAGGGAAGTGAATCAAAATTTAGTTCCCTACCATACATAATATTGTTTGATATATACATATGTGTTGTACATGACAAAATGGCTAAGCTAGTTTGTGAAGGAAAATACAAAGCTATCTATTGATCTGTGTGTATGCGGACTATCAGATCTAACATAGCATCCCTCTCTGAAGACGGAGGTAGCACTGCAAGCTCCTGCCCAAGGGTATCTACACGAGCTAGCAGATCAAAGGCTAACTGCATGGTGGCATAATGCTCATCAATGTAAGCACTCATTTCGGTAAGACTAACAGTCATCTGGGATCTAACTGAAGTACTATCTACAATGGCCATATCCCTAGCAGATAAGGTGGCATCCCGCTCCGTAATCAATGCATCCCTGGCTAATCTAGCCTCATCCCTCTCTAACAGAGTAGTATCTCTCTCATCAAGAGCTGTCTACATCGCGACCCTAGCCTGATCTCTATAATAGGTCATCAGATGTAAGCTCTACTCCAAATGTTGTGTCGAATACTGGGTAACAGTGGCACTCGGGGTGGGAGAATCCATCACAAATGCTGGAAGCCCAGCAGTCAAGTCATCAATGGGAATATCAGCCTCCTCTGTAGGCTCCTCATCATCAGAATCTGTCTCATGCACTGTGGATACTACCACAACTAATGCAGTCTCTATCTCCATCCATGTGGAATACTCTGCATAACAACCTGGATGACTGACAGAAAATCCAGCTAGCTCTCGCTGATCCTAACAGGCATACAACCTGGATCTGTCCTCAGCTGATAAACGGTGTGAAGCGAAGCGCTGACTCACTGCCCCCTTATAAGGGTAAAAATCCTGAAACTAGTCAAACTGACACATCACGGCCAGTGGGTGGTAAGGAATCATGCCCCTCAATCCAGCCAGAGGTAGATAATCTATGCCCAGAGCATGAGTAATGAAGCTGTAGGGTGAGCTAAGCCCTGAACACTACAATATAGCAAACTGATCTCTAATCCCTGCCAGAAAAGCTTACCACGATGCAGCATCTGTACACTCTGCATGCTGAAAGGAGTACGACATTGCTATATCATGGGTGAAACAAAACCCTTGCCGTATAAATATGCCATTCGGTCTCAAGTGTGACTTAAACCACACATACAGCATGACCAAGCTACCTATGAACACTCCTGCCGGATAAGTACAATAGTATGTAGCTAACCTCAGAGCCTCTGCAATGATCATCGGAACAATGGTATGACCCTCCCTGAGAGCTCTAACTGCCATAATGACGCTGATATCTAGCTCCCCCATGTACTGTGACATGAAAACGTATGATAATACGCACAAAAGCAGTACATCCACCCTAGCTGAACGCCAATGGTCCTCCGGTGTGCTGAAATCCCCGGAATGCCGTGCATAACTATCCTCAGAGCCAAATCTGTCAAACAGAAAATGCTGGGATATCCCATGGCCGGATGTAATCTCATCCTGGACCACTCTACGCCTCAATCCGGTGTGGGTCATGAACTGTCTTCTCATGTCTCCGATAGCCATGTGCACGCAAGCTCTGTCCAACAGTAACATCATCAACCATGCATACTCCTCTAAAGTAGGAGTCAACTCCTGGGTCCCGAATCGGAATACCTGTCTATCCGGCACTCAATGCTCTAGCATACCCTCTACAAATCATGTGGGAACCTAAAACATCAACAGGGTCATAGTATGCTATAGTAAATCATCTACGATCACCATGTCTGATGGTGATGTATTATCATACCATGAGCGCATACCAGATACAACCAAAAATTGTGGGGTATGATCAATACAGCTAATTGTCAAAGAAGACATCTATATGGGCCGTGTCATAAGACCATCCAGGGGTCAATATTGAATATCTCTGGACATACATACTTTATGTATAACATAATAACATGCATGATATAATAGGTGGCAATATGATATAGGGAATGAAAACTGTATATACATTCCTAAGTATATCATCATCTAATACATTTTTGTACAACTAAAATACAGGAAAATGGGGCGAAGCTACCCAACATCTAACAGAGGCCTATCAAAAGATGCGAGAATGGGGCGAAGCTACCCAATAGTTAACAGAGGCCTATCAAAAGAGATAACATGAAATACATCAGAAAAAGTAAATGGTGTCGATGTGTACATACTCGATATTGTCCACCTGATGTAACTCCTCCTGAGTCACTAGATCTCTATCTACAGGGATGTCAGGCCGATACAAGGGAGGATCTGGATTGGCAAATCCATATGGGTCACCTGAGGGGCCAGTGCTAGAGCTGGAAGGATCAAAAGTATCTACCTCTGAAGGATCTCTACCTAAATGCTGAATGAAAAGATGTGTCCGGTCCAATTGCCGGGTCAATCTGTCAATCTGTGTCACATGAGTCGGATCTCTGACACAGGCTAGCCAATCTATCATCATCACGGATCCTAGAACCATATCCCCCATAAACTGTGTGGCGCGGGTCTGAGCTCCAATAGTGTGAGGGATCCACCAATGCTGGAATATCTCCTGAGACTAGGGGCCCTCTGACAATGTAAAACTGTCAATCCCCAACAATGGGATGTCAATGATGGGTGACTGCGAAACAGGCCAATAACGCCTGACAGGAGGCAAGATCGGCATACGGATCTCTCTTGTAATGCTCCTGATAGCACGCTCTCCTAAATAGAGCTCCCATCCTCCATCTATAAAGAGAGGAATCCTGCGGGTGGAAATGATGTACTCTAATCCAGTCAAGTACCCATCCTCAAATCCAACTCCCAAATGCTCTCCAGAGTAGGGAACCTATATGATGACATAGGATGTCAACAACTCCAGCTGTAGGCGGCAATGAGTGAAACCCTCAGCAACAGGGACCTCTGCCAGTATGGAATGATGCCATCTCTGTCCTCATGGATAGGTGTCTAAACCTAACATGCTCACAGGACGCAAACATGGAAGCCTCTCATAGGTCCAAAACTGCCAACACAAAGGCAAGATCTGTTATCAGTCAACACTCTTAACCTATACATGGGAAAAGACAAGAAAAACACTCACCAGCAGAAACAGGTAGAATCCTAACCATGCCTCGGTCAAGCCCTGCAATCGTATGCGCATTCCCTTGAGGAAGTAGGCAAAGGTGTAGGAACCCCAATCATACTCTCCTATACTATCCACGTGTCGAGTGGCACTGATCAAAGCGAAGGACACCATAGAGGAATTATCTTCTATGAAGTAATGCCTAATGATCATCAGGAACAATCGCCGAAGAATGCGATCCCTGACTCTCACATCATCGGGTATGGGCTCACTTAACAGCCCGCCCTTCAGCGCCTCCGCCGGAACTCCCAACAAGGATCTGACGGCAGTAGGGGTGATATCTGCCGTGCAAGGCACAAGAGCCTATCCAAACTCCATACCTGTGATAAACTGCCAATCCATCGGCGTCATCATCACCTCATAGTCCATCAAATGGAGTGACTGAGTCTGGTGAAACCACCGCTCAGAAAATGCCCTGAGGTAACCCCAAGGACAGCGACGGGGTAGAATGGAGAAGAACATCCCAAATCCCCAGCCATGGACGATCGCTCTATAGTCATCATGCAAAGCCTAATACATAGAGTGGATGCTAAACCAGTTCCCTCGAGGCTGTGTGAAGCCGGGAACCTACATCAAATGCAGATCAACATTAGAATCCTTGACTCCTCATCAATAGGTAATAAGGAAGATTAAAGATCGAACTTAATACCTCGTTTACATGCAGGTATACTAAAGGATGCCTATTCAAGTCACCTAGAAGATCTTGGTTCATCACTTGAATACCTGGAAATTCCCTACGGGGAACACGTATAACAGGAACAGGAACCTCGATTGGTACATCCTCCTCCTCGTCCTCAACATTCAGCACTTCAACCCGAATAAGACGTATCACCGCCTCCACTAAACGACGAGGCTGTCTGATAGAACGACGTTAAGGCTTTTTAGAAGCTCTCCTCCATACACCAGAAGTGGTCACGCGGGAACTGCTTGGCTGATCCAAATCCATAATATCTGGACAACAAGTCTCCAAATCACCTTAGAAAGGGTGTGGTAAATTCTTACCTGGAGCTTTTCAAAATGCATTGTTTTAACATACATCCACAGTAGAGTTAAAAATGCATGACTACCTAATACCTACATTTTGGGAAAATTTTGCCATAGCCTCCTTTGTAAATGGGACTATCCACATGCACATAGGCATGACTAGGTGGCCATTCAGTAGCACACCTGTACACAGTCATATATGTCCTACATGCATTATTATCATAATAAAAAAATCCGTAAGTGTAGTCTAATTACCAGGATTGTTTTGCTTTTCTACCTTTACTCATTTGTCCTCAGATAGGATAAGAAATGACAGTAAAAGGTTCCAATTTAACTGTTTTAAAAGTCAAATATTTTCACATCATTATGTTCAGCATGGTTTAATACTAACATTTGTTATGTTGAATATTTTTTATCAAGTCATATCAGCATGCATATTCACTACTATGTGTCTAAATGCATTTCATGTGATAAGTCATTTTCCAACGGATAGAAACTGGAAAAAAAATACATGTATACGTTACTAGGACAGTGAAGAACGCTTGTACGGTGGTAGAATATGCAGAAAGTTTCCCGAACTCAGCAGATCTAAAGAAGAGCTTTAATATTTCCTTCGTTACGCAACTTGAAAATGACTTATGAAAGCAACCATTCGCCTATACATAGGCATGGTAGGCTGCAGGCTCACCTGCGGCTCTTGCAGGTGCTCCTGTGGCACTTCTACATGGGTCCCACACCTCCGGCTCACTCTAGTTAGAGTTACAAAGGAGGTCTCACAAGCTGAAAAGGCTAAATCAGGAATAAAAGTCTTACGCAATTAAGCGGAATATTCGAAAATCCTGGTTTCTTATCGGTCAGAGTTAAACTCCCGTCGTGTCAATGGTATTCACCTGAATGCAGGGTATACTATACCAATGAGCTCAGCTTTCACAGATCATGCTCAGCAATACCCCACAAAGGTCTGATGCTGTCATTTGTAGGGTCACAACCCTAAACATCCCCAGCGGGGGTTACAACGCAAAACCACAAAATATTAAACATCCCTGGCGGGGGTTACAATGCAAAATCACGAAATATCAAACATCCCCGGCGGGGGTTACAACGCAAAACTATGAAATATCAAATCTCCCCAGCGGGGGTTACAACATCAAAGTTATCAACTGATGAAATATCCCCGGCGGGGGTCACAACGTACATCCACGTATCCCCGGCGGGGGTTACAACGCAATGCAACCATTGATACACACATCAATGAAGGTCAAGCAACCTTGACATCATGTCAGCTGATGGCAAGTAAACCCATCGGAACAACTCATCCACGTATCCCCGGCGGGGTTTACAACGCAATGCGACCATTGACACATACATCAATGAAGGTCAAGAAACCTTGACAATGCACCCAGCAGTGATCTATCCGGTGATACACACATCAACGAAGATCTGGCAACCCTGATATCGATAAAACTGTTGGCAGTAACTCCGATGAAATGAGGGAATATGTTATACACATCCTCAAACAGACAAAGCTTTATCCCTACAGATCTTTTACACACAAGAGGTACCTCTATGGAATATAAGTCAATGTCTAGGATTCAAGACTTTTGTGATAGCCCCAACGTTAACATCCTTGAAGACTTAGATCGCATGTCCAAGCTATCATAGATTGTCATCCCAACAGGATTACCTCGCAATCATGCTACATACATTTGCATCATGTTGCTTCATATAGCATCATGTTCATCTTGCTTGCATTTTAAGTGTCTAGGATTCTTTATCCTATCCATGCCTTACATTGCATGAATATGATAAAGAGGGGCATCTGTAGACACTCAAAATTTTCTACATGCCTGTTACTAACATTGCAGGAGGGCAGATTCATCTTTCGGAGATAACCCTGGAGGACAACTTACATCCATTCTGGATACTACCGGAAGTTCAGTTCCAACCCAAAACACAAATCGGGAACTTCATCTCAAACCCGGAACACACACCAGGAATGTCATTTCCAATCTCAGAGATAACCCTGAGGTACGCAGATCATCGGCAACAACAACGGAGAGGATCGTTCTCTCTCGGCGATAAAATTGCAATGCTCAGTTCCAGTCCCAGTCCCAGAAATAACACTGGGAGTAACGACTCCATCCTTGGTGATAGCCCCAAGGGATGCCATTATAGTTCTGGAGATAACTCCGGAAATGCTTATTTCAAATACATGTTATCAGCTTCAAGCTCAGACATCCCGCTGAGGCCCTCATACCTCAGACCCAGAGGTAACACCGGGCAGACAGGTTCTCCCACAGATGAACTTGTAGCATTCAAACACTTGCAGTAGTCCAATTTTAGATGTAACCCTGAGCAACGTCTACTTTCAGCTCAAAATGGTGATAACCCCGGTGAGGAGTCAAACGCCATCTTACCGCCTCAACATTTTCTCTCACAAGATGATATCGCAGCATACCAACAAGCAGTCCAATCTCAGATGTAACCCTGAGAAACGTCTACTTTTAACTCAAACCGGTGATAACCCCGGTGAAGAGTCAAACGTCATGTTGCCCCTTCAACACTTGTGCATCGTCTCACCACTTCATACATACATAAATCCAGCGATGTCCCACAAGAACCGAGGAGTAACAATCCAGAGTGACTATTACGCATGACAGTACTTTGGATAGAATTTGAAGCTTGAAGACCATGGGCATGGACCCCACTTCCTGACTTCGTACAACCTCTAATCCATGTCATTGCGTAACTCTCGACACAAGTGGTCCGAAGAAGGTCAGATATACCTCGTTCGGATGCTCGGAATAAAGTTCTGCAAGTTTGAGCGGACATTACAGTGCACGAGTGCACGTACTTCGAGACGACGGGACCCGCCAGGCCCAGATGCACCACGACCACCCGCGGGTATAACCGCGACTGCTGCAGGTGTACCTGCGGCCGTCAGTCTATAAATATGAGCCTTGGGGTCAGCCATTTGAGAGAGAGAAGGAGAGAAAAAGGCGAGGAAGCCCTGTCCATTTTACTTTGTATACACCCCTATTGAGTGTTTCCTCTTCTATAAACATCTGTTAGCCCACATATAGCTATCTTTTTATCCGGCGGGAGCTGAGTGTTTATCCATATAAAGTCATAGAAGTCTACTTTGGCAGCCCACTATAAGCCTTCTCACATTTTATAAAGTCTTCTTCTCATATTAGCACACACTGTTATACACATTGAGAGTCGTGTTGTGTGTGTTTTCCCGAACTTCGGTCTGTGGTTTTCATTTTTGTCTGTATATATATACTTATATATATGTATATATTTCATATATGGACTAAAATTATCGAGTTATGCCTCGATTGAGCCTAGACTTCGGTCTAGAGCGTTTATCTGCTTTTGTATATATATATATATATAATTGTTACAACAATTATATATATATATATATATATATATATATTTCTGTTAGGCCTGGAGTTTTCTCTATGGCCTTTTACAACTTTATTTACATTTCGTCCTGCCTGGAGTTTACTTCGTGGCAGTTGATCGCTTTTACAGCTTTATTTACATTTCTGCCTGCCTAGAGTTTACTTCATGGCAATTGATTGCTTTTACAGCTTTATTTACATTTCTGCCTGCCTAGAGTTTACTTCATGGCAATTGATTGCTTTTACAGCTTTATTTACATTTCGTCCCACCTGGAGTTTACTTCTTGGTGGTTGATTATGTCCATATATATATATATATATATATATATATATATATAGATATATATATTTACCACTTTTATATATTTACATTTTCGATCCCCCATGGAGTTGCTTCGTGGTGGTTGATCAAGTTTGTATATATATATTTACATATAACTGCTTACTACTTTTCATACAAACTGCAGTATCATGTGAGCTTAGGAATCATGTGATCACAGATTTAGTCTACTGAATCTAGATTTGGTTCCCATGATGGACATTTTTCAACTGTGAGCAGCTTGTACATTATTTTACAGTGTCTGAATTTTCTTGGATGGTTGTCATGCCCGTGAGGAGTTTGGCACTGCTGTATATTATTTTCTCGAGAATGCTTCACATCTCGAAAATAAAAGAAAACAAGCCGAACATTTAATAATAAAATGGAAGTATCCAAGGCCTCAATTACTATTGAGCATGGGGTTTGAAAAACCTCTTTTTATAAAACTTCATTGCTATATCTTGTTTAAAACTGATTTTTTCTATAAGTTCAAACCCTATGTATATAGGTGCGAACGAGGTACAACACTACTTCTAAATAATTGCACATTGATCCACATACACACACACACATTCATATAATAGTTTCTTTAAAAAGTGGCGGTCACCGTGGTAACACGGATGTCGGGGGGTGCCTAACACCTTCCCTCCGCATAATCAAGCCCCTGGACCCAAAATGAATCTCGGTTTCACAGACCCGTTTAGCAGTGTCAAATCACTGGGTCAATGTGCAAACCTTTTTTGGTTGCGTTGGTGCAACCAGTTAAATACACCAATTGACAACTCTTAAAGTCAAATTGTCGACATTATACATGTCGGACCTTTTTCACTTGTTTTTTCAAATAAATCTCACATTAACATGAGAACACCAAAGAACGAGTAATGAAAAGGGACACTCAAAAATCCCGATGTCGACACCATACATGAATTATTATTACATAATCCAACTCACTTCGATATTTTATTATTACGTATTTCTTGGAAGTTCAAAAATAATTCCCAAGCAAAAATCGATGAATAGTATTTTTCAGAAAATTTCTCGGAAATCTTTTATTTTTGTCTTAAACACTTTAATTCCTTCATATAGTTAAAATACTACGACATTCCGACTTTTCTAGGTTATAGAACGACATTCATCTTACTAACTCATAGTAATAACAAATAATATAATTTTATTCATTATTAATTCAAATAAAATTATTTTACAAATTGTTCAATTTTTCGAATCGTTACAAAGGCCAACTTCTGGTGGTAGGCAAAACAGGCTAGGGCCAAAATAGATAACTTAACATGGACACGGTTCAAGGAGATTTTCTTCGAGAACTACTTTCCCACGAGAATGCAGGGTAGGATGAAGATGAGGTTTCTGGAGTTGAAATAAGGGGAGATGACTATTCCCCAATACGCTGCCAAGTTCAATGAACTGGTGAGGTTTGCTCCACACCAAGTGGTCACGGAGGTGAGGAAGGCTAGGAGATTTGAGTAGGGCTTGAAACCCTGGCTCAATAGCCAAATATCAGTGTTCCAAAGTGCTTCTTTTAGGACCATTCTGGAGAAGGCGATAATCGCCGATGGTGGGAATTAGGCTTTAAGCCAGTACCAAAGGGAGAAGAAAAACAAGGGTAAAGAAGATGGGGGAGTGAAAATTGAGGGAGCCAGTGGTAGTGGCAATGGCCAGAAGAGAAAGGGTTTTAACGGTGGGAATAGCGGAGTGAAGCAAGGAGATCCTAAGAAGAGGATGGAGGCGTGCAATAATTGTGGGAAGACTCACTTAGGAGTCTATCTCAAGGGGAAGTCGGTGTGTTAAAACTGTAGACAGGAGGGGAATATTTCGCCTAACTGTTCGAGTCCGAAAAAGAACCATGGATGCTTTGTATGTGAATAAATTGACCATATAGCAAAGAACTTCCCAAAGAAGGGGACAAATGGGAATAAGGGCGCTAATAGTGGTAAGCTAGTTATTAGTGGTCCAACTCAGATAAGTAGGCCAATGGCCCACACCTTTAATATGACGGTCCAAGATATAGTGGCATCAGGGGATGTAGTTGTAGGTATTATCCCGATCAACGATATAAATTATTACGTGTTGTTTGATTCGGGTGCTACTTGTTCATTTATAGCATGTGATTTTACTAAATGGTTAGAATTACTTCCCGAAAGATTGCATGTACCTTTGAATATCAAGGGAGAAAATGAAGAAATAATTCATATTGAAAATATTCCTAGGAGTTATTATGTAGATATACAAGGTTGTAAATTATCGATAGATTTGATACCGATAAAGTTGGGAGAATTCGATGTAATTCTCGGGATGGATTGGTTGTTTAACCATTGTTCAATTATAGATTGCCAAAAGAAAAGTGTAAATATTAGAACATCGAGGCAACCTCATGTAGTGTTTTACGATAATAAATCGTCGGGACGTTCGTGTTGTCTTACTATCACACAAACTAGGAAATTGTTGAGGAAGGGATGTGTAGGTTATTTGTGTCATGTTGTTGATACCCAAGGAGTGGGAGCAACGATGGAACAAATATCTATAGTCAAAGAATTCGTGGATGTATTTCCAAGTGAATTACCAGGTCTTTGACCCGATAGGGAGATTGAATTCGTAATAGATATTATGCCAGGAGCGGCACCAGTTTCAAGGGCACCGTATTGTATGGCGTCGATAGAGATGAAGGAGTTGATGGTTCAATTACAAGAACTATTAGACAGAAAGAACATTCAACCGAGTGTTTCATCACGGGGAGCACCGATATTGTTTATGAAGAAGAAGGACAGATCGTTAAGACTTTGTATAGACTATCGAGAGTTGAACAAGTTAACGATAAAGAATAAATACCCATTGCCCAGGATCGATGATCTTTTTGATCAGTTAAAAGGGGCAAAGTATTTATCTAAGATAGATTTGCGGATGAGGTATCATCAGTTTAAGGTTAGGAAGGAAGATGTATCTAAGACAACATTCAGGACTGGTTACAGCCATTATGAGTTTTTGGTGATGTCATTTGGGTTGACGAATGCACCAGCTGCATTTATTGATATGATGAACAAAGTGTTCAAACAATATTTGGACAAGTTCGTCGTAGTGTTTGTCGATGATATTCTAGTCTATTCTAAGACGCCAGAAGATCATGCTGAACACCTAAGAATAGTGTTGGAGACACTAAGGAAGGAGAAGCTATAAGAGAAATGCACTAAGTGTGAATTTTGGCTAGAAAGGGTACAATTTTTAGGATATGTTATCGACCGGGATGGGATTTTTGTAGATCCAACGAAGGTGGAAGTAGTGATGAATTGGGAACAACCGAAAACGCCAACTGAGGTGCGGAGATTTCTCGAGTTAGCAAGATACTATCGAAGATTCATCCAAGATTTTTCTAAGATAGCTACTCCATTGACTAACTTGACAAGGAAGACAATGAAGTACGTACGGACTGAGAATTGTGAGGACATTTTTCAAGAACTGAAGAAAAGATTGAGTGAAGCACCTATATTATCATTACTCGATGTTACAAGAAATTTCGTAGTTTATAGTGATGCTTTGCATAGAGGACTTGGTTGCGTGCTAATGCAGCATGGCAAGGTCATTGAGTATGCATCACAGTAGTTGAAGGATTATGAGAAAGTTTATCCTATTCATGATCTGGAACTGGCCGCAGTAGTATTTACCTTAAAGATATGGAGACATTATCTTTATAGAGAGAAATGTGAGATATACACGAACCATATAAGTCTAAAATATATCTTTTTAAATGTGAGACAAAGGAGATGGTTGGAGTTGATAAAGGATTATGACTGTGATATCTTGTATCACCCCGGAAAAGCCAATGTAGTTGTCGATGCCTTAAGTAGGAAGGGTCAGGAAAAGTTATCTATGTTAACGGCTCAAACTGAGTTAATAACAGAGATGGCTAGAATAAAGTTGGAGGTGAAGTTACCGAGAAAATTGGGACAGAGATTGTTTACAATGGAGATTTGATCTATCATTGTAGAAAGAGTCAAGGAGGTACAACTCAGAACTAATGAGTGTGACCAGATGAAGAAGCGGCTAGAAAGGGAAAAATATATTAAGTATAGTCTTGATAACGAGGGGTTATTAAGATTGGAAGGAAGAATTTGGGTTTCGAATTAGACAAAATTAAAGGAGGAAGTGTTACAAGAAGCTCATAGTTCTAGGTACTTGATTCATCCCGGTAGTACTAAGATGTATCAAGACCTTCGACAGAGTTTTTGATGGACAAACAAGAAGAGAGAGGTGGCAGAATACGTGAGTAGGTGCTTAACTTATCAAAAAGTTTAGGTCGAACATCAACGACCAAGTGGCTTGTTACAGTCATTGGAGATTCCAGAGTGGAAGTAGGAGCATATCACGTTGGACTTTGTGGTGGGGCTTCCAATTATAGAAAAAGGGTATGACGATATTTGGGTAATAGTGGACCGATTGACGAAGTTGGCTCACTTTTTGCCAATTAGAGTCAAGTATAACTTAGATCAGTTAGCTAAACTTTATGTTAAGGAAATTATTTCCAGACATGGTGTACCAGTTTCGATAGTGTCAGATCGTGACCTGCGATTCACATCGAACTTTTGGAGAAGTCTACAAGAATAGTTGGGAACACAACTGAAGTTAAGTACAACGTATCATCCACAGACCGATGAATAGAGCGAAAGGACAATTCAAACGCTAGAAGATATATTAAGATCTTGTGTCATGAATTTCAAGGGTAGTTGGGATGGTCACCTACCATTAGTAGAGTTTGCGTATAACCACAGTTATCATGCAAGCATAGGTATGCCGCCTTACGAAGCTTTGTATGGAAGGAAGTGCAGAACACCATTGTGTTGGGATGAAGTGGGAGAATGCCGAATGCTAAGACCTAAATTGGTGCAGTAAACAGCGGATATTGTCAAACACATACGAATGCGTCTAGTAGCAGCTCAAGACAAACAGAAGAAGTGTGCGGATTTGCATCGAGTAAATCGATATTTTGAAGTAGGATCGTATGTATTTCTAAAGGATTCTCCCTAGAAAGGAAAGATACGCTTTGGAAAGAAGGAAAAGTTAAGTTCAAAGTTTATAGGACCTTTTGAGGTATTAAAAAGGGTAGTAGAGGTAGCTTATATAATAACATTACCTCCAAACTTATAACGAACACATAATGTATTTCATGTATCTGTGTTACATCCTTATAAGCCAGATTATAAGCACGTAATAGAGTATGAGCCTATTCATATTGAGAAGGACTTAACGTATGAAGAGATGCCAATTCAAATCATCGATAGAATAGAGCAAGTTCTGTGGAAAAAAGTTATACCTTCGGTAAAGGTGTTATGGAAGAACCACGATGCCGAAGAAGCAACGTGGTAACTTGAAGAAAAGATGAGGAAGAATTATCCTCAGTTGTTTGTTTAATATTTTAAGCGAGATTCTAGGGACAGAATCCTTATAAGGAGGGGTGAATGTAACGACCGAGAAAATCGGATTATTTGTAAAATACTTTTATTTGATTAAATAATGAATAAAATTATTTTATAATGAGTAAGCAAGATTAATGTCATTCTATAACCTAATAGTGTTGGAATGTCATAGTATTTTGGCTACGTGGTAGAATTAAAGTGTTTGAATTTCCCAGACAAAAATAAAAGTTTTCTGAGAAATTTTCTAAAGAATACTATTCATCGATATATGCTTGGGAATTATTTTTGAACTTCCGAGAAATACGTAACGATAGAATAGCAAGGAAGGATGGATTATGTAATAATAATTCATGTATGACAAATGCAGTTTTTTGCCTGCGTACTAAATTCGAGAACGTTAGGGAAAGTAAAGCATGAATGAGTAAACGATGATCGTATGATACATAAGTATTGTACGAGGTAATGAATATGAGTATGATACGAGCTATTATACAAGTATGTATGAATGATGGTATGTCGTATATAATGAATGAGTATACGAGTTAGCATACAAGAGGAATACGTTATAAGCTTTAAGCTAAGTGTATTGGACTTGTAGGATTTGTGTAAAAGTTGTACAAGTCCAAGTGAATTAATGTTAAAGCCCAATGTTTGATAATTCAAGCCCAAATGTTAAGTTAAAGTTATTAAAACTTAAGCATAAATTAAGAACCGGATCCGTGGATCGAACCGATGGGTACACGGGTAAGAAAAATCCATGGGGTAACCCATGTGGGCCCCATGGATCACATGGCAACCAACTTGGTGACCAAGTAAAGTGATTTACTTGGTTACCAAGGATGGAATAGTAAGCAGATAGATAAAGGAGGTGGAGAAAGGAGGTGGAATGATTTATTGACTAAATTGCCCTAACCTTGGATTTCCTATAAATATGAGAGTTTGGTTTTCATTTGTTGGTTGTTTATTTCCACCAACATCTAGATTTTATATTGAGAGAAAAGAAGTAAGAGCTAGATTTTCCTAACTCAAGAAAGAAGAAGAAAGAAAGCTAAAGAACTTCAAGGGTAAGAATCTTAAACCATGACTCTTCATCTCTTCATTTGTTAGAGAAGTGATTAGTGGTAGAGCATGTTTATTATGGAGTGATAAGGATGGTTATTAATAGATGAAACCTTAAATAAACCATGTGAAAGTGAAATCGTAAGTATAAAAGTTATAAACCATTAAAAATCATTGAAAAATTGTAATATTGTTATTGATGGACAAGTTTAAAACCATCATTTATAGGCTTAGATAATACAAGTTGTGATAATGGAATGAATCCATTTAGAACAGTGTAAAAATCTAAAAGTAACGAAGTTATGGCGGAATTTATGAAATTAGACGATAATCGTCGAAATCATGAAATTCTCGGAATGGAAGTCAAAAGTTAACATTGAACTCAAAAATGGTGGTTTTCGATGGAGAATAGTTTAAGTTTGCATTTTAGAGTTGCGAACTCGAAAATGGTCAAATTCCAACTTAGAATAAAGAAACGAGCCATGAACGTTCACGAATGTTTATCGTTTTCTTAAAAATGGACTTAAACGGTGAATTCTATGTTAACAAATTTGAAAATTTAAAATTCTTACATGAACACTTAGTTCATGTGATTTGTGAGCTAATGGCTTTTGAACGAGCCAATTCAGACTTAAAATGAGCAAATTACGAGTCTGTGAAGTTCATCAAATCAAGAAGTTTGTCAAATTTTTCTGGTGGACAAAGCTGTCGTCTAGGCGGCATGATCTGATTTAAATAAAAAAATCTTACATTAATTTTCTTTCTCTACACAAATTCTTAACACAATAAGAATTCAACACATAGGTCTTATATAATCGCATATTTATTCAAACAACACATAGTACCTATAGTACTTAACACATATTACTATCCCTTTTTAAATAAATTTTAGGATTAACAACACAACTTTACACAAAAAGTTTCAATTCTCCAACTTTACACAAAAGTTTAACTTCTCCATTCACACATAGCTATTCCCAGTTCATCAAACTCACCACACTTATGAGTTCAGGAACTTGCCATAATTTTATGAGTGTATAAACTTATCCTAGTTAGACCTTTGGTGTCCATTCGCTGAAAGGTTCAGAAACATTTCATATAGTTATGAGTCATGAACTTACCATAAGTATGAGTTTTAAGAACTCACAAATTAATCTTAATCTTATATTCATATAGAAAATAAAAATTTCATTCATGCAAACATATATATTTACATATGTTCATACATCATTCTCGATATTACAACACTTAATATCATAATCTTCTACCAAAAGATATTATAACTTATATCTAAGTTGTCTACCGACTACTCCCTTCACCAGTCTTCTTCTTGCGGGGACACTTGTTGAATCTGTGCCCCATTTGCCCACATGAAAACACTTCCTCATATTCGTCTTAGGACAATGTAGGGAAATATCTCCTTCCTGCTTATAGTTGAAACACACGTTCTTCCACATCATGCATTCTCCCACGTGAGTCTTCCCACACTTACTACAGGTTTGCCTCTTCTTCGGGTTTGAATTTTTAGAATTATCGTTGTCATTGTCCCTCTTTCTCTTGTTCTTGCCTTTCTGCTTGGTTGTTCCCTCCGACGATCCACCACCTTCAGTCTTCATCCTTTCCACCTGCGCCTTCAACTCATTCCGTTCTTTGGTCATTTCGCGTAACGCTCGCTCTGTCTTCCACAACTCTTCCAAGACAAATACTTTACTCCGGAGTTCCTAGACTTCTGCAGACACTTGATCTTTCTCCCCAACTTTGTTCTTATTCCCTTTCTCCACCTCAGCTTCTTCAGACTCGGCCTTCTCATCACCACTCAGATACATCTCAGGATAATCATCATGATCACTTCCCAAATTCACCATGGGTTCATCTTTTCCCACTTCTTCCACTGACTCGCTCTGGTCTTTGGCACCTCTGGCCATCGGCATCGTGTGACAAATTGCCAGCATCTCCAGACTCATCTTATCTTCTCCCGACATCCTACAATCAGTTTAAATAACTTGATTAGTACTTCACCGGTACAAAAATCTCACACTATGTGTCCACTTATCTAACTATCGATACGCTTCGGCAATCCCTCACTTTGTACTCTAAATGAGTATTCTCTATCTGGCTTATGGTTATAATCCTAGGGTTTTCCCCACCCCACATAAGTTTTATAACCTACAACTTTGATACCAACTTGTGACACCCCCAAATCTGGGTTACCTAACCCTCGAGTTTGGTGTTCACAATCCACAATATAATAACATCTAACTACCCATTTATATAGAAATAGTAATACATAAGTCATTAACAGAGATTGTTAATGCATAAGTCCTAGGTTTTCTAACTTTAACATTACAAACATACCCTTTAAATATACAAAAAGGGTTTACAAACATAACATAATAATAATGTTATTCATAATTAATTTATTACAATGCCTTTTCCCTTGTCCTTTGCAGCACCTCCTGCCACTTTATCCCTAGCTGAAAAGTTTTAATTAGCAAGGGTGAGCAACAAATTTGCCCCGTAAGTTAGGACATACAATGAATGTATAGGAATCAATAAGAATAGACTATCTATTTGGATATAATGAAACCAAAGTTCGGGGAACTTTGAAATAGCTGATCAAATCGTTATTCAATAACAAGTCTTTTTGCATTTTATGCAACGCAATAATTTGACAATGAAAGAGTACAATGCTTTCAAAGTTTCTACAATATTCAAATGAATAATCAAGAATCAATTCTACACAATAACAAAGTGGAATATTTTCTAGATTTATGCTGAGTGATCCATTGGATCTCGAACTTCTCTTCTCGAGTAACTATCAAAGATTTGACTTTGATATACCCAGGTATATTAGATAACCAAAAAGATTAAGTCATACTCATCTGCAAGTACTTAGAGCCTACCAACTCTGTGTACCCTATATTATGCATAATACTCAAAACGCACGCAAAGGTCGAATTTACGACCAATAAAATGTTCCCTTTGTATAAAAGGTTGTTATTCTCAGTCTCAGAATCAAAATTTGATTTAATAACGAAATACTATGATTTCAATATCTAATCACTTTCTTGATCTAGCCAAAATAATTGGCATCGATCTGTCAATATTAATTGAATTCTCTTCTCGAACCTATCATGTTTTATTAAATGTTCGTCTAGCCAGAATAATTGGCGAAGACACTTCTCAACACAATTCTACAATAGACAGGAATTATCTGTACTATTTACAATCATTAATAGCTTCTACGGATGTTAATATCCAATAACAATTATTCTATGAATATATTTTCAGAATCATTGATTCAATTTGAATTAATAGACATGCACTAACTGCGAATAATCAACAATAAATTCTCGGACGTGGTCTAATTAATGATAATTAACCACCATAATAATTAAACAATATTAACTCAAAGTTGAGTTAGGAACTTGCTTTCCAAGTTGATTACAGCTACACAATAAACTTATCTGCATTTGAAAGACCTATAACCAATAATATCGGTCTCACAATTAGCACAATATTTCATAATATGTATCACTGTAATTTACAGTCAAACCTTTTTCTAGGCACATTACCACATAGCCACATCAGTGTTTATAACCTATATAAACACTTATCAAGTCTAACTAGTTCAGTCTGGTTGGACTTCAGTTTATTCTCGGTGTTCTGGTCACCCTATCCGACAATTAACACATTGATTGTGAATTAAACTCAGTTTCAAAGCTTCTATATTATTTTAGATAAGTCAAATATCGTATATAATATTTTTCGGAAGATTTTAATAATTTATAAATAATTATTATAATTTATAATAGTTTTTTTCAAACACTTAAATCATTTTTAAATGATTTAATTATCAAATAATCTTATCATCATTAATAAAAATATTAATGTTATACTTATCAAAATATTAAAGTTATTATTAATAACTTAAAATATTTTTAAATCACTTAATATTCTACTTAAATGATTTTTAAATTAATTAAAATCATTTTTAAACCATCACCATTAATATTTAAATATTAATGAAATTATTATCAAAATATTAAAAGTTATTAATTATAACTTAAAATATTTTAAATCATTTTTCTCATTTTTAAATGATTTTAAATCAATAAAATCATTTTTAATTCATTTATTTAATATAATAATTAAATAAATCTAATGTCATTAATATTAATGAGAATTCTCCAAAAATATTGAAAATTATATTTTATAATTCAAAATATTTTTTGAACACCTTATTCTTATTTAAAATGATTTTTATAGTATCAAAATCATTTTTCTCTAATTTATTTAATACACTAATTAAATAAATTAAATATAAATATTATTCTAATAATTATAATTATTAATGAAAAAATCCCAAATTTTTCATAATTTAAAATATTTTTTAAAATCATTTTTTGTAATTTTTAGAATTTATTTCTATTTTTAATTAATTTTCAGAAAATCAGAAAATAAAATAAATAGAAACCGTCGCTAAAGCCTATAGCGACACTTGTTTGTCGTCTTAGCTGTTCTTGGCATCAAGAACACTGACAAGTCAGTGTTCAAGGTGGCTTGATTGACTGCCTTTGATTCTCAGTGTAATCATTTTCTGGGCTAACTTAGGCTTCAATCGTGTAGTACTCATGTAGTACTACCATTATCAACCATTAACAGAGTCATAACTTAACAAGCTAGCAAGATCAGCCCCTTCAACGTTACTCTCAGACCAAATCTGGGTTTTCTAGGTAACCTAAAAACCCAGACAGTGTCAACCAGACACTTTTAAGCTCACTTTAATATAGGTTCTGGTCATTAATTAAGTGGTCTCATGGTCCAAATCTATACTCCTTGCATCAAGGAACAACACTACAACAACAGATTGAATAAAAAATAACAACATCATAAGTTCGTTCATATAGTTTTTGGGCTTTTCAGAAACTGTGTCCGTGACCAAATGACTAGGTTTGACCACCCATTACATTCCATATGTTTGTGATATAAGGGATCTTAAAGCATAGATTTATTGTCCAGACAACATGCTTTAAACAATATACAACAACATCATCATAACCCTTATAACCTGACAGATCAAAGAGGTTGAAAATATTCTCAGACAC
The DNA here is from genome assembly GCA_020205605.1 of Panax ginseng. NCBI lineage: Eukaryota > Viridiplantae > Streptophyta > Magnoliopsida > Apiales > Araliaceae > Panax > Panax ginseng. The sequence goes on along the minus strand of CM035128.1, from coordinate 98,623,199 downwards.
AGAAAAATGCTTTATGGGTTACCCAGAATGCATTTGGTCATGCCCGGTAAACGGGTTTTTACCGATCATAACTTGAAATATACACATCCAATAACTGTGATGTCACTTCCAAATAAAAGACCACATACCAAAATATAGATCCAACTCATAAAACATCAAGAATCATAAACAGACACGAGTCTGTGGCTCCTGACATTAGCTTGTCAGACCACAAACCATGTTATTGGGCAGTTTTGTAAAACTTTAATTTTAAAGCATTTTGATATTATAGATCTATGTTATATCAACATAGATCATCATAAAACATCATCAAACATTGATTTAAACACATAAACACAAACTTTAGCTTAACACACAAGATCTAAGATGGGTTTAGGTTTATACCTTTATAGTCCAAGCATTGATCTTGATTCTCCTTAACTGATTTTTAGTGTTCAAAGGGGTTATCTAGTGACTGGATCACTTTAAATTTTCGGAGGTTTGGGAGAGAAAAAGAGTTGTTGAGAGTTTGATAACAATTGAGCTTATTTTGCATACTTTCTCTCTCTTAATCTATTTATATTCTTCCATGCAATGAATTTTGCTAATGTAGCTGCTACCCTAGACTGATTTGTGGGAGTTTCTTAAGTCACCAAGTCAATATATTAGGTTACCAACTAAAGTTCTTGCCAATTTTACAAGTTAACTCATTAAAAATGTTTAAAGAGTATTTTGGTCATTGTCCTTGTAATTTTAATTGCTTGATTGTCAATTGTATAAACCCTTAGGGTTTAACCCTAAGGTTTTAACCCTGAGGTTTTACAACACTAACTTTCTAGGAATTTCTAAATTAGGGTTTTAAAATAGAAAATTAAGAAAATTAAAACATAATTAGTGTTTCCTAATTACATTAGAGATTATCAATCACATTAGGGTTTTCTAATTAGGATTAGGGTTTCCTAATTAGGGTTTAGAATTTCCAAATTTTAAATTAGGGTTTCCCAGCATACAATTAGGGTTCCTAACTGTGCGTTAGGGTTTCTAAATATGAAATTAGGGTTTCTAATCCCTTATTAGGGTTTATTAATTTTAAACCTTATCCGATCAATCATTGATCAAGATTCAATCGGTACAAACCCGTACTCATCAATATAATTATTTTAATTATATTTTCTATCGAATCCCCATCTATAACTTAGGGTTAGGGTTTTTATTCTCCGTTAAGCACAACTCTACTCTTATTTATCAGTCAATACACAAATTGACCACTCTTCAAGACTCGTATCACATATACACAGTACAATATTAATAAAAAAAAATTTATTCGTAAATTTTGGATTATTCAAAATCCCGGGTTATCACACACGCGGAAGATCTTCAAGTGAATCCACTAGATCATATATATATATATACTAAGGATAACATGTGCTTGAAGGCACTGTATAATTTAAAAAAATAAAAAAATAAATCATGAACACAAAAAAGTTGTAAGACCCCAACTTTCATAATAAAGATTAATTTTTCTCGAAATATATTTTTAAATATTATGGTGTGAATTTGATATAATGTTATAGTTGTGGGTAATATTTATAAATTTTACAAATTATGAAAGTTGTTATAAAATATTCGATTGGTCGGGAAATATTCGTTTTAACAGGAAATATTCGTACGACGGCACAACAGAATTAGAAAATGACTGAAATATCTTTTTATGAAAATAACGACGAAAGTTTTACCGTTAACTGTTGAAATACCTGGTGATAAAAGTACAGTAATACGCGTGGTTGCATAGTAGAACACGATATTGATTATTGATGCATACGTGAGAAGTTACTTAGTTTTATTCAATTATTGCTACAGTAATTGCTGCATAGTATCTCACGTTATTTGATTCAATTATTGTTATAATATTTTATATTATTAAGTCAATAATTGATATGACAAGTTATTCATATTATTATTGCATAATTAACAATGTCTAGAAAGTTCTGTCGAAGAAAGTGGTTTGGTCACCTAATTGTGCACCAACACTACAAGAAAATTGGCTAATCCCGACGGAATTAAGTTCAATGAACTGTATTCAGTCGGTAGTATTAATTGCGTCTGTACAAGTATTGTAAATTATATTGTTTAACATTTATGGAACATTAACTTATATTTGTAATTGGTTAGCTTATAATACATTTTGGTGGATATTTGAATGTCAATGTGAATGATAATGAGTTGAAGATTATGTTTTAGTGCTACGTTGCATATTTGAATATGAGATACAGGTTTATATTACTGTGTATTGGGTTGTGACAGGTTACAGGTACATTAATGGGTTTAAACACCTAGAAATTGAACTTTTAAAATCTGTGGTTAAAAAAAAGGTTAATTCCGACGGAATAAGGTATTCTCGACAGAACTTCCCTCGGAGTTAACAAATAATAAATTTTTAATAAATGTCGAAATATTATAATTTTCAGTCGAAAATACGTTAACTTCGATGGACCATATCCGTAGTAATTATGGTATCTCCGACGTAAATTTCGTCGAAGTTAATAATTAGTCAATTTTAATAAATACCAGATTATTTTAGTTTTCAGTCAGAAATAGGATAAATCTGAGGGAATATGTCTGTCAGAATTAGGGTAAATTATACTCGACGGAAAGTTTCGTCCTATATATTCTGTCGAAGATAGGGTATGTTTGACGAAACTCCGTCGGAGATACTTTCGTCGAAGATAATAAATATCCGACGAAATTTTTGACGGAACTTATTTTCGACGCGAATATATACGACCGAATTTCTGACGGATATTTTCATCCAAAATAATTTATTTTCGACTAAATAGGATTAATTCCGACGCCATATTCCGTCGGAATTAAGCTTTTTTCTTGTAGTGCAATAGGGAGAAATCCTTATCGGAAAGCCCCATCTTTCCTGGGAATGATCTAGTTGTTAATATTGCGAGTTATAATAATGATAAATAAATGTTGTTAAAAATATTTAGGGAATTTTTGTGAAGTATTTATTGTAAATTTTGCTTATTATATGGACCCCTCCATTTACCCATTTTTCAAAATAATCGGTAGAATGAAAATGGGATGGCTGAGAATGGGGGGAGTATATATATATGGTGGGAGCCACGAGGGGGACCCACGAGTGGAATAAATGGGATGGGTCAGAAGAGGAGAATGAAAATGGGATGGCTGAGAATGGGGGGAGTATTTATAGATAAATATATATTATAATAAGTTTTGTTTTATATGAAAAATAGAATATATTATATTTTATTATGCATAGTATTTGCATAGTGACTGTATATTAAAATCATAAAAATTTGTTAGAATCTGTAAATTAGTTATTGTGCGTCCGTGATTTTTCCTTTACTGTGCATCCAAATAGTATCCTTCCATTCTCCTATAAATAGGATGTTCAGTTTAGAAATTAAAATCACACCAGAATTAGATAATTCTTATTCTATATTATTGAGCATATTCCTTTAGAGTTTTAGGAAGCTTTGAGTGTAGAAAACAGTGCAAGTTTTCTTCAAGAATATTCCCGTTATACCAATTAGAATACTCTCCTTTTTAAGGTAAGGGATATTATTTTTTTTCAATACTCGTAAGAAATAATATTTTCTTCCATACTCTATAGTATATAAGTAATATTATTTCATTTCAGATTCTGAATTTTACACTCATTTTGTAAAGTTTTGGCTTCTATACTCCATGAAATTAGTAGAATATCCTTAAAACTTGCGCTTCATGCAGTATATTTTCATGGAAATATTATTCTGAACATTCTTGATAAGTTTTTACTTTTTAATGCCGGGGTATTATTCACGGTGTAACGCCCCGAAATCCGGTCTATTTTCACATCCGAATTTCGTACGTCACGATCCCATCTTCTTCCAAACATACATCATTATATAGCTAAATATAACAACATACATCCTCAAATCCCAGGTTCTAAAACCTTAAAACCTCTTTCATTCCAAATAATGATAATTACATTATTCTTTACATCTTGTACAAGTGACTTTTATCCGCCACCAAGGATACATAATCGTTCATTAAACTATTCTATAGTTTAATTCTATCATTCTATATTACAAGTCTTCGCTTGATCTTCGTGCACATTCATATAATGAATGACACTTCTTCTGGATACCGATCAACTTGATCTTTTCGGGATCCATAAGTTCTTTCTAACATCGTTAACTGAAAATGTTTTTATTTAAAGCAAGTGTGAGCATTCAATTGCCCAGCAAGTCATAACAGTTGAACAAACAACTTTAAGAATTCAAACATTCTTTTAAGACTTCAATAACCGAACAAAAGTTATGAAGCAGCTTGAATAATAGGAAAAATCTTGATTCTTATCATTTTAAAACATTAGTTACATTCCCTTTGAAATACTTTCATTCTCTACTCTCTTTCATACACATTCTATCTGGCTAGAATTAATAACACAGACTTAACAATAACGGTTCATGTATAAATAGAACATGCTCATATTGAACAGTTCAATCACAGAACAGTTTATATAATAGAAACACCGAAGTGTTCACATTGTGGCACAAGGCCTCATATATTCTAACACCTTGTACAAATATCACACATTTGGACATAGACAGAATTTCTCAAGTTCAACATCTGAGAAGTGTAGAAACTAGCATTCATTTAAAATATGAATGAAGTTAGGAAAACTTGCCTTACGCACAGCTACAGCTTATAGTTTATGCTGAAATGCTCATTCCAATTCCTATGTAGCACATAAGGAAATAACACATGTACCAATTAGTCATATACTTGACTTACACATTGGTTTACTTTACTTTACTTCTTAGGGTTCACGTTCTTATAAACTAAGTTTACGCGACCAACATCCTTTACTGGTTAATAGCTTCATGACATACGGAGATGTCTTACTTAATACGTTCATCATCTTTGATGATTTACATTCTTATCTTCTTCTTATAACTCTCCTAGAACTCAGCACACATAGTGTCTATGTTAGTAGTCCATATGGTACTCTGAGTGGTTTTCCACAAACAACCAACAAACAAGTTCCCGTCTCATCTACACTGCCCATAACAGTGAGTTAGATCGGTTGCCGCTTTATATATACCTTCTCTCTCTGAAGGAATTGTTTAGCCCAGCTCCCATATGTCAACCATCAAAGGTTACGATTGTACTAGAACCGAAATTCATCTTAACTTACCCGAACTATTAAACTATAATGTTCGTTAAGTCAATTTCTTATTCCTTATGGCTTTCTGGAAACTAAATGTCATACCTCAGGATTCATTCTTTATCGTCTAAGTCATACAATCTTTTGTATACTCAGGACGATCATTCAATATTCATTTTACACATTTATAGCGTTAAGCATTTTACACTACCTTATTCTTATCTTACAACGTCCGATTCATTCGATTCGGAATGTCATCCAAGTTATAAACATTAACTCAGCTTCTTTACGTTATACATACTTGTCTGTAATTTAGCTTCTCCATCGTTCACAGGTTTAATCATTGATCTTTATTACCTTACGGTCAAACCATACACGGGGTGTAGGTTCTACCCGTTTAGTATTCGCGTACACTTAACCTCTACGACGGTACAAGTGTTCAACGCTTATATTTCCTTCTAACATTCTCATCCGACTCACATTCGACTTTCATTAATCTTATTACTGTTCACTACGGCTTTCTTGATAATTCATATCTTATTACATTCGTTAATGTCTAAGTCATACAACCAATGTATACTTAGAACATTCGCCCGACGTGAATACGATTCACGAGGATCATTTACGTATTCAACATTTACGTTGCTCGTCTCTTAATCTCTCATTCAACCTTTTCTCAAGGTTTTAATTGCTATCAATCATTATCCAACCCATGAACCCCATGTTCATTATTCTTTCTTAATGTCAAAGCCATACGGTTCGTTGTATGCCAAGACCGATCGCTCATCGTAATAGCGTTACATTCACAGCGTCTAAACGCTTTACATTCATCTCTCATGACCATGACATAACATCGAAATGTTATTCCTTACTGTAGTCAATCAACGTTTAAGGAATCACAATTATAGCAATTCCTCACGTTCGTTTCATTGTGACTACGGTTCCCAGATATTTGTTCCGTAACCCGCGTCAACATTCTTTGTCTTTTAATCTCATTTAATCTTTTCGTTCCACCTTCATCAAAGGTTTAATACACTTAATTAAGTGTTAAATTAGTTGAATTACATATTCATATTTCTTTCTTGCACATCCCCAAAGAAATTAAGTAGTTAAAATCCCATTTCTAGGTATTGTCACCTTGGATCAAGGCCAAGCAAGACTGCGTACTCTTCTCTTTCTTTTGCATCAAGGCGCCCACTTAGCAAGCATTTCTAATGGTCCGAGCTCTCATTGCAAGGTCGGGTCCCCAAGGCACGACTCACGCTGCGGTGCCAAGTATGAAACCTAGAAAAAATTTCTAAGTCTTTTACAAGCTTGAGACGCTGACTTCGAAATCTCATATCTTATTCGTTATAACTCGGAACGAGGTTGTTCTAAAGCCATTTTCTTCCTTATCTTACGTACTTCGATTACCCTCAGACAGAACTTCATTCTGAATCCGCAAACATGCCATTCAATTGGCTTAATCTTCACTCTTTGTTCGTTTTATGTTATTAACGTTCTTCGTTCGTTCATCTATAATTCGGTCATCCGAACTCGAAACTCATTCATTCTTGAGTCCAAGACTCACATTTTATATGTTCTCTTACATTCTTATGAAACCCTATACGTTCGGGTTCATTTACTAACTTTCTAATTCTCGTTCTTCTTTTATAAAAATTTCGCTATAACTTCGTTATAGCTCAGTTTTAATCCGTTCTTCATGAACATTTCTAATGTTCCTAACCAAGAAATAAGCAACTAACTTATACGCAATGGTTTTAAACTTGTCCATCAACAACAATTATCCTACGATGGTTTTAAATTTGTCCATCAACAACATTCTTCGCGTTCTTCGCGTGTTCTTCGTTTTTAATCGATATTTTGGATTACAATTTCACTTTTTCTTGGAATTTGATGTTATAGAACATCATTCCTTACTTATTTGACCTACTCATTCATAAGATTCATTCGGATCGCCCAATATCCTTACGAATCTTACACTTCCTTAAGAAATATTTAAACTAAATTTCTAATTCTTATTTCTTCATTTTCTCATGATTTCAACCATATGAAATCATCTTTAACATCATCTACTTCTTATCTTCATTAAGTTATGTTTTTTAACATATTAAACTTAAAGAAAATTAGAAGAAACTATGGTTCGAATTACCGTTCTTCTTTAATCTCTTCCGTCGGACAAAGCGTGCACTTGGGCTAGCTTTTCCTCTTCCTTTTCCTCTCTTCTCCCATTCGAACCCTCTCTTTCTCTCTCTCTCTTGAAGAGTAGGATTTTCAAAAGCTCAAAATAATGAACTTAAGCTTTCTATTTATAGAAAACCAAGGCTTATGGCAAATTGGTCATTTCACCCCCACCTCCTTACTATTCCTATGCTTAGCCACCAAGTTTACTTGGCCACCACCCTTACTTGGTGGCCAAATGGCCGCCCCACATGCCCATGGGTCTCCCCCATGGGTTGCCCCATGGGTTTTACCCATCCGGTGACCCATCGGTTCGATCCGCGGTTTATTTTCTTAGATCGGGCTTAATTAAATCTAACAATGGGCCTTACATTAATTCTTAGTGGGCCTACCCTAGGCTTGATTACACATTCCATTGGGCTTGATATAATTCAAGTCCAATTGGATTCTTCGAAGTCCATGAACTAAAAGTTCATTTAGACTAATCGTATTCTACGCATTCCATTATCGTATTCTCGTATTCTCTTCGTATATAGTTCGTACGATATTCGTATTATACGTCGTACTAATATTCGTACTATACTCGTATAATAACTAATATTGTACTCGTACTTCTCACGCATAATAACTCTAATTATTATACGAAATCATAAAATTCTCGGAACTCACTTTTCCTAAACCTTAGGTTTTAAGTCCGCAGGCAAAAACTTCATTTTTTCCATAACTAAAATATTATTGAATATTCTATCTCGTCTCAGAATTCTATCATTACGCGTTTCTCAAAAATTCAAAATAAATCTCCGAGCAGAAACGGATGAATAATGCCTATTTCGTCTTTTTCCCCAAAAATAATTTTTGTTACCGAAAATTTTTTATTTTCGTTCCCGAAATTTTTTTATTTTCGTCTTGAAAATTCTTACTCGTTCAGTCTAGCTCGTAGCCAGAATCCTCCCGACTAATAACCATTCTAGGTTATAAAATAATTAATAACACATAGCACAGAATAATATTAATAAAAATTCATTTTATTAATAACTAATTCTTTAAACTTAAATTCTGGACAATCCAATTTTCTGGGTTGTCACACACGGGGTACTATTCCCAAAGTACTATTCAGGGGATACTATTCACCTGGAGTACTATTTATGATAAAAATTGATTTCTTTTTGGTCCAAATCATTTTTAATGCAATATTATTGTTAAATTTTACTCCACAAAGTAGTATCATGTTGACAATTTAGACATTTATGAATTATGGATAAATTAAATTATAAAATCTTTAAAATTTATCCTTTACTTTCATTTAATTGAATTCTTATATCATTGTCATCATCCTCATGCTTATATTGTTATTAAAGTCATCTTTGGCCCATAGTGCATAGGTGGACTGTTAAACGGTATGATTATGACCAGGGATCATTCGGTATAATCATGACCTGTAATGTTACAAATGATGTGGGAAAAGTCCTCATTGGCCAGTAGTGCATTGATGGACAGTTGTTGGCATGATTATGACCATTGATGATTACACGAATATCCTTGGCCCGTAGTGCATGGATGATTCATGGATATGATACTAATGAATATCTTTGGCCCGTAGAGCATGGATAATTCAGTGATGTGGATTATTTATTAAGTTGAGTCTCAATGATAAAATTGATGAAAAACTTTTTAAATCATAGAAGATAGTAGATATCATGCTCTACTTGACTCTTCTAATGGATTGCTTGTTCCGTTGCAGTTAAACTTGATGTTTATTATATTTTATCAGTTTAACCCTGTTGAAGGCTAACGATAATTTATTATGCATTATCTTAGTCATAATATTTTTTACTGGGCTAGTTGAGCTCACTTTTTTGCTTTCATTGTTCTCTTCAGGAAATGAGAACGTAGCCGGGACTAATCGGGGAACAGAGTAATGGTCCGAGTTAGTGGTTGTAGTAGTCCTCACTATTCTATAAAATAGTGTGATAATAAATGTAATGAGGATTGAATTTGAGTTTGGATATTGTCTATAAGACAATATTCATGTAAAAACTCTCAGCTCATGTTGTATAATTAAGTTTGTATTTGTATTTTTTACCATGTATTTGGCGACTCAGAATGAGTGATGTATACCTATTTTGGGGGCGTCACAAAAATGAAGCACTGAATAAGGACACAAACTAAACTAAAAGCCTAAATTAATTCTTAACACACACGCACTTTCCATAAATACTCCACAAAGCATTTAAATGAAGATTCTTATGAAGATAAATTTCAATGAATAAATAAAGAATATCCAACTTTAATAGTCAAATTCTCATAAATTTAAACTAGCTTTAACTACATTTTAAGATTTATATTTTATTATTTATAAGCCTTTTCGACTGATTGTAATTTTTTAAATAGTAACTTGACAATTAAAAATTCTTTAGAGTGAGAGAGTGAGATGATGGATGTACGTTTGTATTTTTGAGAGATAAATTCTTGGTCGTCGAATGTTGAAGCCCCAAATGATTTTAGATCGTTGGATGTTGAAACCTAAATTAATTTGAGGCCGTTGGATATTAAAGCCTTGGGATTTGAGCTGCTCTGTTAGTTATATATATATATATATATATATATATTTCTTAATTATTTTATAATTAAAATAAAAAGTTTATTTTAATCTTAAAGTATAAGGTTTATTTTAATCTTAAAATAAAGGTTTATTTTAATATTAAAATAAAGAGTTTATTTTAATTTTAAAATAAAGAGTTTATTTTAATTTTAAAATTAGATTCCATGGTAACTAATTAGAGTTGGAATTTGATTCCATGATAACTAATTAGAGTTGGAATTGGATTCCATGTTTCCTTAAATAAATGAGTTTATTTAGATATGGAATAAGATTTCATATTATTCAAAATAAAGGAGTTTATTTGTGAATAGGAAAGAAAATTTGTGTTTCCTTAGATAAAAGAGTTTATTTAGATATGAAATAATATTTTATATTATCCAAAATAAATGAGTTTATTTGTGAATAGGAAAGATAATCCGTGTTTCCTTTTAAAAAAAAGAGTTTATTTTGACTTGAAATTGGATTCCATAATTAATTAAAATAAATGAGTTTATATTTTGATTTAAAAATTTGATTAAAATAAAACAGTTTATTTTATTCAAAATTGGATAAATTAAAATAAAAGAGGTTTATTTTGATTTAAATTTGGATTAAAATAAAGGAGTTTATTTTAATTCAAAATTAGATGTTATGCTAACTAAATTTGCACATTATATGATATCAATATATATATATATATATATATATATATATATATTGAATGTTTACTATTCATGAGATGAATGTTATTTATTGATGCATATGGTGATGTGTATAATAATAAATGTGATTGATTATGGACTATTGACCAATGTGATTGAATTTTATTTTAGTTAGATGCATGAATGTATGAGTTTTATTAAATAGGGTCTGCGTACCTCATCTTCTCTAATTTTTTCTTAACGTAAATTCTAACTCCCTCCTATGTACATCCCCTTGACTGCTGATCAAGGTTTCTATTTATTGTAAATAGTTTTGTAATAGAAATAGTTAGAATTAATTTTGAAGAATTGCAGATCAATGGTCAAGGAGCAAGGAGTGCTTGAAGACCCGTTTGTAATGGAGCCCGGGTTTAAATGTAATAGTTATATTTAAATATTAATTCTTGCACCCCTAGGGTTTGACTTTTTGATTCACTTGGTGGTTCTAGTGAACCAAACTAGAATAAAACTCCAAAATAAATCCGGGTAGAATATAGTATTCTATATGTGCATGCTTAATATATATATATATATATATGTGTGTGTGTGTGTGTGTGTGTGTTCGCACGCGCATGCACGCTAAACAAGATGAGACAAAATTAATAAAAAAAACCCCTCAAAATTTTTATATTAAGTTGTAATGTTCAATGATATTTGGAATATTAAACGTCGCCTTCTAGCATGGTAAAACAATAGAGTATTAAATATTTAATATGAGTTTGTTGTGCACACATAAGGACAATGTTTTTCTTTTGAATATATGGAAGTGCTAGGTATGACTTAACTTAGATCATTTTAGTTCAGATGAGCACACACTTGACAATTATGATCTAAGAGGCAAAATACAAGGAGTTGCATAGTTGATGTAATTGACAAGAGTTGTCTACCTATTTATTTATATATAGTTTGTTGTGCACACACAAGACTTTATACATTTGAAATGGGATCCTTATTCTCACTAGCAAATCTTTAATTAGATTTTACCGAACTATATAAGTGAGGGTTATATAGTTTGATGAAAATAGTGGGAGATACCAATTTAAAACAAGACCTAATTTATTTTGGTAATTAATAAAAGAATTTATGCTAAAATGTTGTTAATTACAAATTCATTTACAGAATTTTACAATGTCTAAATTACTATCATTGCGAAGCATATTAGATGTTATTTAACTTGACCGTATTAAATAGATTTGTTAAGGAATTTGAGAATAGTTCTCATGACTGAAAAACTATCTTATGTCCTCAATACGCATATCCCTGCAATGGTTTTAGACAATGCTTCTGAGGAAGACATTACTACTTTTAGAAAGTGACAAGATGATGTACAGTTAGCTCAATGCATCATGCTTGTATCCATGAGTAACGAGCTTCAGCGTCAGCACAAAATTATGGATGCTCCTACTATACTCCTGCACATCAAGTAGTTGATGGTGAGGAAAGTAGGACTAATAGATATCACATATCTAAGGAGCACTTTCGATCTAGAATGACCAATGACACTACAGTACATAAAAAAGTCCTTAACATGATCAATTTGATTGAACAATAAGGACAACGGGTTTTGTCATGGATGGAGAGTTGAGCCAAGATTTGATCTTGTAGTCACTCTGGACTCCTTCTCATAATTGTTGTGAATTTTTCATATGAACAAGCTAAAGATCAACCTCACTAATTTGCTTAATATGATGAAAATTATTGAGAGTCACTTTCTAACCAAGAAAGACAAAGTCTTACTGATAGGGGACAAATTATCTTCTAAAAAGAAGAACGGTTCAAAGAAGGTAAATAGAAAGGTAAAAACAAAGGATAATAAGAACATAACTGATACAGATAGCAAATGAGTTTGCTTCCACTACAATAAGCCTGGACATTGGAAAGAAACTGCAAGAAGCATCTTGTAGAGGCTAACCAAAAGATGCTTAGTGAAGTTTCGGTTACAAATATAATTTTTTTCATGATTTAAAATAAATTTTTCTTTAAGTCAGGGTTCTACTTGGGTATTGGATACCGACTTTAGTTATAATAAATATAGATTTATGAAGGGACCAATCAAGGTTCTACTTGGGTATTGGATACCGACTTTGGTTATAATAAATATAGATTTATGAAGGGACCAAACAAAAGTAAAAAAAAGCTAAACAAAGATTAATAATCCTATGTGTGGAAAATGAAGCAAAGGTTACTACATTAGCCATAGGAACTTAATGTTTAGCATAGCCTACGCGCATATTTATTAAGTCAATAAGTTGTTATTGTATTCCAGTTCTTGTTAGAAATATTATTTCTATTTTGTTGTTGGATAATGAAATCTTTGGTATTATATTTAAGAACAATTGTTGTTCTATTTATAATAATAATATTTTGTATAGAACTAGAATATTACTTAATGGATTTTATATACTTGACTTACGTTAAAATAATTTTTCACATTGAACAAATTAGTATAAGAAAAGGAGATGATCATTCAAAGTATTGAATGTGTGTATTTGCTAAAATACAAGTGTGAATTATTTGAAAGTTTCAACGAATTCAGAAGTGAAACAAATTGGCAGAGTATTAGGATTCTTTGATCGGATCAAGGAAGGAATACTTGTGCAATGAGTTTCTAGACCATCTCAAATGGTTTTCTCACAATGGACGCCTGCTAATATGCAATAATTGATTGATGTATCTGAAAGGAAAAATCGTACCTTGTTGGACATTGTGTGGTCTATAATGATTTTATCGACATTTCAGTATCCTTCTAGGTAATACTCTAGAAATGGCTGCATATCTACAAAAGGTAACCTCAAAATCCAGCCCCAAGACTCCATAAAAGTTATGGACATGGAGGATTCCTAATCTTAAGTATGTTAAGATAAGGGGTTGTCCAACTTATGTGAAAAGGTTTCAAAGGATAAACTTGGGATAAAATTTGACAAGTACAGATTTATAGGACATCCTAAAGTAAGTTTAGATTTTATGTTCTATAATCCTACTTAGCAAAACTTGTTTTTTGCCAATCATGTTTCCTTCTAAGATAAAGATGTTTATCATTGAAGGGGCTAGTGGCACTACAAGAAAAAGGTTTATCAAGAATCGCTTATCGGTGACGTGGCCTCTTGATCATGAGATGACTATCAACACCATCGTGGTCTTTGATATTCGTCGCACAAACTCGTCATTTGGGATGCACATCAACACCAAAGATAGCTTGACACTTCATCTCATGACCTATATGAGCGACCAAAATGACAAATTCGGTCGCTAAGCTAAGTCGTCATGGTCGAGGGACAAAGTTGACGTGGTCCACGTGGCAGCGACTACTATCAGCGACCGCATGCGGTCGCTGATACCCTCAAATGTTTAGCCACCGCTAATAACTATTAGCGACCGCATTTGGTCGCTTATATAAAAAAAATGAAAACCAGATTTTTGCAGTTTTGTAGAATTCCCAAAAACCTGTACCTGTTTTGTACCTGTTTTATCCCAACACACATACACAACAAGATAAACAGCATACACAACAATATAAACATCCATCGTCCACCAACACATACACCAAACTAGTATATAAACCTTTAAAAACCAATATGATTTGAATAAATACTTATGAACATTTCAACACTTGTTTAAGTAACATACAAACATCCAAAGAATGAATATACAAGTACAAGCTTATACTATAACTACAAAACTAATCTAAAGTAGGTACGTCAAGCATCATCACCTCCTTGATCACCCTGTAATTAACAAAATAATAAAACAAGTTACAAATATATACTAACTATGTTAATATTGGTATATTACGACAATATATACAACAAATTAATTTTATACCTCGTCGCCATCCCCATGTTGTGATGCTGCTGCTACCGCTACTACTTCAGCTAACTCCTCAACACTCAGAGCCCCCAGATGCCCGCCCAGTATCTTCAGAAGAATGCGATCTCGACATATAGCTCTCACACAGTTAGCTAGAGTATGAACAGCTGGATGGCTCGATGACTGTGGTAGATCGGGTAAAGAGCACTGAGAGCCATCAAGGATGGGCGTCGTCGTTGTCCTTGACCTTTAATGTAGTTTTCTTCACAACCGACGCCCTCTCCCAAAACTCTTGATTAATAGGAGGACGTGGAGTGCCTTCAGGATGATGCTCATTCAATAAACGCTTATAAGTATCCTGTCATCATGTTAACAATTAAATAGTTAAAAATAAATTAATTCTGTAAGCATTGATAAACAAGATCAAGTTATTAAAATTTATTACCGATATCTGGATAGCCTCAGGCAGACCATCACGGGTGGCCACGTACACATCCAGTCAATGGATAGGTTGACCTTGAGACTGAGACTCCTATACAAAAAATAGCAAAATATTACTAAGTAAAATGTGATATATTTTCTACAATTCATGATTGTAAACATATTAAAACTTGTAAATACGCATTCTTGCGTTGATATATGTCAAGCTCGTGAAATACTACCGCCTTTGTATGTCCCTTTAGCCTTTTTCATCATCGGGTACACCCGAGGATCTGCATTAGTGGCGTGAGTTTTCATCTTTTCACCCACTCTCACTTCTCCATTGGGCACATCTCTCAAATTATATGGATCGGTGCACCACCGTGGCTATGCTTTCGTGCATGTAATCATCTCCCCGGCCTGGATGGTCGATCTCGGCATTGTGAAGGACTTTTTGTCTTTCTTTATTCAAATTGTCTTTAGTGCGAACCGCACACTTCTTCCGTAATATGTTTGTATCACTTAAGCTCAAGGCGTCCCATCCATACCTGCTTTACGTAAATAAAACAACAATAATAACATTACTAAATAATTATCCTTTGAATATTATATTAATATTATCTCGTATAATTAAAAAAAACATACCTAAAATTACGCCTAAACAAAGATCCTTGTGGGCGATAGGTGTGCTTTACCACGTAATCACGAGTGTGTAGGCCGATTACGTAAACACAAATTGTGATATACACTGACGATCTTATTATCTGAAAAATCACTATAATATACAACATCAATTAGCATATATTAAAGAAATTTACATCTAAGTTATAATACTTATGACCATTTTTCAAACTTATACTTATAATACTTAAAAAAAATTTGTCAGTCTCCCCTACAATATAGACTAGCCACATGCACGACGCATGCATATATGGACATTTCTAGGCACCCAAGACACAAACCAAGAGAAATATACAAATTTTCAATACAATAAGACCAAAACAATAACGATTGAATGCAAATTAAAGTAGTAAAAAATTTAGACCGATATACATTACCAATATAATATCAATCAAAACATTACCAATATATAATAAATGGAATCTTAAATGCTTATATATAAATGATATATGTGGGACGACGTATATTCTGAGGAGGGGCAAATCGAATAAGAATCCGATCATCCGGATTAATAGGGGCCTTGGGCACATGATTAGGCCCCCCCTACCCAAGCAGCTTTTTACTACTACCGCTTGTAAGCCATCTCAGATATTACAAATTTCAAGATGTTATTATGAGTCATATTTAATTACATGTATATATGATAATAAACATGACGATGATATAAACATGTATATATATGAATATAAAATGACAATAAACAAAAGTTTCATTTAAATATTTTAGTGTGTAAACATGACAGTGATATAAACATGTATATATATGAATATAAAATGACAATAAACAAAAATTGCATTTAAATAGTTTAGTACATAAACATGACAATGATATAAAAAATATGTAATGCTAAACATACATTTCATTTGTTCAAGTGTGAATGTCTGATTCAGAATCATCTTGTATACGTGTTGCAGATTCATAACCATCATCTGCTTTAGATTTTGTGTCAAATTCAGTCAATAATTCTTCCTCCTCAGTATCAATGTCATCTGACACAAGTATTGACTAATGATCTAATTCATGTGGTTCATCTCCACCATCTAACTGGATTACTTCATTGTCGTCCTCCACATTTATTATAGTTTGACTATGAAGCATCTGCTCTTGGTAAATCTCCCCATCAACTAATTCTACACGACTACGCGCGGGAGTATGAATTACAACTTGCCAATCTGTAGGCGGTCTATCCCTTTTCCTAACAGGACTAGGAGTGTAGTATACTTGTACTGTTTGAGTTGGTAAAACAAAAGTTCGTTGGAGTACGTAGACCTATGGAGGTCAATATCAACGATTCCATGTCTGTCAACACGTATCCCTTTTTCTGAATCAAACCAACGGCACTTGAACAAGTGAATATGACCCCCGTACATGCCCTTGTACAACAACTCTACGATTTCCTCCAACTCCCCATAAAAAGCACGACCAAGCTCATTGTAATAATCTCTTTGGACACACACTCCAGAGTTCGTTGTTCTTTTACCGCGCCCATATGCCTTTGTGTGAAAATCAAAACCATTTATTTTTTAACCATTATACGACTTGGTCCCCGTCTGGTCCCATAGCTAGGACTTGTACATTAGCCTAATCGTTGATCCCTCAATCAAAAGCCTACAAAAACTCCATCTTATTAAATGAAGTCATAGTTAACATGGAGTATATATATATATATATATATATATATATATATATATATATATATATATATATATACGTGGCTTAAAATTAAACTTACTTTGTCCTTTAGCCAAAGTGAAATTTTTTTATCCTGATTGATTTGAATATCTTTATCAGTTATGCCGGGATGCTTCACTTTTAACTCGTCATCGTACAATCTATACCATGTTATAAACATTAACATATTGGAATAAATTTTGAACTTAAAAGATAAATTATCAAGTTTACATGTGTACCTCACAAATTCGTCAATCTCCTCACAATTGAGAAGAATGTAAGTATGTGCAGCATGTAATTCTTGCTCAGAGAGGAATATGCGCTTTCCTTTTCCATAAGCACGACCGATAGACCAAATACAGAGAGCTGACCATTTAGTTCAACATTTCCCCCATCATCATGTCTCGATACTCGATTGGCCCTTGTAAAGACTTCGTCCGAAAAATAGTCTGAGACAAACGTAGATATCTCATCGAAACTATATGCCTCACATATCGACCCCTCGACATAAGCTTTATTCTTCACCTTCCTCTTAAGGTTTCCCATCACCCTCTCGAAAGGGTACATCCATCTTTATTGAACTGGACCCGCAACACGAGCTTCATAGGGAAGATGGATTTGCAAATGCTCCATGGAGTCAAAAAAACCAGGTGGGAATATTTTTTCCAATTTACATGTGATCTCTATGATGTTCTTCTCAAGTACAGACATGTCCTTCTCATTTAATGATTTTGAACATAAGTCTTTGAAGAAACGACTAAAATTCGTCAAAGCATCCCATATTGGTTAATCAAGCATAACCCGAAATGCTATAGCCATGAGTCTCTCCAAGAACCGACAATGACAGTCAAACCAACAAGGCTTTCGACCTTTTGATAGATTAAACGACTTTGTATGCTCCATATAATACTGGACAAGCCAACTTCCCGTGTACTCCATCCAACCTACCATACCATAAGTCGGGAAGTCACTTATAGTCCACATAACCGCTCAGTTCCCTAAGGTTGAAATTTGTTTTCGTTGCAACATCCCAAGTCATACTCCATCCTCCCACAATACCTTCAACTCGCTTATAAGAGGTCTCAAGTAAACATCTAAGTTCTTTGCGGGACTCTTAGGACCAGGGAACCACGAGTGAAAGAAACAAGTATGGTCATTTTATACACATCCAAGGAGGCAAGTTGTACGGAGTAACAATCACAGGCCAACATGAGTACGGAACAGCTGAGTGGCCAAATGGATTGAAACCATCGGTGGACAATCCAAGCCTCACATTTCTAGGTTCCAATGCAAACCTAGGATGTGCTAAGTTGAAATCTTTTCAAGCCTGCCCATCTGCGGGATGATTTAGTTCTCCATCTTTAGCTGGAGATTTCAAATGCTAACTCATATGTTCAACTGTTCTTGAAGACATGTATAATCTTTTTAGCCGATGTGTTATTGGAAAATACCTTAAAATCTTAAACGGTATACTTGATTTTTTGTAGTCACACCCTCTTTATTAGGCCTAAACCGATCATGACTGCAAAACGTGCACCTTGTCATCTGTTCATTTTCCTTATAAAACGACATGCAATCATTGGGACATGCATCGATCTTTTGGTATCCAAGACCTAACTTCTTCACCATTTTCTTACTAAAGTAATAGTTACCAGGTAATTTCTCACCGTCAGGAAACATACTCTTAATGGTCTTTAAGAGCGACTTAAAACACTCATGGCTCATGTTGTGATCAGCCTTGATGTTAAGTAATGTCTCCACTGCAGACAATGTAGTGTGTTTGGTGCAACCATGCCACAATGGCTCGCTACCCTCGTCTAATAACTTAAAGAAGTCTTTTGCATTAGAATTCATAGGTTGCTCTCTGCCTTGTTCCCAATCAAAATTTGACCCTGCAATATCATGAACCATTTCATTCATACGATGAGTACTACTTCGCCCGAATTGTGTACTTGTGTGATGCCACCATCTCTTCTCCTACCCCATGCCCACCAAAGATTCTTTGTAATTTCTCATGAACCCAGAAACAAGTAAATGATATTTTATTACGTCTTTGTCCATATAATTTACATTCTTACACTTCAAACATGGACATCGTATCTGCGACTTATCATTCATACATTTCGGTGACTATACGCATACTCCAAAAACACACAGGAACCAAATTTCTAAATTCAAATTGTAGCACTATCCGGGCACTTGACTTTCGTCGTGCCATCCAACTACGGTCTGAATAGAGGTCCATGATTCCACTGTACCTACTATAGACAACATTATAAATGTTAACATATGACTTGAACATACTTGTAACCATATGACTTGAGCATACTTGTAAGCATGCATATGATTAACATTTAAGCATACTTGTAATCATATGACTTAAGTATACTTGTAAGCATATGATTAACATTTAAGCATACTTGATGTTAACGAATGAATGCAAATTAAAGGAGTATGAGAAACTTTAAATGTTATTAAATTTAGTATGAGAAACTAAGTAAATGCTACTTAGTTTAATAGTTATATTATATCATGTTATTTTATTTTAATACGTAAGGTATTTCATTCATGCTAGCTTTATATCAGAGTTTGCTAACTCATTTATACAACTTTTGAGTATCTTGAAGATTCATTCATATCAATTAGTGTGCTAAGGCGCCTAACATGTTTTAAGATTATACCCCTCAGGGTCCCTTTCTATAATCTTTAATGTTTTGGGATAGTCACAACTTGGTTGAGCAATTTATAGCTTTTATAACATTTTGTAGCTTTATTCTTGTATACATAAGTGTTAAATACCCTTGTTTTTTTGTTATAGCCAAAAAAGTCTCTTTATTGACCAAGTGTGTCTAGTTACCTTCTCTGTTGCACTAACAGTTCCCTAGCACTGTCTATTTTGGCTTAACAGACCCCTAACAACCGAGCTTGGCTTGGCCTCGTGTGGCCTCGCGGCCCCAAGCCCAGCCCATCAGCTCCAACATCCCTTTAATATGCTCTAGTGTATCACCAATAGGCTCGTTAATAATATAAATGTTCGCAACTACCTGACCAATAAATTTTTTTTACCAGAGTCTCCCTTGTAATATAGACTTGCCACATGCACGACGACATGTATATAAGGTCATTTCTAGGCACCCAAGACATAAACCAAGAGTCCACATAGACGATCTTGCTTAAGTATAAGTAATGTGAAGAAAAGCCTAACTATTACCCATAGACGATTTTGCATAAGTATAGTTCTCATATAGGCATAGATTTGACTATAATTTTATAAACAGTTCATATATAGGCAAAAGAAACCTTTAGGCATTCAAATAACTTTAAAATCATGATAATAAAAGGTACTTTAGGCATGATTAAGTACTAAATTATACTAACAGTTCATACAAGGTATTTTAGGCATGATTAAGTACTAAATTATACTAACAGTCCCCAAGCCTTCCATTATAAACAATCTATATCAAATAATTGCTATATACTAGTTCATAATCATTTTGAAAATGTCACAAATTTCCTTTTCTTTTTTATTCCAAGTTTGGTTTTATTATAATTTTGACTTTTTATTATTATATCCCAAAATTGAAATTAAGAAATAGTAGTTTGTGAAATGCTATAATAATTGAAAATGAAAAAGGAATAAAATAACTTTGGGTGACTATAGTTCTATTTGATATGTTAAGTTTTCTAGGCATGATAAAATTAGTCTAGAACACACTTATACATAAATTTTTTATTATTTTGGTTATACCTTTTTAAAAGAATAAATTAAAAATTAAAATTTGTTAGCATGCACTATAAACTTTTTAATTTGAATAAATAAATAAATAAACAAATACACAAGTCTTACAAACCAAAATGTGTTCAGATGGAGAGAGTATTTTATGTTTGTGATGAGCATTAAGCTGCAAATAAGGAGTAAACACCATTCCTTGGTTTATTGAATAACAAAAATTAACAAATTAAGGTTTGTCTAAACCACATTTAATTAATAACAAAAATGAAAAAAAAAGTTAGGGTTTGTCTAAACCACATTCAATTAACAAATTAACAACAAATTCAAGGTTTCTAATGGATTTCAAGTGAGTTACCTTTGTAGAGGCGGTGGCAGGTGGAAGGCAACGGCGGCGCGAACTTCTTCTCCTTCTTCTCTTCTCTCCCCTTTCTCCCTCTTCTCTCTATTTCGGTGAGCTCCCTCTTTTTTTCCCTTTCCGCTTTTACGTGTTTGTTTAACCGTTCTTGATTTCATTTAGGTTGATCATGTGATCGCTATCCACGATCGCTCATGATCATTTGCTTTTTAATGACATGTGCTTATTAGCGACCGCATGCGATCGCTGCTTATGAGTGGTCGCAAAAAAACTACGCGCCAATATTTCCTGCCAAATTTTGGGTGGGAAATTTTTTCTAGCGACCGATCAGCGACCGCAGTCGGTCGCTGATATCACTTAGTGACTGGATTATAGATTGTCGCTGATATCAGTCACTATTAAGAATAACAACAACAGGATATGCGGTCACTTATAGACCTTTTTCTTGTAGTGTGGGAGGATAATACATCTTGAAGAGTTTAAGAACCACAAAACACTATAAGTCAAATAAGAGGAACTTGTAGATGTAATTCTATTGTACCACAACCCAATCTTAAATCGAGGTAATCATCAAGATACTTAGGAGGTATGGATTCATTATAAATAATAATGATGAGGTACACATCATAGAAGATGATGGTCCAGTTACGTACGATGAGGTAAGAGTTGTAGACACTCAGAGAAATGGATTGAAGCAAGCTTCTTAAATATGGAACATTCGTTTTGATGAGACGATAAAAAGAGTTTGATTTTATCAAAAACGAGAATGAACCTAGTGTGTACAAAAGGGTCAGTGGAAGCGTCGTGGCATTTCTAGGATTATATGTTGATATATTATGAATAAGGAATGACATACTAATGATACAATCAGAAAAGATAAAGTTATCTAAGAATTCCTCCATGAATGGTTTGGGAAGAGTATCATAATTAGGGATAAAAATCTATATAGATAGATTTAAAAGGATGCTCGGCTTAACCCAATGAACGTATATCCTTTGATGCTAAAGTTGTTAAGCATGAAAAACTTGAAGAGATGTCTCATGTTGATGAGCCATGGAGTGTATCTCTCTTAATAGTCCCCCATATACTCTTGAAAAGAGAGATCGTATGAGTGACAATCATGTATGTAATGAAATATATGAGACTTGATATTGATCAGTCATATTCTGGAGAAGTTCACTGTAAGACAGTGAAAAACATCTTAAAGTACTTAACCGACACTAAGGATGTGATCATATTTATGGTGGGTCTGAATTAAAACTAGAAGGCTTAACAGACTCAAGTTTTTGAAACAGACCAAGGTGACAGAAAATCCACTTTATGGTAAAGCGTTACCTTAAACGGTGGTACAGTGAATTGGAAAGGTTTCAAACAGCAAAGAGTTGCTGGTTTAGTGATAAAGACAAAGTATATAGCTATAAATGAAGCTGCAAGTTGATTGTTTGGATGAAAAGTTCATTACAAAACTAGGAATAGTTCTTAAGTCTCATCTTGGATCTAAACATGTGTTGTGGCACATTCATTTGATTATAGGAATCATTGAAAGATGGGAAATCACTATTGAGATAGTGAACTCTCAATAAAAATATTACGTATCCGTTAACTAAGGCTAATCCAACAGCAGGATAATCATTACTTAGAGAAGAAGGGTATGAGATACCATGACGACTGGCTTTAGTGCAAGTGGGAGATTAAAAGTAGTATGCACACAAGCCAATCATGATTGATGATAAAGCATATACTTTGTAACAATCTTATTCATTTACTAATAAAAAGTATTAATTTATTAAAGGCTTTTAATTATCTACATGATGTTATTTTATAATATGTGATAAACCTATAGTTTTAAGCAATGCTTTTCGAATAATGATGATGATCATTCTAATTAGATCTAAATTCTTAGAAAGCTTAAAACTAAAATAGTCCCCAATCGTTGGATTACTAAATAGGGGATTAGTGAATCCAGATAGATTGGTACATACGTTACTTTCTCATTGGATGAGGATGATTGATCTCATGGTCATTTGTGTGGAGACACTAAAGTAAGTATGTAGGTGCTTATTAGAGAATAAGTACACTGAACGTGGCTCGCTAAGGAATACCTAATGGAGTTTTACTTACCTGTCAACAGGAATTCTCGTAGTGATAGTATTACAAGTGATCCTTGGACTTGAGATCATCATAGTATCTTGTGTATAATGAGTTATACTTTGACTTATTCCTTAAGACCCTTAGGGTATATCAAAGGGTATGCTTGGGTATAATAAGTTATACATGGAGATAATGTATGATCAACAAAAAATATACCACATCTAGTAAACGAAGAGAAATATCCTATGTGATTCGATAAATGACAACCTAGTAGTCCTTGATCAAGGCAGAATGAAATTGGAAAGGAGTTTCTAATTTGTATTATTTGGAGTTGTGCATTTAAGAGTCGAAATACATATAATTAAATAAAATAAGACTTAACAGTAATTCCACGTATTATATTTAATTGGGACATTGTATGGTGGAAGGATTGAATTGTACGGTAACTATTTACTCAAAGGTTCTTTTATGATTAATGTTAAAATCTATATTATTTGGAAAGTCGTTAATCGCTAGGGAGACTTATCCCTATTGTAAAATAATTATTATTTATTTAAAATAAATTAATAGTTTAATTTATTTATTTAAATAAGATTAGAATTGTTCTAATTGATTTATTCACAACTGGTTTAATATGGAGAACCTAAAGGGTCACACCATAAAAAGAAAAATAATTATTTAAGAAGTTAATGGCATAATCATAATAATAAGTTAAGTGTATTTAATTTAATATATGATGATAGAATAAATTAAATAACATAATATTTTATTATTTAATGTTTTGGAAATATTAAATATAAATTAATAAGAGGAGTCTTATTATTATTATTATTTAATTCCTAAAGGAGTTTGGGAATTAATTAATAAAAGTACTCTAATATATTCCTAATAGGATTAGGAGACAAATTAATTAAAAGAGTTTAATTAATTATTACTAATAAGATTGGGAGCCTAGTTAATTAAATGAGTTTAATTAATTAAAATAAAACCTAATTCCTTAATTGTTAAGGAGGGTTGTTTACATCTATAAATAAGAGAAGTCTTATTATGGGTGGTGGTGATTGACAGTTTCACAAAACACGTGAATACCCATCTTATGGAGAGTACACCCTTTTTCTACGAGAGATAGAAAAACTAGGGTTTTGTTAAATACCAATCTTCTTGAATCTTTCTTCTTCCTTGGTGGATCACCTCTAGAGGCCAAACACTTGGGTGGCTAACATTTATCAAAGGAAGGAACCAAACCCGGTGGATTCAAGTTGAACGCGAAAGGATTTGGAGGTGAACTTGTACTTGAGGAAGCTCGTATCTTCAAGGGTATAATTCTTTTTTTTTTTTTATCTTTTCGTTTAATTAATAATTGTGCATAAAGGATGATTCGGGTATATGGTTTGTAAAGTTTTTAAAACTCAATTTTATCATGTTTCCGCTTACTTTGTACAATTTGATTGCGTTCATGAATATTACAAACCTAACAGTGATGGTCCAAGATGGTGGCTATAGTTGTCATCACTATTCTATGAAATAGTGTGATAATAAATTTAATGAGGACTCCATTTGAGTTTGGATATTGTCTACAAGATAATATTCGTGTTAAAACTCTCAGCTATATTTTGTCGTATTGTATAAACGAAGTTTGTATTTAAATTATGTACCATATATTTGGCGACTCAAAATGGGTCGTGTATACCTATTTTGGGGGAGTCACAGTTGGTATCAAAGCTTAGGGATATGATCCCTGGCTGAGATTTGAGGCTAGAACTAGGAGGGGAGAGACGGGTAAATCCTTCGCTAGTATGACCTACCTAACTTATTTGTTATTTAATTGGTCAGTTAGAATATAGGGATAATATGTTGCACGTCTGATAAGTGGGTTTATACCTACTTATTGGATATCAATTTACGCGAATTATGCCCATCTCAAGTACATTTCAGTCTGTTTTAGTTGCATTTCATGCTATTTTGCATTGCATGTACTTAAACTCCTTTTGGTGAATAAGTGTAGGAATCGACCTAATTTGGTGGTATTAGAGGGCACAGGCTGATGGATGCATGAAGGTGAGGCGCAAGCGGGGATATGCATGGCATGAAGGTATAATGGAGCAAGGAGACCAAGCATGGAAGGAATGAGTAGCATGACAAAACAACAAAGAAGAACAATATTGCGTAAATGCAACCGAATCCACAAACTATAAGCCACATGGCAAGCGTGATACTAGGCTCGAGGGTGCGCACTGCGTCTGCGAGAGGCCACCGACATCCCGACTTCATCGCAAGTCTCATCCCCGCGCGAGGAACATACTGGAGGGGTACGCGGCCGCGCGCGATAGTTGGAGCTGCTGAGTTATTTTATTTTAATTTTTTATTAAAATGATTGTATTTAGTTTTAAACGATATCTGACTGGTTTCAGAGGAAAATTCGGTACACTTGGTTAATTTTTAATGTATTATCATCATAGTAACTAGGGTTTACACTTAAGAGAGATTCTAACGAAGAACGAGGCCAAAACTCCATCTTCTATAATTCTTCTGGGAATTCTCCATCATCGTGGATTTATAATATTGTTTTTTTGGATTTATATAAGGATTTGAACGTAGACAGTGGTTTACAGTCTACAATTGGGTTTGATTGTTCTATCTTTCATCTTTCAATTGTTTGTTTGATAATCATGTTTAGCGTTGATCCCATAATGGCTTTTGGTTCAGTCATGAATTAAACTCCATTATGGGATTCTAACGGATTTTAATATATAGTTTGGTTGAATGTTTGATTGCTAGGGCTGTTTTACATATCATATGGGAATTCTATTATGGTTGTTTTACACATATGAATGCTTGATCACCATTCATTTCAGTATTTGCATGGAATTGACAATGAACATGTGAGTATGGATTGTAGTCATACTAGCATACATATATGGGGCTGTTGTATATGGCTTGCGTATTTTGTGAATGAGATAGACATATACTTATTCACCGAATGAGCTAGAATAAGGGCTTCAATTCAGTATGATTGCAATGTCGTATAGACATATAGTGATTTTGGCCATATTGTTGATTACATAGAATCTATCATCTGTGGATGTTGTGTAAGTAGGTCCTAGTGCATTGAAAAATGGCTATGACTCTATTAGTGCTCTTGGCTAGTTGTCTGTGATATGTGAACACTTCTTGCATGATAGTGGCGATTAGATGAAATATTAAATGAAGTTAGGATCCCATTATTTCTAGATTTGATTCATTCCATTAGTATTCTTATTTTTAGTTGTTACTCCTAGTTAGATTAATTCATCAATTATAGTTATTAGTCTAGGCATATGAATACAGTGATTTAATTGATGCATAATAGTTTAAATTTGACAACTTTCTCTGTGGGATCAATACTTTACTTACTCTGTATTACTTGTTGACAC
Organism: Panax ginseng; assembly: GCA_020205605.1. Classification (NCBI taxonomy): domain Eukaryota; kingdom Viridiplantae; phylum Streptophyta; class Magnoliopsida; order Apiales; family Araliaceae; genus Panax; species Panax ginseng. The sequence goes on along the minus strand of CM035128.1, from coordinate 98,596,404 downwards.
ATGTATGCTTGCATGAGTTAGAGCTCTTTTATCAGAACTGAAAAAGAGGCAACAATGTCAAATAACCCTTATTTTGTGGCAGTGTTTAAAAATGGCATCTGAAAATGTTGAGATAAGCAATGGAGCACATGCGATCGTTAAGTCACTGATGATCAATAACCAGGATAATGTACAGCGGGAAGGCAATAATCCTCATGTAAACAACACCACCAACCAAATGATGAACGATGAGATGTTTAGAAGCTTTCTGTAATTCATGCAACATCAGGCGAGAGATACTCATGTTCAAAATCCAGGTAGAAACACTGGCAACTCACGGATGGTCACCGGTAAGGAGTTGGGCGAAGTTTTTGGGAAAGACAAAACTACTTAAGGCAGAGTCGTGGATTAAGCAGATCACCAAGATATTTGATGTCTTAGGATGCTCCGAGGAGCAAAAGGTTCCCTTTTCCACCTTCATGTTACGAGGAGAGGCAGATCATTGGTGAGAATCTATAAAACGTACTCAGCTTGCCACACTAAAGATGTCTTGGGAGAAGTTCCAAGAATTGTTCAACGATAAGTACTTTCCCAAAAGTATTTGTCACATGAAGGTGATGGAATTCATCAAGCTGGAGAAAAACAATATAATTGTATCGTAGTACGAGGCTAAGTTTGTGGAGTTATCCCGATTTGTATCCCATTTAGTGGATAATGAGGAGCGTATGACGTGGATATTTCTAAGAGGTTTAAAACTCGAAATACGTAAATACCTCATTTCTCACAAACTTTGCTTGTATTCAGATATTATGAATAGGGCTCAGTTATTAGAGTGCGATAATGAGTCAGCATAACCAAGAAATAGCAGCCGACAAAATGTTAATATTAGTGGTAGAAGTTATCGAAGCAGTGACAACAAACGTGGATGAAATCAACATGGCAGAAATGGTAACCACTTCGGTGGTAATCCTGGCCAAGATAATAGAAGTGGAAATTTTAAAAAAAGGAGAACGACCACCGGTCGTATGCTACAAATGCGAAGGGGAGGGACACATCAGTCCAAACTGTACGCAATAACATAAATCATGTTTCAATTGCAGACGAGAAGGTCACCTATCCCGATTTTGTCATGTAGTGAAGTCAAGTCCAGCTGGGATGGAAACACTGAAGGCTATCCCAGATAACTCAAAGCCGGTATTTCAGGGGAGAGCATTTTTCGTGACCTCCCAAAAAACGAGAACCCAAATGAAGTTATTACACGTAAGCTAATCATAAACTCTTGCAAAGTCTATACCTTATTTGATATCGATTTTACCCATTCTTTTATTTCACCTACTTGCGCTCAATGTTTAAATTTGACTATAGAGAAATTAGACTTTGACTTATCTGTTGAAACTTCATTGGGACAAACCTTCATTACATCGATTATTTATAAATCTTATTTGATTCAAATCGGCACCCTCACATTACCTGTCGATATTATTTCTTTGAAAATACTTTCATTTGATGTGATTTTAGGGATTAATTGGTTAACTACTCATCATGATAAAATTGATTATTTTTGTAAGGTTGTTAGCATTCATATTCCTAACTAACCTATTATGGAAATTCAAGTAACCAAACCACTAAAGTTAATCATTGTCATATCAAGCCATAAAGCGATTCGTTTATTGAAAAATGGATGTCAAGCTTTCTTAGCCCATGTCACGGACTTAAATAAAAATACGTCAGATTTGAATGATATTTCTATTGTTAATAAATTTCCTGACGTGTTCCCTAAAGAACTTCTTGGTCCACCCCCAGAGCATGAAATTGAGTTTTGTATTGACCTTGAACCCGGTACAAAACACATTTCCAAAACCCCATATCGAGTGGCTCCTATTGAACTTCAGGAGTTAAAAACCCAACTGTAGGAATAGTTAGACATTGTTTTCATTCGTCCTAGTATGTCTCCTTGGGGTGCTCCTGTTCTATTCGTAAAGAAGAAAGATGGAAATATAAAACTTTACATTGATTATCGGGAGTTGAATCATGTCACTGTCAAAAATAGTTACCCGTTGCCTCGCATTGATGACCTGTTTGACTAGTTGCAAGGTGTCACATTCTTTTAAAGGATCGATCTTTGTTCTGGATATCATCAGTTAAAGATCAAAACTGATGACATTCCAAAGACTACTTTCAGAACTCGGTACGGACATTACAAATTCCTAGTCATGTCTTTTTGGATTGACCAATGCTCCTGCTGCCTTCATGGATATGATGAACCGAGTATTCAAAGAATATTTGGATCATTTTGTTGTTATCTTTATTGATGACATCCTCATATACTCCAAAATTCATAAAGACTATGAGCAACACTTGAGGCTTATACTCCAAAAGCTTCGTGAAAAGAAACTATATGCCAAGTTGAAGAAATGCAAGTTTTGTCTTAAGGAAGTAGCATTCCTTGGGCACGTGATATCAAATCACAGAATATCTGTTGACCTAGTGAATATTAAAGTAATACAAACTTGGGTGAAACCTAAGTCAATGACCGAAGTACGTAGCTTTCTGGGCTTAGCTGGTTATTATCGGAGATTCGTGGAAGGATTTTCTCGAATCGCTTCTTCATTAACTCAGCTGACTCGAAAATATACAAAATTCGGTTGGAGCGAGGAATGTGAGAAAAGTTTTCAAGAACTCAAGAGGAGACTCATTTCAGCACATGTTCTTATAATACCATTTGGTTCGGAGGGACTTCCCATCTATAGTGATCCTTCAGGCAGAGGGTTAGGATGTGTTCTCTTGCAATAAGGGAAAGTTATAGCCTATGCCTCACGATAACTCAAAGAATATGAGAGGAATTATCCTACTCATGATCTAGAGTTTGCAACAGTCATTTTTGCGCTAAAAATTTGGAGGCATTACTGGTATATGGGAGAAGTTGGAGATCTATATGGATCATAAAAGCCTCAAGTATTTCTTCACCCAAAAGGAACTCAACATGATGCAACGACATTGGCTCGAGCTGTTGAAAGATTATGACCATAACATTCAATACCATCCTAGAAAAGTGAACGTGGTAGCTGACGCGTTGAGTAGAAGATCATATACCAGTGCGATATTGTCAACGCAAAGGTCCATTTGGTATGACTTACAAAGGATGGAGATAGAGTTAAAGACTCTAGGAACCCACGTGATAATGTCAAATATATGAGTAGAACCGACTTTAATTGATAAATTTAAAGTTGCTCAAGTTACAGACCTAGAGCTGATGCGTATAAGGAAGAAAGTACAAGAAGGTGCTATTCCAGAAGCAAAAATCGATGAAGAAGGAATACTTCGAGTTAACTCCAGACTTTGTGTTCCTAAAGACTCTGATTTGAATTATAAAATCATGATGGAGTCGTACAACACACCGTTTGCAATCCATCCCAGAAATACCAAAATGTATCTTGATCTTCGACATACATTTTGGTGGAGCAATATGAAAAGAGAGATCGCAAAGTTTATCTCAAGGTGTTTATCTTGTCAACGAGTCAAGGCGGAGCATCAAGTGCCAAAAGGTCCATTGCAACCACTTAAAATTTTAGAATGGAAGTGGGAGCACATTACCATGGATTTTGTTACTGGTCTTCCCAAGGTTTCTCAAGGCACAGATGCAATTTGGGTCATTGTTGATAGATTAACTAAGTCTGCTCGTTTCTTACCTATACAAGAAACTTATTCACTTGAACGTCTTGCTCGTATATACATAAATGAGATTGTAATACTGCATTGTATGCCAGTATCCATAGTTTCTGATCGAGACCTAAGATTCACTTCACAATTTTGGGTTAGTTTACAAAAAGCTATTGGCACGAATTTACAATTCAGTTTGACATATCATCCTCAGACAAACGGGCAGTCGGAGAGGACTATTCAAATTCTTGAAGATCTATTAAGACACTATGTCCTAGACTTCAATGGAAGTTGGGACATTTTCTTACTATTAGTGTAATTCTCCTACAACAATAGTTATCAAGCAAGTATAGGCATGACTCCATTCGAGACGTTATATGGATGAAAGTGTCGTTCTCTAGTATGTTGGGATGAGGTGGGTGAAGTAATGTTGTTGGCACCGGAATTGGTACGCATGATAGCGAAAAAGATTCAAATGATCCGGCAACGTATAAAAATCTCACAAGATCGACAAAAGAGTTATGCTAATCTTCATCGAAGGGACGTGGAACTCAATGTTGGAGATCATGTATTGTTACGTGTTTCTCCATGGAAGGGAGTTACGAGATTTGGAAAGAGAGGAAAGCTCAATTCTCGATTTATTGGCCCATTTGAAATCCTCAATTGAGTAGGAACTATGGCCTATAGACTTGCTTTACCGCCAAGTATGTCTCGTGTTCATAATGTTTTTTATATATTTATGTTACGTAAATATGTGGAAGACTCGAACCACATTATTGAATTAAAACCAGATGAGATATCGAAAGATTTAACGTATGAAGAGATACCTGTTAAAATCTTGGATAAGAAGGAACATATTATATGCTCCAAGGTTATACCTCAAGTGAAAGTTTTGTGCAGAAACCACGATATTGAGAAAATTACTTGGGAGTTAGAATTCGAAATGAAAATAAGGTATCCTCACCTCTTCGACATACCAGGTACATACACTAATTTCGAGGATGAAATTTCATAAGAAGGGGAGGTTGTAAGACCCCAACTTTTATTAATAAAGATTTAAATTTCTCTAAATATCATTTTGAGTAATAAGGTGTGAATTGGATATAATGTCATAGTTATGGGAAATATTTACAAATTTTGCAAAGTAAGCAAGTTGTCATAAAATATTCGTTTGGTCGAGGAATATTCATACGACGACACAATCATTGGTGGACCCCACAACGAAATTATTGTCGGAGTTATAAAATGACAGAAATAACTTTTTATAAAAATAACGACAAAAGTTTTACTGTTAACTGTTAAAATACTTGATAATAGAAGTACAGTAATACACGTGGTTGCATAGTAGCACACAGTATTGCACAATATCTTTGATTATTGATGCTTACGTGAAAAGTCACTCAGTTTTATTCAATTATTACCATAGTAATTGCTGCATAGTATCTCATATTATTAATTCAATTATTGTCACAATATTTTATATTATTAAATCAATAATTGATACGACGAAGTTATTCTTATTATTATTTGTATTATTGACAATGTCTATAAAGTTCTATCGAGGAAAGGGGTTTGGTCACCTAATTGAGCGCCAATAAAGAGAAGTCCTTATCGAAAAGCCCCCTCTTTCTTAGGAATGATCTGGTTGTTAATATTATGAGTTATAATATTAATGATGGAAAAAATATTATTAAAAATGTGTTTGGTAGAGCACAGTGATTTGATATAAATAGAGGGGTTTTTTATGAAGTATTTGTGGTAAATTTGGTTTATTATATGGACCCCCACTTACCCATTTTTCAAAATCGTCGGTAGAAAGTTATCTCAGTTTTATTTTAATACTTATATATATATATATATATATATATATATATATATATAATTGTGTGTGTGTGTTTACGCGTGTGTGTGTGTGAATATATATATATATATAATAGAATATATTATATTTTATTGTTTGCATAGTACTGTATAGTGCTGCATAGTAAAATCAAAATTTTTCTTTTGAATTCCCGTGAACCTTGCCCATGAACTCCTATTGTGCTTCCGTGATTTTATTTTCTAAATAGTATCATGCCATTCTCCTATAAATATGATGCTTAGTTTAGAAATGAAAATCACACCAGAATTAGAGAATTTTTCTTCTATAATATTGAGCGTATTTCTTTAGAGTTTAAGGAAGTTTTGAGTGTAGAAAACAATGCAAGTTTTCTTCAAGAATATCCCTGCTATACCATTCAGAAGTACTCTCCTTTTAAGGTAAGGGATATTTTTTTTGTTTCAATATTCGTATGAAATAATATTTTCTTCCACACTATGTAGTATGTATGTAATATTATTTCGTTTCATATTCCTAATTCTACACTTATGTTGATAAGTATTGCTTCTATACTCCTTGAAATTAGTAGAATATCCTTGAAGTTTGTGCTTCATCGAGTATCTTTTCACAAAAATATTTTTCTGGACATTCTTGTTAATTTTTAATCTTTTTATGCCAGGGTACTATTCACGGGGTACTATTTACTCGGGTACTATTCACCCGGGACACTATTCACGACAAAAATTGATTTCTTTTCTGTCCAAATTATTTTTGATACATGAATATTATTCTTGAATTTTACTCCACAAAGCAGTTATCATGTTGACAATTTGGACTTTCTTGAACTCTGGATAAATTGATTTATAAATCTTTAAAAGTTATTATAGCTCTCACTTAATTGAATTTTTATATCATTGTCATCATCCTCATGCTTATATTGTGATGAAAGTCATCTTTGGCTTGTAGTGCATAGATGGACTGTTGATTGGTATGATTGTGACCATGAATTATGTATCGGTATAATCATGACCTGTAATGTTACAAATAATATGGTCAAAGTCCTCATTGGCTTGTAGTGCATTGGTGGACAGTTGTTGGCATGATCATGACTATTAGTGATAATAACGAATATCCTTGGCCCGTAGTGCATGGATAATTCATGGATGTGATACTAATAAACATCCTTGGCCCATAGTGTATGGATAATTCGATGATGTGGATTATTTATTGAGCTGTGTTACAGCAATAAAATATTGATGATGAACTTTTAAATCATAGAAGATAGTATATATCATGCTCTACTTGACTCTTCTAATGGATTGTTTGTTCCGCTGCAGTTAAACTTGTTGTCTATTATATTCTATCAGTTTAACACTGTTAAAGACTAACGATAATTTGTTCTGCATTATTTTTGTCATAATATTCTTTACTGGGCTAGTTGAGCTCACCCTTTGCATTCATTGTTATCTTCAGGAAATGAGAATATAGCTGTGACTAGTCGGAGAATGGAGTGATGGTCCAAGATGGTGGCTATAGTAGTCCTCACTATTCTCTGAAATAGTGTGATAATAAATGTAATGAGGACTCCATTTGAGTTTGGATATTGCCTACGAGATAATATTCTTGTAAAAACTCTCTTCTATGTTTTGTCGTATTGTATAAATGAAGTTTGTATTTAAATTCTGTACCATGTATTTGGCAACTTAGAATGGGACGTGTATACCTATTTTGGGGGCGTCACAATTTTAGCAGGAGTTCTTAGTCCCTAGTGACTTCTCAATGTTCATTATTCTTGAACCTTGACATGATTAACTCTTTGAATCTTGTTGATATTTTGAGGTCCATAGCGACACTTATTGAGAATTTTTTATAATTCCTGAACTATTACTTACTATCATACCTTTGATATTCGAACTTATAATTGTTCACCTTATTGCTATATTACTTACCGGGAAAATTTGTTATTCATTCTTGCTTTCCTTAAAACTTCAGTTAAAGCAAAGCATGGTGAACCCTCAGGCAAGGATAAGGCTACGAAATAGCTATGACGCCCCCAAATTCAGACACTCATATCTCGAATTTGTTACATCACGTACTAATTCTAATAATAAATCAAAATCTCACACAATGGAAAATAGAATAATCTACATTGTCATAAAATAATTATTCTCGTTCCAAAGTCTTGAACTGTTACTACAACATTTCATAACTTGACTTTATCCTAGCTTATTACATCATAATACATAAGTCCTAATACAATATGATAATAATAAATTCTTAGTGCCAAGGAATAAAGCTATTCCGTAGCCTTGTCCGTACCCTTGTCCTTGCATGAGGGTTCACCATGCTCTGCCTTAACTGAAAGTTTTAAGGAAAGCAAGAATGAGCAACAAATTTGTCCAACAAGTAATATAGCAATAAGGTGAACAGTTAGAAGTTCGAATATCAAGGGTATGATAGTGAGTAATAGTTTAGGAATTATCAAAAATTCTCAATAAGTGTCGCTATGGACTGAAAAATATCAACAAGATTCAAAGAGTTAATTATGTCAAGGTTCAAGAATAAGGAAGACTGAGCAGTCACTAGGGACTAAGAACTCATGTTAGATTAACAGTATTATACTAAAAATCCAATATAAACAAGTACAACAGGTGATTAGCCTAAGTACTTTACGTTATGCATTACATTTAATGTAACAATCCGATATTTTCTATATAAATAAATCAGAAATTTTGCGTATAATTTTTTTTTATTAAAATAAATATGGGGAATATGTGCAAAGATAATGGGTATATGTATTTATGTGATAAATAAAAATATTTATTACATGAATTATTACAAATAATTTTATGTTAGAATTATTAATCATTATAAATTATATTCTTATAATAATTAATTTTATAGTAGAAATATTTTTATTAATTATTTTCCATGAAAACATAATTATATATTATTTAAATAATATATGAAATGATTATTAGAATAATTAATTTCTTTTATTATGTGAATTTATTTCATTAGTTAAGTTAATTATTTTAACTTAATTAATGATGTTATATATGACAGATAAATCAGATATGGAATCCAAACCCTAATTTTGGATTTTTATGAAGGAATGAGAATAATAATATAATATTAATTGTATTTTGATTTTTTAGTGCTATAAATATGTACTGTATGTATAGATTGATAATGGTTGGTCAATTATGGTGTATTATGTCAAACCCTAGTATTACTGTGGGAAACCCTAATTTGAAACTCAAATTAGAGTACAAGATTGTTATGTAATCAAAATAATGTGATTAATGACTGGAATTATAGATATTAACCTTAATTAGGGAAACCCTAATTTTTAAAACCCTAATTAATGTTTATAAACTTTAATTTTTATATTTGGAACCCTAACTGTCAAATTGGGAAACCCTAATTGCTAATTTAGAATGTTTAATGCTAATTAGTGGAATTTAAACCCTAATGTTCATGTATAATGTAATTAGAAACCCTAATTACAAATTGCTAACCCTAACTATTAAGTTGTTAATCCTAATTATAAATATTGTAAACCCTAATAGCTAAATTAGCAAGGTTAACTATAAATAGTAAATAATTAAACCCTAATGTTCCTGTATAATATAATTAGTAAACCTAATCTAATTAGAGATTTCTAAATTATATTTTTAAAAACTAAAATTTTACATTTTCAAACCCTAAATGCTAAATCCTACAAATTTTATATGTTAAACCTTAGGGTCAAACCCTAAGGGTTAGGGCAAATGACAAAATGGCCATTAAAAGTGCAAGCAAAAAGACTAAAATGCCCTTTGTCACATTTTTATTAAGCTTACTTGCAAATCTAGGCAAATTGGAGTTGGTGACCTAACATATTGACTTACTACTGTAACGATCCGAAATTTCAAATTGTAATATTAAAATATTTATCGAATAATATAAATATTTATTTGATGTATCTATTGTTGAATTGAGGAAATAAATATTTTATTGATGTGCTGGAGTTAGTAAATATTTATGAATCTAAATTTGTTAGATAATATTCTAAATTAAATTAATTTATAATTTAGAGAATTGTAGTATAACATGAGATGTTATATTGTTGTTTTGATTTAATAATTTAGATGGTATATTAGATTATTAAATAAAGTTATAATAAAAATTATAATTTTGTGATATTTGCTAAAATGCTATATTTAATTAAAATATAGTATGTGATTAAATTAATGGGTCAATGTTGGATACGTAAATCCAAATAAATAATATATGATTATAAATTAAAAATGTTTTAATTTAGTTTTGCCAAACAAGGCTTAATATATTAATTCTTTAAAATTAAATGGTTTTGCCAAACAAAGCCTTATGGCTTTTGAATTTCTAATTTTTGAATTTAAATAAAATAAATAATATAAATAAATTAAATTAAATAATAAATATAATATATATTTAAACCTTTAGCGTTATAACTGAAATAGCAATTAGTATTATTAAGGGTTATCAGTTTTATTTCCTACGTTGTTTTTCAGTTGGTTCTACGCATTCTATTTGCTAGCCTAGAGATTAGAGAGAGTTGAGAGAATTGTGAGAAAACTTAAGCAATTTCCATCAATTTTAGCAAGGATTACAAGAGTTAGCAAGGGTTACAAGCTATTTTAAGGTAATTTATCTAACCTTGATATTTCATATATATATATATATGCATATATGAATTCACGGCATAGTTGTTTGTGTTCTGTGAAATCAAATTTGTGAATTATGGACATATATAGTTGGTAATTGTGGTTATACATGTTTATAATGTTAGAGTTTATGTTCAAACAAGGAAATTTCATGCTAAATTCGTTTGACAGTAAGAAGAAATAATGACAGTGTTTGTGTTCTTTATATGGCTTGAGAAATTGTCAATTTTAGTGGCCAATTCGTATGTGAAACTGTAAATTGATGCTTGTATATGGTAGTTCGTTAAGAAATGAGCATAGCATAATTTGAATGAGGGGATTTGGCCAAGTATTGAATTCACAGTGATGATTTTAGGGATGAATATCAAAATTTGAGTTTTATATGAAAATCATGAAATTTGAGAAATTAACCTAGCTTAAATTGTTGTTAAATTGTTTTAATTGGTGGAATATGTTCACAAATATGTTTGTGATAGTTCTATACCATTTTTACATGTTATTATCACTGTTTGGTGAGTGAAATTCGTGTTAGTGCTTAAGAAAAGTGTTGTAGCTCTATTCTCAAGAATGGATTCTGCGTAATAATAGCAGTATGCATGACCCTTGGCGTGCGCAGCGCATGCAACCCACTATATCTTGGCGCGATCGCTCTAGTACCCAGCCAGAGAATGATGAAGTCTGCTAATTCTGCAGACTTTGGTCGTTCAATGTAGGTGAGCTTAAGGTTGTGGTAATGTGTCCAACATGTAACAACAAGGCTAAAATAGAGTTGTGTTATGTGGTTAGTGAATTCAAAGTTGTAAAAGTGATTAGTAGGTTATGAACACATTATGTGATAACTTAGTTTATACAATGAATGTTAGATAAGTGTTGTGATGTTAACACTTGGGAATTCTGAAATATGTATGGTAGCTTAAGACTTGTGCTAAAATGATAAGTTTAGCTAGAAATGTACATGTTGTGGTATGTTAGCATATCTAATAGGTATTGTGGTTCTAAACCTATGTGTAGGTGAACGTGAGTTTAATATTATAGCTTACGCTCGAGGAAAGTTTCTAAACTTTTCTTTTTACATTGAACAAGTTTTCTAACTCTACACTTTCGTTGAGTTAGTTCTATTATTACATTGTGTAACTTCATTGATTTGATTGAGCAAGCTTTCTAAACCTTATCTTTTTACATTAAACAAGTTTCTTATTTTAACCTTTCATTTAAGCGTACTTTTGTATTCCTAATCATTATTTAAGTAAGCTAGCTATACTTTAACTTCATTCATACAAGCTTTGAATTCCAGTACTGATTGATGTATTCTAACTTGTTTATTGTTAGACAAGTTTCGTTATTATCATTCGTGAATTATGAATGAGATTTTATTGAATTCTAATTCAAATGTTGAATAATTTTATTTCGTTTACTTGACACAAGTTATTCTCATATTGAGCAAGCTTTATTTTCATTTTGCTATTACTTAATGTATATTCAAAAATTCATAGTCCTAGCTTAATATTGTTCAAGCAAGGTTTATTGTCATTCAATACTTATGCATTGTAGTTGTTCTAAGCATGAGTTTGGAATAGACTTTTTAATACTTATTATTCTTCTGTTGATTCATTGTTATATCTAGTGAGCAATTGTTTTGCTCACTCTTACATATTTATATACTCATTGCAGCTAAAGTTGAGAAGGTAGATGAGCCTTCGACTAGCAAAGGAAAGGGAAAAATGTACAAGTAATGCAGACTAGTAATTTTATTTATTGTGATGGTCATAGACTTTTTAATAATGATGTAATATAATAATTTTATTTCCGCACTTGAATGATATTTAAAGGTTAGACAACCTGGGATGTTTTTGAATTTAATGATGTAACCCTATTTTAAGGGAGGATTAAGGTTTAAATATTATTTATTTGGATAGATAGTATGAATGTATGGATAGTGAGCACCAAATCTTGTGGGAATGAAGTACCTAGATTTGGTGGTGTCACAAGTACAACTCAAATCTCCAGCACATCAGCTCTAGATACCACCCTTGTACATTATAACCATCATAATATAGATTGGGAGGGAGAGAATTGCATTTGTTAGCCATTTTGTTTTTGAACACCCAACTAAACTCTCTCAACTCAAAACCCATGAAATCCTTTGATAAGATCAGTCACAAACAAAGCCCCACTAACATCTATATCAAATCAGAAGCCTTGAATCAGAACTTGATTATAGAAGGTATAAACCCTACCCAAGAATCTGATCTTTGATATGTTGTTAGATGTTAGTTTTTATTGTTAAAATATGTTGTTTATGATGTAAATAGATGATCTGGGTTGCTAGATGTTAGATCCATAACATTTAGAGGCTCGAATTTGAAGATTTATAAAATCTGGAAAAGTTTATTTTGTGTTCTGACAACCAAATGTCAGGCGTTGTAGATCTCTGTCTGTGTTTAGTTTTTGTGTTTTGAGTATTTGATCTTGTAGTATGTCGTGAGATCTATGTTTTGGAACTCATAGAGGGACATGATCATGCACAGATTGATAGATATTCTTGGTCAAAGGTCGTTGACCGACCATGACTTGACAAAATCTGGGTAACCCAGATCTTGTCCAGAAAGGTCTGACAAGACCTTTATCGCCTCTGATCTTGCAAGTTGTTGTTGATTTATGTTGGTTATTGTATTCAAGTGGTAGGATGATAGTTATACTACACATTAATGCTGTTAGATGGCTTATACTACATATATTCTGGATTAAGTGACCGGTCAAAGTAGCTCAGTTGATCATAGTTCATGTTTTCTGGGTAACCCAGAAAATGTTTGAACGTGTCCTCTGACATGGTTTGACCGGGATATATCTACTCGATGTGTTGTTGTTAGATGTGATTTAGGTGTTAGATCTCTTCATTTACATGCTGACTACAACCTGGAAGCATTAGATCACAAAATCATTTCATGAAAAACAAGTTGTGGAGGCCCAAATATGAGCAGTCGAACTGTTCTTCATTTCTGGGTAACCCAGAAAATGAAGAACAGCTCTGACAGCTTGTTCAAGGCTCCAAATCTCACTTATGTTATGCTTGTTGTCCATGTTTGTGGTTGGATCATGTAGTATTATATTAGTACTACAAGATCTAAGTCATAGTTTGTCCAGAAACACTTTGTGTTAAGAATTAATCATGGTCAAAGTTGCTTACTCGTTAACTGCACATGAGTTTCTAGGTTTCATGAAGAACATGAAGAACACCTATAGCGATGGTTCTGTCGCTATAGGTAGTCTTTAACGACACTTAATTTCATGAAAATTATATTTTTATTAAATAATTATAAAAAATTAGTTTTAATTATTAAAAATACAAATTAAATTACTAAAAATTATTTTAAAAGTCCGAAAATTAGTTTTAATAATTTTTTAATATATTTCATAAATATTTAATATTTTAAAATATTAAAGGTATTTAATTTATTTAATTATTATATCAAATAAATTATTTAAAAATGATTTTAATAGTTGAAAAAATCATTTAAAATTATATTATGGTATAAGAAAATATTTTAAGTTATTTTTAATGAATTTTAATATTTTGTGATAAAATTCATTAATAAATTAATATGAATGATAATTAAGTTATTTAATAAATAAATTAAATAAATAAATTAAAAATGATTTTATTATATTAAAAATCATTTTAATAATAATAAGGTATTTAAAAATATTTTAAGTTATAAAATATAACTTTCAATAATTAAAGGTAAATTTCATTAATTGATTATTATTAATGATATTAAAGTTATTTAATAATTATATTAAATAATTTAATTTAAAAATAATTTTAATGTTATAGAAATCATTTTAAATGAAAATAAAGTGTTTAAAGATATTTTGAGTTATTATAAATAACTTTAATATTTTGGCAATGGTTTCATTAATAGTTTAATATTATAAATCTTAGAACACAAACAGAAAGTAGACTTCACTGGAAGGTGGCGCGACCGTGCTTGATTTGAACTAGGGAGTAGAGCGACCGCGCTGCTCCTAGTTCAAATCAGAGCTAATAAATAGAAGCTTGGCCAGACATGCACACCCATAAACATTTATGATGTCACTTACAGAATCATACATGTTATGATGTTTATGATTAGGTTTGGTCTCTTCTATGGCCATTCCAAGATTCTTTTAATATTATGGTTTTTATTTTAAGAAAATTTCTATTTCGACAAGGCTAAATGGAACCAATTTTCAATAGGCTACTCATGTTTAACCATTATACAACATAATGAGGTTAATAAACCTTAAATATACATGCTCAAGTTATTCTACCCATGTATTCCAAATTAACATAGTTTTATTTCTTTAGAATTCATTTAAAACAATGTTTTACTAGCTCACAACATACTTAGCTAGATGGATACACATATCAATCATGTCTAGACGCATAAAGTGTCTTATCATGTTGGTCCAAAAGTCTAGAACACAAAATAGGGTATTTCCCAACAAAGTTGGTGTTCAACTTCAACATCTTTCTTGAAAATCTCATGTTAAACCAACTAAGCATGCATGAAACTTTGAACTCACATTTTATACCCATGCATATATATAACTAAGTCACATAAGCATACTCAAAGTTCTGAATTCAAAGGTCGCAAGATTCACCAAGTTTTTATTTCAAACTCCAAGTTTTCCTTTAGAAAAATAATTAAAACCAAGCTAACAAAACTTTATTATACACGAAGCAAGCTTATGCCTTATATTATACTCATTTATGTACATATCTAGGTTATTTACACATCCTCACAAGATTAGAATACAAGTAAGGTCGTTTGTAACATGGTTTGTTTTCCAACTTATAAGTTTTCTTTGAAAACTCAAACTAAAACAAGCTAAAGTAAGTGACAAGTAAGACAACCTACGTTAGCATGTCAGGGACATTTACATGCATAATCTAACCAACCCAACGTGCTCAGAATAACCCAATGCAAATAAGTTTAGTATCTGAGACAAGCAACCCGCGCGGTGTATGACTATAGAAGTGGCGCGGTCGCCCCACTTCAACCAGCAGAAAAAAATGGCTCTGCTTCTGCAGAGCCTCATCACATACATTATTAATCTTGCAACCAAACCAACTACATTCCTTCTAAATATCCATATAAGCTCAGACAACACAATGACATGCCATTTCATACCAATTAACAGAGAATTCAAGCAATTGTAAGAATTTGACAAAACTTAAACTTAAGAACACAATAAAATGTTTATACCTCTTGAAGCTTTAATTGAACTCCTCAATACACTGATTACACTCCCTCAATTATAGAAACACTCACTCTCTACTTACACTTATCAGACAAATTTTATCAACTGAGAAATGAAAGAATGTGGCTGTTATATATAGAGAAATGGTTGTCCAGTTAATGGTCTCGCACCATAGTTTGAATCAATGGAAGACATAAGAAAACAATGGATATGAAGGAGTTGGCCACCCACCATCTTTGTAGCCATCATCACTATGAATTGTAGCAGCTGAAGTTCATACAAGAATGGAATAAGCTACTGTTTGGGTACTGTTTGTTCACTTAATATGGGACAAGTCTGATTTGTCTGATCTTATAGCAATGAAATGTATGTTAATACACTTAGGTTTATTTCCTTTTTGGCTTAAATTAAATTCCACACTTGATAACTAAATGTTATTACAACGTAGAAGTTAGGGATTATATATGTACACATACCATATAATTCATGTACATTAATCTAGTGTAATTAATATATATAATAGGTATGGACACAATTTAATTAGTCACTAATAATTCAATATCTTTTTACAACTTTATTATTCCAATTAGACACATAGCCTAAGTTGATATTCCATAAAGTATACATTAATGCACTATACATATTACATGGTCATATAGACATCATTTGCATAACTTACACATTTCATTAATCTTACTATATAGTTTCTATATTATATAGTTATATCACAATGGCACACTATACTTTATATTATATAAGTATGTAGTTATTATATAATATGTGATTCCTTATTGTTACACTTAGCAATTTATTAAAAAACATTAATCTTATAATATTAATCAATTATTTATTCATTAATATGCTATTACCCGTAATAAAAATTAATTAATTAATTAATCATTCACTTATTAATTCATTATTTAATTAATTAAATCATCATAATTCTCATTATCGTGCCACACAAGGCATTCTTTGAGCTTATCATAAACTCCACATTTTTCTTAATTTTTATAAATTCAATTTGAATTAATTGAATTACTCATCTCACAACACATCATTATTCATATCAAAATAATATTTATTCATGAAATTCACGGTTCTTACATCCCCCCCTTATAAAAATTTCGTCCTCGGAATTGGTACAAGGTTACACAAATAAATGGGGATAATCCCTTCGCATCCTATCTTCTAATTCCCACATGGCCTCCTCGGTGTCGTGGTTCCGCCAAAATACATTTATAGAAGATATAAATTTATTTCTTAATGTCTGCTCTTTCCTATCTAATAGGAAATCACATGTTTGTAGTTAGGCTTGTATGGACGCAACACAAAGATGTGAAACATGTTATAGATGTGCTCCAATTCGGGTGGTAATACAACTTTGTATGCCACTTCGCCTACTCACTTAAATATCTCAAATGGTCCTATGAACCTCAGACTCAATTTTCCCTTCTTGCCGAATCGTATTTTTCCCTTCTAGGGGGATACTTTCAAGAAAATGTAACTTTTGACTTCAACGTCGCGATCTTGATGATGTAAATCTGTTTATTTCTTTTGGCGATCTTGTGCAGCTACTAGTCTAGCTCTTATCGTTGCCACTACGTCTGCGGTTTTCTGCACTAACTCTGGTCCCAACATTCTTCATTTTCCGACTTTATTCCAACACAATGGTGTTCTATGCTTTCTCCAATAAAGAGATTTGTACGGTGGCATGTCGATACTCGCATTGTAACTATTGTTATAAGCAAATTCCACTAGGGGTAGGTGATCGTCCCAACTTTCCTTGAAGTCCATCATGAAAGTTCTAAGCCTGTCCTTTAGCGTTTGTATCGTTCGCTAACTTTGTCCGTCTGTATGTGGATGATAAGCAGTATTCAACCTTAGCTATGTTCCCATCCTTTCTTATAAGCTTTTCTAGATTTTTGACGTGAAGTGCAGATCACGATTAGAGATAATTGACACCGGCACTCCATGTCATGAAATAATTTCCTTTACGTACAGGCTCACTAACTGATTCAAATTATATCGGATCTTGATTGGTAGAAAATGAGTTGTCTTCGTTAGTTGATCTACGATAACCTAAATGGCATCAAAACATTTCCGCGTGACTAGAAGTCTCACCACGAAGTCCATCGTAAGGTGCTCCCATTTTCACACCGGTATTTCCAATGGTTGAAGTAAACCACTCGGCCTCTGGTGCGCTTCTTTGACACGTTGTCAAGTAAGACATTTACCAATGCACTCTATAATTTCTCATTTCAGATCGGCCGACCAAAAATGTTGCCTCAAATCTCAGTACATCTTTGTGCCTCCTAGATGAACGAAATACGTCATATTGTCTGCCTCATAAAAAATTTCTTCCCTTAACTCGGTTATTTATGGTACCCACACTCTCCCTTTGAATGTCAAAATATCGTATTTACCCATTTTGAATCTCTCTTCTTCATTTTTTGATCCTCTTCTTGATTTTCTCGCACTCCTCATCCTTCTCTTGTGATTTTTTTACTCTGTCCAACAAGGTTGGACGAGCTTCCACTGCAAACAATTTTTCTTTAGACCTCTCCGGTCCCTGTACCTCTATTTCTAATTTCTATATTTCCCATATTAACTCCTCCTGAATTATTAGTTGAAACAACTTCTCCCTTCCGTTCCTTCTTAGCGCGTCGGCTACTACGTTTGCCTTCCTGATAAGTAGGTTTTATACCTACTTATTCGGTATCTTTTACTTGAATTAGTTGCTTATACTCATGTGTCTTAGTTACTTTTCATGCATTTTGTGTTCATTTTGTAGGTTATATGTTTGGGAGCAATGGGAGCGACTATTGGTAAGGAAGAGCAAGGAAAATGCAAAGAAAAGCAATCCGGACATCATTTGGGCTTTCATTTTCATTTCATGTTCTTGGCTTGGAACTTGGACTATATTTTAGAGCTTCTTCTTAGCTTTCCAGAATATCTTGAATCATTCCAATCGGAGTTCGGATGAAAGAGTTATGACATTTCTACCAACGGACGTCGTTGAACTTCATTGTTTTGGGTGGCCATTTGCATAACAGTCACTTTCAGTCCAATTTCGACCTTCATCCGTTCGTTATTTCTCAAAACTCAAAGAATAAAAGTTGTAGATCTCGTCGATAGCTTCGATTTGATAGGTGACAGGCCCCGTAACGCCTCCCGGTTTAAAAGTTATGGTAGTTTTAGCAGAGAAGGTTCCAGCAGAAAAATAATTGGTAGATTGGGGGCAAGCCGGGGCTTGCCCTTTTGTGCTTTGATAGCAAGCCGAGGCTTGGGGTCCTAGGCATGAAATCAGTAGCATAGCAAGCTGGGGCTTGCCAATGCGCAGAATGAGTAGTTTTTGTTCGAATTTGAGTCCGAAAAGGATTTTTTCGAGTTGTTTGATTCAAGGACTTCCAAGAGGACTTAAATACATATAAAGGGACATATAAAATGAGGAAAATTGTAAGGATTAGAGGGAGTTAGAGGAAGAATTTCATTAGATTAGATTAGAGTAAATTAGATCAAAACCCTATTTCTAATGAGTTTTGGAGATTGACGTAACTTGGAGATAATTGAAGATTCAAAGTAGGAGCAAGGAGGGAGCGTCAAATCTACAGACAATAGATTCTATCTTTTTATCTTCTTCTATCTTTGTCTTTTAATGTGTATTCAATTGTGGATTCTTAGTTTTAATTCAATAATCATTAACTAATTCTTTGTTTGATATTACAATGGATCTTATTGTGTAGTTTATTTTAATATGCTTCGTTATCAATTATTATGTTCTTTTGTGAGGATTGTCTATTGTGATTTGGACTTAATTGTTTAATTTATTGGCCATCAATTACCGTGATAATCAATATGAACTCGAAAGATGAAGTATAGATTTAGATCTGATCGTGATAGCATGTGTTCAGGCTTTTGTTAATAGCTTAAACTTGTTGAGTGTTAAGGTAGAGATATGCTTAACATCGCATGTAATCAGATAGAGAACTTATTCTTAAACCTTCTTCAATTGTAATTCATATAGAGATATAGTGGGTTAGTTGATTAAGGTGTTTAACGGATTTCTATCTTAATTGTGGATTGACGTTAACACAGTATTAGTGCATCGAGAGGTGATTAATACTACTTTAGTGTTCTTGATTAACAATTCGGGATATAGAATAATTGATGAGAAGTGTGTTAACTTAAATGAAGCAATAAGTGAAGTTGTGATCTTAAATCTCCATAGTCTTAATTTAATTAGTGGAATTTAATAGTAGTTTAATTTATATAATTTGAATTTCATTCGTTTAAATAAGATTGAGTTGGTTACGGGTTAGTACTTAGTGATTTTTATTAAATAATTCTCTGTGGGAACGATACTCAACTTATCACTTTATTACTTGTTGACCACGTATACTTGCGTGTTGTGCGTA
This sequence comes from Panax ginseng, assembly GCA_020205605.1. NCBI lineage: Eukaryota > Viridiplantae > Streptophyta > Magnoliopsida > Apiales > Araliaceae > Panax > Panax ginseng. The sequence continues at coordinate 98,576,599 of CM035128.1, read as the reverse complement.
ACTAGATTTTACCCAACAAGTTTTTGGCCCCGTTGCCGAGGAATTAGTTTAATATCTCTTTGCCAATATTAATTTTAATCAAATTAGTCTTAATTTAAACATTTTTATTTTAATTTTTAATTCTCTTCCTATATTTCTCTCTTTTCGGGTACCATGGATGACTTTGCGTATCAATTGCCATACATGAACATGACTCAACCAAGGGGAGTGGAGATTGACAGACTCGCGACACTTTTCGCAATGTCAGCACAGATTGAAGAACTTTCGAGGAAGTTCGACATTGTCGCAACCCAATGTAATCGAAGGATAGTAGTTACTTGCAATTATTGTGCTGGTAATCATCTGAGTCGTCGATGCACCGTTAGTTTTGGGCCAGGACAACATGGTGGTGAATACCTCAACGACTATACATTTGCTAATTATCATCAAGTTTGGGGGTATCACCCAGATTCTTCATGGAGCTACAACTATCAAGGCCAATACTCTACTCCAAATCCAACATATACGCCAGAATTCTCATATCAACCTCCATTAAAAGAAGAAAAGTCAAGGTTGGAGGAATTGTTGTCCAAGTTCATAGCATCAAATGAGGAGAGGAGGATTAATCAAGAGCGGTCAATTCAGAATCAAGAGATATCAAGGAAAAATCTGCAGAACCAGGTGGATCAAATACTCAAAGCCTTGAACAACTATCCTCAAAACAATTGGTCTTATGGTGAGGATTCTGAGATTAATGAAGTGCCCGAGCAAAATCTACAACTGGATGAGCCACGAGATGTTGAAAAAGAGGAGACACGTGGGGATAATGAAAACAAGGCCGGTAAAGAACTAATTGTGAGAACCAATGATGATGAGCCGATGTTATTTATGCCTCAAGTGCCTTCTCCTCCACAGTTCAAGAATCCGGTTAGATTTGCAAAACCTTTTCCAATTGGTAATCATGTCGTCGAAAATACTCCTTGTGACGTAAAAGCGAGTACAACTTCGAAGCCATGGTGTGATGAGCTGGAGAAGATAGAAGAAGAGATTGTTGTGTCTGACAAGCCTCAATGCCAGAATCTATTCCCAGACACAGTGGAGAAAACACCTAGATGTTGGATGTTCTTGAATGTGATCTTATCTAAAGAAAGCATGCTAGGTGACTTTAATACAATCAAGCGCTGACTGGGAGGCAACCCATGAATTTTTTATATTTATCTGCTTTACTAGTTTATTTAGTAGATAGGAATTAATTTGCTTATTAAGCTCTCTTATAATCTAATCCACGTTGTCTCTTCACTGCAGGTATTGGAGGTTCAATGGATAGGAAAATGATTGTCGCCGCCATCGCCACCATCAACTCACGCTTAGCTGATTACAGGGAAGTTCTCTTCTATTTACCGCTATATTTTTACAATGAGGACATTGTAATTGCTATGTTTGGGGGAGTTTAGTTTAGTTCGTTATTGTATGTTTAGTTTCATGTTTATGTTATGTTATTTTGCATATGTTGTTAATATAGTTTAGGTTCATTATTAAAAAAAATCAAAAATTCAAAAATTCAAAAATAATAGTTAGTTACTATGTTCATCTTGCATGAGTCCAGCTGTTTGATAGTTACAGTCTATTTTGGCCAATGATGAGAATGGAATTGAGTAGACAAGTTTAGTACTGACTATTAGAGCTTTGATGTGATTTCTTGTTAGGAATTGAATCTTTTTCTGTTTGAAACTGGTATAATAAGGATAAGACAAGAAAAATAACTTCACGATTCATTGAATTTAAATTGATACATAATGGGACTCTAAAGGATAATGCTAGTTTGAATGAAAGAATGACAAGAATAAGTAGTGATGGCTAAAGTTAGACAAGCACCTAAGTTTGGGGGAATATTTGGGGTACATAAGCTATATAAGAAAAAAGAAAAAAAAGTTTGAATAAACACCGTGGCGTGCTTGTCTAGTTTTGTGGCCTTTGTTACTTGAGTAAGTAAGTTTAGGGGATTGTCTCTACACCCTAGCCTAAGGTCTTAATGGTCCAGGAGTCATTGGTCGAAAGCTCGTTAAGGTACCATTGAAAAGCTTAATGGAATAAGACATTGCATAGCTATGTGTATATAAAAAAAAATATATCGTAATCATAATCCTTGATTAATTCTAACCACCTCCTCTAACGCATGTTCAACTCTTTTTGTGTGAAGATATATTTCAGACTCTTATGGTCCGTGTATATCTCACATTTCTCTCCATACAAATAATGTCTCCAAATCTTTAACACAAAAACTACTGTCGCTAACTCTAAGTCATGAGTAGGGTATCATTTTTTGTAATCCTTCAGTTGTCGCAATGCGTACACAATAACCTTGCCATGCTGCATTAGCACACATCCAAGTCCTCTGTGCGATGCATCACATAACACATCAAATCATCCCATATCATTTGGTAATGATAATACAGGTGCCTTACTCAATCTCTTCTTCAGCTCCTGAAAACTCTCTTTCCACTTGTCCATCCACACGAACTTCACCGTCTTCCTCGTTAGATTGGTCAACGAGGTTGTTATCTTAGAAAAATCCTGGATAAATCTTTGATAGTACCTAGCTAACCTTAAGAAACTTCTTACTTCGGTTGGAGTCTTCGGTTGTTCCCAATTACTCTCTGCTTCTACCTTTGCAGGGTCTACTAAAATTCCATCCTTATCCACCACGTGTCCTAAGAATTGAACCTTCTTCATCCAAAATTCACACTTGGAAAACTTTGCATACAACTTCTCCTTTCTTAGAGCCTCCAAAACCATCTTCTGATGTTCGGCGTGTTCTTATTCCTTCTTTGAGTAGATCAAGATATCGTCAATGAAAACTACTACTAATTTATCTAAGAATGGCTTCAAAACTCAGTTCATCAAGTTAATGAATGCTACCGGAGCATTTGTCAACTCGAATAACATTACCAAAAATTTAAAATGTCTATAACGAGTTCGGAACGCCATCTTTGATATGTCCTCCTCCCGTACCTTCAATTGGTGATAGCCTATCTGTAGATCTATCTTCGAAAAACACTTCACTCCCTTCAGTTGATCAAAAAGGTCGTCTATCCTTGGTAACATATATCTATTTTTGATCATTACTCTGTTCAATTTTCGAAAATCGATACAGAGCCTCATCGATCCATCCTTCTTCTTTACAAACAACACTAGTGCTCCCCAAGGAGACACACTCAGTCGTATGTAACCCTTATCTAGTAACTCTTGCAATTGTATCATCAATTCCTTCATTTCTACTGGCACCATACGATATGGGGCTTTTGAAATCGGTGTCATTCCCGGTGCTAAGTCTATTACGAATTCTATTTCTCTATCTGGCAGAAGACCAGGCAGATCGTCCGAAAATACATCTTGGAATTCTTTCACTATGGATATATCCTTAATTTCCACTCCCTTTTTTCAAGTATCTACAATGTAAGATAAGTAACCTACACATCCTTTCCTTAATAATTCCTTGGCTTGCATCAATGTAAGGTAACACGATTGCATAAGCGATGAGCTACCATAAAACACTACCTTAGACTTATTCGGAGTCTGAAGGTTTACACTTTTATTCTGACAATCAATTATCGCAGCATGGGTATACAACCAATCCATTCCCAATATTACGTCAAACTCTCCCAATCTTTTTGGGATCAAGTTTACGCTTAGTTCATGTTGTCTGATGTCTGCGCGATAATTTCGGTAAACGTATTCTATATGGATTATTTCCTTATTCGCAACTTCTATGTTCAAAGGATTTCCTAATCATTCATGGGGAAAATTAAGTTGACAAGCAAATTCCTCAGATATAAAAGAACATGTGTCACCCGAATCAAATAATACATAGGCATTTATATTATTGATCGGGATAATACCTGACACTACGTCTATGACACCCCCAAATCTGGGTACTTCATTCTCCTAAGACTTGGTGTTCGCTTTCCATACATTCATACTATCTACCCAAATAGAATAACATTTAAACCATAAATACTCCCTATTAAAGGGTTACATCATTAAATCATAAAGTCTCCCAGGTTATCTAACCTCTAACATAAATCAAGTGCGGAAATAAAAATAGTTACATCACATCCTTTAGATAAAGTCTATTAACATTAAAAGTTAATAAATTACAAGTCTTCATCACTTATACATTTTTTCTCTTCCTTTGTTTGTAGTAGGTTCATCCACCTTCTCAAGCTTCGCTGCAATAATTATATTTATGCAAGAGTGGGCAAAACAAATGCTCACTAGATATAGCAATGAACAACAAGAGAATAATAACTTCTAATGAATATGCTCAACAAAACTGAATGATACTCTATCAATGATAACCAAAATCTGAAATCAAAATATGAAATATATCTGAGGGTCATAAGACCATGAACTATGTCCACGGTTACAAGTAATCTTTCAACTTTAACCTTAACAGTTATACTGTAGGGACTTCACGCACTTAGGGGGATCAGTTCGTCGTACCATGTATTGTGCACAAACATCTAAACGCATCGCGTACCCCTATAATAGGGTTGTTCTTCTCAGTTTTAGAGTACAAGTCCGCACCAAAAAAAGTTTGGTTTGAATAAATCTCAAGGGTAATTTAGAGTTTCACGATAATCAACCAAAGGATTAGTTGAATCAATAAAGTTTGATAACACTACGGTTGATCAATAACAACATAATATTTAACAATTAAAAATCATAAGTGAATCAATTATATATTAAACTCATGCTTGGAAATAACTAAAAAGCATAAGCATTGAATCAAATGATAAACCTTTGCTTGAACAATAATAAGCTAGGTCTATGATCTTATCAAATTAGAAATTGAATTACTGAACATGTGTTTAACTGATAACAAGCTGGAAACAAAGCTTTTTCATCATAATAATAACTTGTACAAACTAAATGAAATATGAAAGCTCAATGTTGGAGATTTAAGTTAAAGGAATTGCATTCAATATAAGAGATTGAAACTAAACAAACTTACCTAACTATAAACAAGTTAGAATAACTCAACAATGATTAGAATTCAAAACTTGCTCGATCAAAGTTTGAGAGTAAGAAACTTGCCTCGTGCGCAAGCTATATATTTATAACTCATATTCACCTACACATAGTATTAAAATCACAATATATATTATGTGACGCCCCCAAAACAGGTATACATCACCCATCTTGGGTCGCCAGATACATGGTACAAAATTCAAATACAACTTAGTTATAAAATAGTCGTGTAAAATACAACAAAACATAATCTAAGAGTTTTAATAAGAATATTGTCATCTAGACAATATCCACACTCAATGGAGTCCTCATTACATTTGTTGTCACACTATTTAACATAATAGTGAGGACTACTAATGCTATCATCTGGACCGTCACTCCGTTCCCCGACTAGTCCCGGCTACGTTTTCATTTCCTGAAGAGGAAAGTGAAAGAAAGGGTGAGCTCAACTAGCCCAGTAAGAAATATTATGACTAAGATAATGCAGGATAAATTATCATTAGCCTTCAACAATGTTAAACTGATAAAATACAATAGACATCAAGTTTAACTGCAGTGAAATAAGCAATCCATTAGAAGAGTTAAGTAGGGCATGATATCTATTATCTTCTATGTTTTAAAAAGTTTTCATCAATTTTTATCGCTGAGACTCAGCTTAATAAATAAACCACATCATCGAATCATCCCTGAACTACGGGCCAAGGATATTCATTAAATCATCAATGGTCATGACTATACCGAATAATCCCTGGTCATAATCATACCATAAATTGTCCATGAATTCACTACAGGCCACTGAGGACTTTTACCACATCATGAGGATGATGACAATGATATAAGCATTAATCAAATGAAAACAAGGATAAATATTAAAGACTTTAAATTTATCCAAATATTATCAATCACTTAATAAACTCATAATCTAATATTATTAATATTATAACAATATTTTAATCACTTCTTAAACTTATAAACAATTTATTTCAATTAATTACACTTTACCAAATAATGCATTTATCATTCAAAAATGTCATACTCATAAGATTTCATCACCAATGATCAAATTCCTCATCAAAAATCTGCATATACCCTATATAGGATTCCCAAGCCATAAAATCCTATTTTCGAATTTTGTTAATTCACATAACATATTTAATTCATTTACTCATAACTAGTTCATTTTCATGAAAAATACCAAATCAGTCCCAAAAATATTTCTTTTCTGGGATTTAGCAGAATATAGTCCCATATTGAACATATATTTTTCTCGGAATTTTTAAAATTCATTTACTATTTTTCATATGGCCAAAACTGCCGAATATTTAGACATTTATCATAAATTGTACTTTTGTCCAAATATTCCGAAATTTACAGGGTATACTCCTGTTATATAGATGTACTCCCAATAAAAATTTCACTAATTTTGGAGTTAACCACAAGGAGTTATAAGGGTTTACTTTTAAAATAGTCTTTTCCCATAAAATCCATAACTTTCCATCTTTGGAAACAATATAGAAAACTCATCAAACTATCATTTTAAATTTTTCCAGAATTTTTGAGGGTCAGAAAAATTACGAAACTGAAAATAGATTTTTCACATGCCATGCGATAATCCACGTAGACAGATCATTTCTACAATTTAATAAGGAATGAATACAAAGGATCATTCACCATGCATACGGTAATCAACATAGACAGGTTATTCCAATAGAATAATAAAGAATGGAATAACAGAAGAATTCACCATGCATGCGATAGACCGCACAGACATGTTATTCCCAACTAAATAATAGAGAATGGAACCAGGACATACGTAATCCGAACAGACAGGATATTCCAACAGAATAATAAAGAATGGAATAACAACAGAATTCACCAGGCATGCGATAGACCGCAAAGACAGGTTATTCCAACAGAATAATAAAGAATGGAACCAGGTGATGAGTAATCCGTATAGATAGGATATTCCAACAGAATAATAAAGAACGGAACCAGGTCATGCGTAATCCGCACAGACAGGATATTCCATCAAAATAATAAAGAATGGAATAATAGAAGAATTTCACCATGTATGTAGTACTTCGCATAGACAGATTATTCCAACATAATAGTAAGGAATGGAATAACAATAGCTCTCTTCATGAATACGAAAGAAATAATACCCCTTACCTCAAAAGAAGACTGAATACATGAATAGTGAGGTAGCAGACTTCTTTTCTTCTTTCTCTCTATAATTTCTCTCTATAATAATTACTCTATAGCTTTAGTGAATTGGTGAGAAATGACGGAAGAATGAGCTTCTATTTATAGGAAAATATAGTTTTGATAATTACACATTTTGGGGCTCGAAATATTACAGTACAATACCTCCAACTTTTCTTTTATTTTTAATTTAGTCCTGCAAGTATTATCAAACTTGCACCACCTCCCCTAATAGTAAATAATGTGAATCAATAGTTATAATCATGTGAAAATACGAATTACAGTATAGTACCTTCAACTATTCCTCCATTTTTAACTTAGTCATGCAAGTATTATCAATCTTGCACCACCTCCCCTAATAGTACAGGAATGTAAATTAATAGTACACACATGTGAACAAATAGTTATAATCATGTGAATTAATAGCAATTAATTCCTCATTTATCCAATTAATTACCTGATTGATCAATATAACCTCCAGACATCAATTATTATCGAAATAGATATCGATTTCCACTAACACTAATAATCCCAACATAATGGAACTATCAATTTCATCTTTAATCAACGTAAACTTATTCATCATTAATATTATAATTCACAATATTTAACAACCAGGTCGTTCCTAAGAAAGAGGGGGCTTTCTGATAAGGATTTCTCCTTATTGGCGCGCAATTAGGTGACCAAACCTCTCCTTGACAGAACTTCTAGACATTGTCAATATTGCAAATAATAATATTCTGTCTCAATTATTGATTTAATAATATAACATATTATGCAGATGATACTATGATAACAATTGAATCAATAATATGAGAGATATGATGCAGCAATTACTGTAGCAATAATTGAGTATAACTGAATGATTTCTCACGTAAGCACCAATAATTAATACCGTGCAGTGTATTACTGTACTTTTACTACCGGGTAGTTCAACAATTTTAACGGTAACACTTTCGCCGTTATTTTTATAAAAAGATAATTATGTCGTTTTCTAACTACGACAATACTTTTGTTGTGGGGTCCACTAATGATTGTGCCGTCGTACGGATATTCCCCGATAAAAAGAATATTCCCCGACCAATCGAATATTATATAACAACTTGCATACTTTGTAAAATTTATAAATATTACCCACAACTATAACATTATATCAAATCCACACCATAATATTCAAAAAAAATATTTTGAGAAATTTAAATCTTTATTCATAAAATTTGGGGTCTCACAAACTCCCCTCCTTATGAAATTTCGCCCGCGAAATTTACGTACGTACCTAGTATGCCGAAAAGGTGAGGATACCTTGACTTCATTTCAGATTCTAACTCTTGAGGTATAACCTTTGAGTGTCGAATATAATCCTTCTTATCCAAGATTTTAGCACGTATCTTCTCATACGTTAAATCTTCTGCTATCTAGACTAGTTCTAATTTAATAACCTGGTTTGGGTGATCCACATATTTACGTAACATCGATACGTGAAAAACGTTATGAACACGCGACATACTTGGCGGTAAAACGAGTCTATAGGCCACAGTTCCTACTCGATCAAGGATTTCAAATGGGCCAATAAAATCGAGGGTTGAGATTTCTTCTCTTCAACGATTCTTACTTCTAAAATAACACCCTATTGAACCTTCTTCTTCACATTCATCAGCTCTGAGTATGTAGCTTGCACGGATTTAACTTTATCGATTAAAGTCGATTCTACTCGTATATTTGTTATCTTCACGTGGGTCCCTAGAGTCTTTAACTCTATCTTCATCATTTGTAAGTTATATGAAATGGGTCTTTGTGTTAACAACATCGCACTCATAAACACATACGATCTTCTACTCAACGCGTCAGCTACCACGTTCGCTCTTCCACGATTATAATGAATGGTACGATCGTAATCTTCAACAGCTCAAGCCAACATCTTTGGCACATTATACGATCGTTTTAGGTAAAGAAATATTTGAGGGTTTTAGAAATGAGTTCTGTACTGGGTCAATACAAAATTCGATTTCACGCTCTGGGGTAAGCCAAAAAGTCTTCAATAATAGGTTAGGAAATTTATTAACAATAGAAATATCATTCAAAACTTTGACCCTCATCCAAGACTTGGATAGTACGTCACATTGATACCTATCAACTTGTCTTCGCCATTCACGATGTCGCCCACAGAAAGTCTAGCTTCGGTGCATTCCACACAAGGAAGACACCAAATAAAGGCTCAGGGCTCTTTACTTATGGCTTGATATGACAGTGATTGACTTTAGTGGTTTTGTTACTTGAATTCACATAATAGGTTGGTTATGAATATGAAAGCTAACAACCTTACGAAAAGCTTGATGAGTAGTTAACCAATCAATTCCTAAAATCACATCAAAGGCAAGTATTTTCAAAGAGATAAGATCGTCAGGTAACGTGAAAGTGTCGATTTGAATCAACAAGATTTATAAACACTGGAGGTAACGAAGGTTTCTCCTAATGAAGTTTCAACCTATAAGTCAAAGTCTAATTTCTCCTGAGTTAAATTTAAACGTTGAGCGCAAGTAAGAGGGATAAAAGAATGGGTAGAACCGGTATCTAATAAGGTATAAACTTTGAAAGAATTTATAATTAACTAACCCGTGCTAACTTTTTTTGATTTACTCGCTTTTTGAGAAGTCACGAAAAACGTTCTTCCTGAATCCACTGACTTTGTTTTGTCCGTATCCGCCTTTGGTGCCACCGTCCCAGCAGAACTTGACTTTGGTGCACGACAAAATTGGGCTAGGTGACCTTCTTTTCCACAATTATAACATGCTTTGGACTACATCACGCAGTTTGGACTGATATGTCCCTCCCCTATGCATTTGAAGCATACAATTGGTGGTCGTTCTCCTTCCTTGAAAACGGGTGTTGGTGCTGTTGTCTTTCCATCGTTGTTGAACCTTCTCTTCTTGAAATTTCCACCTCTATTTTCTTGGCCATGATTACCACAGAAGTGGTTACCATTTCTGGCATGATAATTTCCTCCACGATGGTTATCATTGTTCCGATGACCGTTGCCACCGGTTCGATTATTATCGTGTTGTTGCTCGTTATCCTTTGGTTGGGCTGGCTCATTATCGCGCTCCAATAACTGAGCCCTATTCACTACATCTGAATACAAACACAATTTATGACAAATGAGGTATTGACGTATTTCGGGTTTCAAACCTCTTAGAAACATTCGCGTCAATCGCTCCTCATTATCGACCAAATGGGATGCAAACCAGGATAACTCCGCAAATTTAGCCTCGTATTGAGACACGGTCATATGGTTTTGCTCCAACATGATAAACTCCACCTCCTTCATGTGACGAATACTTTTGGGAAAGTACTTGTCGTTGAACAGCTCTTGGAACTTCTCCCAATACAACTTGAGTGCGTCAGACTTGGTACATTTTACAGATTCCCACCAGTAATCTGCCTCTTCACGCAACATAAAGGTGGCAAATGGAACCTTTTACTCCTCAGAGCATCCCAAAATATCAAATATCTTGGTGATCTGCTTTAACCACGTCTTTGCCTTAAGTGTTTATTGCTTTCCCAAAAACTCCAGTGGTCCCAGCTCCTTGAACTGCTTAACGATGACCGACCGTGGGTTGCCATTATTTCCACCTATATTTTGAACAAAAGTCTCTCTTACCTAATGTTGCATGAATTGCATAAAGCCTCTAAAAATCTCATCGTTCATCATCTGATCGGTGTTGTTATTTACCTGAGGATTATTATCTTCATGTTGCACATTATCCTGGGTATTGATCGTTGGTGACTCAACGATCTCATGTGCTTCATTGTTGATCTCAACATTTTCAGATGCCATTTTCAAACACTGTCACAAAACAAGGGTTAATTAACATATCACATATTATCCCTATACTCTGACCGACTAATTAAATACCAAATAAACTTAGGTAGGTCATACTAGCGAAGGAATTCCCCGTCTCTCCCCTCCTAGCTCATATCTCACATCTCAGCCAGGGATCATATCCATAATCTTTGATACCAACTGTGACGCCCCCAAAACAGGTATACATCACCCATCTTGGGTCGCCAGATACATGGTACAAAATTCAAATACAACTTAATTATACAACAGTTGTGTAAAATACGACAAAACATAATCTAAGAGTTTTAATAAGAATATTGTCATCTAGACAATATCCACACTCAATGGAGTCCAAATTACATTTATTGTCACACTATTTAACAGAATAGTGAAAACTACTAATGCTATCATCTGGACCGTCACTCCGTTCCCCGACTAGTCCCGGCTATGTTCTCATTTCGTGAAGAGAACAGTGAAAGAAAGGGTGAGCTCAACTAGCCTAATAAGAAATATTATGACTAAGATAATGCAGGATAATTTATCATTAGCCTTCAACAATGTTAAACTGATAAAATACAATAGACATCAAGTTTAACTGCAGCGAAATAAGCAATCTATTAGAAGAGTCAAGTAGGGCATGATATCTACTATCTTCTATGTTTTAAAATATTTTCATCATTTTTTATCGCTGAGACTCAGCTTAATAAATAAACTACATCATCGAATCATCCCTGCACTACGGGCCAAGGATATTCATTAAATCATCAATGGTCATGACTATACCGAATAATCTCTGGTCATAATCATACCAAAAATGGTCCATGAATGCACTACAGGCCCCTGAGGACTTTTACCACATCATTTATAATATTACAGGTCATGATTATACCGAATGATCCCTGCTCATAATCATACCAAGTCCATCTATGCACGTAAGCCAGAGATGACTTTCATCACAATATAAGCATGATGATGATGACAATGATATAAGCATTAATCAAACGAAAACAAAGATAAATATTAAAGACTTTAAATTTATCCAAATATTATCAATCACTTAATAAACTCATAGTCTAATATTATTAATATTATAACAATATTTTAATCACTTCTTAAACTTATAAACAATTTATTTCAATTGTTTACACTTTACCTAATAATGCATTTAATCATTCAAAAATGCCATACTTATAAGATTTCATCACCAATGATCAAATTCCTCATCAAAAATCTACATATACCCTGTGTAGGATTCCCAAGCCATAAAATCCTATTTTCTAATTTTGTTACTTCACATAACATATTTAATTCATTTACTCATAACTAGTTCATTTTCATGAAAATACCAAATCAGTCCCAAAATATTTCTTTTACGGGATTTAATGTAATATATTCCCGTATTGAACATATATTTTTCTCTAATTTTAAAATTCATTTACTATTTTTCATATGGCCAAAACTGCCTAATATTTAGACATTTATCATAAATTGTACTTTTGTCCAAAAATTCCAAAATTGACAGGGTGTACTCCTATTATATACATGTACTCCCAATAAAAATTTCACCAATTTTGGAGTTAACCACAAGGAGTTATAAGGGTTTACTTTCAAAATAGTCTTTTCCCATAAAATCTATAACACTTAATTTATACATCCAAATATCGCCATCTTTAGACACAACATAGAAAACTCATCAAATTATCATTTCAATTTTTTCCAGAATTTTTGAGGGTCAGAAAAATTACGAAACTGCAAATGGATTTTTCACCTGCCATGCGATAATCCACGTAGACAGATCATTTCTACAATTTAATAAGGAATGAATACAAAGGATCATTCACAATGCATGCGGTAATCCACATAGACAAAGTTATTCCAACAGAATAATAAAGAATGGAATAATGAAAGAATTCACCATGCATGCGATAGAATCGCATGCATGGAGATATTTCAATAGAATAATAAAGAATGGAACCAATCATACGTAATCCGCATATGTATGGGATATTCCAATGAATAATAAAGAAACGAGAACCAGGTCATGCATAATCCACACAGCATGTATATTCCAAATGTAATAATAAAGAATAGAACCAGTCATGCGTAATCCGCACAGACGATGTGATATTCCAATGTAATAATAAAGAATGGAATAATAGAAAATTTTCACCATGTATGCAGTACTTCGCATAGACAGGTTATTCCAACATAATAGTAAGGAATGGAATAACAATAGCTCTCTTCATGAATACGAAAGAAATAATACCCCTTACCTCAAAAGAAGACTGGATACATGAATAGTGAGGTAGCAGACTTCTCTTCTTCTTTCTCTCTATAATTTCTCTCTATAATAATTGCTCTATAGCGTTAGTGAATTGGTGAGAAATGAAGGAAGAATGAGCTTCTCTTTATAAGAAAATATAGTTTTGATAATTGCACGTTTTGGGGCTCGAAATATTACAGTACAATACCTCCAACTTTTCATTCATTTTTAATTTAGTCCTGCAAGTATTATCAAACTTGCACCACCTCCCCTAATAGTAAATAATGTGAATCAATAGTTCAATCATGTGAATCAATAGTTATAATCATATGAAAATACGAATTAAAGTATAGTACCTTCAACTATACCTCCATTTTTAACTTAGTCATGCAAGTATTATCAATCTTGCACCACCTCCCCTAATAGTACAAGAATGTGAATCAATAGTACACACATGTGAACAAATAGTTATAATCATGTGAATTAATAGCAATTAATTCCGCATTTATCCGATTAATTACCCGATTGGTCAATATAACCTCCAGACATCAATTATTATCGAAATAGATGTCGATTTCCACTAACACTAATAATCACAACACAATGGAACTATCAATTTCATCTTTAATCAACGTGAACTTATTCATCATTAATATTATAATTCACAATACTTAACAACCAGGTCGTTTCCAGGAAAGAGGGGGCTTTTCGATAAGGATTTTTCCTTATTAGCGAGCAATTAGGTGACCAAACCTCTCCTTGATAGAACTTCTAGACATTGTCAATATTGCAAATAATTATATGAATAACTTTGCCATCTCAATTATTGATTTAATAATATAACATATTATGTAGATGATACTGTGATAATAATTGAATCAATAATATGAGAGATATGATGCAACAATTACTGTAGTAATAATTGAGTATAACTGAGTGATTTCTCACGTAGCACCAATAATCAATCTGGTATGCGGTATTATCGTAATTTTACTCTTGGGTAGTTCAACAGCTTTAACGGTAACACTTTCGCCGTTATTTTTTTAAAAAGATAATTCTGTCATTTTCTAACTACGACAATACTTCTGTTGTGGGGTCCACCAATGATTGTTCCGTCATACAGATATTCCCCTACAAAAAGAATATTCCCCGACTAATCGAATATTATATAACAACTTACATACTTTGCAAAATTTATAAATATTACCCACAACTATAACACTATATCAAATCCACAGCATAATATTCAAAAAAAATATTTCGAGAAATTTAAATCTTTATTCATAAAATTTGGGGTCTCACATATTAGATATACTAACATCCACTTTCCAAAATAACACTCACCTCTAGTTAAACTTGTTATTTTAATATAAGTTCTACTTTACCATACACATTTCAGAATCACAAGTGTTAATTTCACAACACTTATTCATTATTCATTAAGTTTCTCAAATCATAGCATATCATTTTCCTAACTTACTAATTTAATAATTTAGAAATACTAACCACATGATACGTATCTGTTTTAGCCTTTTCATTACATATTTCTCACATTAACATAACATTAAACTAAGTTACAATGGGTGTCCAAAGTCTGCAGAAGTCTTCACTAGGTTCATTGACTATTCTTGGCGCTTGCCAGCCAAGATATTTAGATTTAGATTTTGCGCTTGGCTAAGAGGCAATGAGCCCACGCTTGCACCGATGCAGCTTTTGCGAGCGCGAGTTTTGACTCTATTCTAAGCTAACTAACACGAATTTCATCCACCAACAATAAATTTAACATATGCAATTGGTATAGAACTAACACAAACATGATTCCTCACATATTCATCAACTTAGAACAATTAAACAATAACTTCAACTAATTTAAATCCTTAAATTTCATGTTTTCATACAAAAACTTCATTTTGGCATCCTTCATAGAAATTCACACTGTGATCACAATTCTACACCAAATTAATTCATTCAAACTACGTTCTCTTCGTTTCTTAACGAACTAACATACTCAAGGCTCAATTTACAGATTGGTATATAAAATAACCACCAAATTTGGTACTTTCATAAGCCATGTGTAAAAACATTTATTGGAAATACTTTTCTTCCTTCTTAAACATAATTAGCATACAAATTCTTGTCTAAATGCAAATTCTAACATCATAAACACGTATAATAACAAATTATCAGTTGTATATCAATAATTAAAAAAAATGAATTCACAGAACTTGAAGGTTTGTGCCATAAAACTCATATATATACATATATATATATATATATGAATATATAACATTAAGGTTATGAATAATACCTTCAATTGCTTGAACAATCTTTGTTAAATACCAAGAATTGCTCGAAAACTCAGAAATTTCTCTTAATCTCTCTCTAGTCTCTCTCAAATTCTCTGAAAACTCTTTTCTTTTCTTAGTATCCGTATAGGCCAACTCTTAGTTAAGCGTAAAACAAATAACTGATAGGGCCATAATACGCAAATTTAATATAACAGTTACTAAGTAATAAATGTATATAAGTTATAAATATTTTTTATATTATTTGATTTATTTTATTTAATTTATTTATTATAATTCACAGTCAAAATTTAAAAATCATAAGGCTTAGTTTGGATAAAATTAATTAAAATAAAGACTTAATGTTTTAAGCCTTGTTTGGTAACAAATTTAAAACTCCTTTAATTTATTTTAATAAACAATTCAATTTATAATCACATATTATTTATTTGAATTTCTATAACAAATCTTAGTTACATAAATTAAGTACAACACACTCAATAAATTCTCCACTTAATTCAATTATCACAAAATTATAATCTTATTATAATTTTATTTAATAAATTAACATATCACTTTCATTATTAAATTAAAACAACAATATAACCGTTCATGTTATCTTCAGCAACTCTCTAACTATCAGATTAACATATTATTTATTAACAACAACCACATTAACAAAATATTTATTTAATTTAATAAATATTTTAAATTACAAATAATAAAATCTTGGATTGTTACATCCTTCCCTCCTTATAAGGATTTTGTCCTCAGAATCACAACTCAAACAACTCATTCGTCACATTCTTCCCTCCTTATAATGATTACATTACATTTGAATCAAGACACGATTAAAAAATAACTTTCGGGGTAGTTCTTTATCATTTCATCTTTGAGTTCCCACGTGGCCTCTTCGACATTGTGGTTTCTCTTTATCACCTTCACAGAAGGTATCACCTTATTCCTGAGCACTTGTTCTTTCCTGTCGACTATATGGATAAGAACCTCTTCATAAGATAAATCTTTACTGAAATGCAACGGTTCATACTCAATCACATATTTGTAATCAGGTTTATATGGTTGCAACACCGACACATGAAAAACATTGTGAACATATTCTAATTCTGGAGGTAAAGCTACCTCGTAAGGCTCTTCTCCCACTCTTTGCAGTATCTCGAAAGGTCCAATAAACCTTGGGCTTAACTTTCCTTTCTTGCCAAAATGAATTTTCCCCTTCCAAGGAGAAACTTTCAAGAAAACAAAATTTCCTATGTCAAATTTACGATCTTGTCTATGTTGATCAACGTACTTCTTTTGTCTATCTTGAGCAGCTACCAGTCTTTCTCTGATAAGCTTGATAACTTATGCTGTCTGTTGCACCAGTTCTAGTCCTAACAGTTGACGTTCACCAATTTTATCACAGCATAGTGGAGTTCTGCATTTCCTGCCGTATAATGCCTCGTATGGCGGCATGCCAATGCTTGCGTGGTAATTGTTGTTGTATGCAAATTCCACCAACGGTAGATGATCATCCCAGTTTCCTTTGAAATCCAAGATGCATGCTCTAAGCATAACCTCTAACATCTGGATTATTCGTTCGGTTTGACCATCTATTTATAGATGATATGTCGTACTCATCTGCAATTGTGTTCCCATGCATTCTAGTAGTTTCTTCCAGAAGTTTGATGTGAACCTCGGATCTCTGTCTGATACAATTGATATTGGAACTCCATGTCTTAAGACGATCTCCTTGACGTATAATTTTTCCAGCTAATCAAGATTAAATCTAATCTTTATTGGCAAAAAGTGTGTTGATTTCATTAATCTATCCACTATCACCCAAATCGCATCGTAGCCTTTCCGAGTCGTTGGAAGACCTGCCACAAAATCTATTGTGATATGTTCCCACTTCCATTCTGGTATTTCCAATGGTTGAAGTAATCCGCTTGGCCTTTGAGGTTCTGTCTTTACTCTCTGACATGTCAAGCACTTCGCAACACATTCTGCAACGTCTCTTTTCATATTTGGCTACCAAAAGTGTCACCGCAAATCTTGATACATTTTTCGTACTTCTCGGATGAATAGAATATCTTGAGTTATGAGCCTCTTTCAAGATTTCTTCTTTAATATCCTGTACTACTAGAACCCAAATTCGTCCCTCAAACCTTAGCACTCCTTCAGTATCAACATTGTACTTCATCTCATTACCATCAACAATACTTTCCTTTATTTTTTTGCATTTTTCATCTTATAGTTGAGCATTCTTTATCTTGTCCACCAAAGTTGAACTAGCTTCCATCTGGAACAATATTTCATCAATTTCTCTTGGAAATTTGATTTCCAACTCTAGTCTTGCCATTGCTGAAATGAGCTCATCCTGGTTGGTTAACAACATCAACTTCTCATGACCCTTCCTATTCAAGGCATCTGCAACCACATTTTCTTTGCCTGGATGATAAAAGATCTCGCAATCATAATCTTTTATTAATTTTATCCATCTCCTTTGACGCATGTTTAGGTCATTCTGTGTGAAAATATACTTCAGACTCTTATGGTCTATGTATATTTCACATTTTTCTCCATAGAGGTAGTGCCTCCATATCTTCAGAGGAAATACTACTGCCGGCAACTTTAAATCATGAGTCGAATACCCTTTCTCGTAGTCTTTCAATTGCCTTGATGCATACGTAATGACTTTGTCGTTCTGCATAAGGACACAACCTAATCCCTTGTGTGAAGCGTCACTATACACCACAAAGTTTGTTGTATTATCTGGTAATGACAACACAGGTGCCACACTGAGCCTCTTTTTCAATTCCTTAAAACTATCTTCGCACTTTTTTGTCCAAACAAATTTTACAGCTTTTCTCGTCAAATTAATCAACGGAGTGGCAGTCTTGGAAAAATCTTGAATAAATCGTCTGTAATATCCTGCCAATCCCAAGAAACTTTTTACTTCTGATGGAGTTCTTGGTTGTTCCCAATTTATCACATCTTTAACTTTTGATAGGTCCACTAAAATCCCATCTTTATCAATTACATCCCCAAGAAATTGTACACGTTCTAGCCAAAATTCACATTTAGAGAATTTCGCGTATAACTTTTTTTTTCTTAATGTCTCCAGCATCAGACGTAAATGAACCACATGTTCTTCTTGAGATTTGGAGTACACCAATATATCATCAATAAATACCACCACAAACTTGTCTAAAAATGGTTTAAACACCATGTTCATCAAATCCATGAATGCTGCAAGGGCGTTGGTTAAACAAAAAGACATTACCAGAAACTCGTAATATCCATACCGAGTTCTAAAAATCGTCTTCAGTACATCCTCTTTTCTTACTTTCAATGATGATACCCACTTCTCAAATCTATTTTTGAGAAGTGTCTAACAACCTTCAACTGATCAAACAAGTCATCTATTCTTGGAAATGGATATTTATTCTTAATAGTGACTTTGTTTAATTCCCTATAATCAAAGCAAAGACGCATTAACACATCCTTCTTCTTCACGAATAACACTGGTACTCTCCACAGTGATACACTCGGCTGAATATATTTCTTGTCTAACAACTCTTGCAATTGTACCATCAATTCTTTCATCTCTATCGGAGCCATCCTGTATGGGGCCTTCGATATCGGAGCAGTTCCTGGCGCCAAACAGATAACAAACTCGATCTCTCTGTTAGGCAGAAATCCTTGCAAATCCTCCGGAAACACATCTAAAAATTTCCTAACCACTGGTATCTCTTCCAGTTTCACACCCTTCTTCTTTTGAGTATCGACTATGTAGGATAAGTACCCTACACAACCTTGACTCGATAACTTCTTGGCCTGCAAAACCGTCAGACACCTTGCTTGTCTAAGCGATTTTCTTCCCTGGAAAACTACTTTTGATGGAGTCATAAGGTTTACACATTTCTTTTGGCATTCAATTATCGCTCCATAATTGAACAACCAATCCATTCCCCAAATAACATCAAACTCTCCAAGTTTTATCGAATTAAATCTACCATCATGACATTCCCTTAATGTTCACCCAATAATTCTTGTATACAAACCTAACAGGAATCACTTTCCTATTCGCAATTTTTATGTTTAAAGGGAATATCAATTCTTCACTAGGTAATCATATCCTATTAGCAAATTCATCAGATATAAATGATCATGTAGCACCCGAATCAAATAATATATAAGCATCAATATCATTGATTGGGATAATACCTGACACAACATCTTTTGATTGCACTTCATCTTGTACCGTCATGTTGAAGGTTCTGGCTGTGGGTTTGTTTAATGATGTTGGTCAAGCAATGGTCAATGTACCTCCACTGCTACCTCCCTTGCTTCCTGTTATCTCTCCAGCTTTCTTCTTAGGGCATTCGCGAGCAAAATGATCCTTTGCCCACAAGTGTAGCAACCATTCTTCTTGGGTTGATTTCAATTTGGGGCAATGTGACCCTCCTGTCCACAGTTAAAGCATACAAGCTTCCCCCCTTAAGCATATACCCATGTGAAACCTCCCACACGTAGCACATGCATCAAACTTCCTCTTTTGCTGGTTCCCCTGCTGGTTTCCAGCTCCCACATTTTTACTCCACTTTCTCTTCAGGTTATTGTTACTATTTCCACTGCTACCACCACTAGTCTTAGCTTCGCCCTCACTCTTCTTCTTTCTCTGCTCTTGATTGTACTTTGTTACAGCCTCGCCTCCACCTTCAGCGAGAATTGCTTTTTCCAGCACTGCTATAAATGTCTTCAGCTGAATCATGGAGATCTTACTGTACAACCAGGATTTCAGTCCCTGCTCAAATCTCTTAGCCTTGCGCTCATCTGTGTTGACTTGATATGGCGCAAACCTCGCCAACTCGTTAAATTTTGCGGCATACTCCGATACCGTCATTGATCCCTGCTTTAGTTTTAGAAACTGCACCTCCATCTGATTCTTCGAACTCTCAGGAAAATAAGTCTCAAAAAATATCTCCTTAAACCTATCCCAAGTCATTACCCCTTGACCTCCTTGAGTTTTATTGGCTTGCCACCAATAACTAGCCTCTACTTTCAACATAAATGTTGCAAAAGTAGTCTTCTGATTCTCACCTACTCTAGAAACATCAAAAACTTTCTCTATCTCCATGATCCAGGTTTGTGCCTCAACTGGATTCATGGACCCACGGAATTCTGTTGGTTCAACCGCCTTGAAATCCTTAAAATTTATAGCTTGATTCTACGGTTGATTCTGTAATGCACCCGTTAGTAACGTCACTAACTGCTGAACTGGGTTAGCCTCATCATTGTTATTATTGGTAGATCCCTGTCGTGGCTGACGTCTTGGAGGTATTTTCTGTTAAAACACCCTCATTAGATTATTATTCAATCCTCTAGGTATTATGTACTTAATTTGCACATCACAAATTTACCACATAACACACAATATCTTGAATAAATACTAACTTTTATTCATTCATAATATTTTAAAACATAATAATGATAGCATTCCTACTATCTACATCACTTTCATGAACTACCAAAGTTTCAGGATAACTTTATCATCATCATATCCTATGTGTTATATCATACCCGGGATTTAAATCTTATTTACTCACTAATCACATAGTAATTACATATACGATGGCAGCGTCTCGAACTGAATCGGATAACACATGACCCGATCTTGAGCTCGATTGATCACGGTGTTGAAAACACTATTCATCTCTTCCATCTTGATCCTCTTTACGTTTACCTCTTTCTCTGCTAACCCAGCTCGTTGTGAAGCTTCTTCGTATGCGTCTTCGGCTCTTACCCTTTTAGTAGACTCTTCCTTCAGCTTGTTCTTCAGTTCTGCGATCTCCTCTGTCAGTTGCTCGTTCTCTCCTTCAATGTGGATCAGCTTCCCTTCGACATTATTTAGATGTTCATCTCGATCCTGGATCTCGTTGTCTTTTTGCGCTATAACACCCCCAAATTTAGGTACTTGAAACCCGAACTCGGTGCTTTACAATACCATTTCTATGAGCGAAAATAATACTAATAATAATAAAAATAATATAAATATCAAACTTAACTTACATTTATCAGAGTCTAATCCCAAGTACGCAACCTTTACTACAATACATTACATGATAGATCATAAATATCATGGTCTTAATAAAGTTATACTATTACATAAAATACCATAACACTTATTCTGTTTACTTTCCTTTTCCTTGGTTCTTGCCCGAATCTTCTAGTTGTTCACACTTAACTGAAAATATTTAAATTAAGCAAGGATGAGCATTTGAGTGCCAAACAAGTAATAGCAATTATAAATATAGGCTGAAAGAAATAAATGTTTTCTCTGTACAACACTTCTACAATGAATCAATAGTTGTGATGTAAACTGAACCAATAATAATAACATAAAAATTCTATATCAAGTTTTTGAAACTATGTATTGACTATATATATAGGGTAGTCGACAGACTATAAACATTTTTTTCTATTTTTGAAAAGGTTAAACAAAACTTCATCTGCAAACCGTCATAACTTACGGGCGCGAGGGTGTACATCCCATGGGCCCTGTATTGATCAATACTACATGCAAGAACGATATTATCGTTCATCTTTTCCGCCTTGGGCGCATAAAAGTTTTCCAATATTCGGGATGTTCATACTTAGTCGGGAATCCAAACCAAATCAATTTGATTAGATACAATAAAGTTTTATCATATTCAATGATATTTCTAAATCTGTGTCTCGCTAGGTCAAATAGCTTAGACGGCTTTTTATTAAGGTATACTTAATATAAATAAATAAGTATGTATCAACATGTGATTAAATTTAAAGATTATCTAAGTGAGGACACTTGTATAACCATATTTAGAAAATAACGAATAGAATATTATACAATAATATTGTACTAATAAATAATGATCGGATACATACTCGATAACAATAGGGGTTATTATTCTGGCACAATAATAATAATATAATTCTGAAACTTTCTTACTTATATCCATTGCATAAAGTAAATGCAAAGGTAGGATACTTTCTTGGTCTGCTGCTTACAATACGAAACTTAGTTTTATCTTTTATATAGCAACCTATCATTAATAAGATCATTTTACCGATTGAAATAACATATCGTAACACATAATACTGCTTATTGCAGTTAACACATAACCTAATCATATTGTCACGCATGTTTCACAATCATTGGATCACAAACAAACACATATACAGACAAATTATATAATTCCAGATCAATTTCTGAAACATGCTGGCGTACCGACGGCTTTATCGGGTAATTATCGATTCTAAGACTCTATTTTGTAGTTCAATAGATGTAAATATCAGTCGTATTATTTTTCATAACCATATAATAATTTTTCAACAATTATTGTAATTTATCATGTCTTTTCAAACACTGAAATCATTATAAAATGATTTAAATATTAAATAATTCTACTATCATTAATATTTAATTAATATTAAACTATTAATGAAACCATTTCAAAAATATTAAAGTTATTTATAATAACTTAAAATACTTTTAAAACATTAATATTATCCTTATATGATTTTAAAATAATTAAAATCACTTTTAAATAATTATCATTAATATTTAAATATTAATGTACTATTCACTAAAATATTAAAAGTCATTTAGTATAACTTAAAATATTTTAATTTATTTATATCCTTTTTAAATGATTTTTAAATTAATAAAACCATTTTTAAACTATTTATTTAATATAATTATTAAATAAGCTTAATATCATTTAATATTAAATTTACCTTTAAATATTGAAAGTTATATTTTATAACTTAAAATATTCTTAAACTCTTTATTTTTATTTAAAATGATTTTCTATTATTAAAATCATTTTAAATTAATTTATTTAATATAAATATTAAATAAATCTAATATTATTAATATTAAAATATTAATATTTTCATGACAAAATATCAAAAGTTATATTTTATAACATAAAATATTTTTATAACCTTTAAATCATTTTTATATTATTTTTAAATCATTAATTCTATTTTTTATAATTTATTTAATACATTTATTAAATAACTTAATTATCATTAATATAATTAATTAATGAAATTAATCACATAATATTAAAAGTTATATAAAATAACTTAAAATATTTTCTTATAACATAATATAATTTTAAATTATTTTTCAAGTATTAAAATCATTTTTAAACAATTTATTTAATATTATAATTAAATACTTTTAATATTCCTAAAATATTAAATATTTATGAAATATATTCAAAATTATTAAAAAATAAATTTTTGGCCTTAAAATAATTTTTAGTAATTTATTTTGTAATTTTTAATAATTAAAAACTAATTTTTTCTAATTATTTAATAAAAATATAATTTTCAGAAATTAAGTGTCGCTAAATGGCCCTATAGCGACGAAACTGTCCCTATAGGTGTTCTTGAGCATGTCAAAACCTTCAAAGTCTGTTAACCGGGTACCTACTTTGACCAAGATTTAATCTTTGCTCGATTTGTTTCTGGGCAAGTTATTGGTTAGATATTGCAGTATTCATGTAATATAACAAGTTTATAACAATTTCTGGGTCAGATCCTAACACATGATCAAGATCTAAGCCCTGGAAAATCTGTCAAACACTGTTCTTCAATTTATGGGTTTTCCAGAATTGAAGAACAGTTCATGCTACCACTTTTGGGCTTCCACAACTTGCAATACTTGCATTGTTTTAGTGATTTTAGGATTCCAGATTGTATATAACATAACAAAGTACAGATCTATTACAAAAATTCACCATAACAACAACAAAGAAGGCAGATCTTGTTCGGTCAAACATTGTCAGAAACAATGTTCTTACGGTTTCTGGAGAATCCAGAAACTCGACCTCGTGATCGTTTTGCCCAGTTTGACCTCCTACTACTTCAATCCGGCTTGCGATATAAGAGATATTAAATCATGGATCTATAGTCCAGACAACACACTACAATCCGATCACAACAACATTAACAATACACATATAACCTGACAGATCAAGGCATTAGAAAAAGTTGTCAGACTCTACTAAAGACTTTCTGGGCTACCCAGATTTCACTTAGTCAAGCTCGGTCAACTAGGTTTGACCAACAATACAATGAAGTCTGAGCATGGAATAGACATGATTCCACTACTAGATCATAGACCACATGACATACTACAAATATAAAACATAAAACACACAAAATCATTAATAACCAGAGATTTACAGGGTCTGACATTTGGTTGTCAGACTCAAAAAAATTCGGATTTGTAAAAACACTAGATCTGAGCTTATAGATGTTATGGATTTAACATCTATCAACCAGATCATTTAGTAACACTATATACAACACATTACAACACAAAATCAAAACTTCTAACATAGCATAAATGATCAAATTTCTAGGGTTAGCTTTATACCTTCTATGAACAAACTTTGATTCTTGGCTTCTAGATCTGTTATGGTGATAGTGGGACTCGATTTTGTAACTGAATCACTTGATATTTTCGGAGGTTTGAGATTGAGAAAATTTTGGTTGAGTGTTTGTGTACAATAAGCTAACAAATGTTATTTTCTCTCTCCCAATCTATTTATACAACTTAGATGCAATGAACTTGTATGATAAATGGCTGTTGTGTTGGAAATTTTTGTCACACGGGGTTGTTGGATTAGGTCACCCACTAAAGTATTGTCCAAAAATACAAGTTAGCTTCAATAATGCACAAAAGGGTAATCTTGTCATTTGGGTTTTGGTTTTAATGACAAAGTTATAACCTTAACAAACCCTTAGGGTTTGACCCTTGAGGTTTAACACTTAGGGTTTAACCCTAAGGTTAACATAAAAATTGTAAAATTTCTAATTAGGGTTTGGAAAAATAAAATTTTAGTTTCTAAAAATAAAAAATTAAGTTTTCTTAATTAATTAGGTTTACTTATTACATAGACTTGAAAATTAGGTTTAGATTTTACTAATTATCATTAAGCGTGCCAAATTAGCAATTAGGGTTTACAATAAACAATTAGGGTTTTTGTTTTAACATTTAAAATTCCTAATTTTTACAATTAGGGTTATCAATTTGCAATTAGGGTTTCTTAAATAATAATTAGGGTTAAAATCAATAACACATGACATTCATAACCTAACTTAATTACTTGAAAATCTTACAGTCTTATTTGACTATTGAATTAGGGTTTATTAAAATAATACTAGGATTTTGTAATACTGTATCATATATGACCATCCATTATCAGTCCACACATATATAGTACATATTTACAGCACTGAAATAAAATAATATTATAATAAATGTCATTAATCACATAACATAATTACTTGACAGATTTTAAAGTCGCATTTGACTTCAAAACTAGGATTTATCAGTAACATTAAGGTTTTGCAGGTTATAATAAAACTGCTCCCCAGATTAACCTTACACACATAGCACATATATTTATAACACTGACAAATAATAATATAATATTATTATTCTCATTCCTTGATCAAAAATTCAAAATTAGGGTTTGGATTCCATATCTGATTTATCTTTCATATACAACATTATTAATGAAGTTAGAAATAATTAACTTAACTAATCTTATATAAATTCATATAACAAAATAATTATTATAATAATTCTATAATCATTTCATATATTATTTAAATAATATAATAATCATATTTTTCATTGCAAATAATTAATAAAAACATTTCTACTATAAAATTAATTATTAAAAGAATATACTTTATAATGATCAATAATTCTAAAATAAAATTATTTTTAATCATTCATGTAATAATATATTTTTATTTATCACATAAATACATAAACATTACCTTGCATGCATTCTCACCTTTAATAATAACAAAAAATTTATACGCAAAATGTCTATTTAAAATATATAGAAAATATCAGGTTATTACATTCACCCTCCCTTATAAAGATTTCATCCCCGGAATCGCTGTTTTAAAACCTATACATACAAGGGTACATAGCATACACAATCATTGCAAGTAGATCTCTATCATAATTGATCGAACCGATCTTTAACTGTTCATATAATGCTTGCCTATCTGATTAAACGGAAAATTGATTTCTAATAGAGCTTAATTTCCTCCTTCAAAATAATTTATAAAATAATTTACTATACATATAAGAAAACCATATATAAGAAAATAAAAGTTATACGAGTAATACCTAGAGTTGCATCCTCAGCTACCACGGTATCTTGAACGGTCACGTTGAAGACTTTTACGGTTGATTCAGTTGGTTGTTTGTTGAAGTTGGTTCCGTTGTCGCCAATGTCCTGCTGCTTTTTCCGTATTCGCATTCCTTACCTCCCTTCTCCTTCTTGAATAGTCTTTCACCTTATGCTCCATTGATTCACAAATAAAACACCCACTATACATTCTTAGATTGGGGCAGTTAGGAGAGACATGTCCCTTCTGCCCACAATAATAACACTCAAACTTACCTTTAAGACACTCTCCCAAGTGATTCTTTCAACAATTTCTCACTGCACAACTTGTTTCTTTCCACCTCCTGACCTAATTTCGGTATTCCCGAAATTATCTCCTTTTTTTTCAGTCCTATTACCATTACTCCCTTCTCCGATTCTAGCTTGATTTGTCTTCCAACAAAAATTTGCCTCCCCTTTCATCGTATAAGTGGCAAAAGCTGTCTTTTACCCCTCCGTTATTCTAGCCATCATAAACACTTCTACATAATCAGTTGGTCCTCTAAATCCTGCCAGTACGACCACCTTGAAGTCTTTGAAGTTCGCTAATCAATTATCTAGCTGATTTCCCGTGGCTGGTATTCCATTCGGTATAGCTTGAGCATCCATAATCGTAAAATTCTGTTTTGGGTCTGGTTGTCTTCCAGCTTGGTTGACAGGTTCTTCTGTTCTTTGGTTTCGCTTTCATCTTGGCGGCATTATCTAATCATAATTTATTAACCTACATTCTAAGCTTTATCATACACGTTTAACATATAACGTAAAATTTTCTATTCAAATAATCATGTACTCAAAATATTAGATTTTAAAAACTTGGTTTACTATATTAACCAGTATTTTGATAAATAACTACTATCTTTATACCAACTTATTTCATTAATCCAACATAAATTCATATTCATAGCACTTGACATACCAAAGCACAGACTACTTTAAACATTCGCTATCCCTTTGTGACACAAAAGTCGGGATTCACTGCCACAACTTATACAAAATATTACATTACACAAACATACTTATCGTATACGTATCATAGAATCATACATATTCAAGTAATACTAATACTACCTATTTCTTACACCTTCAATAAAGATCAGTTTCTTAGTAATCTATCTATTCCCATTATCCTCAATAATCCATTCACACCTAACTATACCAAGTTCGTTAAACTTACCACATATCATGAGTTTAAGAACTCAACACAAGCATATGAATTTAAGAACTCGAGCTTGACTTTATATTCTATAATTATACTCTACCTATCTGCTATACTACCATTTCTAGATCCGATACTATATTTTCCACAATATCCACTTTAACAGGGTTATTTTCAAAATGAGCCTCTATTTCAGCTATTGGCTTTGATATTGGCTCGATTATGGAGGTTAACTCCTTCTTTACGATCTGATGGTATTCTAATCCTTTTCCACCTAACTTTTACACACATAAATTATCATGGTCAACATATAATATATACATGCAGCAAATAATAATTTTATATAAGTTATCTTTTATTTGATTTGACGATGAATTTATTCAATTCATCTCCTTTTTAAACTCTTTATTAGTTATTTGTATTTTCAACATTTCCCTTTGTCCCAAGGTTATAGCCTAAGGTCTAACCCACCTAAGGTTTCTAACCCTAAAGCTCTAATAGCATATTGTTACTTTCATGGTGCTTCCAACCATAGCACCTCACAAGGGTACCTATCAGCTTGCCACCGGCTGGCTCGGCGTCCCCTACGGAGAGTCTGGCTTCGGTGCATTCTACACAAGGAAGTCACCAGCGAGAGGCTCGGGACTCTTCGCAAATTCATGCTTATAGCTCTGATACCAACTTGTAACGCCCCCAAATTCAGGTACTTGAAACTTGAACTCGGTGCTTTACGATACCATTTCTATGAGAGAAAATAATACTAATAATAATAACAATAATATAAATATCAAACTTAACTTACATTTATCAGAGTCTAATCCCAAGTACGCAACCTTTACTACAATACATTACATGATAGATCATAAATATCATGGTCTTAATAAAGTTATACTATTACATAGAATACCATAACACTTATTCTGTTTTCTTTCCTTTTCCTTGGTTCTTGCCCGAATCTTCTAGTTGTTCACACTTAACTGAAAACATTTAAATTAAGCAAGGATGAGCATTTAAGTGCCCAGCAAGTAATAGCAATTATAAATATAGGCTGAAAGAAATAAATGTTTTCTCTGTACGACACTTCTACAACAAATCAAAAGTTGTGAAGTAAACTGAACCAATAATAATAACATAACAATTCTATATCAAATTTTTGAAATTACGTATTGATTATATATATAAGGTAGTCGGCAAACTATGAACATTGTTTTCTATTTTCGAAAAGGTTAAACAGAACTTCATCTGTAAACCGTCATAATTTACGGGCGCGAGGGTGTACATCCCATGGGCCCTGTATTGATCAATACTACATTCAAGAACAATATTATCGTTCATCTTTTCTGCCTTGGTCGCATAAAAGTTTTCCCCCTTGAGCGCATAAAAGTTTTCCCATATTCGGGATGTTCATACTTAGTCGGGAATCCAAACCAAAGCAATTTGATTGGATACAATAAAGTTTTATCATATTCAACGATATTTCTAAATCTGTGTCTAGCTATGTCAAATAGCTTAGACGACTTTTTATTAAGGTATACGTAATAGAAATAAATAAGTATGTATCAACATGTGATTAAATACAATGATTATCCAAGTGAGGACACTTATAAAACCATATTTAGAAATTAACGAACAGAATATTATACAATAATACTGTACTATAATAATCATATTTTCATTGAAAATAATTAATAAAAATATTTCTACTATAAAATTAATTATTAAAAGGATATACTTTATAATGATCAATAATTCTAAAATAAAATTATTTGTAATCATTCATGTAATAATATATTTTTATTTATCACATAAATACATAAACATTACCTTGCACGCATACTCACCTTTAATAATAATAAAAAATTTATACGCAAAATTTCTATTTTAAATATATAGAAAATATCGGGTTATTACATGCGCCACTGCGACCTGCTGTTCAGCTACTATCTCCTCCAACTCCTCGACTCTATCCTGAAGTTCTACATTGCGGTCGTATACTTCGTCGTACATACGGGCAGTGATCGAGTTTAGTGTAATCTCTTCCTCCTCGTCCTCCCCATCCTCATTCGACTATGGCAGCTCAATAGGGTCCTCTTCGTTCGTCTCTATCTCATCATCCTCATCAGGTAAACCCTCATCACTACTACAAAATAGTAAATAGACAACACTTAAAAGATGATGTTTTTATAAAAAAACGTTGTGGTTTTTTTTTGCAACGTTTTTTAACAAAACGTTGTAGATATATATGAAAAAATGTTATGTCACTACACCAAAAATAGCCTCTAGTGAAGGACAAATCCTTCACTAAAGGCCCTATATCTCTCGCAAGTGATTTATTGCGAATAAATATTTCCTTCACACGAGTGCTCGCATTAGACCTCCTCGCAATTGGGTATCCTTCACTAAGTAGTAACTAAGTGTTTTTTGTGAAGGTTATATTGTGAATAACTTATTCCTTCACAAATTGTATTTAGTCATGGAATATGGTTATTTAGTGAAAGATTTGTTTCCTTCACAAATAATATTTTAAGAAGGACTATTTAAAATTAGTGAATAACTTGATTCTCTCACAAATAATATATTGTGAAGAACAAATTTATTTAACAAGAGAATATTTTCTTTCATTAATTATAAATTGAGAATCTTTTTTTCAAATTAGTGAGAGAAAAATTCCTTCACAAATTATAAATTTGTAAATAAAAAATTAATTGCTAAATAATCAAAATTCATTGAAAATTATAATTAATTTTCAAATCAATGATTTCATATTTATTATTATTACTATTATTTTTAGTAATTGCTATAATAAATATTAAATTTCATATTTCAAGTTAATATAAATATCATACCTATTTCAAACTAATTGATAAACTAATGCATAAAGAGCCAATAATTAAAACTAATACTCCATATATAAATAGATAATGCTCAAGTCACGATAAGTACAAAATTTGTTAATATGTCTTGATCTCCCAAAGATCATAGTACTTACAATATTTAATAACTAACACAAGAAAACTGAAAAAAATAACAACGAACTAGATAGAATGAAGTGTACATCATGTTAGGTCCAACGGAAAGATGAAATCTCCAAGGGTAGATAAAGATTTGTTTAAATGTTGTGCTTCCTTAAGTCTGAGTCTCCAATTGCCTCAGAACTAGTTTGGCCATATGCAAATGTACATACATTGTATCCATCCAATACCAATCAGTATCAAGGGTCGAATTGTCTGAATATACATTCGTTGTCAACATTCAAAATAATGATTGTAAGTGATGACACATATTTGTGTAAATCTAAATCTGATAGCAAGCATCATAATCATTTTTGCACTAACTATAATAGAAGCATAAACAAACCACAAATATAAAGATTAAAAACCTTGAGTTGCAGCCAGATCATAGACCTTATTGAACTTGAACGAGGGCTGATTTTCTTTTCCTTGTTTGGATGGATTTGCAACTACTAGCTCCCCATTTTCACCTACATGTTCTACAATCGACTGTTTTCCCTTTTGTCCACGAAGAAATGGCCTTATCCGATAATACACTCTAATATTTCCTATTCAAAAAAATTCCAACAAGACATAAAAACTTACTCATATACAAGCATGAAAAAAGCTAAAATAAGCATTGGCACCTTTTAGATCTTGGACCTCATTATGCAACTTAGATTTTCGGCTAGAGACAACATTTTCTAATACTTAATCTTTTTCCCTAAAAACAAGTCATTTAATTAATATAAATATCTCGTAAGTAAAAAGATTTTGCTAAAACAAATCCAACCTAAATGATTAAACTCCTCAAGATTAAACGGTGGCAATTTGCTAGACACTCTTTGAAGTGATGCTTTCAAAAAAATAAAAATTATCACACGTTTGCTATACATTAGACCAAGTAAACTATAATTGTGGCGGAGAAATGAACTCACGGATGTTTCATCAACCAATATAGATGGTAACTTCTTTTTTTGTCACAATAACAACACCATTAGTAATTGCACGCACGCACCGGTGAACATGTGAGCAATTGCAATAACAATATAAAATATAACTACAAATAACATCAACAACAAAGTAATAATGATGATAAATGATATTTATACTTTGTATAGAATAAGATAGTTTGCGATACGGGAGATATAAAGTGCGTGCGTACTTTTATTTTCAATTAGAAATGTATGAAGTTATGTAAAGTATTCAATTCTAATCAAGTGTAATGATACACATCTTGGCTTCTTCTTCTCTGAGGATTGAGTTATGCTATTGAACATATATACATTAGATGAAGACACATGCTATGTTTCTTCATTCGGTTGTTTTTTTTTTTTGAAAAAATAGGCCCACTTAAGCATTACTCAGAATTTTGTTCTCAAACAAACTACCCTCAATTAGTTTGTTGCCTAAAATAGTGGTCAAGAATGGCTTGACCTACTAGTTTCCACTTTTCGTTTTAGCTTGAAATTGAAATTTCATTCTAACTTGACATACTCAAACATTCTAATTATGATCATATATGCTATATAAATCAAGCCCAAGC
The DNA here is from genome assembly GCA_020205605.1 of Panax ginseng. Classification (NCBI taxonomy): domain Eukaryota; kingdom Viridiplantae; phylum Streptophyta; class Magnoliopsida; order Apiales; family Araliaceae; genus Panax; species Panax ginseng. The sequence continues at coordinate 98,544,057 of CM035128.1, read as the reverse complement.
TTTAGTTTTTCCTAATATTTGATTTTTATTCAAAATAGTCCATTTAGGACTTTTATCGAACAAGTAGCATGCATTCTTTTAAAACTCAGATTTCATGAGGTTTGATTTGAGTTTTAACCTCCTTTTTCCACCTTATTACTCCTCACAGCCCAGCTTATCTCCTTTACTCTATTCCACACAAGAACAGTCTCATATCAGCCACATATATGAATAATCAACACATATAAGGTTACATAGCTTACTTACATATAAGTCAATTTGTTCATGTTTGGAATTTAATAGAAACATAACAAAGATGAATTATAATACCTTAGCTAGCTTGTTTGTAAGATCCTTGATATCCCTTAGTCTTGATTCCAGCTACACCACACAACATAATGCTTATGCTTCTTCTCTGTTCTTACTGAATTTGAGGAAACAAAAATTCTAGGAGGAGAGATGACGAGTGGTAAGGAGAAGGAAGAAAAGAGTTATGAAATTGTGTTTTGATGTTATAGCAGCTCTGAGCTTGCATCTCACACAAAACTCCAGCTTCTACATATAGCTCAGCCAAGTCTTAAGCCTATATTATTAGTATACAGACAGCCAAGAGGACATGATTAGTAGGGTTAAGGGCTTCCATCGGATGGGTCTGGATTTCTCTAATGGTGTAAACGGTGTACATCATGATGACGAAGACGGTGGCGGCGACGGATTTGACGACGAGTCCATGCTGTTGTTGTCACAAACTAGTCTTTGCATGATGTCCATGTGGGAGGCAGTCTTGGATTCTGATGTGCTAGTTCTACTTTATGCTGTAGTGGGCATGCTATTGGGCTAATTTTGTTTTGTGCTTGGGTGTCTGAGCTGCTTGTGGTTGTTGGGGTTTTTTATGCATTGGGTCCTACTCCTCATGAGTTTTGGTACTGCTTCTGCTTTTCTCTGTTGCTCTATTGTGAATATGACACGAATATGCACCATTAAATATGAAACATGATGCAAAATGATGGATTTAAAGATTAAAAGCTACAAAGTCGTCCATCTAGAGCATTGTGCATTAGCTATTGTATTCTAAATTGATTAGTTTCTTTACTATAAATGCTGAAAAGAAGATTGTGGAAGTCAATGGCACACTCATACTTCACCATACCATTTTATTGATCAAGTTATAAAAAATAATGACACAAATCACAACTTTTGAGTTTTCAAAAAGGGAATGATATGTGATATATTTATCATCTCATAAATGCACATTTGCATGTGTACGTTTGAGTGTATTTGTATGTGCGCATGTGGGTATATAGACTGATATATAACATATATAGAGAGAGAGAAAGAGAGAGAGAGAGAAATACCTCCACTGACAAATATCTGGTATTGTAGCAGGAAATTTTCTTGAATTGCTCTTCAATCTCAGACACCATATTCTCCCAAAGAACATGGTGATTGTTTTCTGAAATCGAATTCCAAGCTTTAATTCCATCCTCTATCAATCTCTTTGCAATTATTATTTGATGCCTAAAAATGTAGACCATTTATAAATAGGAGTGTAATATGTCACCTATATGACACCTAATTTTCATTTGTCAATAGGCTATTTTCACAAAACTATGTATAATGAATGATGCCAACTGCTTTTCATTTTTTGTATTTTAGATTTTTAAATAAAATATAAAGAGGAAAGCGGCTGAAGGGAGGTGCTCCCCATGCACCAGTACTGCATAAGATATAACCATAACTTCTGGAGGTCATAGGCATAATAAACTATCTCTTAGCACAAAGTTGTGTGTCCCACCCCTGATTATAAGAAAAGGATATGTATGTACAATAAAACATTAGCAAGACTACATGTTTGCCTGTCATTTTGTATTGCAGAACAAATTAAGTGGAGTAGAAAAGTATCTAAACTTCAACATAGCTGAAGGCTTGAAATGAAAAATATAAATAAATAAATAAATTAAAGACAGAAAAAAGAGAGGGTATTTTACGATCAAAAAGCTCAGTTGGTTTGACTTTCAAATGTTGGCTTCATAGTTTCAGAAGCAATGTGCCATTACTATTATAATTTGTAAAATTGTAAGTGTGTCTGAAGAAATAAATAACTTAGCTTGATGATGTATGCCAACTGAAATTACAAAATTGTAAGAGTATCTGAAAATGTACCGGTGATGAAAACAACCCGAGTACACAGAAACCTGCTCTGCAAAGTCCACGAGTTCTTGTTCAGAACTTGACATTGAAATTTCCTTGAGCAAAAGAGCCCTCTCAATAAGGCTTCTTAGGCAGTATTTGAAAACAGTCAAATCTGAAACTAGATTTCGATTATTTGACATTCTCTGAGAAATTGAAATTGTTGCTTCCCTCTCAGCTACTACATCTATATTATTAATCAATGCTTTCGCTCAACAATTTTTGGTTCACTCACAACCACACAGAGCACATGCACACGCACACTCACACTCACCATAATCCCAAACAGAATGTTTCAAAGTCGAAGCTGCAGCAAGAAAAGTTAAGAGAGCGACTGAGACATAGATGAATGATATGTCCTAACTTTTGCACAATATAAAAAATGACCAGATTTGTATGGTATCAAAGCAAGCAAGTAAAAAGAGCCAACCCCGAATTTTAAGCCATTTTGCTCTCTAGTTTCACACACTTTACACAAATTTGCAAAAATTAAAGCGAAACCAAAACTAATATCATAAAAGCAGCAAGAATAATTGATAGACAAAAACATGAGCACATGCTATATATTCCTTAAAAAACAAAACCACAACCAAAAACCTTCACCCCAATGGCTCAAATTGGATACTCTAAAAGCATCATAAAACAACTCTACACTATACAAACAGAGATGCATTTCACAGATTAATTCACATTCTAAAACCCAATTATATTTGAAACTAAAGTTGGTTAAAACATCGAAACTAATAAATTATCAGACTTGCACTACCTTACCACCATGAATGCACAAAAAATGCACAAAACATGAGCCAAAGAATGCACAAGGTAGTCCATCTCAACTTCAAGTTCATCAATGCTTTTGTTAATCAAGGAAGTAATACTTGGTATTCTTGCCTTAATGACAGCCTTCAAATGCTGAAGTTAAAAGTACAAATCATTAAAAAAAATTAAGGTTCTAACTGAGATAAACACGTCAGATAAATAACAAATAGAATCCCACCATCGAAAGAAGTTTCGCCAGAAACTCTGAACCCATTTTACTAGCCAAATGCCCATAGTCAGGACTTGAAGCAAAGTATTCCCGTTCTCTCCTTCTTGCAGACATCATGTCAGTATTCTTATTTATATCAGCTTGTGAGCAGTTCACAATTCCCACCCATAGGTGTTGTAAACGTAAAGCTCTTCCTTCAAGAACCTTTTAGAAGAACAACTTCAGAATCCAAAATGCCAAAAAACTAACAATTTACACCTACTACAATAAGATAATTTTGTAATAGAGAGGAGGGGAGAGAGAATGAGAGTGGTGAGAGTACATCTAATGCGTTAGTTCCTTTATCCATCAAATCAAGCTTTGTCAATACTCCAAATGTCTGTTCATCTACACATATTGTTACAGAAAACCATAAGGAAAAGCAAACATGATACTTATGTGATAAATTTTATCCAAAGATTCACGGACCACCGGAATAAAGGAGGGTTACCTGTTGGTTCCACTTCCTTAGTAAGCTTGATAGCATCTGATGTCGCTATATCTTGGTTGGCAGGAGATATTGGCAGTATGATGCAGTTGGGCTTGAGACACCATATACACACCAATCAAAAAGATAAAATATTGCAAGAGTTCAAAATCTAGGACATACCAGTTAGGGTTTTCTTAGATTAATCCTCCCTTTGACTGATTTGAGGGCAGAAGTCGATCGATTTGGCTTCCCCTATGAGACAATCAAGAGGGTAGAAGAGAGAAGTTTGGCACCCGCTTCCTTTGTTACAATATAGAGAGAGAAAGTAAATCTAAACAATTATGGTGCCTGTTTTAATTTTAAAATTTTAAGTTTCGCTTTTTATTTTTTTCTCAGTGTTTTTTATATAGATAACGTTTTTTTTAAAAAAACGTTATCTATTTGCCAAATAGATAACAATTAGATCATTCTGATACTATTTCAATACAAGATTTGAATGATCAGTTAAACAAATTAACCGTCAAAAACACTAATAAAACCAAAAACTGGTATTCTAGACCTACTCCTCCGGATCTACAGTTCGAAGAGAGAAATCTAGATAAACAGTTTTCTGTGTCATCTAATAAGATTTATGAATGGAATATTGATGGATTTAGTGAGCAAGAGATATTAAACAAATTAAATCACATGTCTATGGTAGCAAATAGCTATATAACTAAATTCAACAACCTATCTCAGCCAGATATTGTTGAGTTATTAGCTAGTGGATTCACTGGTATTCTCAGATCTTGGTGGGAAAAATATCTCACTGATGATACTAGATTATCAATAATTCATGTTGTCCAGTTAGACGATGACGGCAATCCCATCTTTGATGAAGATGTTGGTATTGGTCCGCCAGATGGTGTTAATACTCTAATTTTTACCATTATTAAACATTTTGTTGGTACTCCCAGTAATATTACTGAGAGAATACACGACCAGTTAAGTAACCTCACTTGTCCCACCCTAAGTGATTTTAGGTGCTATAAAGATGTGTTTACCTACATATTTATGATGCGAACTGATAGTAACAAACCATTCTGGAAAGAAAAATTCGTCAATAGTCTACCTTCATTATTCACACATAAAGTTCGTGAAGAGTTAAGCAAAAATTTAGGATATATCGATTATGATAACCTAACTTATGGTGACATAATCAGTTATATCCAAAAAATTGGATTAAAAATGTGTATTGATTTTAAATTAGCCAAACAAGCTAGTAAAGATAAGAAAAAAGCCAAATACGAGTTAGGCACTTTCTGTGAACAATATGGTTTACCTCCTATTGCTCCCTCTACAAGGAAGCATATGCATTAACATATTGAACATCATAGAAGTCATAGACTTCGAAACTTAGTAAGACTCTGAGTTCCTTCTCAGACGAATCTTAGGTTTCTACCACTGTTTAGCATACTTAACCGCTCTTCTATTCTTCTTAAATGTTCTAAATTGTAAGTCAAATTAATTAGTTTACTTGTATATAGCTTCAATTATCAATAAAAAAATTTTATTTAGTAATCAATTTGTGTTTTCCATATGAAATACTCTGTTCTTTATACTTCTCTCTTTAATATATGCTTCCGCCCCCAAATGGTATCAGAGCCATGTTGTTTTCTGTTCTAGTTGCCAGTAAGATCTCAGTAATCTGATCATCTCCTTACTATTTTCAAAATTTCTCTTTTATTCTTGTTCCGAAGTCACCTAACTTACTTCAGTCCACCTTGTTCGTGTTTACCTTTTGTAAGTCTCTTGGGTGAGCAGTGTCGAATATAGAACATAGGTATGAGTCTGTATAAGGTAAGAGGGTATGAATGGAAGAAGAATGAATAAACATTTATTTTGAAATTAGTAAAAGATGAGTAGATTATTCAGGTCTAACTCCTCAACTAGTAACCGGTCGACTTTGCCTCCTGTTCCGAACATAGTTAACCAAGAAACACACAGTTATGAAAATATCACTCGAGCTTTACATAATTGGAACATACCTAGGGTTTCCCCTAAAGAAATTTACCAGTCAACATTTTTTGATAACTTCAAAACAAATTATAATGTTAAAACAGTTGAAAAGGTTTATGCCATTAATAAAGAATATGAAAATTGTAGTCTTTTGTCTCCTGATGTTATCAAAAAACATAGGAAAAAGGGATACAATTTTATTCACAGAGGTTTTGTACACGTTACAGTAAAACCGTTAAACATTAAAGGAATCAATTCAAGTATCTACATCTGTCTTAGAGATGCTAGGTTTTTGAATTATTACCCTAGTATGATTGGTGCTATAGAATCAAGTCTGCACAATGGACCGATCCATTTCAATTGCTTTCCTGATTTCACATTAAGCCTAAGTGATCAACATTTATTAAAAGCTTTAACATTAAACATTAAAACATCTGGTGAGATCAGTGATATGATTGAGGGTTCTCAACCCATAGCTTTGATTTATAGGATTTATTATAAGACTATGAAAATGAATTTAAACATTCATGCTCTCAATAAAAGTCCTAAGGATCAAACCGTTTTAATTCAAAGTTCAACTAGTGATGCTAATATTCAGATCCCGAGAACCATCCTCTGGAAAGATATTACATTACCTAGTCAATGGACTTTACCCAATGAAATACCACAACAGCCTGTAGTTTACAATCTGTTAAATATTAAAAATGTTAAACAATTTTCTGATGGAACGGTCAAAATAAGTTTTAAACGTACCAGAAGGCCAGTTATTATAGAAGATTTTACTAGTTCTTCAAAGACCTTGATTCATACTCAAGAGACACCAAGTACTTAGTAACCCTTCAGTTAGGGATATTAAGTTAAAGAGTATCCTTAACCAAGGTCAGGCTAGTCACCCTTGTTATACTCAAAAGGACCTCATAGAAGAAGAAGACTTTTCTTCTCCTACCCCTTTTGAGTACCCAACTCAGTCAGATTTTGAAATTTTGATTCATAATCAATTAAGAGTTATTAAAAAAGAGTTCATATTAGATTGGGACAATCTTGTAAAGGATTTTAATTCCAAGTCTAATAAGGAAAAAAGACATTTATTTCGCTCCAATCACCCTTCCGAAAAGGAACAAGATAAAGTTGTTAATAGATGGAAACGTTTTATTAACAATAAAAAAATAAACATTAGCTTTTACGACTGGTATGATCAATATCAAGGTAAATGTAGTGTTATTACTAAAACTCAATGGACAAGAGAAGATAGGTCAAAAATATCTTCTAGTCATCCACCATTAGAAACTGTGCTTATTCCAGTTAAAAATACATCTGTTGTTGCTAGTCCCTTTAAGATTTTAGATGGTAACAAAGATGATAAAAAAATTATTGAACAATTAAATTTTAGTAATCAATATCTAGCAACTATAGGAAGACAACTGGATAAAATTGAAGAAAAATTTGAAGAAACCACTATTAAAAAACCCGATTCAAAAATTGAACATCCTTTAATAAAATTACCAGAAATTAGAGGTAAATTAGGTCTGCCTAATGATGATAGCGAACTTATTCGTTTGATTGGTAAGTTATTTAAAAAATTAAAAACTGAACCCAGTTCGAGTGGCGTTATTGCTATAATTGATCAAGTTGAAACTGATATTGAGAGACGGCGGATATATGACATCGTCAATGTCTTGGAAAGCATTGGTGTTTACGTTTGATTTAAAAATGATAGGTGTTTTTGATCTTGCTTTTTTTTTTTTGCAGAGAATGGATGAACTTAAGGATTACTTTTGGATTATGGAAAGCAGTTGTGGAAAAAAAGTAGATTACTTTTGGATTGTGGAAAGTAGTTGTGGAAAATGAAGGAGCTGCTCCTGAATCTACCAGAAAATCTCTCACAGCTTCTCGTTCCCTGTACGTTAGTTATGTAAATATATTTTACATGTAATCAATTCCTTGTTTGATTGATTTTTTAGATTTTTAGATATACCAATTCCCTTCTTACTCCCATTAAGATTGGTCAAAGCTCATTGTTGTTGGCCATTATGGAGTAATGAATATATATTATAATAAGCATAATAGTATTCAGCTCGATCAAGAATTTTATCCATGTTGAATCCTATGTCTTCACAGACTGAATCTTTGGCAACTTCACATGATCTGAGTTTGTACTAACCTTTCTGAATAACTTTGGCCTTAGTTTGTATATGTTCTGTATGTTGAGATCAGAAGCTTCTGTTATGAGACCGAAAAATTAGGGGAGATGATATGTCCGCACGTAGTGATAATCATGGGAGTTTCTTAGAGTGGCATGTTGAATTATGTTAAAAGTCATTCCTGTGATTGGTCAGTTATCTTGCCATACATCAATATAGTAAGTCAGATATGGCATCCTTGTGTTTTGGTATCTTTGTTGAATACTAAATTTGTTGTTCTTTTATTTCAGTGGGATAAGGCATGTGGATTAACGTACACACAAGAACAAATTGATGAAGTACGGGATGAGTGGGCAACGTACATGAGCAGCTATATGTAGAGCCTCGAGTTAATGGTGAATATGTTAGATGAATGTACGTATTTTGGGAGAACTAGGCTTTTTTGCACATGCTTAGGTAGTAGCTTAATTTTATGGATAGTTTGGTTTATTTTGTGGATGCATGTAATCAAATTCACAATTCAATATAGTAGTAATTTATATTGAAAAGTGAATTTGAGATGCATATATGGATACATTTTGGTATATATTTTGTGGATGTAGTAATTTGAAACTGTAAACGAATGGTATTATTGGGATGTATTTTGAATGGTTGATACATTTTGGCTATATATCATGGCATTAGCATATTGCATGTGCATCGGTAATAAAGGTGAACCACATCATTTTTATTTTTTTTAATCTACAACATTTAAAAAACGTTGTCTGATATACTAAACAACATTATTTTTGGTGAACCACAAAAAACATTGTGGAATCATACTTTCTACAACGTTTTTAAGCATCTGCTAATTTTTGGAAGACAAATCTACAATGATTTTTCCTAAAAAACGTTGTGTATTGAGCTTAACTACAACGTTTTAAAAATGTTATGTAAGGGTGTCAAATAGATGACACCCTTAACCAAGATATTTTTCTGACTGAAACCACAACGTTTTTTCTGTGTTGTCTATTTACTGTTTTGTAGTAGTGCATACTCAACCACTATGACCAACGAAGATGTTTCCCGTGGCAGTAGTTGTTCCCAAATCACTTGAATGTCTCGAGGCTCCTCCTCTCTAAGCATCTGAGATCCTTCCTCCCTAACCTGACTGGATTCTCCTACATTAGCCATCCTGTCAACAAAATTTTAAGTTTTAATTACTGATCATTACTACTCGACACTCACGAGCACATAAGTTGTGACCACATAAGCATATAAGTGTTTTATTATTTCTTTCCTAAAACTCGATAAGATTTTATCACCATTATCTTTTCAAAGGTTACTTCCTAAGGCTTTTCCCACACCTAAGGTTCATAACCTAAGGCTTTGATACCAACTTGTGACACCCCTAAATCTGGGTACTTCATTCCCCTAAGACTTGTGTTCACTTTCCATACATTCAAACTATCTACCCAAATAGAATAACATTTAAACCATAAATCCTCCCTATTAAAGGGTTACATCATTAAATCATAAAGTCTCCCAGGTTATCTAACCTTTAACCTAAATCAAGTGTGAAAATAAAAATAGTTACATCACATCCTTTAGATAAAGTCTATTAACATTAAAAGTCAATAAATTACAAGTCTTCATCACTTGTACATTTTTCCTTTTCCTTTGTTTGTAGTAGGTTCATCGACCTTCTCAACCTTCGCTGCAATAATATATTTATTCAAGAGTGAGCAAAACAAATGCTCACTAGATATAGCAATGAACAACAAGAAAATAATAACTTCTATTGAATATGCTCAACAAAATCGAATGATACTCTATCAATGATTACCAAAATCTGAAATCAAAATATGAAATATGTCTGAGGGTCATAAGACCACGAACTATGTCCATGGTTACAAGTAATCTTTCAACTTTAACCTTAATAGTTATACTATAGGGACTTCACGCACTTAGGGGGATAAACCATTCGTACCATGTATTGTGCACAAACATCTAAACGCATCGCGTACCCCTATAATAGGGTTGTTCTTCTTAGTTCTAGAGTACAAGTCCGCACCAAAGAAAGTTTGGTTTGGATAAACCTCAAGGGTAATTTAGAGTTTCACGATGTGACGCCCCCAAATTCGGACCTCCACTTGGTCACTCGAATTCGGTTCGTCACGTGGTCAAAATAATACCATAATAACTAAAATAACACATTCACAACAGAAAATCTAATTTAGAATAATATACAATGATTTATTATAATTATTCCCCCGAGTCTCGCAACCTACAGTACTTAATTGATTACACAATAGTATCGAATAAAGACCTATTACATAATCCTAATTAAGTTTAAACATAGTCCAAATATAACATAATACTCTTAATCATAAAAAGGACAAGCTAGTCGGTAGCCTTGCCGTTGCCCTTGTCTGTTCTAGAGACACCTCCATGTTCCTCCTTAACTGAAAGGTTTTAAATAAGCAAAGATGAGCACAAATTGCCCAGCAAGTAATATACAACAAGGGTGCAGGACATAATTTCACAAGGTTTGAAATATCGAAGTGCCATTTCTAGGATAGTTCAAAGTGTCAGAATAACATCATGGATAAGGAATATCAACAATTCTTGGAATAAGAATGACAATTCGATATAAATAATTAGATATATATATGAATCCAACGACTAACAATGTATCCAACTGGATAAACAATTTATACTGAGTAGTCATTAAGGACTATTGAACCTCCACTAGAGCTACCAATATTAAACTCATAACCCAAAAAAAATATCAAGTACTATAGATGATCAATCTACAATACTTTACGTTATGCATAACAGCACAATAATATTCATTCATGTGTTGGGATTTCCAATGACACTCTCCTTACCAAAAGGGTTGTCCAACTTAGTTGTCAAAATTTTCGCACCAATCAGTTGGTTTGGACAGCTTTTATAAACATGCATATAGACTAGCCGAATCAAATGGCATTGACTCTTTCACAATATTCAAGAACAATACCAAGTTCAACATGAATAGTAACTTTCACAAGGGTTTAAACATACTAGCTCATTAGAACGAGAAAGTAATATAATTTGTATTTAAAGAGATAAGCTTACGGTATTCGTGGAATAAAGAATGCAAGATACTTGCACAATAAGAGTAGGGTTCGGATACTTGCCTTAGGCGTAGTTTATCTACTTTAAGAAATCAACACTTTCGAATCCTATTTATAACGTATTATATGTTCAAGATGTTCATTAGCTAACACAATCTTTAAACAAGCTTGACACGATTCAAGTATGCACATATGGTACAAAAATCAGATTATCAATTCATCATGAATCAAATACTTAGTTACTTCATAAGCAAATCAAGAATGCCCAAGTTTAATGTCTTTTTCACCCATGAACTTTCACCATATAAAGAAAACACTAACTTAGTACTTAGTCCTCATATACACATGCATTCATTAGATTTTAGATCACTTTTAGCAATATAGGCTTCACACAAGTTACTGTCCAAAAATCAGATCTTACCATCCCAGATTCCAGAATGGCACAGCTGCGCCATGGCTAAGTCTAGGACCGGCGCAGCTGCGCCGTCCTCTAGCCAAGCCAAGACTTAGTTGCTACCTTGTGGTTCCTGTTCGGCTTGCTCAAAACAATCATACATAATATACTTATCATGTTAAGGGTTTTTTCATGCTTCTTAAGTCAACCTAGTTTTCTTCTTACATAATAGAATTCTAAATTGATTATTTCAACCATTTAAGGTCATCCGAGGTTATGAAACCACAAAATCTATCATTCTTGCTCTCTAAACATAAAAAATAGTTATAAAACTCATATTAGGCATGCTTGTGAGTATTCATAACACATATGTGAAACTAACACCGCTTTAGTTGAAAATATGCTTCGTTCATGCTTTATTTGAAATATGATACCTAAGCTTGGAATATATATGTTTATACTACATGAGTGAGTCTAAGAATGTCATAAAAAATGATCACAAATATCAGATTTTAGTCCTCATGGTATCTTGATAATATTCACATTCAAAGCTTGCTAGTAGGTTCAACATGCTCATGTTTCCTTACTAATCAAATAAACACAAGCTAAAGGTTTATTCATGCATTTCCAAGTCATACTAACATGCTTTCAAAGTCAGAATATAAACCATGTAGAAATCATGCATGTTAGCTCCCTAGACTAAGTTTTTTCATAAAAATATTTTTAACGCAAAGCTTAATAAGTTTGATCATGCTCAAAGAAACTATGTACACTATAACATGCTTATCTATGTGTAAAATCAGTCATGTATAGCTCACTAGGGTCAAAATTTACAGAACATGATCTTTAACATAGTTTGTTTTCAAAACTTAAAGTCCAATTCCCTATTTAAACCATATGCCTTCGTTAATAATACAAGTCTATTAAAACATGTTCTTATTGAGTTAATATACTTGTATATATCTCTTACATATGTTTATATGCCAGCTTGAGTCATAATAACTAACTAATATTGATCAGGTTATAAAACAGAAGCTTTAACTAAAAACAAGGATCGCAATTTGCTTTTCACCTCAAGATTAATCCAAAATTGCTGGCCACATTACTGGTTCGAGCCAGGCAGAGTAAACCTCGGTAACTGTTCAGCCCAAACACAAAATTAATCCACGAAATTGATTCTAAACACTCATGTATTAGTTTAAGCATGCTTATAAGGCCATATAACAACTATATGAACATTAACCACCCTTAATAACACCTAATTCCATATAATCAAAATTTTGAATTTCAAGAACTTAAAACTCTGTTTATAGAAACGAAAATGGAAAGCAAGGAATGGAATTATACCTTCGTAATGTGAAATGAACTTGCTCTAACTGAACTCTCAAGCTCTTAGAATGCTCTCACTCTACTACTTCGCAATTTATTAGACAATTCTCAGCAACAAGAAATGAAGAAGTATAGCCGCTATTTATAGAAGAACACAAAACCAGATATTGCATTTTCCCATTGAATCAAACCCATAGATTGTAGGATTGCATGAAGGTTATGGAGGAGTTGGTAATTAGTTGTTTCTTTGCATCATGAACACCACTCCCCCCCCCCCCCCCCATGATCATTAGCTAGAAGCTTGGAAGAAATAGGCTTAGCCTTTTAGGTTTATACGTAACTAAGGAATGAGGCAATTGGACACTCATTTTGGGACAAATAAATTAACTTAGTATGCTTGCAATACTTAGCCCATACATTTGTACCCATTTCCAACCTCATGTTATATCAACCATACATTAGCTACAACTTAATGTCACAATTTAATAATTAATGTTCCAAGGTAGTAGATGTAATATGGAAATGTATTATACGTATAATCCATGTACATTTTTATCACACTGGTACACTTCATTAAAATAATAATTTACAATATGCTAATGGTATTTTATTTTAATATATACCCACATACATATTGTCACATAGATATTTCCTAACGTATTTATAACATATAGTTCCAATATATTTAATCACATTGCCTCATACAATGGAATTTTATAAGACTTAATATATAGTCACACAATGCCACACTGCACTATATAGTATAGTTGTATATTCACATAACCGTTAATAACTTATTTATTTATGTAAAATTAATAAATTATTCACTTCCTTGATTAATTAACACCAATATTAATTAATCCAATCATCATTGATTAATGTAGTTATGGATTTCCATAATCATTATTTATCTTTATAATATATTGCAAGTAATCATACATTATTCGTTCATCACTAAGAATTCAATATTCTACCACAACCATTAACAATTAATTAATATAACAATTAACAATTAATATTACTTAATTGCGCACTTTATTTCATGGTTCATTAATGTCACACATGCCACATAATTGTTCTATTTTATTTCCAAAGTAGAAAAAATAAATTTTCTCCAACTAACCATCAAGCCTTGTTTAAGCTTAGTTTGTCTCTTTGGGATGGCGCAATTTCTTGCATACTCGACGAAGGCAAGACCGGGTTTAGCTTTAGCCTGTGTCAATTTTCATCGCTAAACTCGCTTTATATTACATAAATTACTGTCCACAAACGTGTTACTACGAGTCTACGAGCGTATTGATTACAATTATGAAATCATCTTATCAACACGATTAATCTTCTTAATTCTCGTTTTAATCTACTTAATAGATTTCCTCTTTTTACATTATGCCACACAAGGCATTTCAAAAATCTCATTGTCACTTCACACATCTTAATACGCATCAATCAAATACGAATCACTTGATTTAACCGACTCACAAAATAATAACACTTATATTCATAGAAATATTATTTCCATTAATGTATTCATTTAATAATACGGGAAATGCTCGGGTATTACATCCTCCCCCCCTTATAGAAATTTCATCCAGGAATTGCTACAAGGTTACACAAACAGATGGGGATAATCCCTCATCATCCTATCTTCTAACTCCCATGTTGCCTCCTCGACATCGTGTTTACGCAAAAGTACTTTTACAGAAGAAATAACTTTATTCCTTAAGGTTTGCTCTTTCCTATCAAGGATTTGGACAGGAATTTCTTCGTACACTAAGTTCTTCTCCACTTAAATAGGTTTGTAAGAAATCACGTGTTTGTAGTCAAGCTTGTATGGATGCAACATGGATATGTGAAACACGTTATGGATGTGCTCAGGTGGTAGTGCAACTTTGTATGCTACTTCGCCCACTCGCTTTATTATCTCGAATTGTCCTATGAATCTTGGACTCAGTTTTCTTTTTTTGCCGAAACAGATCTTCCCCTTCCACGGAGATACCTTTAAGAATACGAAACTGCCGACTTCAAAGTCTCGGTCTTGCCGATACAAATCCGTGTATTTTTTCTAGCAATCTTGAGCTACTACTAGTCTGGCTCTTATTATTGCAACCACGTCTACGGTTTGTTGTACTAACTCTGGTCTGAGTATTTGTCATTCACCGACTTCATCCCAACATAATGGCGTTCTTCACTTCCTTCCGTAAAGAGATTCATACGGTGGCATGCTGATACTAGTATGGTAACTATTATTATATGCAAATTGACTAAGGGTAGGTGGTCATCCCAATTTCCCTTAAAGTCCATCACGCAAGTCCTAAGCATGTCCTCTAGCGTTTGTATAGTTCGCTCACTTTGCCCGTCTGTCTGAGTATGATAAGCAGTACTAAACCGTAACTGTGTTCCATCCTTTATTGTAAGCTTTTCCAGAATTTTGACGTGAAACGCGGGTCTCGGTCAGAAACAATCGATACCACCACTCCATGTTGTGAAACAATTTCCTTTACATATAGACTCGCTAATTGATTCAAACTGCAGTGGATCTTGATCGGTAGAAAATGTGCGGTTTTCGTAATTTGATCCACGATAACCCAAATGGCATCCAAACCTTTCTGCGTGACTGGAAGTCCTACCACAAAAACCATCGTGATATTCTCCCATTTTCACTCTAGTATTTCTAAAGGTTGTAATAAACCACTTGGCCGCTGATGCCTTGCTTTTACATGTTGACACGTAAGACATCTACTAACGTACTCCGCAATTTCTCGTTTCAGATTTGGCCACCAAAAATGTTGCTTCAAGTCCCGGTACATCTTAGTTCCTCCTGGATGAACGGAATATATCGTATTGTGTGCCTCATGCAAAATCTCCTCTCTTAACTCGGCCATTGCCGGTACCCACACTCTCCCTTCAAATCGTTGGATACCATCTTTATCTATTCAAAATTTTTCTACCTCATTTTCCATGATCCTTTTCCTGATTTTCTTATATTCTCCATCTTTCTCCCGTGCTTCCTTTACTCTATCCAACAATGTCAGACAAGCTTCCATTACAAATAGCTTCTCTTCAGACCTCTCGGGTCCCTGCACTTCTATTTCCAATTTCTCCATATCTCTTATTAACTCCTCCTGAGTTGTCAGTCAAAAAAATTTATCCCTTCCTTTCCTGTTCAGAGCGTCAGCAACTACATTTGCCTTCCCCGGGTGATAAAGAATCTCACAGTCATAATCTTTGATTAATTCTAACCACCTTCTCTGATGCATATTCAACTCATTCTGTGTGAAGATATATTTTTGACTTTTGTAGTCTGTGTATATCTCACATTTCTCTCTGTACAAATAATGTCTCCATATCTTTAATGCAAAAAACTATGGCCGCTAACTCAAGGTCATGCATAGGGTATCGTTTTTCGTAATCCTTCAATTATCGTGATGCATACGCAATGACCTTGCCGTGTTTCATAAACACATAACCAAGTCCTCTATGCAACGCATCACTGTACACCACAATTCCTCTCGTATCATCTGGTAATGATAATACAGGTGCCTCGCTTAATCTCTTCTTCAACTCTTGAAAACTCTCTTCGCATTTGTCAGTCCATACAAATTTCACCGTCTTCCTCATCAAATTAGTTAACGGGGTTGCTATCTTAGAAAAATCCTGGATTAATCTTCGATAGTACCCAGCTATCCCTAAGAAACTTATCACCTTCGTCAGAGTTCTCGGTTTTTCCCAATTACTTACCGCTTCGACCTTTTCGGGGTCTACTGAGATTCCATTCTCATCCACCATGTGGCCTAAGAATTGAACCTTCTTCATCCAAAATTTGCACTTATAAAACTTTGCATACATCTTCTCCTTTTGTAGTGCCTCCAAAACAATCTTCAGATATACGACGTGTTCTTCCTCCATCTTCGAGTAGATTAAAATATCGTTAATGAAAACTACTATGAATTTATCCAAATATGGCTTGAAAACTCGATTCATCAAGTCCATGAATGCTGCCAGAGTATTAGTTAAACCGAATGACATTACCAAAAACTCGTAATGTCCATAACGGGTTCGAAATGCAGTCTTTGGTATATCCTCATCCCGCACCTTCATTTGATGATATCCTGTCCATAGATCGGTCTTTGAGAAACACGTTTCTACCTTCAGTTGGTCAAAGAAGTCGTCTATCCTTGGTACCAGATATCTATTCTTGATCGTTACTATGTTCAATTCTTGATAATCGATATAGAGCCTCATCGATCCGTCCTTTTTCTTCACGAATAACAATGGTGCTCCCCAAGGAGACACACTCGGTTGAATGTAACCCTTATCCAATAACTCTTGAAGTTGTGTAGACACTCGATTTTTTTTTCCGGTTACTAACTGTGTAGGAGAGAAAAGCGTCTTTTTCACACTCCATAAGTAATCCTAGAGGACCACAACATCAATTCCAACCTCAGAGATAACCCTGAGTACATTCAGAGTCAACAGCATGACCATCTCAGAGATAACCCTGGGAAAAACCCGCTACAACTATGCGAAAACTAGAGATAACCCCGGGAGGGGAAAAATGGTCATTTTGCCAACTCAACTTCACTTTAAATCATATACACTCATGTCAACTCAAATTGATTCAAAAGTAGTCCCACAAGACTCATATCTTAACTTCGTAGTGAAAACTACACAAAATGGCTCACCGGATTGCCTGACGGAAACCCGAAAATGCTATTTTGGTCATGGACCCATCTTCTTGGAATCAAAAAGGGCGAATCCCATGTCATTACATAACTCTTGACAAAAGAAGTCCGAAGATGGTCTTGTATACCTCGTTTGGATGCTTAGATTGGAGTTCTGTAAGTTCGAGCGGACATTATAGTGCACAAGTGCACGTACTTCGAGACGACAGGATCCGCGATGCCCGGATGCACCATGACCAGTTGCAGGTATAACCGCGGCTGCCACAGGTGTACCTGCGGCCATCAGTCTATAATTATAGACCTTGGGCCAACCATTTTGAGGGAGGAAAGTGAGAGAAAGGGGAGGAAGCCCTGTCCAATTTGCTCTATACACACCCATATTGAGTGTTTCCTCATTTTAAACATCTGTTAGCTCACATATAGCTATATTTTTATCCGGCGGGAGCTGAGTGTTTATCCATATAGAGTCATAGAAGCCTACATTGGCAGCCCACTGTAAGCTTTCTCACATTCTATAAAGCCTTCCTTTCATATTAGTACATACTATTATACACACTTAGAGTCGTGTTGTGTGCGTATGCCCGGACTTCGGTCCGTGGTTTTCATTTCTGTCTGTATATATATACTTATATATATGTATATATTTTATATATGGACTAACATTATCGAGTTATTCCTCGATTGAACCTAGACTTATGTCTGGAGCGTTTACTTGCTTATATATATATATATATATATATATATATATATTTACATTTTGTCCCGCCTGGAGTTTATTTCGTGGCGGTTGATCGCTTTTATAGCTTTATTTACATTTCGTCCTGCCTGGAGTTTACTTCGTGGCAGTTGATTGCATTTACTGCTTTATTTACTTTTCTGATCCCCCATGGTGTTGCTTTGTGGTGGTTGATCATGTCCATATATATATATATATATATTTATCGATTTTATATATTTACATTTCTGATCCCCCATGGAGTTGCTTCGTGGTGGTTGATCATGTCTCTATATATAACTGCTTACTACTTTCCATACAAATTGCAGTATCATGTGAGCCTAGGAATCATGTGATCACATATTCAGTCTACTGAATCTAGATTCGGTTCCCGTGATGGACATTTTTTCAGCTGTAAGCAGCTTGTACATTATTTATAGTGTCTGAATTTCCTTGGATGGCTGTCATGCCCATGAGGAGTTCGGCACTGCTGTATATTGTTTTCTCGAGAATGCCTCGCATTTTGAAAATAAAAGAAAACAAGCCGAACATTTTAATAATAAAATGGAAGTATCAAATGCCTTAATTACTATTGAGCACAGGGTTTGAAAAACCTCTTTTTACAAAACTTCATTGATATATCTGATTAAAACTAAATTTTTCTATAAATTCAAACCCTTTGTATATAGGTACGAATGAGGTACATCACTACTTCTAAATTATTGCACATTGATCCACACACACACACACACATTCATATAAGAGTTTCTTTGAAAAGTGGTGGTCACCGTGGCAATACGGATGTCGGGGGGTGCCTAACATCTTCCCTCCGCATAATCAAGCCCCTGAACTCAAATGAATCTCGATTTCACAGACCCGTTTAGAAGTGTCACATCACTGGGTCAATGTGCAAACCTTTTTTTGGTTGATTGGTGCAACCAGTTAAATACACCAACTGGAGACTCTTAAAGTCAAATCGTCGACATTATACATGTCGGACCTTTTTCACTTGTTTTTTCAAACAAATCTCACATTAACATGAGAACAACAAAGAACAAGTAACGAAAAGGGACACTAAAAAATCCCGATGTCGACAAGTTGTATAATCAATTCTTTCATTTCTACTGGCGCCATACGATATGGAGCTTTCGAAATCGGTGTCGTTCCCGGTGTTAAATCTATTATGAATTTAATTTCTCTGTCTGGCGGAAGGCCCGACAGATAGTCCGGAAACACATCCTGAAATTCATTCACTACGGGTATCTCTTTAATCTCTACTCCCCTTTTCCGAGTATCCACAATGTAAGCTAAATAACCTACACATCCTTTCTTTAACAAATTCCTGGCCTGCATCATCGTAACGCAACACGATTTCTTAAGTGATGAGCTACCATAAAACACTACCTTGACTTACTCGGAGTTTGAAGTTTCACACATTTGTTCTGACAGTCAATTACTGCTTCATGGTTATATAACCAATCCATCCCCAGTATTACGTTGAATTCTCCTAGTCTAATAGGAATCAAGTTTACGCACAGTTCATGTTCTCTAATGTTTGCACGACAATTTTGATAGACGTATTCTAAAGGGATTATTTCCTTATTCTTAATTTCTATGTTCAAAGGATCTTCTAAACGTTCTCGGGGTGTACTAAATTTATTAGCAAATTCTTCATATACAAATGAACAAGTGGCACCCAAATCAAATAATACATAAGCATTTATATTATTGATTTGGATTATACTTGACACCACATCCTTTGCAGCTACGGCGTCTTAGATGGTCATGTTAAAGGTTCGAGCGGTCGATCGGTTGGGTTGCGCAGGTCCACCAATCATTAACTTACTTCCTCCTCCTTGGCTTCCGCCAGCTCCACCGCTTCCTTTCTTCGGGCAATCCTTTATCTAGTGCTCTGTAGATCCACAAGCAAAACATCCTATGATCTTCTTCGGCTTTGGGTAATTTGGCGATATGTGCTCCACTTGGCCGCAATTATAGCAAGTGTTTTTCCTCTTCCAGCATTCTCCCTGATGACTTCTTCCATATTTGTTGCAAACTTCGGTCCTCTTCTTGAAGTTTGCTGGTGACTTCCACCTTTGTTACGATTTTTGTTGTTATTTTCCCATTTCCTCTTTCTGGAGTTACTTCCTCCGCTGCTGCTCCCTCCACGATGCTCACTACCAGCATTCTTATTCTTATTCTCCTTATAATATAAACTCAAGGCCTCACTGCCACCTTCCGCAATGATTTCCTTCTCTAACAATGTTGTAAAGGAATCAATCTAAAAGACTGATACCTTATTATACAACCACGGCTTCAACCCTTGCTCAAAACGTCTCGCCTTTCTTTCCTCATCCAGAACTTGGTGCTCTACAAATCGCGCTAGTTCATTGACCTTAACTGCATATTGCGCCACCGTCATATCACTTTGTTTCAACTCTAGGAATTTTACTTCCATCCTACTCTTCATACTCTTTGGGAAATAGTTCTCGAAGAACAACGTAGTAAACCTCTCCCATCATATCGTTCCTTCCCCTGCTTTCTGTTGGTTAGTTTCCCACCAATAGTTTGCCTCACCCCTCATCATGTATGTGGCAAATACTGTCTTCTGGTCTTCACCCATGCGAGCTACAGTGAAGGCCTTCTCGATCTTCTTGATCCAGGTTTGCGCAACTATCGGGTTAGTGGTTCCCATGAACTCTGGGGTCCTACACTCTTAAAATCTTTGAAGGTTGTTATTGGGACAGCTTGGGAACGGGTGGTACGGGTTCATTTCTTCCCCTCAGAACTTCTCCCAATAAATCTACCAATCTTTGTAACGGATCTACTGGACCTCTCTCATCATTAAATGACTCTTCTGGGATAATTATTCTACGTCTGGGCGGCATTTTCTACATCACAAAATTTTTCATTTTATTATCTAATTATCATCTTTAGACATTTCTTAATAGAAAAGAACTACAAGTTTGTAACACGTTTCTAGAATAAGATCATTTATATTCATATGCCAAATAGTAGCAATACATGTTCTTTTCTAGCATACTGCTATAAATGATAACACATATCCCCTAATATCACAAAAGACGGGGATAACACTAACTTACTACCCCTCTAGCACTTTTCAGAAGTTTGGGGGTTTACCACTATCTCACATCTTACACAAAAGACTGAGATTACAACAACATTTTAATAACACATAAATAAAAATACTACACTACTGAGTTGTTCCCTCTAGACTCAATCTAACATCCCACGCTCAACGGCACGCTGATATTCCTTTTGTGTGATGTTCACCACCATGTCTCGGCTTATGGTATGTCGGGTCTACCCTTGCTCAGATAGGTAGTGATGTACCCCATCAATCAATCTCTCCATGGTCTTGCGTAGAGCATAGCCCATCTTGTTCATCTTCCTTCTTTTACACCGCACTTCATCTTCTAGGTCATCTGCCCTATCATTGGCTTCCTCCCACTTCTCCTCGAAGTGAATCCTATCCATCACCTCCATTTCTAATTGAGTTCGGAGAGCCTCCTTCTCTGCCCTCTCACTCAAAACCTTCTGCTCTAATTCCTCTAGTTTTCCTGCCAGCTCAACATTTCTTGCCACTGCTCGGTGAAATAAAGCTCCCATATAGGTCCCTGCCTCCTTATGGTGAGCAATTTCCACCTCCATGTCCTACATCACTAGTTGTCTCTGATGGTCCTCGTCCCTCAACTTCTGGAATGCAGACTCCCTCTCCCTAGCCTCAACCTCTAACTCCTCCACTCTACACCCTAACTCTAAAATCTGCTCCTCGTACTCTTCTAACATCCGATCCTCAAAAGTAGCCTCGTCGGAGTCCATCATAGGCTCGGGCTCCTCCTCCGGATCAGACTCCACCTCTTCCTCATCATCATCATCAAAAGGGACCACTACTGAAATAGGCTCCACTATCAATAGTGCATCATAGACTACATGGATATCACACGACTCCTCCTCTACGACTCGGCTAGGTCCTCCCATGTCAGTCACCCTACAATCACCAACATAAGACAACACAAACAACAACTCCATTAGAATGTTAAATAAACATAAGTTCGTTGTATAGAATGAAGTTATATTTCATAACACACTAAGTCTCTCAAGGAAAACTCTACATGAGTTTTATCTCCTTCCTAACTTCTAAGTTCTCCTGAGTTATAATCTAAGGACTCTCATTCCTAAGGTTTATAACTGTAACACCCCGATATTTTTTATATAAATAAATCAAAAATTTTGCGTATAATTTTTTTTTATTAAATAAATATGGGGAATATGTGCCAAGATAATGTGTATATGTATTTATGTGATAAATAAAAATATATTTATTACATGAATATTTACCAATAATTTTATTTTAAAATTATTGATTATTATAAATTATATTCTTATAATAATTAATATAGTAGAAATGTTTTTATTAATTATTTTCCATAAAATATGATTATTATATTATTTAAATAATATATGAAATGATTTTTTAGAATAATTATAATAATTAGTTTATTATATGAATTATAGTATAGATTATTAAGTTAATTATTTTAACTTAATTAATAATGTTAAGTATGGCAGATAAATCAGATATGGACTCCAAACCCTAATTTTGGATTTTGATCAAGGAATGAGAATAATAATATAATATTAATTATATTTTGATTTTTGAGTGCTATACGGTATGTACGTACTGATAATGATCGGTCAATTATGGTGCAGTATTTGAAAACCCTAGTTTTACTATGTTAAACCCTAATTTGAAACTAAAATTAGAGTTCAAGATTGTGTGTAGATGTGTTAATGTTATTAGTTAGCAAGTGTTAGAATTATAATTGTTAATTAGGGAAAACCTATTTAGTAATTTAAAACCCTAATGACTAGAACCCTAAATAGAAACCCTAATTATGATTTGGTAAACCTAATTACCAAAATTATAAACCCTAATTGCTAAAATTAGCAAGGTTAATTATAATTAGTGATTTCAAACCCTAATGTTCCTGTATAATGTAATTAGAAACCTAATCTAATTGAGAAAACCATAATTTATAATTTCTAGAAATTAATTTTAATTTTAGAAAATAAATTTTATATTTTCAAACCCCAATTGCTAAATCCTACAAATATTATATGCTAAACTTTAGGGTTAAACCCTGTCAAACCCTAAGGGTTTTACAAGATTACATTAAGCCATTAAAATTGCAAGCCTAATGTCCATATTGCCCTTTTGTACATTAATGAAGCTAGCATGTAGGTTTTGACCTTAGGTGAAGTTGTTCACCAAATCTTACTAACCCCCATGTGCCTTAAATCAACACATATCAACCTAATGCCAGACATATACATTGCATACTAGTATTATATAATGATCAAAAAGAGAGAGAGAAAGTCACTTTTTTGCTCATTTTGCTCAAACACCCAACCAATCCTCTCTCTCACTAAAACCAACGAAATATAGAAGTATTTCAGTCACATATTCAAGCCCCACAAACACCTTTAACAGATTCAGAAATTAATCATAGAAGGTATAAAACCCTAGCTTGAAATCTGATCTTGATCAATGTGTTAGATGTTAGTTTTTATGTGTTAAACATGTTGTTAGTAGTATATAATGATGATCTGGGTTGTTAGATGTTAGATCCATAACTTCTAGAGGCTCGGATTTGAAGTTTTGCAAAATCTAGAAAAAGTTTGTTTTGTGGTCTGATAATGAATGTCAGTGGCTGTAGATCTCTGCATGTTTTTGATTTTTGATGTTTTAAAGTTGTAATCTGTAGCTTGTTATGTAGTCTTTAATCTGGAAGTGGAACTACTTTGATTACATGTTTAGGTCGTAAGTTATTCTTGGTCTAAGCCCGTTAATCGGGCATGACTAGAGGAAATCTGGGTAACGCAGAAAGTAGTTTGCAACGTCTAACAAGATTTGCTAACCATTAGATCTGATAGTACTTTGATGTTCTGTTATGGATCTTGAGTCTAAGTTGTAGTATGTTATGTTAACTTTATATTCATGCTTTTATATTCTTTAAATCTTGAATATATTGAATATAGTGGAAGGTCAAACTAGGCTACTCGTTAATGAAATCTGTTTTCTGGAAATTCCAGAAAACTTGAAGAACACTAATTCTGTCAGGGTTTGACCGAGAATTATTTGCTTGATTTGTTGATGTTATATGTGTTTTATACAATAGATATCTTCACCTACATGTTGGCTACACATTGAAGTTTATAGATCATTAAAATATTGCACGATCAGCATGTAGTGGGAGCCCAAAGGTGCATGCTCGAATTGTTCTTCATTTCTGGGCAACACAGAAATGAAGAACAACCTCTGACAGCTACTTTGGGTACACAGATCTCTTTGGTTATGCATGATATGACTCTGTTTGTTGTTGAATGGTGTAGTCCTGCACTAGTACTTTAAGATCTGACCTCAAGCATGCCTTGAATCATCACAGATTTAGAATAACACTTGGTCAAACCCACCCACTCGATAACTGCACTTGAGTTTCTTGGTTTGAAGATGAACATGAAGAACACCTATAGCGACGGTTTTGTAGGTGGTCTTTAGCGATAGTTTATTTATAAAAATTATATTTTTATTAAATAATTATAGAAAAATAGTTTTAAATTATTAAAAATACAAAATAAATTATTAAAAATTATTTTAAGGTCTGAAAATTAGTTTTTAATTATATTTCATAAATATTTAATATTTTAAAATATTAAAGGTATTTAATTTATTTAATTATTATATTAAATAAATTATTTAAAATGATTTTAATACTTGAAAAATCATTTAAAATTATATTATGGTATAAGAAAATATTTTAAGTTATTTTAATGACTTTTAATATTTTGTGATGAAATTCATTAATTAATTAATATTAATGATAATTTAGTTATTTAATAATTGAATCAAATAAATAAATTAAAAATAATTTTGTTATATTAAAAATTATTTTAAACAATAATAAGGTATTTAAAAATATTTGAAGTTATAAAATATAACTTTCAATATTTAAAGGTAAATTTCATTAATTAATTATTATTAATGATATTAAGGTTATTTAATAATTATATTAAATAAATTAGTTTAAAAATGATTTTAATTTTATAAAAATCATTTTAAATAAAAATCATATTAAATATAACTTTTAATATTTAAAGGATAATTTCATTGATAATTTAATATTAATGATATTAAATTTATTTAATAATTATATTAAATAAATTGTTTAAAATGGTTTTATTAATTTAAAAATTATTTAAAAGGATATAAATGAATTAAAAATATTTTAAGTTATACTTAATGACTTTTAATATTTTAAGGAATAAGACATTAATATTTTAATATTAATGGTAATTATTTAAAAATAATTTTAAAAGTTTTAAAAATTATTTATATAAGACCCCAACTTTTATGAATAGAGATTAATTTCTCTCGAATTATATTTTTAAATATTATGGTGTGGATATAATATAATGTTATAGTTGTGGGTAATATTTATAAATTTTGCAAAGTAAGCAAGTGTTTATATAATATTCGATTGGTCGGGGAATATTAGTTTTAACAGGGAATATTTGTACGACGACACAATCATTGGTGGACCCCACAACGAAAGTATTATCGTAGTAAGAAAACGACATAATTATCTTTTTATAAAAATAACGGCGAAAGTGTTACCGTTAAAACTATTGAACTACCCAGTAGTAAAAGTACAGTAATATGTGTGGTTGCATAGTAGCACACGGTATTGGTTATTGATGCTTACGTAATAAGTCACTTAGTTATACTCAATTATTGCTACAGTAATTGCTGCATCATATCTCTCATATTATTGATTTGATTATTGTCATAGTATCATCTGCATAATATGATATATTATTAAATCAATAATTGAGACGACAAAGTTGTTCATATTATTAAATTGCAATATTTATAATGTCTAGATGTTCTGTCAAGGAGAGGTTTGGTCACCTAATTGTGCGCCAATAGGGAGAAATCCTTATTGGAAAGCCCCCTCTTTCCTGGGTACGACCTGGTTGTTAAATATTGTGACTTATAATATTAATAATGAATAATTTCGTGTTGATTAAAGATGAATTTGATAGTTCCATTGTGTTGGAATTATTTGTGTTAGTGGAAATCGACTTTTATTTCGATACTAATTGATGTCTGGAGGTTATATTTTTCAATCGGGTATTCGAGGCACTTTTTGTGTCGGAGTACTATTCATGAGTTACTATTCATGAGTTACTATTCATGAGTTACTATTCACCCGATTACTATTCACTCTAGTATTATTCACTCGGGTATTTGGGACACTTTTTGTGTCGGGGTACTATTCACGGGGTTACTATTCTTGAAGTACTATTCACGGGGTACTATTCACCCAAAAAATATATTTCTTTTCGGTTGAAATCATTTTTGGGTACAATATTATTCCATGAGGAGATGTGCTAATTTTTCGAATCCAGATTGGTTTGAAGTTATAATAGTGAATCAATATGGACCATTTGGTGGAAAGTTATAATAGTGAATCAATATGTATCGCTGGTTTAAAGTTTTAATAGTAAATCAGTATGGACCGTTGCTTTAAGTTTTAATAGTAAATCAATATGGACCGTCCGTTTAAAAGTAAACTAATCTGGACCGTTCATGAATTAGTTACTATTCAGTCCATTCTCCTATAAATAGAAGCTCATTTCTTCATTATTTCTTACGAATTCACTGAAACTCTTGAGAGAGAAATTATAGAGAGAAAGAAGAATAGAAGTCAGCTACCTCTATTCCAATATCTAGTTTCTTCTAAGGTAAGGGGTATTATTTCTTTCTTATTCATGAAGAGAACTTCTGTTATTCCATTCTTTATTATTTTTATGGAATAACCTATTATGCGAAGAACCACATACATGGTGAAATTCTTCTGTTATTCCATTCTTTATTATTATGTTGGAATAACCTGTTATGCGAAGTACCACATAAATGGTGAAATTCTTCTGTTATTCCATTCTTTATTATTATGTTGAATAACTTTTATTGTTATGCTAATACCGCATACATGGTGAAATTCTTCAGTTATTCCATTCTTTATTATTATGTTGGAATAACTTGTTTATGCGAAGTACCGCATACATGGTGAAATTCTTCTATTATTCCATTCATTATTATTCTATCGGAATATCCTGTCTATGCGTTTACGCCGGACCTGGTTCCATTATTTATTATTCTGTTGGAATAACTTGTCTGTGCGGTCTATCGCATGCATGGTGATTTCTGTTGTTATTCCATTCTTTATTATTCTGTAGGAATATCCTGTCTGTGCATTTACACCGGACCTGGTTCCATTATTTATTAATCTGTCAAAATATCCTGTTTATGCGTTTACGCCGGACTTGGTTCCATTATTTATTCTTCTATCAGAATATCATGTCTGTGCGTTTACGCCGGACCTGGTTCCATTATTTATTACTCTGTTGGGAATAACACATGCATGCAAAAGATATCGCATACACATGGTGAATCCTTCATTATTCGATTCTTTATTATTCTGTTGGAATAACCTGTCTATGTGGATTACCACATGCATGGTGAATGATCCTTTGTATTTGTTCCTTATTAAATTGTGGAAATGATATGTATACGTGGATTACCGCATAGAGGGTGAAAATCCATTTGCAGTTTCATATATTCTATTATACTCAGTTGGTTAAAGTTTTGGCTTCTATACTCCATGAAATTAGTGGAATATCCTTGATATTTGTGCTTCATCTAGTATCTTTTCATGAAAATATTCTTCTGAGCATTCTTGAATTTTACTCCATAAAGAAGTATCATGCTGACAATTTGGACGTTATTAATTTTTGGATAAATTCATTCTTGAACTTCTTTTATTGAATTATTATGTCATTGTAATCATCCTCATGCTTATATTATAATGAATGTCATCTTTGGCTTACGTGCATAGATGGACTTAGTATGATTATGACCAAGAATCATTCGGTATAATCATGACCTGTAATGTTATAAATGATATGGTAA
Organism: Panax ginseng; assembly: GCA_020205605.1. Taxonomy (NCBI): domain Eukaryota; kingdom Viridiplantae; phylum Streptophyta; class Magnoliopsida; order Apiales; family Araliaceae; genus Panax; species Panax ginseng. The sequence continues at coordinate 98,516,017 of CM035128.1, read as the reverse complement.
AAGTCCTTAGTGGCCTGTAATACATTGATGGACAGTTTTTGGTATGATTATGACCAGGGATTGTTCGATATAGTCATGACCATTGATGATTTAATGAATATCCTTGGCTCGTACTACATGGATGATTAGATGATGTGCTTTATTTATTAAGCTGAGTCTCAGCGATAAAAATTGTTGAAAACATTTAATACCATAGAAGATAATAGATTTTATTCTCTACTTGACTCTTCTAATGGATTGCTTGTTCCGCTGCAGTTAAACTTGATGTCTGTTATATTTTATCAGTTTAACATTGTTGAAGACTATTGATAATTTATTCTGCATTATCATGGTCATAATATTTCTTATTGGGCTAGTTGAGCTCACCCTTTCTTTCACTTTTCTCTTCAGGAAATGAGAATATAGCTGGAACGAGTCAGGGAAGGGAGTGACGGTCCAGATGATAACATCAGTAGTCCTCATTATTCTGTTAAATAGTGTGACAATAAATGTAATGAGGACTCCATTGAGTGTGGATATTGTCTAGATGACAATATTCATATTAAAACTCTCAGTTTATGTATTGTCGTATATTACACGACGGTTGTATAATTAAGTTTGTATTTGTATTCTGTACCATGTATTTGGCAACTTAAGATGGGTGATGTATACCTATTTTTGGGGGCGTCACAGTTGGTATCAAAGCTTAGGGATATTGTGGCGCCCCCAAAATTTCAGACACCCACATCTCGAATTTTTGGTGCATCACGTGCTACTACGAATATCTTACAACATCATTAACAACGGAAATAATAGAATAATTTACATTGATGTAATATAAATATTCACATCCCAAGGTACCGTAACCATTACTACAACAATTCTGTGATTAGCTTAACATAGCTTAATCATTCTTGAATACATCATAATAATCATAACAACAATAATAATACTTCTAGTCTTAGGGACTAATTTATTCTAACGCCTTGCCCTTTCCCTTGTCCTTTCCTGAAATACCGCCTTGCTCTGCCTTAACTGTAATGTTTCAGGAAGCAAGAATGAGCAACAAGTTTTCCCAGTAAGCAATATAGCTAGAAGAACAAGCAGGTATAGCATTTAGATCTTTCAAGGGTATAATAATAATTGGTAGTTCAAGGATATCAAGGATACCAAGAGTATTCAATAGGTGTCACTATGGACCAAGGATATCAACAAAATTTCCAGGATTTACTCATTTCGAGGTTCAACATAATTGGGTACTTGAGGTCAACTAAGGACCAAGAACTCTTACTAGAATTAGCGATTATTACATCGTAATCCAACATCCACGAGTACATCGGTGATCAAATTTAAAGTACCCTATGTTATGCATAACATTTAATCATACTCATGTGCGCACGTCGGTTCCCCGACAATATATAATTTCCCCTTCTATGAGGGTTGTTCATCTCAGTAGATTTATGATAGTACGCACCAAATCAATCGGTTTGGATAGCTCTTTAACTCATAATAATTGGCTAGCCGAATCAAGGGCTTAGACAGTTTTTTCATCATGCATTTAGGAAGATAAGTCCAATGCTTACAACAACGTCAAGGTATACAAGTGATTTTCGAATAGAAGCAGATATTTGCTTGATAAAATATGATTGATATGACAACAATTCAACGTATAAAGTGTGTGAATTTAAGGAACTTGCAACACAATAATAATAGTGTTCGGATACTTGCTCAATGTAAATTTGAGTGAGGTTAGGGAACTTGCCCAACCATAACAATAAGTTAGGGATAGAAAACTTGCATGATATAAGTAACAAGTTTTTAGGGATAAGAACTTGCCTTTAGCGTTGATTACTACTAATAGCGAAAATCACCTCAACGAACTATGTCTGTCCTATTCATGTAAGTACAAGTATTTATTAGCCAAACACACTTGATATATATCAATAACATGTACACATAACACATTTTTCTTTCTATCTACTGTACCCATCAAAACTCATAATGGTACACTAACATGCTCATACTATTGACCACTGCTAGCTTATTCATAATCTTTCTTCCTCGAAGTTCTAAGAGGTTCATTGCTTTAAGTAGACCATAACGTCTATTAATCCCACCGACCTTCTTCTACGCATGTTTGCAAGTATTAGATTTATTTTCCCGAAGTTGGTACAACTCTCCACTTAGAACTTATTCGTGTACTAATAGTTTACAATAGTATAGGAGTATTTATTAATCCATCCTTATATCAAGTTATGATGTTGTCTCCGAGTCCCAGGACATCTCGCCATGTCCGAAGATATTATGACTTGTTCGAAGACAACATGCTTCGTCCGAAGACATCACGCTTTGTCCGAAGACATTACGCTCTGTCCGAAGACATCACGCTTTGTCCGAAGACATCACGCTTTGTCCGAAGACATTACGCTCTGTCCGAAGACATCACGCTTTGTCCGAAGACATCGTGCTTTGTCCGAAGACATTACGCTCTGTCCGAAGACATCACGCTTTGTCCGAAGACATCGTGCTTTGTCCGAAGACATTACGCTCTGTCCGAAGACATCACGCTTTGTCCGAAGCAGCTCCTTCAGAGACTTCGGTCCACACTACTTTGACAAAGTTTAAGTTCGTCGGGTTAATTTCAGTAAGACTTTACTATATGCATACAACCTAAGGGAATTTCTTAATGCATGGTCTAACATGACCGAACCCATCAGTTGGTTCTTAAGTACGCAAATCTTGTTTGCACCCATGGATTTCGAGCGATGAACATGCTCGCTTTTTGCGAGTAGTCACAACTTGATTCCAGATAATTTTTAACGTATTCATGCACGAAGGTAAACTTTCTAAACACCCTATATCATGCTAATTCATCATACTTGACCTATTAATCTGAAAAACGAGAATCAACAAGATTCAAGTTAAGAACGGAGTAGAAATTATACCTTCTCGAGCTTTAACCTTGATATCTCAGACACTGATTTGGTAATGCTTAGCAACTAAGAATTCTTTAATCAGATTTCTCCAACACTCTTATCACTAAAACAGACTACCCTAGTGGCTTATATTTAAAGAGAAAACATGGACCAGACACTTGCTTTACCCAATGTTGGGATTCATGGTGCAATAGAAATGAACAATGGTTATTTAAGGAGTTGTTCAATCACTCCATACCAGCCACTTAGCTAGCCAGGCATGCCTAGGATTAGCAGCTTGAAAATTTGAGTAAAGAGAGTTTAGGCTATTATTCTTTGTACTTGGTGACCCTAATTTGGGGACAAGAGAACAGATCTTAGACATAGACAAGGGACTAGTCGGTCAGGCCCACTGCCCCACGCCACATTTTAATTTAACCAATACCTTGTACTCTCAGTTAACTCCTTTGTTGGATTCCGAATGGATTCTAAATATCCCAAGTTTATTGGGCTAACTTAACAGTCCATTAATTAACTTATTGGGCTAGACTCCCAATTTATTATTTGGACTTTAGCCATGCAAATACTTAATCATCCTTCACTAAGTCCATCATTGTGTCACACAAGACATTTCATGAACCTATCTTATTGATCATCAACAACTCAATTTTGATTCAATTGAGTTACTCTCCTCATGCCACGTAAGAATTTATAAAATAAATAATTCACCGGCTCTATTTAATAATAAAATTAAATCATAAAATTTACGGGTATTACAGATATGATCCCTGGCTGAGATGTGAGATAAGAACTAGGAGGGGAGAGACGGGGAATTCCTTCGCTAGTATGACCTACCTAAGTTTATTTGGTATTTAATTGGTCGGTCAGAGTATAGGGATAATATGTGATATGTCAATTAACCCTTGTTTTGTGAAAATGGCTTCTGAAAATGTTGAGATAAGCAATGGAGCAAAATAATATGACCGTATCGCAGTACGAGGCTAAGTTTGCGGAGTTATCCCGGTTTGCATCCCATTTGGTCGATAATGAGGGGCGAATGATCCGAATGTTTCTAAGAGGTTTGAAACCCGATATACGTTAATACCTCATTTCTCATAAACTTTGTTTATGTAACGCCCGAGAAAATTAGATTTTTATGACAATTAAATTTTTATTTGATTATGTGAATTAAATGAATTTAATTGATTTATTATGTGAGTAAGCTATGTGAAGGTCGTTCTATGACCTAGAATGTGTTTATATGGTTAGCAATATGGCTACGTGCTAGAATTAATTGTTTAAAATTTCCAAGACGAAAATAAATGTTTTTTGAGAATTAATTGTTTAGAATTTCCAAGACGAAAATAAATGGTTAGCAATTCGTTTCTGTTCGAGGAATTATTTTGAAATTCTGAGAAACGTGTAATGATAGAATATTGAGATGAGATGAAATATCTGATAATATTTCATTTAAGGCAAACGAAGTTTTAGCCTGCAGACTTAAAACCCAAGGGTTGAGTATATTAATTTTTGAGAAGGAAATGAAACACGTAGAGGGAATTACGTTAGGGTTAAAACGAGTGTTATACAAGTATGATACTATTTAGTATCTATGTATAATACGATGAGTAAATACGATATATAATACGATTATCGTATGAATATTATACGGAGAGAATACGTGAATTGTTCGTATAGAATACGATTCGTATTATAAAATTAAGTTAAGACTTAATGTTAATTCATTTGGGTTGGATTATAATTAGTCCAATTATTTGAATGAGCAAGCCCAAGGGGATTAATGGGTTAAGCCAAAGTCAAAGCCTAATGTTAAATTAGTTAAGCCCAATTCATGAAAACTGAACCGTGGATCGAACCGGTGGGTCACCGAATGGGTAAAACCCATGGGGAAACCAATGGGGATGACCCATGGGCAAGGGTGGGCAGGCCCCCTTGGTGTGTAAGCCAAGATTAATGCTTGGTCACTAAGCATTTTACTTGCTGACCAAGTGCGAATAGTAAAGAGGTGGGGAGTGTAATGTCCATATTGTCCTCCATTGTATTTTCTATAAATAGGAAGCTAGGTTTGGCCATTTGATGTTTTTCTAAGACTTAACCTAGATTATTTGAGAGAGAAAGAGAGCTAGACTTAACCATTCTTCTACCTTAAAGCTTTTTCATTAGAAGTTTATCAAGAACACCAAGAGTTCTTAAGGTATATTCCTTATCTTTCATTTCCATCTCTTTTGATTTTCTTTTTATCATGGAGAATCATAAAATGGGTGGTATATGTCTTGTATAGTGGATTAAAGATGACTTAACAATGATTTAATCTTTATAAGTCATGAAACCATAGAAATCATAAGGTTCGATATAGTTTCAAACCATGAAAATATTAATTGTTGAGATCGATTGTTGATAAACGATTGAACTCCATCAATACGTTAATATATGCATCTTACTTGGTTAGGATGTAGATATGAAATCCATGGAGTATTCAATGTTATTTGGCCTAGAGAACATTAATAACGAAGTTATGGCGAATTTCACGGAAATAGACGTTAAACATCGAAAACGTTAAAATTCCGTATTGGAGATTGAAAGTTGCCGTGTGATTTGAAAACGTTGTTTTTCAATGTCAACAAGTGAGATAGGGTATTTAAGAGTTGTGGGTACAAGAATTGTCAGATTCTGACTTAAAACGAAGAAAACGAGCATTTAACGCTCATTTACGTTTCCAAACGTTTAGAAAATGAACTTAATAGTGAATTTTTAGTTATCGAATTTGAAAGTATCGAATTTTTATATGAACGCGTAGAGTATGTCATTTATGACATGTAGGCTTTTGAATGGACCAAATCGGGCTTATAACAAAGAAGTTATGGCTCCGGGAATTTCACAAAAATTTCAAACTATGGAAATTATGTGGTACTTTTTTCCATCGCAGCGCTAAATGTAATGTAGTGTTAAATGCCATGTCATAGCATACCAAAGACAATGACAGATTGAGTATCTTGCTAAATGAAATAAGCAATACCATCGTTAGTATAAAGTCTCAATGCCTGAATAGAGACCGAGGCTAGACAACTTTGCTAACCTGGTGGGCGCAATGATCCCACCTAGTACTAAGAAGTCCATGCCATGCAATGAGTGCAAGGTTGTTGATAGTGACTTAGGTTTTAAACTTCAATTGTTCAGGAACCTAAAGGAGTAATGTTTGTACACATCATAAGTGTATTAAAACTATTTCTATACTACCTATACTAGAGTATATGGTATTGAACTTAGGAATTGAATGCATGTTAATAGGTTATGAATGATGTACAAAGTTGGTACTTTATCAACGATGTTTGAGTCCGGTTAATAACGTTAGTTGAGTAATGAACTTTGACGAAGGATAATGAGTCGAGTTGACTGTATTATTAATCTTAAGTTAACTAAGACATAGAAGAGAAAGAAGTTGGTAGGAACAATGTGAACATTTGTTTGTTAGCTAATTACAGTGTGCTATGTGAATATATCATGTAGATTTTGTAAAGGTTGTGGTCAGTCGATTAAATTATTTGAAGACGCTGAAAGGCAAGTTTTCTTAACGCTTGTCTGAATTTCAAGTTAGTCAAGTTTTTATGTGATTCATTGTACTGAATTGTACGACTGGTTTTAAAGAAAGGGTCAATGCTAGATTCTACTCGGCTAGACTACTCGTAGTATATAGATTCATTGATATTCATATCTTTCTATATAGAAATGTTAACGCTATCCTCTGCCAAGTAATTGGTACGAATGTGAAGGTAAGGTTTGTCTATGAACAAACAAAAGTATTTTTCATCGATAATTCGATGGGCACACGAGTTTGCCAAATATTAAACGTAAATACGTTTAATGAATAAGTGTTGATCAACATAGAGTACTATAGGCTGATCACCTAGAAGTGATCGTAAGTAATGCAGATGTATAACTTTAGTGTTGTGATATCCTTTTCAAGTATGAAAATAGAAAGCTACTGTTCATGGTCTATCGACCGGTTCAGAAATTCCTAATCTACTCTATACCTTGGGAATTGATGTTATGAACTGTTAGAGTAGTATTGTTTGATAATACTTCATAACTATTTGTTCAGTTATGCACGAATAGTTATATAATTCACGAATGTGGTATTACTGTTATCCTTTGTTAAAACTTGCTGAGCTTATTATGCTCATTTCTTGCGTGAATTATATAATTGCAGTTAAGGATGAATGTCCTGAGAATGCTAAGAGAGATAAGGGAAAGGCTAATATAGATACTTAACAATCGTGTAATAGACTAGTATGTTTGTATGTATTATACATTATGAACAACGAATGATGTAATCAGTTTATGAACCTGGGAAGGATTATACTTTGATTGTAATAAGAAGATAGTAATTACATTCATTTTTTTGTATTTCAATTGAATGATTGTATGGTTATGAGTACAGTGTAGCCATATGTCGGGTTGGAAGATTCTCGAATTTGGGGGCGTCACAGTTTATATTCAGATGTTGTGAATAGGGCTCAGTTATTGGAGCGCAATAATGAGTTAGCACAACCAAAAGGTAATGACCAGCAACACGATAATAATCGTACCGGTGGCAACGACCATCGGAACAATGATGACCATCGTGGGGGAATTATCATGCCAAGAATGGTAACCACTTCGGTGAGAATCATGGCCAAAATAATAAGAATGGACATTTCAAGAAGAGGAGATTCAACAATAATGGAAAGACGTCAGCATCAACACCCGTTGTTAAGGAAGGAGAACAACCACCTATCATATGCTTCAAATGTGGAGGGGAGGGACACATCAGTCCAAACTGCGCGATGCCATCCAAAGCATGCTATAATTGTGGAAGAGAAGGTCACCTAGCCTGATTTGTCGTGCACCAAAGTCAAGTCCAGCTGGGATGGAGGCATCTAAGGCCGTCCCAGATAAGACAAAGCCGGTAGTTTAAGTGAGAGTGTTTATTGAGGAACCCGAACAAGGTTATTACGGGTAAGTTAATCATAAATTCTTGCAAAGTCTATACCTTATTAGATACCAGTTCTACCCATTCTTTTATCTCTCTTACTTGCGTTCAACGTTTAAATTTGACTCTAGAGAAGTTAGACTTTGACCTATCGGTTGAATCTCCGTTAGGAGAAACCTTCATTACATATGTTATCCAAGTCTTGGATGAGAGTCACAGTTTTGAATGATATTTCTATTGTTAATAAATTTCCTGACGTATTCTTGAAGACTTCTTGGCCTACCCTAGAGTGTGAAATCGAATTTTGTATTGACCCCAGTACAAAACCCATTTCTAAAACCCTTAAATATTTCTTCAACCAAAACAAACGTATAATGCGCCAAAGACGTTGGCTCGAGCTATTGAAGATTTCGACTATACCACTCAATATCATCGTGGAAGAGAGAACGTGGTAGCTACAGCATTGAGTAGAAGATCATATGTGGGTACGAGTGCGATATTGTCAATGCAAAGGCCCATTTTGTGTGACCTCCAAAGGATGGAGATAGAGTTAAAGACTCCAGGGACCCATGTGATGATGGAGAATATACGAGTAGAATCGACTTTAATCGATAAAGTTAAAGTTTCTCAAACTACACACCTGGAGCTGATGAATTTGAAGAAGAAGGTTCAAGAAGGCATTATCTCAACCCTCAATTTTATTGGCCAATTTGAAATCCTCGATTAAGTAGGAACTGTGGCTTATAGACTCGTTTTACCGCCAAGTATATCGCGTGTTCATAACGTTTTTCACGTATCGATGTTACATAAATATGTGGACGACCCGAACCACATTATTAAATTAGAACTAGACGAGATAGCAGAAGATTTAACGTGTGAGGAGATACATGTTAAAATCTTCGATAAGAAAGATCGTATTCAACACTCAAAGGTTATACCTCAAGAGTTAGAATCTGAGATGAAGTTAAGATATCCTCACCTCTTCAATATGTCAGGTACGCACCCTAATTTCGAGGATGAAATTTCATAAGAAGGGGAGGTTGTAAGACCCCAACTTTTATGAATAAAGATTAATTTATCTCGAATTATATTTTTAAATATTATGGTGTGGATATAATATAATGTTATAGTTGTGGGTAATATTTACAAATTTTGCAAAGTAAGAAAGTGGTTATATAATATTCGATTGGTCGGGGAATATTTGTTATAATAGGGAATATTCGTACGACGGCACAATCATTGGTGGACCCCACAACAGAAGTATTGTCGTAGTAAGAAAATGACATAATTATCTTTTTATAAAAATAACGACGGAAGTGTTACCGTTAAAACTGTTGAACTACCCAGTAGTAAAAGTACAGTAATATGCGTGGTTGCATAGTAGCACACGGTATTGGTTATTGATGCTTACGTAAGAAGTCACTCAGTTATACTCAATTATTGCTACACTAATTGATGCATCATATCTTTCATATTATTGATTCGATTATTGTCACAGTATCATCTGCATAATATGATATATTATTAAATCAATAATTGAGACAAAAAAGTTGTTTATATTATTAAATTAAAATTTTTGCAATGTCTATAAGTTCTGTCAAGGAGAGGTTTGGTCACCTAATTGCGCGCCAATAGGGAAAAATCCTTATTGGAAAGCCCCCTCTTTCCTGGGAACTGTGACGCCCCCAAATTCGGGTCTCTTCCAACCCGATAGATGGTGTTACACGGTACTACCATTCATTCATTCATTCATTCAATTGAATAGTCTCAAAAGGACTAATATAACTTCTATATATCCAAAATAATATTACATTCCCCAAGTTCTTTGTAACCCATTCGTTTGTTCTTGTCATAATATCAAATATATTACAAATCGTTCAACTATTCTATTACATAAGCAATCTAAGGGTTCGTCTTCACCTTGCCCTTGTCCTTGCCTGTGCCCTTGGTCCGCTCGATCTTAGTTGTGTTCATATGGTTCAAGCAAGAGTGAGCATGACTAGCTCAGCAAGTACTATAATGCTAATAAACAACTTTCTTGAAACATAGAACTCATATATCTTCAGTAACTGAATGATAGTTACGAAGTACTATCGATAATTAAAAATAGCACTTCTTTTCATTTAAAACGTTTTCCAACAACAATATTCAGTAGAATATCAACTAAGGCTTGAAACTATGAGGAGTTCATAATTTCTTTTGAAAAGGACAACCCGACACTAAGTTCGTAAGTCCAGCATAGCTTACGAGCACTTCTGGGTGATCAGCCCATAGTACTCTATGTTGATCAACACTACATTCATTAAACGTGTATACGTTTAAGTTGTGGCAACCTCGCGTACCTGTCGTTAAACGACAAAAAACATTTTAGCATACTTGGTCTTCGATTGAAAACCATACCAATATAACTCGGCAAACATAAATCATGCTTGACAGAATCATAATATAAGTCTAGCCGAAAGAATTGGCTTTAGACTTCATCGTTCAAAACTTCATGTGAAAGAATACATGAATTACAAAACTTATCCAGACTGAACTGGAACAAGGGTTAGAATACTTGACTTGAAATATCGCTTCTTCGATTAACACACGCACACTTTAAGTCTCTACGTTTCTACAATACATGATCATATAACATACCACATTAGGTTATATATAATCAACTATGTATACTACTATATCTTACCCTTCATCTCAATGTAAATCCTAACTTAGATCTAATATTATGGGTTTCCGGATTTCATTATGTCATTCACATTACGTTCACTTTCACTTGATTATTAACTCTTAATCATCATGCATTAGTGTCTTACAATTACCTTACAATGTTATGTTTATATCTCAGTTCATTACTAACAAGTTTCTTTTCATTCTACACTTGTAAACATTCTTGTCGAACAAAACTCTAGGACTGGCGTCGTGGCGCCACACATAATCTGCATATCGTGTCGCAAATACAAAGTTAACAATATCTAGAGGTTCCGACTCGGCGCTTACTGGCGCGTGCTTTAAGCTTCCGTGAGTCGCGCCGCGACGTGGACTCTGTGCCTCAGATAGTTTGCAAAATTTTGAAAATTTCACGAAACTCCTGGACGCATAACTTCTTCGTTATAAGTCCGAATTGGTCCGTTCAAAAGCCTACGGTTCACAAATTATATACTCTATGCATTCATGCAATAATTTTATCTATTTGACTTCGTTTGCTAAAATTTCACCTATGAGTTCATTTTTAATGAAAACGATAAACGTTCGTGAACGTTCAACGCTCGTTTCCTCGTTCTAAGTCAGAATTCGATCATTTTTGAGTCCGCAACTCTATAATGCCAAATATGACTTGTCTCCATCAAAAACCAATATTTCCGACTTCAAACACAAAATACGACTTCCATTTCGAGAATTTCATGAATTCGACGATAATCGTCCAATCGTGTGAATTTCGGCAAAACTACATTCTCAATGATTCTAAACGGACTATAATCAACATAAGATTATTACAAGTTACTTATTAAACCAACTTATAAACAAATTAGGTTTTGACATATTCTCATAAGTCATTGATTTATTCAACTTATGAACTATAAATCTCCATGCTCATGACTTATTAATAACTTAAGTCCACTAATCAATGTTCTTATGCTATATTCAACATACTAATCATCATATGACAACATATGATAAGTTCTTCATGGTTCTAGCAACTTATTAATGTTCAAGTTGCTTATCCAAATTATTCGGCTTAAGTTCATTCCTTATTAACCTATTACGTGATCTTAGAATACATGTTCATTAATAACACTTCCCTTGTCATCCTATTATAATAGAGATGAAAGAACATTGGACACAAGATCATTACCTTTGAAGTCTAACTTCTTCTTCTTGGAAAATCTAACTTTGACTTAAAAGTGCTTATTTGTTCTACCAAATAAGTAGCTTATATTTGAGAAGAGTTGGATGAAATAACAACCAACACTAATTGAAATGAGCCTTCTATTTATAGGCCATCCAAATCTAGGGTAGAATGGTCATTATAACCTTCCACCTCCTTAACTAACCTCCTCATTCCACCTCCTTAATCATCCACCTCCTTACTATTCATAACCTAGCAAATAAGTAAACTTGCTAGCCACTTCTAAAAATTGGTCACCACACTTTTTGTTTGCGCATCAAGCTTACCCATTTTACACTAGGTTTGACCCATGGATCAAGGCTTTTCATTAGGCTTTGATAATTAATCTAACTACTTTCTTAATGGGCTTGTGCTACACACTTTGGACTAATGATATATCAAACACTTGGGCTTGATTGTCACATTATATTGGACTTCTCTTATTAGGCTAATAATCCTACAAGTCCATTACCTCTTATTAATCAACTTAACATTTACCCCATGTATAATTCTCATATACTAACTCGTATATTAATTCATAATATACGTTATTTCATTCTTCATACATAATAGTACAATACGTCGTATTATACTTACATCCATTACCTTCATATAATGAATACACATTATACGAGCACAACTTTCTTCCTTTAACGCTTAATAAACCTAACGTTCCCAAATTAAGTCTGCATGCGAAATATTACGTTTTCCATACTTAGATTATTATTATATAATCGATATCACCTTGATTTTATAACATTACGTATTTCTCGAAAGTTCAAAAATAATTCCTGAGCATAAATCGATGAATAGTGTTTTTCGGAAAATTTCTCGGAAAGCTTTTATTTTTGTCTTAGAAATTCAAACACCTTAATTCTCTCACATAGTTAAAATACTACGATATTCCGACATTTCTAGGTTATAGAACGACATTCATCTTATCAACACGTAATAATAATAAATAATATTATTTTATTCATTATTAAAAGTATTTACAATTGTTCGATTTTTTGGGGCGTTACATTCTCTCCCCCTTATAAGGATTCTGTCCCCAGAATCTCGCTATATAAAAAAAATTACACAAATAATTGAGGATAATTCTTTTTCACCGTTTCTTCTAGCTCCCACGTTGCTTCTTCTACATCGTGGTTCTTCCATAACACCTTCACGGAAAATATGACTTTATTCTACAGAACTTGTTATTTTCTATCGACAATTTGAATATGCGTTTCCTCGTACGTTAAGTCCTTCTCGATATGAATAGGCTCATATTCTATCACGTGCTTATAATCTAGCTTATAAGGACGTAACACGGATACGTGAAATACATTATGCATTCATTCTAGGTCTAGAGGTAATGCTATCATATAAGCTACCTCACCTAGCCGTTTTAATACCTCAAAAGGTCCTATAAACCTCAGACTTAACTTTCCTTTCTTTCCAAAACGTATCTTTTTTTTCCAGGGAGATACTTTTAGGAATACGTACGAACCTACTTCAAACTCCCGATTCTCTCTATGCAGATCCGTAAACTTCTTCTGTCTATCTTGAGCTGCTAGAAGACGCATTTGTATCTTCTTAACAATATCCGTTGTCTGTTGCACCAACTCTGGTCCCAATATTTGGCGTTCTCCTACCTCATCCCAATACAGTGGCGTTCTAGATTTCCTCCCATAAAAAGCTTTGTAAGGCGGCATACCTATGCTTTCATGATAACTGTTGTTATACGCAAACTCCACTAATGGTAGATGATCATCCCAACTACCCTTGAAATCCATGACGCAAGATCTTAGCATATCTTCTAATGTCCAATTGTCCTCTCACTCATCCATCCGTTTGTGGATGATATGTCAGACTCAAATTCAACTGCTGCTTCCTAATCGCTTCTTGTAGACTCCTCCAAAAGTTCGATGTGAATCGTGGATCATGATCTGAGACAATCGATAGTGGTACTCCATGTCTAGAGATTATTTCCTTAATATAAAGTGTAGCTAATTAGTCTAAGTTATACTTGACCCTAATTGGCAAAAAGTGGGCCGACTTTGTCAACCGGTCCACTATTACCCAAATCGCATCATACCCCTTCTGAGTAGTCGGAAGTCCCACCACAAAATCCATCGTGATATTCTCCCATTTTCACTCCGGAATTTCTAATGACTGTAGCAAGCCACTGGGTCGTTGATGTTCGGCCTTAACTCTCTGATAAGTCAAGCACCTACTCACATATTCGACGATCTCTCTCTTTATGTTCGGCCACCAGAAACTTTGTCGAAGATCTTGATACATCTTAGTGCTACCAGGATAAATCGAAAACCTCGAACTATGAGCCACTTGCAACACCTGCTCCTTTAATTTCGTCTCATTCGGAACCCAAATTCTTCCTTTAAATCTCAATAATCCATCATTATCAAGACTGTACTTAGTATCTTTTTCATTGGCTAGCCGCTCTTTTACCCGGTCGCACTCATCCGTTTTGAGTTGTACCTCTTTAACTCTCTCTACGATGGTAGATTGCATCTCCGTCGCAAACATCATTTGTCCTCCTTGACTTGGCAGCTTCACTTCCAACTCCATCCTAGCCATCTCTGTTATCAACTCAGTTTGAGCCGTCAATAAAGACAACTTTTCCCGACCCTTCCTACTTAAGGCTTCAGCAACTACATTGGCTTTTCCAGGGTGATGCAGGATTTCACAATCGTAATCCTTTATCAACTCCAGCCATCTCCTCTGCCTCATATTCAACTCCTTCTATGTGAAGATATATTTTAGACTTTTGTGATCCGTGTATATCTCACATTTTTCTCCATAAAGATAATGTCTCCATATCTTTAGGGCAAAAACTACTGCGGCCAGTTCCAGATCATGAATAGGGTAAACTTTCTCATAATCCTACAACTGCCTAGATCCATACGCAATGACCTTGCCATGCTGCATGAGCACACAACCAAGTCCTCCATGAGAAGCATCGCTATAAACTATAAAATTTCCTGTGTCATCAGGCAATGACAAAACAGGCGCTTCACTCAATCTCTTCTTTAGTTCTTGAAAACTGTCCTTGCACTTGTCAGTCCAAGCGTATTTCACCGTCTTCCTCGTCAAGTTAATCAACGGAGTAGCTATCTTCGAAAAGCCCTGGATGAATCTTCGATAGTAACTTGCTAACCCTAGGAAACTCCGCACCTCGGTCGGCATTTTCGGCTGTTCCCAATTCATCACGGCTTCCACCTTCGCTGGATCTACTGAAATTCCCTCATGGTCAATGACATGACCTAAAAATTCCACCTTCTCCAACCAAAATTCACACTTAATGAACTTCGAATACAATTTCTCCTTCCTAAGTTTCTCCAACACTAATCTTAGGTGTTCAGTACGATCTTCCGGCATCTTAGAATAGACTAGAATATCATCTATAAACACCATGACGAACTTGTCTAAATATTGTTTGAACACTCTGTTCATCATATCCATAAATGCAGCTAGTGTATTTGTCAACCCAAACGACATCACTAGAAACTTGTAATGACCATAACAAGTCATGAATGCTGTCTTTGGCACATCCTCCTTCCTAACCTTCAATTGTTGATACCCCGTTCTTAAATCTATTTTTGAAAAATACTTTGCCCCTTTCAACTGATCAAAGAGATCATCGATCCTGGGCAATGAGTATTTATTCTTTATCGTTAACTTGTTCAACTGTCGATAGTCGATACACAGTCTTAACGATCCGTCCTTCTTCTTGACAAACAAAGACTTAAGGTTCTCCCCACGGCGAAACACTCGGTTGAATGTACTTCCGCGTCTAATGCTTCTTGTAATCGCACCATCAATTCCTTCATCTCCACCGGGCGCCATATGATACGGTGCCACGAAATTGGTGCCGCCTCGGCATAATGTCTATCACAAACTCGCCTCCTATCCAAATGGAAGACCCGACAATTCACTAGGAAATACATCGATTTAATTCTCTCACTACAGTATTTTGTACCATGGTTGCTACCATTCTCTCAGGTATCAACCACATGACACGATAACCCTCGCATCCCTTTCTTAGTAATTTCCTAGTTTGTGTCATGGTTAGACAACACGAATGTCCCATGATCTATTCCCGTAAAAATACTACCCGAGGTTGTTCTAACATCTTAATGTTCACATATTTATTTTGACAATCTATAATTGCCCCATGGTTTACTAACCAATCCATTCCAGAATTACATCAATTCTCCTAACTTTATCTTCCAGAACAAATCTACCGATAATTTACAACCACGTATATCTACACAACAACTTTTATGAACATCTTCAACAGGAATTATCTCTTCATTTGCTACCTTAATATTTAAAGGTATAGGCAACTTTTCGGGAAGTAATCCTAATCGTCTAGCAAAATTACATGATATAAACGAATAAGTAGCACCCGAATCAAACAGCACGTACGCATTGATATTGTTGATCGGAATAATACCTGCGACGACATCCCCCGATGCAACTGCATCTTGCACTTTCATATTAAAGGTACGACCCATCGGCCTACCCGGCTGCGCTGGACCCCCAATAGCTAACTTACCGCTATTAGTGCCCCGATTCCCGTCCGTCCCCTTCTTCGGGCAATTCTTTACCATGTGGTCAGTTGACCCACACACAAAGCATCCGTGATTCTTCTTCAGACTTGGACAGTTAGGCGCAATGTGCCCCTCCTGTCAACAGTTGTAACAGATGACCTTCCCCTTGAGATAGACTTCTAAGTGAGTCTTCCCATAGGTCTTGCAGGCCTCTATTCTTTTCTTCAGGTCTCCTTGCTTCACTCTAGTATTCCCAAAGCTAAATACCTTCCTTTTCTGACCCTCGCCACTACCACTGGCTCCCTCGATCTTTACTACCCCATCTACCTTACCCTTATTTTTCTTAGTGAACCTTGCTAGTTCATTAAACTTGGTGGCGTATTGGGGAACCATCATGTCCCCTTGTTTCAACTCCAAAAACCGCATCTCCATCCTCCTTTGCATGCTTGTGGGAAAGTAGTTCTCGAAGAATATCTCCTTGAACCTATCCCACGTCATATTTGCTATCGCAACTCTAGCCTGATTGGTTTCCCACCAAAAGTTGGCCTCTCCCTTCATCATATAGGTCGCAAAGGCAACCTTTTAGGCCTCATCGACATTTGCTATTATAAAAGCCTTCTCTATCTCCTTAACCCACATTTGGGCTTCAATAGGGTCCGTAGTTCCTTTGAACTCCGGCGGACCCACGCTCTTGAAATCCTTAAAGGTAGTAGCTCGTTCTACTCCTAGATTTACGGGGATATTAGCCCCTGTTCTATTAAAGGCAGCTGTTATCAGATTAACAAACTCCTGCATCGGATTAACCGGACCTCCCTCTGGTTGATTTACGCTTGCATCTTGATTACATTGCACTCTTCTCAAGCGGCATTTTTGTTGATACAATAAAAAACATTAAAGTTATTATTCCTCTCTTTATTAGTTATCATTTAATAGTAAACAATAACTCCAACATCCATAACACATTGCTTTCCATAAAAAGGACTTATATTCATTCTTCGTAGTATAATACTACATTGGTTACATACACAGCCTAAGTTGATTACATTTCTTTCCCGCTATCGCTTTCTAAAAATTGGGATTTACAAAAGACTACACTTTACTATATAAAAAGGGCTTTACGTCAATACTAATTACACAATATTTACATATTAATCTATCTACCACTAGTCTACATCTGCCTCAAGGCATTATCAAAATCTGCCTTTGCAAGACCGACAATAATATCACGGCTAATAGTATGCCGTGTTTTCCCCACCTCCACCGGATATCCAGCTACTTGCTGCTGGAAATCCGTATTATAACTCCTATAGATATAAGACATCCTCCCTATCTTCTACACCTTAGTCTTTAGCTCCTCCTTGAGCTCAAAGACCTCGTGCTTTAAATCCTGGACTTTGTCCTTAGCCAAAATCCTCTCGTCATGATCCTGCTCCCACATGGACTCGACATTAGTCTTGCCCTCTATAACCATCTGGAGCTCTGCCTTCAACTCCTTGACTTCCTGACAGTAATGGATATTTCTATCCAACACTGACATGAAAAGAGACATCATCGACCCCCCAGGAGCTATCTCTGCTGCTATAGCCACCGGGTTAAAGGAAACTATCTCTACCTCCTCCTCTATCATCCCGTCAAATACTGACACGTAGTCAGCTTCCTCTGAGTCTCCAGACTCAATAATCACTACATCTGGCTCTCCTGCTATAGGGTTCGATATAACGTCTACTTGGTTCACCGATTCTTTGCTAATGGTTTGCTCATTTACAAACATCTCGTTTACTCCTGACATCTGCACAAAATAATTAAGCTGATTAGTACATGTCAGTAGAATAATAAAAATACATAACATAATCATAATGCATTTTTATAAGGTTATTTTCCTTTCTTGTACTTCTTTGACTCCTTTTAAGGTTATGACTAAAGGTTTTTAATCCCCCCCCCTTAAGTTTTATAACCTAAGGCTTTGATACCAACCTGTGACGCCCCCAAATCCGGGTCTCTTCCAACCCGATAGATGGTGCTACACGGTACTACCATTCATTCATTCATTCATTCATTCTTCTTACATAATAGAATTCTAAATTGATCATTTCAACCATTTAAGGTCATCCGAGGTTATGAAACCACAAAATCTATCATTCTTGCTCTCTAAACATATAAGATAGTTACAAAACTCATATTAGGCATGCTTGTGAGTATTCATAACATATATATGAAACTAACACTGCTTTAGTTAAAAATATGCTTCGTTCATGCTTTATTTGAAATATGATACCTAAGCATGGTATATATATGTTTATACTACATGAGTGAGTCTAAGAATGTCATTAAACATGACCACAGATATCAGATTTTAGTCCTCATGGTATCTTGACAATATTCACATTCAAAGCTTGCTAGTAGGTTCAACATGCTTATGTTTCCTTACTAATCTAAAAAACACGAGCTAAAAGTTTATTCATGCATTTCCAAGTCATACTAAGATGCTTTCAAAGTCAGAATATAAACCACGTAGAAATCATGCATGTTAGCTCACTAGACTAAGCTTTTTCTTGAAAATATTTTTAACGCAAAGCTTAATAAGTTTGATCATGCTCAAAGGAACTATGTACACTATAACATGCTCATCTATATGTATAATCAGTCATGTATAGCTCACTAGGGTCAAAATTTATAGAACATGATCTTTAACATAGTTTGTTTTCAAAACTTAAAGTCCAATTCCCTATTTAAACCATATGCATTCGTTAATCATGCAAGTCTATTAAAACATGTTCTTATTGAGTTAATATACTTGTATATATCTCTTACATATGTTTATATGCCAGCTTGAGTCATAACAACTAACTAATATTGATCAGGTTATAAAATGTAAGCTTTAATCGAAGCAGGATCAAGCTAATTGCTACTTACGCCTCATTATTAATCCAAATAGCGATTAAGTCAGACACTCGTTCGAGCCAGAACAAAGAAACCTCGGCATCTGTTCAGGCCAAACACAGAATTTATCCACGAAATTGATTCTAAACACTCATGTATTAGTTTAAACATGCTTACAAGGCCATATAACAACCATATGAACATTACCCACCCTTAATAACACCCAATTTCACATAATCAAAAATTTGAATTTCAAGAACCTAAAACTATGTTTACAGAAACAGAAATTGAAAGCAAGGAATGGAATGGAATTATACCTTCGTAAATGTGCAATGAACTTGCTCTAACTGAACTCTCAAGCTCTTAGAATGCTCTTACTCTACTACTTAGCAATTTATCAGAAAATTCTCAGCAACAAGAAATGAAGAAGTATAGCTGCTATTTATAGAAGAACACAAAACCATACATTGCATTTTCCCGTTGAATCAAACCCATGGATTATAGGATTGCATGAAGGTTATGGAGGAGTTGGTAATTAGTTGTTGGTTTGCATCATGAACACCACCCCCCCCCCCCCCCATTATCATTAGCTAGAAGCTTGGAAGAAATAGGCTTAGCCTTTTTGGTTTATAATGTGAATCGAGGAATGAGGCAATTGGACACTCATTTTGGGACAAATAAATTAACATAGTATGCTTACAATACTTAGCCCATACATTTGTACACATTTCCAACCTTATGCTATATCAACCATACATTAGCCACAACTTAATGTCACAATTTAATAATTAATGTTACAAGGTAGTAGATGTAATATGAAAATGTATCATACGTATAATCCATGTACATTTTTATCACACTGGTACACTTCATTAAAATAATAATTTACAATATGCTCATGGTATTTTATTTTAATATATACCCACATACATATTGTCACATAGATATTTCCTAACGTATTTATAACATATAGTTCCAATTTATTTAATCACATTGCCTCATACAATAGAATTTTATAAGACCTAATATATAGCCACACAATGCCACACTGCACTATATAGTATAGTTGTATATGCACATAAACGTTAATAACTTCTTTATTTATGTCAAATAAATAAATTATTCACTTCCTTGATTAATTAACACCAATATTAATTAATCCAATCATTATTGATTAATGTAGTTATGGATTTCCATAATCATTATTTATCTTTATAATATATTGCAAGTAATCACACATTATTCGTTCATTACTAAGAATTCAATATTCTACCACAACCATTAATAATTAATTAATATTACAATTAACAATTAATATTACTTAATTGCGCACTTTATTTCATGGTTCATTAATGTCACACACGCCACATAATTTGTGAGATCCCTAATTTTATGAAATGAAAGTATTCAATTTTCTTATAATTATTATTTTATTTTGGTTAAATTGAGAAAGGGTTAAAATTAAGGGTGATATGTGAATTTTTTTGCAAAGTAAGCAAGTTGATATAAAATATTCTTTGTGTCGGGGAATATTCGATTGGTCGGAGAATATTCGTTTTAACATGGAATATTTGTAAGACGGCATAATCATTGGTGGACCCCACAATGGAAGTATTGTCCTAGTTAGGAAACGACAAAAATATCTTTTTATAAAAATAACGGCGAAAGTTTTACCGTTAAACTGTTGAACTACCCGGTAGTAAAAGTATAGTAATACGCGTGGTTGCATAAGAGAACACAGTATTGATTATTGATGCTTATAGAAGAAGTCACTAAGTTATACTCAATTATTGCTACAGTAATTGCTGCATCATATCTCTCGTATTATTGATTCAATTATTGTCACAGTATCATCTGCATAATATTTTATATTATTAAATCAATAATTGAGACAACAAAGTTATTCATATTATTATTTGCAATATTGACAATGTCTAGAAGTTCTGTCAAGGAGAGATTTGGTCACCTAATTGCGCGCCAATAAAGAGAAATCCTTATCGGAAAGCCCCCTCTTTCTGGTAACGATCTGGTTGTTAGTATTGTGAGTTATAATATCAATGATGAATAAGTTCATGTTGGTTAAAGATGAAATTGATAGTTTCATTCTGTTGGGATTATTAGTGTTAGTGGAAATCGATATCTATTCTGATAATAATTGATGTCTAGAGGTTATATTGACCAATCGGGTAATTAATTGGATAAATGAGCAATTAATTGCTAATAATTCACTTGATTATAACTATTTGTTCACATGTGTGTACTATTGATTCACATAAATGTACTATTAGGGGAGGTGGTGCAAGATTGATAATACTTGCAAGACTAAATTAAAAATGGAGGTATAGATGAAGGTACTATACTGTAATTATTTTTTTGACATGTATAGAACTATTGAGTCACATGATTGTACTATTGATTCACATGATATACTATTAGGGGAGGTGGTGCAAGTTTGATAATACTTCCAGGACTAAATTAAAAATGAAGGAAAAGATGAAGGTATTATACTGTAATATTTCGAGCCCCAAAACGTGCAATTATCGAAACTATATTCTCCTATAAATAGAAGCTCATTCTTCCTTTATTTTCACCAATTCACTAAGACTCACAAGAGCATTTATAGAGAGAGAAGCTATATAGAGAGAAGCTATAGAGAGAAAGAAGAAGCAAAGTCTGCTACTTCACTACTCCAGTATCCAGTATTCTTCTAAGGTAAGGGATATTATTTATTTCATATTCTGAAGAGATATTATTTTTTTGTATTTGTATGAATATTATTTTCGTTCAATATTCGTAAGGAATATAATCTTCTTTCAATATTCGTAGGAATATTATTTTCGTTTAATCGTATGGGGTATTATTTCTTTCGTATTCGTAAGGGATATTATTTTTTTTCAGTATTTGTAGAAATAATATTTTCTTCCATACTCTGTAGTATGTGAGTAATATTATTTCGTTTCTTATTCCTAATTCTACACTCATTCTGTTAAAGTATTGCTTCTATATTCCATGAAATTAGTAGAATATCCTTGATATTTACGCTTCATCCAGTATCTTTTCATGGAAATATTATTTTGAGCTTACTTGATAATTATTGATCTTTTCATACTGAAATACTATTCATGATTTACTATTTACAGGTTACTATTCACCTGATTACTATTCACTCAAATAGTATTCACTCGAGTATTCGGGGTACTTTTTATGCCAAAGTACTATTCACGAGTTACTATTCATGGGTTACTATTCAGCCAATTAATATTCACCCAATTACTATTCACTTGGGTATTTGGGGCACTTTTCATGTCGGGATACTATCCACGAGGTACTATTCCTGAAGTACTATTCACAGGGTACTATTCGCTCGAAAAATATATTTCTTTTATGTCCAAATTATTTTTGATACATGAATATTATTCTTGAATTTTAATCCACAAAGCAGTATCATGTTGACAATTTGGATATTTTTAAACTCTGGATAAATTTAAAGTCTTTAATATTTATCCTTGATTTCGTTTGATTAATGCTTATATAATTGTCATCATCCTCATACTTATATTTTGATGAAAGTCATCTTTGGCTTACGTGCATAGATGGACTGTTGATTTGTATGATTATGACCAGGGATCATTCGGTATAATCATGACCCGTAATGTTACAAATGATGTGGTAAAAGTCCTCATTGGCCCGTAGTGCCTTGATGGACAGTTGTTGGTATGATTATGACCAGGGATTATTTGGTACAATCATGACCATTGATGATTACATGAATATCCTTGGCCGTGGTGTAGGGATGATTCGATGATGTGGTTTATTTATTAAGCTGAGTCTCAGCGATAAAGTTGATGAAAAACTTTTTAAATCATAAAAGATAGTAGATATCATGCTCCACTTGACTCTTCTAATGGATTGCTTGTTCCGTTGCAGTTAAACTTGTTGTCTATTATATTCTATCAGTTTAACACTGTTGAAGGCTAAAGATAATGTATTCTGCATTATCTTAGTCATAATATTTCTTACTGGACTAGTTGAGCTCACCCTTTTCTTTCACTGTTCTCTTCAAGAAATGAGAACATAGCTGGGACTAGTTGAGAAATGGAGTGATGGTCCGAGATGGTGGCTATAGTAGTCCTCACTATTTTTATAAAATAGTGCGATAATAATTGTAATGAGGACTCCATTGAGTGTGGATATTGTCTAGAAGGAAATATTCTTGTTTAAACTCTCAGCTATGTTTTGTCGTATTTTGCACGACAGTTGTATAAATGAAGTTTGTAGTTGAGTTCTGTACCATATATCTGGCGATTCAAGATGGGTGATGTATACCTGTTTTTGAGGGCGTCACATAATTGTTTTATTTTATTTCCAAAGTAGAAAAAATATATTTTCTCCAACTGACCACTGGCGTAGTCGCTGCTTAGTTTGTATCATTGACGACGACAATGCCTGCGTGCTCCTGGCGAGCAAGTGCCAAGACTAGTTTATCTTCAGCCCGTGTCAATTTGCATCTCTAAACTTGCTTTATATTACATGAATTACTGTCCACAAACATGTTACTACGAGCGTATTGATTACAATTATGAAATCATCTTATCAACACGATTAATCTTCTTAATTCTAGTTTTAATCTACATAATGGATTTCCTCTTTTCACATTATGCCACACAAGGCATTTCATAAATCCCAATGTCACTTCACACATCTTAATATGCATCGATCAACTACTAATCACTTGATTTAACCGACTCACAAAATAATAACACTTATATTCACAGAAATATTATTTCCATTAATATATTCATTTAATAATACGGGAAATTCTCGGGTATTACACACGATCATCAACTAAAGGATTCGTTGAATCAACAAAGTTTGATAACACTACAGTTGATCAATAACAACATAATATAGAAAACCTGAAAATCATATTTGAATCAATTATATATTAAACTCATGCTTGGAAATAACTAAAAAGCATAAGCATTGAATCAAATGATAAACCTTTGCTTGAACAATAATAAGCTAGGTCTATGATCTAATCAAATTAGAAATTGAATTACTGAACATGTGTTTGATTGATAACAAGCTGGAAATAAAGCTTGCTCATCATAATAATAACTTGTACAAACTAAATGAAATATGAAAGCTCAATGTTGGAGATTTAAGTTAAAGGAATTGCATTTAATATAAGAGATTGAAACTAAAGAAACTTGAATAACTATAAACAAGTTAGAATAACTCAACAATGATTAGAATTCAAAACTTGCTCAATCAAAGTTTGAGAGTAAGAAACTTGCCTCATGCGCAAGCTATAAATTTACAACTCATGTTCACCTACACATAGTATTAAAATCACAATATCTATTAGATATACTAACATCCACTTTCCAAAATAACACTCACCTCTAGTTAAACTTGTTATTTTAATACAAGTTCTACTTTACCATACACATTTCAGAATCACAAGTGTTAATTTCACAACAATTATTCATTATTCATTAAGTTTCTTAAATCATAGTATATCATTTTCAAAACTTACTAATTTAATACTTTAGAATTACTAACACATGATACGTTTCTGTTTTAACCTTTTCATTAAATGTTTCTCACATTAACATAACATTAAATTAAGTTACAATGGGTGTCCAAAGTCTGCAGAAGTAGTAGATTTCACTTACATTCGATCGACCATCGCACTACCGCACTCAAAGATTACCTTAGATTCCGATGCACACTGCGCTTAAGAGGTAACGCTACCAAGCTGGTACTAGTACTAGTACCAGTTTTGCAGAACGCGAGTTTCGACTCTGTTCTAAGCCAACAAACACGAATTTCATCCACTAACAGTAAATTTAACATATGCAATTGGTATAAAACTAACACAAACATGATTCCTCACATATTCATCAACTTAGAACAATTAAAAAACAACTTCAACTAATTTAAATCCTTAAATTTTATGTTTTCATACAAAAACCTTATTTTTGACATCCTTCATACAAATTCACGTTTTGATCACAATTCTACACCAAATTATTTCATTGAAACTATGTTCTCTTCGTTTCTTAATGAACTAACATACTCAAGGCTCAATTTACAATTTGGTATACAAAATAACTACCAAATTTTGTACTTTCATAAGCCATATGTAAAAGCATTCAATGTAAATACTTTTCATACTTCTTAAACATAATTAACATACAAATTCTTGTCTAAATGAAAATTCTAACATCATAAACACGTATAATCACAAATTATTAGTTATATATCAACAATTAAAAAAAATGAATTCACAGAACTTGAAGGTTTATGCCGTAAAACTCATATATATACATATATATGAATATATAACATTAAGGTTATGAATAATACCTTCAATTGCTTGAACAATCTTTGCCAAATACCATGAATCGCTCAAAAACTCAGAAATTTCTCTCAATCTATCTCTAGTCTCTCTCAAATTCTCTGAAAACTCTTTTCTTTTCTTAGTATTAGTATCGGCAAACTCTTAGTTAAGCATAAAACAAATAACTGATAGGGCCATAATACGCAGATTTAACATAACAGCTACTAAGTAATAAACGTATATCAGTTATAAAATATATTTTATATTATTTGATTTATTTTATATATTATAATTCACATTCAAAATTTAAAAATCATAAGGCTTAGTTTGGATAAAATTAATTAAAATAAAGACTTAATGTTTTAAGCCTTGTTTGGTAACCAATTTAAAACTCTTTTAATTTATTTTAATAAACAATTCAGTTTATAATTTATAATCACATATTATTTATTTGAATTTTTATAACAAATCTTAGTTACATAAACTAAGTACAACACACTCAATAAATTCTCCACTTCATTAAATTATCACAAAATTATAATCTTATTATAGTTTTATTTAATAAATTAACATAACACTTTCATTATTAAACTAAAACAACAATATAACCATTCATGTTATCTTTAGCAACTCTCTAACTATCAGATTAACATATTATTTATTAACAACAACCACATCAACAAAATATTTATTTAATTTAATATATATTTTAAATTACAAATAATACAATCTTGGATTGTTACAACGTCCTTCGTAGCTACTGCATCTTGGACAGTCATGTTAAACGTTCTGACAGTTGGACGGTTGGATGGCGTCGATCCGCCAATTATCAGTTTGTTGCTTCCCCCTTGCTGGATGCTTCCTCTGCTGTTTCCTTTGTTTGGGCAGTCATTAATCAGGTGGTTCGCCAAGCCACAAGTGAAACAACCCTTGATCTTCTTGGGCTTCGAGTAGTTAGGTGAAATGTGCCCTTCTTAGCCGCAGTTGCAACAAGTACTACGCCCTTTCTAGCACTTGCCTTGGTGGTTCTTCCCATACTTCAGGCATGCCTCTGTCCTCTTCTTAAAATCTCCACGAAACTTCCCCATTTGATTATTGTGATTTTTATTGTTGTGGTGATTCTCCCACTTCCTCTTTCCTAAATTACTGCCCCCGCTGCTGCTTCCTCCATGGTTATATCCTTTTGTGTCCTTACCTTTTGTGACGCCCCCAAAATAGGTATACATCTCCCATCTTGGGTCGCCAAATACTTGGTACAGAATACAAATACAACTTACTTATACAATTGTCATGTAAAATACGACAAAACATAAGCTGAGAGTTTTAACACGAATATTATCTTCTATATAATATCCAAACTCAATGGAGTCCACATTCTAATTATTATCAAACTATTTCACAGAATTGTAAGGACTACTATAGCCACTTATCTTGGACCATCACTCCATTCTCCGACTCGTTTCAGCTATATTCTCATTTCCTGAAGAGAACAATAAAAGGAAAAGGGTGAGCTCAACTAGCCCAGCAAAGAATATTATGACTAAGATAATGCAGAATAAATTATTGTTAGCCTTCAACAGTATAACAACTGATAGAATACAATAGACAAAAAGTTTTAGATCAACGACTGCAATGGAAATAAAAATCCATTAGAAGAGTCAAGTAGAGCATAATATCTACTATCTTCTATGATTTAAAAGTTCATTATAAATTTTATCGCTGAGACTCAAATTAATAAATAATCCACATCACTGAATTATCCATGTACTACGGGCCAAAGATATTCGTTAGTATCACATCCACGAATTATCCATGCATTACAGGCCAGGGATATTCGTGTAATCACCAATGGTTATGATCATGCCAACAACTATCCATCAATGCACTACGGGCCAATGAGGACTTTTACCACATCATTACGGGTCATGATTATACCGAATAATCCATGGTCATAATCATACCAATCAACAGTCAATCTATGCAATATGGGTAAAAGATGACTTTTATCATAATATAAGTATGAGGATGATGACAATGACATAAGAATTCAATTAAATAAGAGCAAAGGATGGATAAATTTTAAAGATTTTAAATTTAGCCAGAGTTTAAAAATGTCCAAATTGTCAACATGATACTGCTTTTTGGAGTAAAATTCAAGAATAATATTCACGTATCAAAATTAATTTGGACAGAAAAGAAATAATTTTTTGTCGTGAATAGTACCTCGGGTGAATAGTAACAGAATTAATAGTACCCCCGTGAATAATACCTCATGAATAGTACTCCATGAATAGTTCTTCGAGAGTAGTACTATATTTATGAATAGTACTGTATTTATGAATAATGCCCATGAATAATACTTTGTAAATAGTACCGTATGTATGAATAGTATCGTATAAATGAATAGTACTCTGGCATGGAATGCATAAAATTTAATAAGAATATTCAGAAAAATATCCTTGTGAAACGATACTAGATGAAGCGCAAATTTCAAGGATATTCTACTAATTTCACGGAGTATAGAAGCAATACTTTAACAAAATGAGTGTAGAATTAGGAATACAAAACAAAATAATATTACTTACATACTACAGAGTATGGAAGGAAATATTATTTTATACGAACATTGAACAAAAATAATATCCCTTATAACTATTGAATGAAAATAATATTCCTTGCGAATATTGAACGAAGATGATATTCCTTATGAATATTAAACAAAGATAATATTCATTACGAATATCGAAATAAAATTCTTTACGAATACGAAAAATAATATCGTAAGCGAATATAAAATAAATAATACACCTTACCTTAGTAGAAAACTAGATACTGCAATAGTGAAGTAGCAGAATACTCTTCTTATTTCTCTCTATAGTTTCTCTCTTTATAGTTGCTCTTGTGAGTCTTAGTGAATTGGTGAGAATGAAAGAAGAAATGAGCTTCTATTTATAGGAAAACATAGTTTCGATAATTCTATGTTTAGGGGCTCGACTTATTACAGTTTAGTACCTTCATCTTTGCCTCCATTTTTAATTTTGTCCTTCAAGTATTATCTATCTTGCACAACCTCCCCTAATAGTACATGCATGTGAACCAATAGTTCCAATAGTTCGTGGTCTTAAGACCCTCAGATATTAAAATTCTAACTTATTTTCTATTTTGATCCGCGGAACAAGTTCATTATTATTCAGCTTTCATTGTTCATCCTCATGTTGTTATCATTACTACTCCCTATATCAGTGAGCATTTGTTTGCTCACTCTTGCAATTAACACTACAACTAAAGTGGAGAAAGTTGATGAGCCATCTACTAGCAAAGGGAATGGCAAGATGTCCAAGTGTTGAAGACTTTTTGAAATTAATTTAAATGTTTAATGTTATGAGACTTGTTTTATTTTTATTCTGCAAACTTATGTAATAAATTAAATGTTAGATTACCTGGGATTATTTTGAGATGATGATGTAACCCTTTAAAGGGGAAAGATTATTGTTCAAGTTATTTAAATTATGTCTTTATCCTTCATGATTGGTAGTTAGATGTAATGGTTTTGGATAGTGAACACCAAATCCTGTGGAAATGGAGTACCTGGATTTGGGGGTGTCACATCTAAAATTCAGACTCCCTCTCTTGGGCCTCAGCCTCCAGCTCTTGGAGTTTGCAGTCTAACTCTAAGATCCGCTCCTCGTACTCTCCCAACATCCGGTCTTCGAATGTAGCCTCATCAGAGTCCTCCATGGGCTCGTCCTCCATAGGCTCTTCCTCCAGATTAGACTCTACAGGATCTATATCCTCCTCCTCATCATCATCATCATCGATATGAGCCACTACCAAAATGGGCTCAGCTGTTAATGGTGCCTCATACACTACGTGTATATCTCGGGGCTCCTCCTCTATCACTCTACTGGGTCCTCCCAAGTCTGTCATCCTACAACCACCAACATAAGACAAAACAAACAAAAACTCCATTATAATGTTAAATAAACATAAGTTCATTGTATAGAATGAAATTACATTCCATAACACACTAAGTCTCTCTCTATAAAAACTCTACATGAGTTTCATCCCTCTCTATCTTCTAAGTTCTTCTAAGTTATAATCTAAAGACTCTCGCTCCTAAGGGTATAACTACAGCTTTGATACCAACCTGTGTTGCCCCAAATTCAGACCACTCACGTCTCAAATTCGGTGCATCACATACTACAAATCTAATGACTAAATAACATCTCATGCAATGGAAATAAAAGAATAGATTACATTTATTTAATATAATCCTTCACGTCCTAAGGTTTCGTAACTTAAACATCTCTTACATACCTTAAAAATAATTGAACATGGTTTAAACATAACTAATATATAACACAATTTATGTATATAATCATAAAACTTCTAAATAAACATGAAGCTACTCTGTAGCTCTGCCTTGCCCTTATCAATGCCCGAGGGCCCGCCTTGCTCTGCCTTAACTGAAATGTTTTTAGGGAAAGCAAGAATGAGCAACAAGTTTGCTCAACAAGTAATATAACAATAAGGGTGTTCAATATAGTTTTAATTTCTCAAGAGTACAACAATAATGATAGTTCAAGGATAGCAAGAAGTATCAATGGATCTCAACAATAGTCGCTAATGACAGAAAATATCAATAAGATTCAATAATTAATCATTTCGAGATTTCAAATAAATAAATACTGAGCAGTCACTATGGACTATGACCTTCTACTAGAATTAACAATAATATATTGGTAACCCAACAAAAATGAGTACAACAAGTGATCAACCTAAAGTACCCTACGTTATGCATATCGTACTCAAGTGTGCACGTCAGTCTCCCAACAAATATAATTTCCCCTTCAAAGAAGGTTGTTCATCTCAGTCAATACCAGATTTTGCACCAATCAATTGGTTTGGATCGCTTTCAAATTATGATTTAGGTCTAGCCGAATAAAATGGGATAGACCGCTCTTTAAATGTATATAAGAACAATTATAAGTTCAATACTTGAAATCAAAGTTTAAGGAATATAAATAACTCTAATCTAACTATAAAGCATTATGTCATAAGATAAAAATCATACTTTCAATTGTTTACTTGTACAACCAATAATAATACAAGCTCAAGTAATGCTCAATAAAGAGTAGGGTTCGAGTACTTGCATCAAAGAAATAAGGTTTAGATACTTGCACAATATTTAAGTCGTGTAAGTTAGAAAACTTGCGTAATTGTAACGATAGAGAAATTTTTGTAATTAATTTAAATATTTATTGAATTAAATAAATATTTTAAATAATTTATTTATTGAGGAAAATAAATAATTGATGAATTGTGGTGAATTAATTTAGTAAATAAATTGATTAATGTTAATTAAATTGAGTAATGATAATTTTATCTAAAAGATTTAATTTAAGGAAATAATTAAATTAAATCAATTGCATAATATTTAAGAAAATAATTAAATTAAATGAATTGTTTAATATTAAAGAAAATGAATAAATTAAATAAAGTGATGTTTCTAATTTATTAATGAAATTAGATATATAATTATTTATTTTTTATAAGTATAATTATAATAAGATTATAATTATTATAATTATAAATTGTAAGCTATTTAAATGGATTGCATGTGTGAGAAGTGAAACTATATAATAAAAGTATTATAAAAATAATCTATTATGGGGGATTTGGTGTGTGGCCAAACAAGGCCTTGTGGTCTTTGGTCTAATTTAACTGACACGAACCTTTGGATTGTGACCTAACGTACGTGGGGGTGAGGGAGTATGTTTATTTCTACGCATGTTATTTCTTTCCCTAAGGCTAGATATCAGTGAATAACAGAGTTTTGAGAGAGAGCTTGGAAGAAGAGAGAAAACACAGTGATATTGGGGGTTGGAGAAGAAGGGTTTTGGGAAAGGATTGCTCTCAATTTTGCTATCATACAATCAAAGATTCAAGGTATAAACATTCCTATTTTTACTTTTAGTTTGGTGGTATATATATATATATATATATATATATATATATATATATATATATATATATATATATATAAATTTGATATGATTTGGAAATCACAGGGAATTATGGTAGATATATGTGAATATAGTTTTGCAAAATCAGTTAATCATCATGTATACTTGATACTTGTTTGTCAAATTTGTGAGAAATTGGTGTGTTGGAAGAAAAAAATAGATTATAGTGTTTATGTATGGAAAAGGGCTTTAGAAAGTACAAACGTTGATGCTCAATATGTGTTATAATCTACTATTTGATATTGGATTGTTTTAATACTTTAAGAAACGAAAGCGGCGTAGTTTAAATCGTGTTAATCGGCTATGTAACAAAGTCGTGGCGATCCAATTTGCTAAAAGTGTAAAAAAATGATGAAATTGGAAAAATTGGGGTTTTTATCCCTTAAAATTTAATATATATGATATTTGTGTGATGAGAATGGTGAATAGCATGATTATTGATGATATTACAAAGTTTTAGTTGCTAGGTTTCATGATTTCTATAGAAAATTGGAATGATTAGGCGACTGTTATATATATGTAGAGTCTTCTTTGCGGTTTATATACGTACGTGGCAAGCATTTGTAATAGTTTCGCCTACCACAAAGCGTAAATAACATAACACCGCACTGCTTGGTTTCTATATAGACAAGCACCAAAGACAAATTGCTTAGGTGCTAAAGGCTTGAAGCGTAGCAATTGCGCCATGCCATGCCCCGAGCTTAAGCGAAGAAGTTTGCTTGTTTGTAAGTCATGATTAGTGGACTTAATTAGATAAGCAAGCATGTTAATGATGTTTAAAACATAATGTGGACTATAATAATAGATTTGAATGTGATGTAATACAAAGTGTAAAATTTTTAAGTAATTATTTAAATAAGTTAGGAAATGAAACCAAATGTGATGTTTTCAAAAGTTAGAGATGAATGATTAAGTTATGTTGGATCATAATGAGATTTTAGATTTGTTAAGGATGTTAACCAACATGGTTGGGTGCTAAGTTAAGGTTATGGTCTAAATGATTGGTTAAACCCATAAAGCTAATATTCATACAACTAATTGTTGTTGTGATTTCAATGATATATGTAGGGTAATTGGCGAATATTATACTTGTGTAGCTTACATACAAGGCAAGTTTCTAAACCTTAACTCTTTACAATTGAGCAAGTTTCTTATCCTAAACATTTATTGAACAAGCTTTCTAACTTCATTCTTTTATTAATGAATGCAAGTTCCTAAACTTTTATTGAGCAAGACTATTGATTCTATCCTCATGAACAATTGAACAAGCTCTTGTAACCTAATTTGTTACATCGAATGAGTTTCACATTCTCATTTCTTGTTATTATTATTCAAAATGTATATTTCTTTAATTTATTGTTTCAAATAAGATTGTTCTAACTCTTTTGGAAATAGCACTTTGCATGTATATCATGGTTATTCAATTATACATTGTTGTTATTCGGTCCTTGACTTTGATAACCTTGTTCAAACATTTATTGTTATATTAAACCTTCGAGTAGTAATCAAACCTGTGACGCCCCCAAATCCGGTTATTTTATAACCCGACAGATGGTGCTACATTGTACTACCATTCACACACACATTCAATTGAAAAGCCTCAATAGAACGAATATGTCTTCTATATATTCAAAAAATATTAACATTCCCCCATGTTATTTATAACCATTACATTTTTTCTTGTCATAATATCAAATATATTACAATCATTTACCCTAAACTATTACATAAGTATTCTACGGGTTCGTCTTCGCGTTGCCCTTATCCTTGCCGGAGCCTTCGGTCCGTTCAATCTTAGCTGTATTCATATGGTTCAAGGAAAAGTGAGCATGACTAGCTCAGCAAGTATAACAATTCTAATAAACAACATACTTGATAAACTGTTACCAATCTTTCTCTACTTGTAAACCTTCCTTACTATACATCTTTTAAGTCCAGCATCATGCAAGACTTTTGATCATTTTGTACAAACTTCATACCGCAACAATGACTTTCTAATGGTGATGGTAAAAGTCCGTGACATGTATTTCCACATATAATACACTGGGCCGCACCGTAGCGTGACTCTGCAGAAGGTTGTGACACTTTGCTTGGCGCTGCAGCATTACCATTTGGCCTGGGGTTGGCGCCGAGGCGCCAACTCTGTGCCTCAGATAGCTTTGACAGATTATCAACTTTACAAAATTCTCGGACGCATAACTTCTTCGTTATAAGTCCGAATTGGCTCGTTCAAGAGCCTACGGTTCACAAATTACATACTCTACATGTTCATGCAAGAATTTTATCTATTTAACTTCGTTTGCTAAAAATTCACCTATTAGTTCATTTTTAACGAAAACGGTAAACGTTCAACGCTCGTTTCTTTGTTCTAAGTCGAAATCCGGTCATTTTTGAGTCCGCAACTCTATAATTCCAAATATGACTTGTCTTCATTGAAAACAAACATTTCTGAGTTCAAACACAAAATTTGACTTCTATTCCGAGAATTTCACGAATTCGACGATTATCGTTTAATCGTGTGAATTCCGGCGAAACTTCATTACTAACGATTTGATCATTGTTCTAAATGGATTCTAACCATCATATGAACATTTCAAACTACTTATTACATCAACTTATTTTCAAATTAGTTTTTGACTTATTCTTCATAAGTTCATGACTTAATAACTTATAAACTACTAATTTTCATTTCATGACTTATTCGGCTTAAGTCCGTTCATTAATCAATTCTTACATGTTCTTAGCATATATGCTTATTAGACTACACTTCTCTTATCACCCTACAATGATAGAGATAGAAGATTATTAGATCATAAGATCATTAACTTTGATGACTAACTTCTTCTTCTTGGAAATCTGGCAAAGGATATTTTGACTTAAAAGTGCTTATTCTCTCTAACCAATAATTTGCTTTGTATTGGAAGTTGTTGGTGTTTTGAACAAATGATAAATGACTAGGAATCTCCTTCTATTTATAGGAAAGCCAAAGTGAGGGCATTATGGACATTAAAACATCCCACCTCCTTAACTAACCTCTTTACTATTCATAACTTATCAACTAAGTAAACTTGCTAACCACTCATCTTTCTTGCACACCACATATAGTTCTTGGTCACCACTTAAAGTTCTTATTCACCAAGTTTAACCCACATCAACCTTGGTTGCTCCATGGATCAAGCCTAACCCATTGGATCATTACATTGGGCTTAAGTTAATTAACTTAGCTTATTCATTTTGGGCTTGCATTAAGTTACTTTGGGCTTCATATAAACTAACACTTGGTTTAATCCTTGATACATCTTGGGCTTGTCCCTTAATTCTCATTATACTTATACTTCATACAATATCCACCATTCCATTCATTTTGTCTTTAATCCTTAACGTTTTTAATTTAAGTACGCATGCAAAATATTACGTTTTCCATACTTAGATTATTATTACATAATCCATCTCACCTTGATATTATAACGTTGCGTATTTCTCGGAAGTTAAAAAATAATTCCTGAGCAAAAATTGATGAATAGTGTTTTTCGAAAAATTTCTCGAAAAACTTTTATTTTCGTCTTGGAAATTCAAAATTGATATAATTCTATTTATATTTTAAAAACAACAAAAATAATAATTAATACTTTATAATTACTTTACACTTATTATATTTATTTATATTAAAACTAATAATTAAATAACTTTATATTAATTTTAAATTTTAAAATTTCATAAATTAAATTTAAAAAATTAAAATATATCTCTAATTTAAAATGGGAGTAATTGCTTTTGCCTTGGATTCTTTAAACCACTAGAGCTTTTGCTTGATTGATAAATGTTTTGTCAAAATTACTTTTTGTTAAAGTTATAGGTTTTAGGTGTAAGAGCACTTTTGAGATAAATTAAAATATGTTAGTACTTTTGTAACTTTTTGTGCATTAAATTTTAAACTCTTTTCAAAAAAATTATAAATTTCTATGAAAATTATTGTCGTTGATAATGTCACGTTCGAATGTGTCATTAAATACATACTTTTCCGTCTCGTATTAAACGTCTTAATTAGTTTCAATACGTTAATTAATAATATTTTTTTTATCTAAACTGTCCTTCTAAATTAGTACTACCTTCGTTCCACAATAAGTGACTAAGGTTGGAGATGACATTGGGAGTTGAGGTTGAAGCTTTTACTAAATCCCCAAAGAATAATGTCATTCTTTGACTAAAATAATAATTAAGCTATTGCTTATAAGGCATGTTTCAGAAAGTACGATTAGCCAATTAGTTAGTAGCTTGCAATAATGTTCTGAATTGTATGGCTTATCTTTCTTTCAACATTGATGTCAATTATCAATCACTGATAACAATGTTGATTTTAGAATCAAGTGCAAAGAGATGTGAGGCTTGGCTATAAGGAAAATGAACAGATGACAAGGTGCACGTTTTGCAGTCATGATCGGTTTAGGCCTAATAAAGAGGGTGTGACTATAAAAAAATCAAGTATACCGTTTAAGATTCTAAGGTATTTTCCAATAACACATCGACTAAAAAGATTGTACATGTCTTCAAGAACAGCTGAACATATGAGTTGGCATGTGAAATCTCCAGCTAAAGATGGAGAACTAAATCATCCCGCAGATGGGCAGGCTTGGAAAGATTTCAACTTAGCACCTCCTGGGTTTGCATTGGAACTTAGAAATGTGAGGCTTCGATTGTCCACCGATGGTTTCAATCCGTTTGGCCACTCAGCTGTTCCGTAGTCATGTTGGCATGTGATTGTCACTGCGTACAACTTGCCTCCTTGGATGTGTATAAAACAACCATACTTATTTCTTTCACTCGTGGTTCCTGGTCCTAAGAGTCCTGGAAAGAACTTAGATGTTTACTTGAGACCTCTTATAGACGAGTTGAAGTTATTGTGGGAGGATGGAGTACAGACTTGGGATGTTTCAACAAAAACAAATTTCAACCTTAGGGCAACGGTTATGTGGACTGTAGACACTCGAAATTTTCTGCACTCCTATTCCTAACATTGCAGGAGGGTAGATTTATCTTTTGGAGATAACCCTGAAAGACAACTTACATCCATGCCGGATACTACCGGATGTTCACTCCAACCCGGAACACAAACCCAGAACATCATCTAAAATCCGGACACACCGAGTGTCGTATCCAATCTCGGAGATAACCCCAGATATGCAGATCAAAAGATCGCAACAACACCGGAGAGAGAGGGCGGTCTGTCTCTACGGCGATAACACCGCGACGTTCAGCTCCAGTCCTAGAGACAACACTGGGAGTAACAACCGCATCCTTGGTGATAACCCCAAGGGATGCCATTACAGTTTCGGTGATAACCCCGGAAATGCTTTTTGCAAACACATGCAATCAGCTTCAATCCAGATTACAGTGAGGCATACAAACAAGAAGTCCAATCTCAGATGTAACCCTGAACAACGTCTGCTTTTCTCTTAAATCGGCGATAACCGTGGTGAGGAGTCAACACGTCATCTTATTATCTCAACAAGATGATATCATAACATACCAACAAGTGTTCCAATCTCAGCTGTAACCCTGAGCAACGTCTACTTTCAACTCAAACCGGCGATAACCTCGGCAAGGAGTCACACATCATCTTGTTCCTTCAACAAATGGCACGTCGTCTCAACATTTCATACATACATACAACAATGTCCCATAAGAGCCGAGGATTGACAATCCCGAGTGACTATTACGTGTGGTAGTACTTTGGATATAATTTGAAGCTTGAAGACAATGGGCATAGACCCCTCTTCCTGACTTCGTACAACCTCTAATCCATGTCATTACGTAACTCTCGACACAAGCAATCCGAAGAAGTACATATATACTTCGTTCGGATGCTCAGATTGAAGTTCTGCAAGTTCGAACAGACATTACAGTGCATGACTGCACGTACTACGAGACAACGGGACCTGCGAGGCTCGAATCCACCACGACCACCGCGGTACAATTCAATACGCAGCAGGTGTACTGTAATGGCCATCGATCTATAAATATAGGCTTTGGGGTCAGCCATTTGAAGAGAAGGAGAGAAGGAAAAAGGCGAGGAAACCCTATCCATTTTGCTATGCATACACATCTTTTGAGTGTTTCCTCTTCTTTAAACACTAGTTAGCTCACATATAGCTACTTTTTATCCGGCGGGAGGTGAGTGTTTATCCATTTAAAGTCTAAGAAGTCTACTTTGGCAGCCCACTGTAAGACTTCTTACATTCTATAAAGCCTCTTTCTCATATATCACACACTATTGTACACGTTGATAGTCGCGTGAGTGTGTTTTCCCGGACTTCGGTTCGTGGTTTTCAATTCTGTCTGTATATATATATACTATATATGTATATATTTCATATATATGGACTAACATTATCGAGTTATGCCTTGATTGAGCCTAGACTTCGGTCTGGAGCGTTTATCTTCTTATATAAATATATATATACTTATATATATAAACTGTGGTCAAACTCTGTCTGATGAGCCTGGATTTTAATCGCTTTTATATATATTTATATATAATTTCCGTCAGACATGTCTGATGAGCCTGGATTTTACATCTGGTGCGTTTACTCGCTTTTATATATATACATATATATAATTGTTTTCGGACATATTCGATGAGCCCGGATTTACATCAGGTGCATTTATTGCTTTTATATATACATTTTTACATATATATATATATATATATATATATTTAAATTTCTGTCAGGCTCTGAGTCTACTTATTGGCCTTTTACAACTTTTATTTACATTCTCATCCAAATAGGGAGTTCACTTACGTGGCGATTGATCACTTTTATAGCTTTATTTACATTTCGTCCACTTTGAGTTTACTTACATGGCGGTTGATAATGTTCATATATATATATATATATATATATATATATATATATATATATATATATATATATATATATATATACAGATCGATCAACCACCACGGCAAGCAACTCCATGGGGGATCGAAAACGTAAATATATAAAAGTGATATATCATGTGAGCCTAGGAATCATGTGATCACAGGTTCAGTCTACTGAATCTAGATTCGGTTCCCATGATGGACATTTTTAGCTGTAAGCAGCTTGTACATTATTTTACAGTGTCTGAGTTTCCTTGGATGGTCGTCATGCCCATAAGGAGTTCGGCACTGCTGTATATTATTTTCTCAAGGATGCTTCGCATCTCGAAAAATAAAAGCAAACAAGCCGAACATTTAATAAAATAGAAGTATGAAAAGGTCTCAATTCCTATTGAGCACAGGGTTTGAAAAACCTCTTTTGTAAAACTTCATTGCTATATATTGGTTAAAACTGAATTTTTCTATAAAATTCAAACCTTGTGTATATAGGTGCGAACGAGGCCTCGCACCACTTTCAAATAAATTGCACATTGATCCACACACACACACACACATTCATATAACAATTTCTTTGAAGAGTGGCGGTCACCGTGGTAACACGGATGTCGGGGGGTGCCTTACACCTTCCCTCTGCATAATCAAGCCCCCGAACCCTTAATGAATCTCAATTTCACAGACCCGTTTAGCAGTGTCAAATCACTGGGTCAATGTGCTAACCTTTTCAGTTGCGTTAGTGCAACCAGTTAAATACACCAACTAGCGACTCTTAAAGTCAATCGTCGACGTTATACATGTCGGACCTTTTTCACTTATTTTTTCAAACAAATCTCACATTAACATGAGAACACCAAAGAACAAGTAACGAAAAGGGACACCAAAAATCCCAACGTCGACATGGACTATAAGTGACTTCCCAGCTTATGGTATGTTAGCTGGATGGAGTAGACACGGGAAGTTGGCTTGTCCGTATTGTATGGAGCATATAAAGTCTTTCAATCTATCAAAAGGTCGAAAGTCTTGCTGGTTTGACTGTCATCATCGGTTATTGCCGGTAGATCACCCGTTTCGAAGAAATAGAGAACACTTCAGGAAAGGGAAAGTAGACAATGACATGCCTGCACCGCGATTATCGGGAAAGAAGATGCGAGATCGTGTGATGAGATTGCCGATTATCCCATTTGGTAAGACTGATACCATAAACATAATAAATGGGTTTGGCAAATCTCATAATTGGGTTCGGAGAAGCATCTTTTGGGAACTACCTTATTGGTCTACAAATTTGATACGTCATAATTTAGATGCGATGCATATTGAGAAGAATGTGTTTGACAATGTGTTTAACACCGTGATGAATGTTACGGGGAAGACAAAAGATAATGATAAGGCACGTTTGGACATAAAAGATATTTGTAAGCGTCCTGGATTAGAACTTTATGAATCTCCTAATGGTAAGATTGTCAAATCGCATGCAAGGTACACATTGTCCAAAAAACAAGTTGAAGATGTGTGCACATGGGTTAAGTCTCTGAAACTACCAGATGGATATGCGTCAAACATTGCAAGGTGTGTTACGGGTGGGAAATTGCAAGGGATGAAGAGTCATGACTGTCATTTATTCATGGTGAGAATCATGCCTATATCATTTCAGGATCTGCTTGATAAACCAATATGGGATGCTTTGACGGATCTTATTCGTTTCTTCAAAGACTTATGTTCAAAATCATTAAATGAGAAGGACATGTCTATACTTGAAAAAGAACATCATAGAGATCACGTGTAAACTGGAAAAAATATTCCCACCTGGTTTTTTTGACTCCATGGAGCATTTTCAAATCCATCTTCCCTATGAAGCTCGTGTTGGGGGTCCAGTTCAATATAGATGGATGTACCTTTTCGATAGGGTGATGGGAAACCTTAAGAGGAAGGTGAAGAATAGAGCTTATGTCGAGGGGTCGATATGTGAGGCATACAGTTTTGATGAGATATCTACGTTTGTCTCAGACTATTTTTCGGATGAAGTCTTGACAAAGGCCAATCGAGTATCGAGACATGATGATGGGGGAAATGTTGAACTAAATGGTCGGCTCTATGTATTTGGTCTATCGGGCCCCGCTTATGGAAAAGGGAAGCGCATATTCCTCTCTGAACAAGAATTACATGCTGCACATACTTACATTCTTCTCAATTGCGAGGATATTGACGAATTTATGAGGTACACATGTAAACTTGATAATTTATCTTTTAAATTGAAAATTTATTCCAATATGTTAATGTTTATAACATGGTAAAGATTGTATGATGACGAGTTAAAAGTGAAGCATCCCGGCATAACTGATAAAGATATTCAAATTAATCGTGATAAAAAATTTGCACTTTGGCTAAAGGACAAAGTAAGTTCAATTTCTTAAGCACGTAATATATATATATATATATACACTCCATATTAACTAAGACTTCATTTAATAAGATGGAGTTTTTGTAGGCTTTGACTGAGGGATCAACGATTCTGGCTAATGTACAAGTCCTAGCTATGGGACCAGACAGGGACCAAGTCAGCCGCAATGGTTACAAAATAAATGGTTGTGAATTTCATATAAAGGCATATGGGCACGGTAAAAGAACAACGAACTCTAGAGTGTGTTTCCAAGGAGAATGTTATAATGAGCTTGGTCGTGCCTTTTATGGGGAGTTGGAGGAAATAATAGAGTTGTCGTACAAGGGCACGTACGGGGGTCATATTCACTTGTTCAAGTGTCGTTTGTTTGATTCAGAAAAAGGGATACGTCATGACAGACATGGAATAGTCGATATTGACCTCCATAGATCTGCGTACTCCAACGAACCATTTGTTTTACCAACTCAAACAGTACAAGTATACTACACTTCTAGTCCTGTTAGGAAAAGGGATAAACCGCCTATAGATTGGCAAGTTATAATTCATACTCCCGCGCGTAGTCGTGTAGAAGTAGTTGATGGGGAGATTTACCAAGAGCAGATACTTCATAGTCAAACTATAATAAATATGGAGGATGATAATGAAGTAATCCAGTTAAATGGTGGAGATGAACCACATGAATTAGATCCTGAGTCAATACTTGTGTCAGATGACATTGATAATGAGGAGGAAGAGTTATTGACTGAATCTGACACTTAATTTGAAGCAGGTGATGGTTATGAATCTGCAACAAGTATACAAGATGATTCTGAATCAGACATTGACACTTGAACAAATGAAATGTATGTTTAGCATTACATGTTTTTTATATCATTGTCATGTTTATGTACTAAACTATTTAAATGCAACTTTTGTTTATTGTCATTTATAATCATATATATACATGTTTATAGCACTGTCATGTTTATTGTCATTTTATATATTCATATATACATGTAATAAAATATAACTCATAATAACATCTTGAAATTTGTAATATACAGATGGCTTCTGAAGCAGTGCAGAAAAAGCGCGGCTTGGGTAGGGGGCCTAATCATGTGCCCAAGGCCCCTACAAATCCTGATGATCGGATTCTTATTCAGATTTGCCCTCCTCCGAATAGCACGTACGTCCCGCATCATTTATATATAACTATTTTATAGTGAATTGCTTAGATGTAAATTGCTTTAATATATCTACTTATCGTTGATGTAAATTGTTTTATATTATAGTGATTTTTCAGATAATAAGATCGTCAAGTGCATATCACAATTTGTGTTTACGAAATTGGCCTTACACCGTGATTACGTGATGAAACACCTATCACCCACAAAGATGTTTGTTTGAAATTTGAATTTCAAGTATGTTTGTTTTAATTATGACAGATAATTTAATATTCTAAGGATAATTGTTTAGTAATGTTATTATTGTTGTTTTATTTGCAGAAAAGGTATAGATGGGAGGACGCGCAGGCTTTAGTGATTCAGACATTATTCTGGCAGAAGTGCGCCGTTCGCACCAAGGATAATTTAAAGAAAGAACGACAAAAAACCCTTTATAATGCCGAGATCGACCATCCAAGCCAGGGAGAGGATTACATGCACGAGCATAGCCCCTGGTGGTGCACCCAGTCCATATGGGCTGAGATATGTGCCCAATGGAGAGCTGAGAGCTGGGTGAAAAGATGAAAGACTGCCGCCAACAACAGATCCTCAGGTGTACCCGATGGCGAGAAGGCTAAAGGAACGTACAAGGGCGACAATATTTCACAATTGCAGTATATCACTGCCAAGGTACGTATTTACAAGTTTTAATATGTTTACAATCATGAATTGTATAAAATATATCACATTTTTACTTAGTAATATTGTGTTATTTTTTGTATAGGAGTCTCAGTCTCGAGGTCAGCCTATCCATTGGTTGGATGTGTATGTGGCCACCCGTGATGGTCTGCCTGATGCTATCCAGATAGCGGTAATAAGTTTTAATTAACAACTTGATCTTGTTTATCAATGCTTACAGAATTTATTTTTAACTATTTAATTGTTAACATGATGACAAGATACTTATAAGCGTTTATTGAATGAGCGTTATCCTGAAGGAACTCCACGTTCGCCTATTGATCAAGAGTTGTGGGAGAGGGCGTCTGTTGTGAAGAAGAACTACATTAAATGTCAAGGACAACGACGACACCCATCTTTCAGTGGCTCAGGAAGCTCTGCTACCTAGTCTTCACAGTCATCGAGTCATCCAGCTATTCATACTCCGGCTGACTGTGTGAGAGCTATATGTCAAGATTAAGATCTTCTGAAGATACTGGGTGGGCATCTGGGGGCTCTGAGTCCTGAGGAGTCAGCTGAAGCAGTAGCGGCAGCAGCAACATCACAGCATGGGGATGGCGACGAGGTATAAAATCAATTTGTTGTATATATTGTCATATTATACCAATATTAACATAGTTAGTATATATTTGTAACTTGTTTTATTATTTTGTTAATTTTAGGGTGATCAAGGAGAAGCTAATCAAGACGCCGATGCTTGACGATCGATAGAGCTGTGTTTTGTAGTTCTTTGAGAATTTTGTACTTTTATATTCATTCATGTTACT
This sequence comes from Panax ginseng, assembly GCA_020205605.1. Classification (NCBI taxonomy): domain Eukaryota; kingdom Viridiplantae; phylum Streptophyta; class Magnoliopsida; order Apiales; family Araliaceae; genus Panax; species Panax ginseng. Next base: position 98,472,514 of record CM035128.1, on the reverse strand, counting down.
TAAACATTAGATTTGTTTATATTTATTCAATTCATATTGGTTTAAAGGTTTATATAGTTTATATACTAGTTTGGTGTATGTGTTTGGTGGATTCATTGATGTTTACATTGTTGTGCAAGATGTTTATATTGTTGTGTATGTGTGTTGGGATAAAGCAGGTATAAAACAGGTACAAGTTTTTTGGGAATTCTACTAAACAGCAAAAATCTATTTTTTTTAGTTTTTTCAAATCAATGATGACCGACGTCGTTATTTGATATTCATTAGCTTATTCGCTAAACATTTGAGGATATCAATGATCGTATCGCGATCACCGATTATGATCACCGATTGCGATCGTTTATGATATGGACCACGACAGTTTTTTGTCCTGAGCCATGCTGACTCAGATTAGCGACCAAAATGACAATTTTGGTCGCTAATAGCGGTCGCAAACATATCGGTCGCTAATAGTGGTCATTTGGTGTGCACATCGATGACGTGATTTTATCTGACTATCGCCGATCGCTTCAACTGCGATCACCGATAGTATCTACAACCGACAAAGGTCGCTTATACGCGGTTGCTGATATGCAGTCGCTGATAGACCCTTTTCTTGTAGTGTACGTGCAAAGATGGACTGTTGATTATTGGGTTTATAATTGTATATCTTTGGCTTACGTGCAAAGATGGACAAGTGTATGACATGATCATAACCACTGGTGATAATAACGAATATCCTTGGCCCGTAGTGCATGGATAATTCGATGATGCGATTGGCAGGATCATGAAAATTGGTTAACAGTTGAATGTCTTTGGCTGTAGTGTACTGCCAGACAGTTAATTGGTATGATTATGACCATTGGTTTTATAGTTGAATATCTTTGGCCCGTAGTGCAAAGGTAGACAACTGATTGGTATGATCATTGTTATTACATTTGAATATATTTAGCCTTTGGGGTAAGGATATTGAATAAACATTCTATTAAGCCTTTGTTGTAAGACCCCAAATAATTAATAAATGAAATTTAATTTCCTCTAATTATTATTTTGAAATAGTAAGGGTTGATTTGATTAATGTGGATAGTTATGGGTAAAATACGCAAGTATTTCAAAATAAGAAAATGGTTATAAAATATTCATTATTGTCGGGGAATATTCGTTTGGTCGTGGAATATTCGTACTGTCGGGGAATATTCGTACAACGGCGCAGCCATATGTGGGCCCCATAACGGAAAGAGATTGGAGGAAGAAAACGACAAATATAAGTTGTTTAAAAATAACTGCCAGTAGTTATACCGCTTTACCTCGTTGGAATACCCTTGGTTAAAACACAAGAATACTGGCGTTGTTGCCGCACAAGAAGACACCGGTATTGCACCAATTATTGATTCTTACGTAAGAAGGCACTACTCAATAATGGTAACAGTAATTCTTCGTTCAAAGATTTTATTAATTTAATAATTGTTGCGTTGATATTTTATATTGTTGTTGTTTCAATAATTGTCATTACATAGTATTTTTCATTATCGAAGCAATAATTCATATTATCTGAATATATTATCGAAGCAATAATTCATATTATCTGAATAATATTATTAGATAACATTATTGGCAATGTCTAGAAAGTTCTGCCTAAGGAGAGGTTTGGTCACCTAATCATGCGCGCCAAGATGGGAGAAATTCTTATTAAAAGCCCCTTTCCAGGAACCGCCTGGTTTGTCAATATTGTGATTACGTAATATTATTTGTGAATAATTAATTATTGATTTATATGATGAGAAAAATAATGATTTTATATGGATATAGATGGAGAAATTTTTAAATGTGACAATTGTTGAAAATTAAAATTTTATCTTTTTACGATAAAATAATTCATTTAAATATATTATTATATTTTTAATAATATAATAATGGTGATATTTTTACAATGAAAGTGTGATATATGAGTATCTGAGGAGAAAGAGTATTTTTGTTGCAATAAATGTTTAAAACATGTTAAACATGTCTCATGTGGACCCCATTTCTTGATCGAAATTTGATTATAAATTGTAAAATCGCCTGCTTTGATGATTTCTTTCAATTTTTGTTTGGAATTTGGAAAAACTTTCTTCTGCAAAGTTGTAGAGAATTGAATTTCCTATAAAAAATTGCGAGATTTGAATTTTCTGATAAAATGGCTATTTATTATGAATTATTGAAGTTCTGAAGTTCCGAAATAATTATTTTTTAAAAGTTTTAAATTTGTTTTAAAAGAAAAAAGTTTTTGTGGTTGGTTGGTGGGCACATGTGTTGCAAAATATGCTGAAATCAGAATTTCCAAGTTTGCATATGATTTATATAAATTTATTAATATTTTATTAAATTTTCTACTTTGGTGTTCTAAGCATTTTCCTATAAATAGGGTGCTTAGGTTAGAATTGGAAATCACAATAGAAATTGAAGTTTTCTCTCTCTATATTATCGAGCGTATTCTTGTGAGTATTTTGAGTATAGTTTGAGTATTTCTATACGGTGCAAGTTCAAGTCATAGCCTATATCCGGTGTTTAAATTAGAAATCTTGATCTTTCGAGGTAAGGGATATTTTTTTTTCCGTAATGATATTATTTCTTCAATATCATTATGCTGAAATATTGATCTGAAGTTTTTATCAAATTTGGAACTTTTGGTGTCGGAGTTACTATTCACGTATACGGCACTATTCACGTATACGACACTATTCACGAATATGGCACTATTCATCGAAAAATGAAAATTTTCCCTTTTCGTCTAAAATATCTATTGTGGATACTAGCTTTGATTATATCCATGTTTTGATAATTCTTGAATTTTACACCACTATGATTATTTTTGAGGTATTTTTGGACATAGATAAAACAAAGTACGAATCCTTAATCCTTAATCCTTGTTATTTTGTTTCACTGGATTCGTTTCTTTAAAAATATTTTTCATCATCCTCAGTCTTAAATGATGATATTATTGAATATCTTTGGCCTGTAGTGCAAAGATGAATGATTTCTGATGAATATCTTTGGCCCGTAGTGCAAAGATGAACATGTGTTTAGATGAACATGACCAACTGATGAATATCTTTGGCCTGTAGTGTAAAGATGAATATTTGATTTTAGATATATATATTGATTGAGGTTACAGGGATAAAAGATAGACGATGAACTTTTAAATTCATACATAGAAGATAGTAGTTTGCATTCTCTACTTAACTCTTCTAATGAATTATTATTTTCGCTGCGAAAATTGATTTAAAACTTGTTGTCTATTGTATTCTATTAGATTTTTCCCTGTTGGAGACTAACGATAATTTTTTGTATATTATCTTAGTCATAATATTCTTTACTGGGTTAGTTGAGCTCACCCTTTTCCTTTTTGTTCCATTTTTCTTCTTAGGAGGCGAGAATATAGCGAGTACGAGTCGTGGTATGGAATGAAGGTTCTAGAGAGAGTTGTTTAGTAGTCCTCACCATTTTTGTAAAATAATATATTAATAAATGTGATGAGGATTTATTTGAGTATAGATATTGTCTAGAAGATAATATTTGTATTCAAACTCACAGTTTTACTGTTGTAATAATAAAGTTGTAGTTGTTTCTATACCATGTATTGACAACTCAAAATGGGTGATGTATACCTATTTTGGGGGCGTCACATTTGTGGCAAGGAGAAACTGTTGATTTACATGATTATAAATATGAATTGTGAATTTAACTATAATCTTTGGTGGTTCAGGTGATGACATATAAGAATTAAGTTATGAATGGACTTAAGCCGAATAAGTTGAATAAGCAACTTGAACTCTAATAAGTTGTTAGAATCACTAAGAACTTAGCATATGTTTGGCATATGATATTAGTATGTTGAATATAGTATGAGAACATTGATTGATGGACTTAAGTTCATAGAAAGTCATAAGAATGAGGATTTGTAGTTCATAAGTTAAATAAGTCATTGACTTATGAGAATAAGTCAAAACCTACTTTGATTATAAGTTGGTGTAGTAAGTAACTTGTGATGATCATATGTTGGTTGAAATCCATTTAGAATCATTAAGAATGTAGTTTTGCCGTAATTCACACGATTGGATGATTATCGTCGAATTCGTTAAATTCTCGGAATGGAAGTCGTATTTTGTGTTTGAAGTCAGAAATGTTGGTTTTCGATGGAGACAAGTCATATTTGGCATTATAGAGTTGGGGACTCGAAAATAACCGAATTCCGACTTAGAACGAAGAAACAAGCGTTGAACGTTCACGAACGTTTATCATTTTCGTTAAAAACGAACTCATAGGTGAAATTTTAGCAAACGAAGTCAAATAGATAAAATTATTGCATGAACGCATAGAGTATGCGTCCGGACCAATTTTGTATGGACCAATTTGGACTTATAACGAAGAAGTTATGCGTCCGGGAGTTTCATGAAATTTTCAAAATTTTGCAAACGTACGAGGCACGAGTCCGCGTGGCCATGGCGCCGACTCACAACAACCTTAGCCCGTGCAGCTTGTAGTAAAAAGGTCGAACCATGCATACTGCTAACTCGTGCCGCGATGCGAGATGCAAAGTTATGTGTGGTGCCGCGGCGCCAGTCCTAGAGTCTTGTTGGACAAGAATGTTTACAAGTATAGAATGAAAGAGAACTCTTTGGTAATGAACTAAGGTGTTAATATAACATTGTTAAGGCATTGTTAGAAACTTAATGTATGATGATTAGAGATTAATAATCAATTGAATGTGAACGTAATGTGAATGACGTAATGAAAAGCCAAAAACCATAATAATAGATTTAAGTCAGGATTTTGATTGAGATGAAGGGTAAGATATAATAATATACCTACTTGATTATATAAGACCTAATGTGGTACGTTATATGATCATGTATTGTAGAAACGTAGAGACTTAAAGTGTACATGTGATAATCAGTAAGCAAACACTGAAGGCAAGTATTCTAACCCTTGTTCCAGTTCAGTCTGGACAAGTTTTGTAATTCATGTATTCTCATCACATGAATTCTTGAATGATGAAGTCTAGAGCCAAATCTTTCGACTAGACTTATATTATGATTCTGTCAAGCATGATTTATGTTTTTCGAGTTATATTGGTATGGTTTTTAATCGAAGACCAAGTATGCTAAAATGATTTTGTCATTTAACGACAGGCACGTGAGGTTGCCACAACTTAAACGTATACAGGTTTAATGAATGTAGTGTTGATCAACATAGAATACTATGGGCTGATCACCCAGAAGTGCTCGTAAGCTATGCCGGACTTACTGACTTAGTGTCGGGTTGTCCTTTCAAAAGAAATTATGAACTGCTCATAGTTCTAAGCCTTAGTTGATATTCTACTGAATATTGTTGTTGGAAAACGTTTTGAATGAAAAGAGGTGCTATTTTAAATTATCGATAGTACTTCGTAACTATTGTTTAGTTACTGAAGATATATGAGTTCTATGTTTCAAGCATGTTGTTTATTAGAATTGTAGTACTTGCTGAGCTAGTCATGCTCACTCTTGCTTGAACCATATGAACACAACCAAGATCGAGCGGACCAAAGGCTCAGGCAAGGACAAGGGCAAGACGAAGACGAACCCTTAGATTACTTATGTAATAGTATAGGTGAACGATTGTAATATATCTGATATTATGACAAGAACAAATGAATGGGTTATAAAGAACCTGGGAAATGTAATATTATTTTGGATATATAGAAGTTATATTAGTCCTTTTGAGACTATTCAATTGAATGAATGAATGAAGGGTAGTACCGTGTAGCACCATCTGTCGGGTTGGAAGATACCCGGATTTGGGGGCATCACATTCACTCTTCTATCTTTTTCACACACATTCCATCTAGCTAGAATCGTTAGCACAAACTTAATGTTGCCTCCTTTTTGGTTTAACAAAATGGACTCTAACTCATGCAAGTATACATGGGTCAACAAGTAGTACATAGTAAGAAAGTATCGATCCCATGGAAAAAGGTGATAAATCTAAATTATCATGCAACAACTTAATCACTATTTATATATGCTCAGACTATCAATCAATAAATGAATTTATAACTAAATTAATCATCAACAAAATAAATAGATATTACTAAGAGGTGGTAATCAAATTTGAAAGATATGGGATTCTAATATCATCTTAAGCTTCATCTAAAATGTATGCCTCATGTTATGTATACTTATAAAATACGGAAAGATAGTCGAGAGCACATACGTGAAACACAACCATTTTTCAATGAACTATGCCCAATTTACACAAAATCCACAATTAATAGAATTCATGTAAGCATCACAATTACTAAACTCACTATATGTCTATGTGAATTTACAGCAAATTTGATTAAAGCTCAAAATCACTTAATGACTATAAATGGTGAAATGGTATATGCCTATCCGGTTTATGAATCACAAAACCTAACACATATACGCTTTATGATTATATGCCATTATGGTCTAATCTATACTTATATTTCATTTTCCAAGTCCATACAAGTAATTAGTATGAATGGTGATCAAGCATTCATACATTTAGCACAACCATAATGGGCAATCCAAGATTAAATATGTAACGTCATAATCAGTCATACATGTATAAACTATGCATTAGAATCCATTAGAATCCCATAATGGAATTTAGTTCATTTCTGAACCAAAAGTAATTATGGGTTTGAAGCAAGACATTGAAATGAACAATGTAAACAAGAGATTAAATAGAATTGAGAGGTCAAATTTGTTAATCCTGCTGCGAAGTCAATTTACAGGCTTATTCCAATCCACGCAAAATCTCCATAAATGAAAACTATATTTATTAAGTAATCTAGATGAAGAGAAGAGCTAAATGTAGTAATTCAGTGCTCAAACCCTCTCTCTAGTAGTCTTAACCTAATAACAATAATGAATACTCAAAAACATGTCCTAGTAACCAACCATATCGTCTCAGATGATCAAAACACGCTCACATTCAAATTACAAAAAGTCAACATTTTTAAACTGAATAAGACTAGTGTGGCCGCACGATGGTGTAAAGGGTTTCGGGCGCGGGCACGCTATAGGAATCTATGTCAAATGCATGGCGCGAGCGCCATGGTCCTTTACTATTGAAGCGCGGTCGCGCGACTGCTTAAATCTATCTCTGTATTCCTTTAGCGTGGGGGCTCCATGTATAGCTTCTATGGCGACAGATGCTTATTTCTTTTCTTTGTTTTCTTATGGCTTTGTTTCTACTTTTCTTCTACTTTCTTGCTCTTCATGTCTTCTCTTTTGCATTTCACCATTTCATTGATTCTCCTCCTCATCTGCTTAAATCCAACTGCATTCTTCACTCTTACTCAAAGTCCACCTTTCCATGTTCTTGCTAGTTCAATGCCACTACATGCCATTCCATGCCATTCCACGCTTTAAGTTGCTAAAGGGGTTTCAGCTACATATACTGCAAAAAAAACATAAAATGCAAATAAAACATAATAAAACTACTTAAGTTGAGCATAATTGTAGTGAGTTAATAACCAATAAGTAGGTATAAAACCTACTTATCACTTAACAATAACGGTTCATGAATAAAAAAAATATTTTCATATTGAACAATTCAACTACAGAATAGTTCATCTCATAGAAACTCCAAAGTGTTAAAATTGTGGCACACAGCCTCATACATTCTACTATAGTACAAATAAAACACATTCGCACCAAGATAAAACTTCTCATGTTCAACATTTGAGAAGTTTAAGAAACTAGCTTTCATTTCAAACTAATGTTGGAACGCGTACGAATCGCCTACTTTGCAATCTCATAACTTCTTCATTATAACTCAGAACAAAGTCGTTCCAAAGCCATTTTATTACTCTCATTAAGTATTTTAACTTCCCTTGGACAGAAATTCCTTCTGAATCCATCAACATGCTATTCAATTGGCTTAAATTTAATTATTAGCTCATTTTACGTTATTAACGTTCTTCGTTCGTTCTTCCGTAATTCGGTCATCTGAACTCGGAATTCGTTCATTCTTGAGTCCACGACTCACATTTTCTAATTTTTCTTACATTCTTATGAAACCCTACATATTCGGGTTCACTTACATACTTTCTACTTTTCATTCGTCTTTTACAAAACTTTCACCATAACTTCGTTATAGCTAAGTTTAATATGTTCTTCATGAACGTTTCTATCGTTCCTAACCAATCAATAAGCATCTAATTTATACGTGATGGTTTTAAACTTGTCCATCAACAACAAGTTCTAATTATGATAGCTTTAAATTTGTTCACCAACAACATTCTTCGTGTTCTTCACGTGTTCTCCGCGTTCTTCGTTCGTTCTTCATTTTTAATCGATACTTTGATTATGATTCCACTTTTTCTTGGAATTTGGTGTTATAAAACACCATTCCTTACTTATTTCACTGAATCGCTCATATAATTCATTCGGATCGTTCAAATTCATTACGAAATTCATACTTCCTTAAGAAATTTATAAACTAAACTTCAAATTCTTATTTTTTTTCATTTTCTCATGATTTCAACCATATGAAAATCATTCTTAACATATTTTACTTCCCTTTTTATTAAGCTATGTTTATTAACATAGAAAAATTAAAGAAAAATTTAGATTACACTTGGTTTTGAATTATCTTTCTTCTTTAATCTTCTCTCGTTGGACAAAGTTTGTATACGTACTAGCTTTTCCTTTTCCTTTCTCTCCTCATCCGAACTCTCTCTCTCTCTCTCTCTCTCTCTCGTTTTGGTGATTTTCAAAATCTCCAACAAATAAGTTAAGGCTCTCTTTTTATAGAAAACTAAGGCTAGGGGAAAAATAGTCATTTTCCCCTAAAGTTACTATTCCCACCTCCATACTAACCCCCTTACTATTCACGAAGCTTCTCTTAGAAGCTTCGTGGTTTCGTCTTTCAGGATTCGTCTGATAGTTTCAAAAACTGCGATTCTCGGAATCTAAATATTTTTAGATATTTCATCTTTCCTTAACAGATTAACGTTTTCGCATTCTTCAGAACTTGAAAAACGGAAGAAAAAAAAACACTTTTCAATGTTAAGCATTTTCCTTCACGTTTTCCCCTAACGCAATTAAACGAATGAAAAGTATATAACATTACTTTTCGTCGTTTTTATTTCATTCGATTTTTGCACGTCTTCGAGAAAAACTTTTTTCGGCTAACTTAACTTTTCATGACATATTATCATCAAATCTTTTGACGGAATGTCATTTCGACAAACCGAACTCTCAAAAAGGCTTAGGTTATTCAAACCCTAACCCTTAGGGTTTTGTCAGGTGAAAAGTGCCTATTTTGCCTTTTTCCTCGGAAATATTTTTGTTCCATGAAAATTTTTATTTTTATCTTAAAAATTCTTACTCGTTCAGTCTAGCTCATAGCCAGAATCCTCCTATTTTATAATCATCCTAAGTTCTAGAATGATTAATAAACACATCGCACAAAATATTATTAATAAACATTCATTTTATTAATAACTAATTCTTTAAACTAAAATTTTGGACAATTCGGTTTTCCGGGTCGTCTCAGATGGTGATGAAGATTGATAGAATGAAGCAATGGAGTACAGATTGAAGTTGACGGATAAACATGAATTTTCTAAATCTTCTAACTATACTAGATTTTCAAAATTTATTGACTTCGTGCTAATGGTTGCACTTATTTTTTCTTGAAAATCATTGGATCAGATGATTGAACTAATGAGTTTTAAAAACAATACCGTTATTCGTAAGTCTATGCTATTTGTTTCGGCTAAGACAAAAATGATTTAAAAATTTTCAAAATGTATTTTGACCATGTGCATCATTTAATATGGTGTAGAAAATGGTAAACGATAGATTCATCAATGCAATCGAACCTAGTGTTGGATGTGATCGACAGATCATCAGCCCAGTACGGTATAATGTAATATGACAAAGTCATAAAATGATGGAATCTTCAACGTACTACTAATTTGGTATGGTATCATGACGTCATAAAAGAATTTTTGGTTTTCTTTTAAATTATAAAGAAGGTCAATTAAGTAGGCTAAATTATTTCGATTGATGTCCGAGTTGTTGGAAGTTTAAGCTATTTGATTCGGCTAGACGACTGTCAAAAAATATTTATGGAATTCAAGCATTCTTGAGTATTTATGCCAAACCAAACTGCTCTGGTGCGAATTCAAGTGTTGAAAGGCGAGGTGAACAACCCTATAAAGGGGACATGTTTTCATAGACAATGGTTCCATGTGTGACATATATAGTCGTTATGGTGTGCTACATTTGTGCACAACGTAATGGTACGATAGGTTGATCATCTAGAGTACTTGTAGAGGGTGTTTACAATCTTTTTGATTGATAAACATTATGTGTAAAGGGTTTACAATGTGAAGAATTTTGTTGAAGCACTAGTAAACCTAGAAAAGAGTTCACGGTCATGTGACCCCTCAACATAATTTAGAATTTGAGTTATTCATACTACTTTCCAATTATTGAATGATTGTGGAAGATTCTTATTCTTTTAAAGGGTGAATGTGGTAAGGAGGATATTCTTTAGAAAGAAGAAAGTGGTAGAACATGACATGTAATAATGATTGAATTGAACAAGTTATAAAAATTCCAAGAAAGTAATAAAATTCTGAAAGAAAAAAGATGATGTTATTTAATAGAATATGTAATCTTCATAATGGGATCGAGTAGAGAGGTTTCGGTGATTCCGAGGACGGAATCCTTATAATGGGGAGAGAATGTGATAACCCGAATTTTCAGAAATTGTTAAAATAAGAATTTAATAAATAAAATTCTTATTATAAGATGTGTCAGGTTTGAATAAGTATATATTTTGAATTATATCATTTGATGGGAAGCAATTTCATAAATGAGATTTTATAATTGGTTAAACTATTCAAGAAAATAGAGTATTAAAAACATGAAGTTTAATCTTTAAATTATTGAAAAAGGTAGTAATCGATGATGTGAAATCAAATAGGAGATTGATTTTTGACGAGTTAACATTTAAGAAGTATGTGTAAATTATTTAGGAATTTAGATTCTGTTTCTACTAAAGAAAAACTTATATGCGTCCGAACTTGAGGTGGCGCAGCTGTGCCACTTTCAAGCCTAAGGCCACCGTAGCTGCGCCAGGCTGCGAAATTTTTTGAGTGAGTTTGTAAAATCTAAACTTTAAGATATATATATATATATATATATATATATATATATATATATATATATATATATATATATATTAGTAATAATATGTGCAATATGAGTCATAATTAGTGATCAAGCTATCCAAGAATAGATTAAGATAAAGAAAGCATGAATTAAATAAGTATTAATTATGGAAATTAATTAACTCAAAATAAATATTGGTTAATTAAGTTATATTATGGAATATTATAAAGCCTTATGTGGCAGGGGCGTGATAGTAAATGAAATAAAAAAGAGTTAATTCACTTACATAAGACGGTGAATGAATGTATGTGTTTTGCATAAGAGGATGAAAGAAATATGTTAATTAAAATTTGATATTTTTAATATATTACATAGTATTGTAATATATAAAAGGGGTAATATTTGAAAGTTAAGTGGTTGATAAAAGAAGAAACCCAATATATTTATAAATAAATATTGATTAGAGATTTATATATTAGATTAATATTTAAGATGTGGCTAAATGCAAAGATTGAAGAAATTGTCTTGGGACAATTTATAGAAGGATGGAAATTCAATAATTGTACACATAATTGTATAATTTAATTAATTTATTGAGTAAATACTAAAGGAAGTAATTATCCTTAAATAAAGGTATTATAAGTATAAGTTCATAGCTGTATAATTAATTAAGGTAGTTAAATAATTTAGTATTAAAGTAAAGTTTGTCACCCAAATTTATATTAAAGTAATATTAAATGAAGTGAAATCTGGGGAAAAGCCAAACATAGCCTAGACTCCTGATATTTTCTAATTGATGAGATTATATAATAAGCTTGAGTTATATAACTATAGTGAGCTTGGATAAATGAGCCTTAAGTGACATGAATATTAAAGTTAAACTAATTGAAGGTTTAACTGGAATTATTAAAAGAGAATTAACGGTAAGAGAATAAATGATGGATATTAATTAATAATTATGATACTTATATATGATAAAAATAATTAGTGCGGTGGAAAATGATGGGTTGAGTGTAAGACCCCAAATTTTATGAATAAAATGAATTTTTTATAAATATCATTTTTGAATATTATGGAGTGAAATTGATATAATGTTATAGTTGTGGCTAATATTTATAAATTTTGCAAAGTACGCAAGTTGTTATATAATATTCGATTGGTCGGGGAATATTCGTTTTAACAGGGAATATTTGTACGACGGCACAATCTTTGGTGGACCCCACAACGGAACTATTTTCGGATTGAGAAAACGACAAAAATATCTTTTTATAAAAATAATGGCGAAAGTTTTATCATTAACTATTGAAACACCCGGTGTTAAAAGTACAATAATACGCGTGGTTGCATAGTAGCAGGTGGAAACACTAGTAACTCTCGGACGGTCACCGCTAAACAGTTCAAGGAGCTGGGACCACCGGAGTTTTTTGGAGAGCCAAAACCACTTAAGGCGGAGACGTGAATAAAGCAGATAAACAAGATATTTGATGTCTTGGGATGCTCCGAGGAGCAAAAGGTTCCCTTTACCACCTTCATGTTGGGAGCAGAGGCAGATTACTGGTGGGAATCTGTAAAATGTACTCAACCTGCTGCATTGAAGATGACTTGGGAGAAGTTCCAAGAATTATTCAATGACAAGTACTTTCCCGAAAGTATTCGTCACATGAAAGAGGTAGAGTTCATTAAACTAGAGCAAAACAACATGGCCAGGTAATAAAGACGGGCTGCCAAGTTTGCCGAGTTGTCCCGGTTTACGTCCCACTTAGTTGATAATGAGGAGAGAATAATGCGGATATTTCTAAGAGGTTTGAAACCCGAGATACATCAATACCTTATCTCTCATAAACTGTGTTTGTATTCAAATGTTGTGAATAGCGCTCAGTTATTGGAGCGCGATAATGAGTCAACTCAACCAAGAGAGAGCAGCCGACAAAATGATAATACCAGTGGTAGTAGTCATCGAAGTAGTGACAACAAACGTGGAGGAAATCAACATGCCAGAAATGGTAACCACTTCGGTGGTAATCATGGCCACGACAATAAAAGTGGACATTTCAAGAATAGGAGATTCAACAATGATGGAAAGACATCAGCACCAGCACCCGTTGTTAAGGAAGGAGAACGACCACCTATCATATGCTTCAAATGCGGAGGGGAGGGACACATCAGTCCAAATTGCGCGATGCAGTCCAAAGCGTGTTACAATTGTGGAAGAGAATGTTACCTAGCCCTATTTTGTCATTCACCAAAGACAAGTCCAGCTGGGATGGAGGCACCAAAGGCCATCCCAGAAAAGTCGAAGCCGATAGTGCAAGGGAGAGCATTTTTCGTGACCTCCCAGAAAGCAAGGAACCCAAACGAGGTCATCACGGGTAAGCTTATCATAAATTCTAGCGAAGTTTATACCTTATTTGATACCGGTTCTACCCACTCTTTTATTTTTCCTACTTGCGCTCAACGTTTAAATTTAACTCCGGAGAAATTAGACTTTGACTTATCAGTTGAAACTCCGTTGGGAGAAACCTTTATTACATCCAATGTTTATAAGTCTTGTTTGGTTCAAATTGGTACCCTCACATTACCTATCGATCTTATTTCCTTAAAAATACTTGCATTTAACGTAATTCTAGGGATTGATTGGTTAACTACTCATCATGCAAAAATTGATTATTTTCGCTAGGTTGTTAGCTTTCATATTCCTAACCAACCTATTATGCGAATTCAAGCAACCAAACCATTAAAATCAATCACTGTCATCTCAAGGCATAGAGCTATTCATTTATTGAAAAATGGATGTCAAGCTTTCTTAGCTCATGTCACAGATTTAAACAAAAATACGTTAGTTTTGAATGAAATTTCTATTGTTAATAAATTTTCTGACGTATTCCCTAAAGAACATCCTAGCCTACCACAGAGCATGAAATTAAATTTTATATCGACCTTGAACCCGGTACAAAACCCATTTCCAAAGCCCCATATCGAATGGCTCCTATTGAACTTCAGGAGTTAAAGACCCAACTGCAGGAATTGTTAGACATCGGTTTCATTCATCCTAGTACTTCTCCTTGAGGTGCTCCTATTCTATTCATGAAGAAGAAAGATGGGAGTATGCAACTTTGTATTAATTTTTTGGGAGTTGAACCATGTCACTGTCAAAAATAGGTACCCATTGCCATGTATTGATGACCTGTTTGACCAGTTGCAAGGCTCCAAATTTTTTTCAAAGATCGATCTTCATTCCGTTTATCATCAGTTAAAGATTAGAACTGATGACATTCCAAAGACGGCTTTCAGAACTCGGTATGGGCATTATGAATTCCTAGTCATGTATTTTGGATTGACTAATGCTCCTACTGCCTTCATGGACATGATGAACCGAGTATTTAAGGAATATTTGGATCACTTTGTTGTCGTCTTTATTGATGACATCCTCATATATTCCAAAAGCCATGAAGATCATGAGCAACACTTGAGGTTGATACTCCAAAAGCTTTGTGAAAACAAGCTTTATGCCAAGTTGAAAAAATGAGAGTTTTAGCTTAAGGAAGTGTTATTCCTTGGGCACGTGATATCAAATCAAGGAATATCTGTTGAGCCGGCAAAGATTGATGCTATTCAAATCTGGGAGCAACCTAAATCAGTGACCGAAGTACGTAGCTTTCTCGGCTTAGCTAGTTATTATCGGAGATTCGTAGAAGGGTTTTCTCGAATCGCTACTCCATTAACTCAGCTGACTCGAAAAGATGCAAAGTTCGGTTGGAGCGAGGAATGTGAGAAGAGTTTTCAAGAACTCAAGAGAAGACTCATTTCAAGAATCGCTCGCATAATACCATCCTGCTCGGAGGGGATTTGTCATCTACAGTGATGCTTTAGGCAAACGGTTAGGATGTGTTCTCATGCAACATGGGAAAGTCATAGCATATGCCTCACGATAACTCAAAGAATATGAGAGGAATTATCCTACTCATGATCTAGAGTTGGCAGCTGTCGTTTTTGCCCTTAAGATTTGGAGGCATTACCTATACGGAGAGAAGGTGGAGATCTATACGGATCATAAAAGCCTCAAATATTTCTTCACTCAAAAGGAACTCAACATGCGGTAGTGACGTTGGCTTGAACTGTTGAAAGATTATGATCATACCATCCAATACCATCCTGGAAAGGCGAACGTAGTAGCTGACGCATTGAGTAGAAGATCATATGCAGGTACGAGTGCATTATTGTCAACTCAAAGGCCCATTTTTTATGACTTACAAAGGATGGAGATAGAGTTAAAGACTCCAGGGACCCATGTGATGATGGCGAATATACGAGTCAAACCAAATTTAATCGATAAAGTTAAAGCTGCTCAAGCTATAGACTTGGAGCTGATGCATATGAGGAAGAAAGTGCAAGAAGGTGCTATGCTGGAAGAAGGAATCGATGAAGAAGGAATACTTCGAGTCAACTTCAGACTTTGTGTTCCAAACGACCCTGATTTAAAGTATAAAATCATGATGGAAGTGCACAACACACCATTTGCAATCAATCTTGGGAGTACCAAAATGTATTGTGATCTTCGACATACATTTTAGTGGAGCAATATGAAGAGAGAGATAGCGAAGTTTATCTCAAGCTGTCTAACTTGTCCATTGCAACTGTTAGTTCCTAGTAGGCACAATATAGATCTAGAAGGGGGGGTTGAATAGATCCTTAGAATTTCAAAATAGTTTTCCGGTTTATTTTGTATTACTAATAATTTAGTATGTGACAAACTTTAGAATCTTTTCAAGCACAGAGGAATAAATAAAAGATCCCCTTCATTGATTTATTTATAATCACACATACATTGTTCATAGAGTTACTTGATGAGTAGCGATTAAAACATACATAGCGATTATAACGCTTAATGTACATAATGTAAATGACATAAAGTAAAAGACACAAGGGTTTTAAGTGGTTCGGAGACTCAAGCTCTTAATCCACTCTTACCGCTTTCAACTAGCGAGATTTCCACTAAGGAAGGCGGCTACAATCACTAAGATTCCTTCAAGGCCGCCACCTTGGAACTTCAGTTCACTAAGAACTCTTCAAGGCCAGCAGCCTTGGAACTTCTCTAGTTCCCTAGGAACTCTTCAAGCCAAGAAGGCTTGGAACTTCATTTAGTCCCTCCGGACAAGGACCCCTCAGGCCCTGGCTTCTTGTTGTTGTAGTTGTTATTATTGTTGGTGTTGAGCTTCTAAGATGTCATTAGGCTCTGAACATCTTTTGTACTTAGCAATTTAGTGTGATCCTCTTTGCTTTCAGCTTCGAGTCCGGACCACATCTTCTTTGGTGCAGCTGATCATCACTCTTTTATGCTCATCTTCATCTGGTATCAGCTGTGGATCATCACCATCTGGGTTTGCTAAGTCTCTGTGCTTTTAATAGACTTTGTCTGACACTTAGCAATCCCTGAACCCTTCTTGAATACTTTGCAGACATGGTTCTGCACTTGTTCAGTTTTAGCTTTCGGTTCATGGTGATTCGTAGAGTGGCTCTCTTGATCTTCTTTGTACTTAGCCACTTTCCTGAATGCTATCTTCTTGGCCTTCTCGGCTCTCAGCTTGGCTGCCATCTTCAGTGCCATTCTCATCTTTGTTGAGTGAAGCTTTGATCTGTTTGATTCCTTCTTCAAATCTGCTTCACTTCCACCTTGGTAGTCTCACTGTCACTACGACTTGTTCTATTGATCTTTGGTGGAACTCGTAGAGTCAACAATAGCATTCACCAACTCAACGATTCTGCAACTACACAATCATCAGTAACTCTTGATCTTTGAGGCTTTATTGATTTATACTACTTCCCAATCTTCCCATTGGAAAGTAGCCATTGAAAGTTATTCAAATTGCTTCATAGATCTCGAGTTATTTGGTGCAGACTGCAGATGTGACATGACATCTTTTTTTGACTTGCTGACACTGCAGTCTACTGTTTCACCAACCCTGTCAGATATGTCACTTTTATATCTTGGGCAGGTCTACAAATTTATTTCACTCTTCTGATTTCTTGATCAAAGGTTATCCTTACATCGATGCTCTCAATAAGCACTTGTACGAACATTACCCTTCAGATTGAATCGTTGCCAATGCTTCAGTCTTTAGTTATTCGAACTCTATGATTCTGATGCAGGACTTCATGGACTTGATCGTAGTGTATTTTTGACTGGTAGAGACAACATTACGATCTTGAAGAGTGTTGATAAGATCTTCAATGTAAAGCACTTCTTCTTTCTCTTGTGTAGTGCTTCATCAGTTCGGTTCGGCTCGACTATTTTCAAATTACTGATGGCTTGACTTCTTGCTCTGGCCCCTTCTGAATAACAAGACACCTTAGATTTGTGGCGTGTCCAGCTCGCTTTCTCCTTGTGATCTCCCGTTCACTTATCATCAATGGACTGACCCAATGCTTAATCACTTTATCCTTGTTATTCAGAGGCTGACCAGTATCTTTGAGTATACTTCATCAGTTTCTTCTTTTTCTGGCAAACACTAAGATTCTGGTTACTTCCAAGATTGTTGTCATCTTTCTTCTTGACAGCCACTACATATGTTGACTTTCCTTAGTCAGCTACTGAAGTCTTCTTATGATCATCTTGTGGAAGACTTTACCTTGAATAGCTTCTCAACTCAAATTGGATGCTGATTGAGTTGATGCTTAGATCTTCTATTAGCTTGCATGCCATTCGTTGAGTGCTCTCTGGCTTTATTCAAGTGAGATGTATCTTTGCATTACAAACTAGAGGCTTCATTCCTTTGGATATTCAGGGAGTGCTCATTTGTTGAGAATCATATTTGCTCTATAATTTTTCTTTGGCATTGTGAGCACATTTGTTGAGATCTTAGTTCTGCACTCTACAATTCAGCTTTAGCTGTGCAGACACTACGACTCTGAGATCAGATCTTGACACTACGATTACTATCGTTGTTCTTGTTGTCTTCATCTGATCTTGCTCGACTACGATCTCTGTCTTTGGTATGATTAGTAGACTTTACAACTCTAAGTGTAGTCTACGATTCTTAACTTGGCTTTGGCAGATACTCGGTCGGCTCGTAGGCAGGCTGCCTCTACGATTCTGAACTTGACTTCCTCAGTAGACTACGGTTCCGAGGAAGTGCTACTCGATACACTACGAACCTTTCTCGTCTCTCCTGGAAGTCTACGAACTCTAAGATCTACTATCTTGCAGACTACGATTCTGCCTCGATAATCTCTCGAGTTATTCTTGACTCTCCTGGCAGACTACGATTTCTGGTGTAGTGCTCGACGATCAGACAAGCCTATCTATTACATCATAAGATCAACCTAACATGCTTGATCTTTCTATATTTATAGTCCCTGTACATCATTTTCTTTTTAAGGACTTTACAAAGCTGTTTTGCTTATATAGGATCAACCTAACACATTTGATCAATTCATTCTAAATCCTTGTACATATATTTCTATTGTCTAGCAAAGGACTTTACAACTTTTCTTAATGCAAACATACTTGCATATTCATTCATATATATATATATATATATATATATATATATCATAATCAAATCATATGTAAATAGGAATATCATTCACATGCTTATTCCTGAAAATCTCCCCCTATTTGATTATGACAAAAATAATAAGTGCATATGCATGTTATGAATGAATCTTATATACAGTGAGCAACTGTATATCTAAAACAGATAATCATGAATGTCATTTATAATTTTGTGAAATATAATACACTGACATTTTATATCCTGGATCTAGAACATACCTAACTTGTTAGAAATGTACCTCTTTGGCTCCTGTATGCTTCTAAGATGTCTGTTGATCAGCTATTCATCTATTTGATTCCTTTGCTCCTGTTCCCCTGGGATGTGGAGCTATTCCATTCTCTTTTTTCTGGTTCAGGCTCTAGCTCCCCCTCAGCCTTAAGCTCACCCTCTTTTGGCTCCCCCTTAGATGATGAACCATTTTCGTGTTCTGCTTTCTTCTTCTTCGTCTTCTTGACTTGTTTGCTCCTGCTCTTTCTAGAGTGCCTCTTGTTCTTCTCTTTTCTATGCCTCTTTTTCTCCCCCTTTTTGTCATTAATCATTTGAGAGAGCTGCTCCATGTTGGACATAAGCTGTTCCATCAGGTAGGAGGAGTTACCAACTTCAACCTTGAGTTCTTGTTGGCTTAATTCAAGCTGCATGGAGAAAGACTGATTCATGTTGTCAATCTTGTCAGAGAGGACTTTTAGTTGCTCTGCATTTGCCTTTTGTGCCGGTAGAGCTTAAGCCTTTTGATCACGTAAAGCCTTGAGATAGATGTGATCTCTTTCTCTGATCTTGAGGGATACATCAGCCATCGTCGCTTGGAGTCTGTCTTGAACTAAATTGTCTTCTGTTGTCGTCAGCTTCTTTGACTCTTCAGCGAATAGAGATATTTTCTCAATCAGTTCATCAGAATTTTTCATCAGCTCCTTCTCCACAGATTTTTGATCATCTGGTTGGGCAGCCCTTGTTGAGTATCAGATTGTACTCTACGAGCTGCTTCCTTGGACAAATTTGTGAAGGTGTTAAGAATCTGAAGAATTGTTGAGTTCCAGTCACTGGTTGAGGATGAAGGAATGTTAGATAGTTGTGCTTAGGCAGATGGAGATATCTGATTCTGGACTTGATCATCATCAGTGGTAGAGTGAACAGACACTATGATAAGTGTCTCGACCATATTCCTTTTTCCATTAGAGTCCACTCTACGATCATAAGGAATATAATGATTTTTAGCATGTCGGTAGATTTTGTAGTGGGGATTGTCATTGTCATGGTGGCAAACTTCTTTACCCTAGGGAAGTTTTGTGACACCAGCTCTAGATTTGGAAACTGGGAATAGCACCAACTGAAGTAGCTCTCACCAGCATTAGTATGTGCCTTCAACCATGGCATCCACGGGAAGAACCATCTCATCAGAGGATCTTCAGAGTTATAAAATATTGTTGTGAAATCTAACTCCATATTTTTCTAGTTGTGAAGTACTTCATCTGTGGTCATTCTTACAACTCGAAGTTGTTCATTTCCTTGATTTATCCATCTTGTTGGTGGTTCTGCTGGTGGCTCATCAAATACTTCCACTACAATTCTTCTGCTAATTCTGGCTGGAGAGAGAACAGGATAATATTCTAATTCTTCAGATTCATCAATAGATTCTTCTTGTTGAGCTTCATTTTCAGAATCCTCTTTAGCAATGGCTTCCTTGGAATCATCTCCGTCAATGCTGGTCTTATCTTCAATATTCTCTTCCCCTGATGCGGATTCATCATTGCTTAGTTCAATGATTTTAGTAGATTGATCATCTCTCCTTCCAGAGGCAAACTGAGCTATCAATCTCTGACTCCTTCTTCTTCTTGGAGGTTTAGTTATGGGTGAAACAGATACATCATCTTCTTTAGACCCTGCGAGTCTTTGAGTCAGCAGGCAGGCTCTCTTGATTTTCATCATTGATAGGGGCATGTGTTTTTTTTTTCGAATTCATCATCATTTTGCAGCTTCTCTTTATCTTCAGAGTGAGTACTCTGAGAGTTGATCACTAGACTTGTACATTTCTTTTCTTCATCATCAACCTTGGTTCTTTCTTCCATAGATTCAACTTCTTCTTCATTGTTGAACTTGCTCCTTGAAGGTTCAATCTGTGAACTTTCAGTTTCTTTCTCATCTTCAGACTCTTTATGTTCTTCTTGGTTGGATGGACTTTCCTGGAGAGCTGGGGATGATTTCTTCATCACTTTTGCTTTTTTCTTGGGTGGTTCTTGAAGTAGTATGTTACTACTTTTTGGGTTTTCAGCAGTAGATGCTTGTTTTCCTCCTACTCCTTGTTCCTTCTTGTTAGTGGAGACATGTCTTGACAAAGCCTCTGTATTCTTCCCATTCTTAGGCTTCTTCTTTGTCGGTGTTGCAGCAACTGATGCAGAGTCATCAGACTCAGAGCTTTGCACCTCCTTTGTTTTTCTCTTCTTTGCAGAGACTTTTCTACTGACTCCAGTTTGTGTTAGCCTCCTATTTTCCTTTAGGTTTTTCCTCCAATTTACAAACAATTGTGGTGACATTACTTTGTGCACATTCAGAGGTTCTCCCTCATCATCCTTGATCTTGCTTGCCAGCTTCTTCTTCATCACAATGCTCAGCAGTGTTCCATGAAATACTTTTGTAAGTGGTTTGTCTATAGATTTCTTCAACTCAGCTTTTTATATCCATTTGAGGATTTGTTCGAACAAGACAACTCCAAAGTTGATCTGGTTCTTTATAACTATGGTAGACATAATCTTCAACTGCTGGTTGAGTACAGTGTCGTGTGCAGTGTCTTTGCATAGTATACATTTTCCCACTATCTTAGTAAGGAACTCAAATTCCTCTGGAAACTCCTTTTTCTTCATGTCCTTCAGACTAGGGTTTCTTTGGTACCCCATAATCTCCTTTGCTTTCTCAGTGTCAATCTCATCAAGGTTTTTCAGTCCTAGGTCAGGAAAATCTAGGCATTGGTTGATATCGGATGATTTCAGTTTTAGAGACTGACCTTTAACCTTGGTTGAAAGAGTTCCGGCATTTACGGATGCATTTGAGTAGAATTCCTTAACCAGTTCAGTGTATACTCGAGTGCTTGCCTCAAGACATTCTGAGAATCCAGCTTTCTTCACGAGTTCAAGAATGTCTCTGAACTTCTTTTCGGATTTCTCAAATGACTTGGTTTTGAGTTGAATGCCAGTGATTACTCGCCAATCTTCCGTTTGAATGATTCAAGGAATATGGATATTGATTCAGGGAGATTTATGAAGTATGGTTGATTGTGATTTGAACTCTGGAAGTTTTAGTGGTTTGGCTTCGAAGAGAATTTTAGGGTTTGAAAAATGGGAGGGAGAGAGGTTCAATGGATTTTGGTAACTGTTTGTAGATTTTGAATTTGACTTTATGGCAGTTCCTTCTTACACTGCATACGCTATGATGTGTCAACTAGTTATTGGTTGCATGATGCCCGATAAGAATTAGTCAGAACTCCTCGATAATTTGTCGTCACGGTTTGTCTCTTTTAGAAGAGTGGACGTTTGATTGACGTGGATTGACCTTTGACCTCTTGAGTTAGTAGAGTAGCATGATAGGACATCTATTGACTCTATGTTTTCCTTTGTTGACTCAACGATCAATTCTCTGTAAGATGTTGTAGTGGATGATTTTAACATTTCTCCTCATGTTGAAACTGCATAGCTCAACCACTAATGTACCCCAAGCCAGTTTGGGTACTTAAGTTCTGATGTGCGTTTGCAAGATGTCTTTCCAAACTATATTTGAACTAATCTCCTCATACTTCAGAATGGTAGAGCAATTGTCTCGTTCTTCCAAGCTCCTCATGAGCTAGTGTCTTCTGGTAAGTCTGCGATCGTCGAGTCTGCTTCTGCGATTGTTGAGTTTTCACTATGATCGTTGAGATTGCATCACGATCGTTGAGTTCTCTTAGAACTCTATTCTATAATCATTGACTGACTTGGTCCTTGAGATGAACTTTACTAAGCATTCCTTATGGGTCAAGGTAGCTCAGGAAGGGCCAACCTCTTAGAGTGAACTAAGGGTCAGGTTTGTCCTTGAGGCGCTTTCCAGATGAAATATTTAAGACCCCGAATTTTATGAAATAAAATTATTCAATTTTTTCTTATAATTATTATTCAGTAAATGGTTAAATTGATAAAAGTTTAAAGTTATGGGTGAATTATGCAAATTTTACAAAATACTGCAAGTGGCTATAAAATATTCATTGTTGTCGGGGAATATTCGTTTGGTCGTGGAATATTCTTTACATTGGGGAATATTAAATGCACTGGTAGCGATCATTTGTGGGCCCCATAATGTAATAACTCACCGGATGAAGAAAAAAGACAAATTTAAGTTTTTATAAATAATTCACAGTAGTGGTTACCGTTAACATCGTTGGAATACCCGTGGGTAAAGTAAAGTAATACTGGCGTTGTTGCACAAGAGGATACCAGAGTATTGCACAATATTTTTGAATTATTGATTCTTACGTAAGAAGATACTACTCAATAATTGTTACAGTAATTACTGTTCAGTATTTTATTTTATTGATTCAATAATTGTTGGATTGATATTTTATATTACTGTTGTTTCAATAATTGTCACTACACAGTATTTCCCATTATCGGAGCAATAATTCATATTATTTGAATAATATTATTAGATAGCATTATTGGCAATGTGTCTAGAAAGTTACATCGAGGAGAGGTTTGGTCACCTAATTGCGCTACCAAGAAGGAGAAATTCTTATTGAAAGCCCCTCTATCCTCGGAACTGCACGGTTGTCGATCTTGTGAGTCTGTAATATTATTTGTGAATAATTATTTATTGATTATTATGATAAAGAAAATATTTATTGTGGATATAGATGGAGAAAATTTTAATGTGACAACTATTGAAAATTAATATTTTATCTTTTTCGATAAAATAATTCATTTAAATATATTATTTTAATAATATATTAATTCAGTAATATTTTTACAATGAATGTGGGATATATGAGTATATGAGGAGGAAGAGTATTTTTGTGGCATTAAATATTTAACATATGTTTTGGGTGTCGGTGGACACAATTCTTACCGAAAATTGATTATAGGTATCGTAAAATCGCTCGTTTATTGATTTCGGTCAATTTCTGTTTGGAATTTGGAAAAACTTTCTTCTGTAAAGTTGTAGAGAATGGAATTTCCCATGGAAAGTCGCGAGTTTTGAATTTTTCTGATAAACGGGCTATTTTCTATGAATTATTGAACTTTCAGAAAATAAAATGATTTTTATTAAATTATATGGTGGGACCCACTTTGGTTGGTGTTAATAACATATTGGCTGCTATATTTTTTCAGAATTGGCATGCTTGAATGGCTGGTCTTGGATGATTGGTGTGTAGAAAAGAAAAATAATATTTTATTATTTTAGTCTCCTTTTTATGCGTTAAAGCATTTTCCTATAAATAGAAGCTTAAGTTAGAATTGAAAATCACACCGTAAACTCAAGTTTTCTCTATTTCTCTCTATATTATCAAGTGTATTCTTGTATCTTGAGTGTTGCTATACGGTTGCAAGTTCGTTTCATTTATTCCAAATCAAATATCGCTTTTTGAGGTAAGGGATTTTAAGGGTTGTTGTGTTTTCAGGTGTCGTAACATTTTAGAACTTAAAAAAATTCTAGAAAAATTTAAAATGATAATTTGATGAGTTTTGTTGATTGTGTCCAAAAATGGTGATTTTGGATGTATAGATTAAGAGTTATGAATTTTATGGGAAAAGACTATTTTAAAAGTAACCGCTTATAACTCCTTGTGGTTAACTCCAAAATTGATGAAATTTTTATTGGGAGTACATATATATAACATGGGTATATTCTATAAATTTCAGAAATTTTGGATAAAAGTACAATTTATGATAAATGTTTTAATATTCATGTAGTTTTGGCCATATGAAAAATAGTAAATGAATTTTAAAATTTCGATAAAAATATATGTTCAATATAGGACTATATTCTGCTAAATCTCGGAAAAAAAGAATATTTTGGAACCGATTTGATATTTTCATGAAAATGGACTAGTTATGAGTAAATGAATTAAATATGTTATGTGAGGTAAGAAAATTAGAAAATAGGATTTTATAGCTTGAGAATCCTACATGAGGTATATGCGATTTTTTGATGAGGATTTTGGTTATTGGTGATGAAATCTTATCGTTTGGCATTTTAGAATGATTAAATGCATTATTTAGTAAAGTGTAAACAATTAAAATAAATTGTTTATAAGCTTAAAAAATATTATTCTTTCAATATCATTATACTTTAGAAATATTGGTATGGATTTTATTGTGGAATTTCTACCTTTTTTGAGTCGGGTTTACTATTCATGAGATACTATTCACGAGTTACTATTCATGAGTTACTATTCACGAAGTTACTATTCATGAGTTACTATTCATGACAAAATTGGTTTCTTTTTCTAACCAAATTATAGTTGATTTATGAATATTACTCTGGAGATTAAAACTATATATTGATTATATTGATTTTATTATCATATATAATATTTTTATAACCTTGATGTTGAAATTCTCTTTCACTGGAGTGTAAAGATGGGTAGATTATTGGTATGATCATGACTAGGGTTCTCTTTGGCGATGGTGAAAAGTTGAATTGTGGTTGTATGATCATGACCATTGAATTTATAATTGAATATCTTTAGCTTAAGTGCAAAGGTGAATTGATCAACATGGTTATAATTATTGTTATACAACTTCTGAAATGATTATGTATTTCTTTAAGATAAAGATGAATAGGTGTTGAGGTGAACATGACTTGTTGATGAATATCTTTAGCCTGTAGTGCAAAGATGAATTATTGATGAATATCTTAGCCTGTAGTGCAAAGATGAATTATTGATGAATATCTTTAGCCTGTAGTGCAAAGATGAATTATTGATGAATATCTTAGCCTGTAGTGCAAAGATGAATTATTGATGAATATCTTAGCCTGTAGTGCGAAGATGAGTTATTGATGAATATCTTTGGTCTGTAGTGCAAAGATGACCTGTTGTTGAATATCTTTGGCCCGTAGTGCAAAAATGACTTGTTGTTGAATATCTTTGACATGTGGTACAAAGATGAACTGTTGATGAATATCTTTGGTCGTGGTGCAAAGATGAATTTATAAGTATGATTATGAACAAGAACTGTGATTTGGTATAACCATGATCTTTGATGTTTCGGTAAAAGACAGTGATGAAAATTATTTTCGTCTTGGATGCAAAGAGGAATTTAGAATCTCAATTACGATTATGAGTTATACATGTGATTGTGGACAGGAATTGTTGATTGATGTTACAGGGATAAAACATTGTTGGTGGACTTTTAACATGGAGAAGATAATAGACTTTATAGTCTATTTGCCTCTTCTAATGGATTGCTCGTTCCGCTGCAACTATGGTTGAAATTTTTTATCATCTACCATATGTTCTAAATCTCTGATTTATTATTGATGAGGGCTATTGATAATTTAATTATCTTTAGTCATGATATTTTTACTGAGCTAGTTGTGCTCACCCTTTTTGCTTCACAATTCCTTTCAGGTAATAAAAGTGTAGCTGGGACAAGCGGGGAATAACAGGGGAATAGAACGGTGGTCTATAGATGTTGAGGGTGAGGTGAATTCAACTTTGGAAGGGTGTTTTGTCACTATTATACAAGATGTTTAATGACATACAACCTCGAGTCATCATAAGACAGGGTTGTGCTCATCCACTTGCCGAGTATATCTACCAGCACTATCTATATGATCTTGGAGTCTATTTGAAATATAACTCTCAATTAGAGACAGTAGAGATAATAATATGTCAAGAGAAAACTCACCATTGGGAAGAATATGATAGTAATCTTCTCATTTTTCTTTGGGGTCTATTAGGTCAACCAAGGATAATTATGTGGCCATATGATATCTATAATAACCTAGATGCATGGCCTCCCATGTACGAAGGTTTCCTTGAACACTTCCCAAAGATTCTAATTTCTAAAACAGTTTTCGACTAAACCTTTATGTAAAGTGTCATTGTGACGTGCTACAGTTGGTATATATTTGTATCCAAACTCACAAAATATGTGTTGTTGTGTTTTGCACGACAATTGTTGTAATAAAGTTGTAGTTGTTTTCTGTACCATGTATTTGGCTACTCAAAATGGGTTGGATGGAATGGACCTATTTTGGGGTCGTTACAAAATACTTTAGAAGTGATTTGCACCTATATCTTATTTGACCTTTTCTGTTGGGGAGTCCCTCTTTCAACTTTGGACATTTGCACTGGCTATAATTGTGGTGTCCTCCTGCTCTTGCACTACGATCAGATGTTTGATCGTAGGTACTCCATGATTTTGAGTTGGGTGGCTGAAAGGTTATCAATAGTAAGTTGTGAGATGTTCCTACTGACTATGGATCTTTATTTGGTTCATCAGCCACAAAGTTTCGGGACTCTGTAGCTGGTACACAGCTTCATAGTATATCTCTGATGGTTTAGAGCTTATGTGTTGTTAGCAGATTGCTGGTTCCCCGTAGTTGATACTGTCTTCTTAGAGAGACATAAGTTTTTCTTCTTCATGTGTAGGAAAAGGCAACCATGCATATATCATTCTAGCCGAAGTCATTAAATCTTCTTGTATCTTAGAAATGGGCATTTTCAAGGTTGATCATCTTATGATCCTTTGACAGCACTACAAACGTAGTATTCCTTGTCAGTTTGTGCTTGCTGAGTTCTGCTCCCATAATGAGTTCCTCATGATTGATGCTCGACGATCCTCTGTAGTCAGCTTCCTTGAGAATTCTTTTCTTATGACATGCTTTGCATGATTGAGCATATAAGATCCTTTTTTTCTTTTGTTGAATGGCCTGCTTCCATACAAAGATCAGCAACCATGTGAGCTTTATTCTGATTAGCTCAACAGGCCTTCAAGAACACGCTTTGACATATAGGAATTTTATCAGAATCATTTCTGAATAGTCTTAAGCCTTCTGCTGGTTGAAACTTTCTTGACTGAAGTATTCTGCTTCAGCATTCCTTAGTGTGGTCAGATAGACCAAGTACCTGTAGGTTATAAATTTCTATTTTTGGTACCCATGGTTAAGTGGGTCCTGCTAGGTTAGTTTTCTAAACCCCTGTTCCTTATATATTTAGATAATCATCATATTGATCACCAATAGTCATATTCATGCATGTAACTCATTTAGATAATACATTTTGAGATGCATGAAGGTGAGTGTGTGTAAGATTTGCTATTTTAATAAGACACTCCTTTTCTTTGATGGTTTCATCATTTGCCATGTTATATTCACAGGGTTTAAATGTTCACAGAGTGAGAATAAACTCTACGATTTATTAGCATCTGGTTGATTCATGGAGGTGATCAGTTTCTATGAATCTTCAAGATTTTCTTGTAGATCTGATCATACTCTGTGTGTCATTAAACACTTAGACCATGGTATGTACGAAGCACATTACCCCATCAGCAAAGATCACTTCACATTCAATCGACCTGTGAGGCTCTTAAAACCATTTCAGGTCTCTTTCAGGTTATCATCTTCAACCTAAAACTTGGATGGAGAGAAAGTTTATAGACATTTGAGTTTCCATTATCAGTGTACTTTCTCTATTCACCTTTTTAGATAGATTATGAATACTTGAGGGAAAACTGTTATAGTTCATAAGTAAGGTGCAAATATGATGCTCATATCTATATTAATGAGGAACCGTACCTTTTTGTTGTTAGTTTCTTAACAGTCATTAGATATTCTGAGCTTAGGCATTGATGTGCATGTTTTTTCATTTGCTCCTGATAGCTAGTTGCTCTAGTCGATCTTTTGTCAATCAGTCGTGGTCTTCAGATAATAGGATTGACAGCGAGCGAGGATTGGTCTTGTTGATATGGCAATCAAGAACATGGACCAATCTGAGCAGCTTCAGGTGTATATGCACATTTACCTGTACACAACATTTCCAACATGGAGCTCATCTGCATATAATCAGTGACTTACTACTAAACTAAGTTTAAAATAATGTTTGTGCCTAGGATCAGACTCAAAGCGATTAGCTTTTGAATATAGCATGAGAACCTTCTCTGATACCAATTGTTAGTTCCCAGTGGGCATAATATAGATCTATAGGGGGGGGTTGAATAGATCGTTAGAATTTCAAAATACTTTTCCGGTTTATTTTGTATTGCTAATAATTTAGCATGTGACAAACTTAAGAATCTTTTCAAGCACAGCGGAATAAGTAAAAGATCCCCTTCATTGATATATTTATAATCACACATACATTGTTCGTAGAGTTACTTCAGTAGTAAGCAGTTAAAACATACATAGCAGTTATAGCAGTTAATGTACATAATGTAAATGACATAAAGTAAAAGACAAAAGGGGTTTTAAGTGGTTCAGAGACTTAAGCTCCTAATCCACTCTTCTGCTTTCAACTAGCAGGATTTCCACTAAGGAAGGGCAGCACCTTGAATCACTAAGATTCCTTCAAGGCCAGCAGCCTTGGAACTTCAGTTCGCTAAGAACTCTTTAAGGCCAGCAGCCTTGGAACTTCTCTAGCTCCCTAGGAACTCTTCAAGCCCAGTAGGCTTGGAACTTCATTTAGTCCCTCCGGACAAGGACCCCTCAGGCCCTGGCTTCTTGTTGTTGTTGTTGGTGCTGAGCTGCTAATATGTCATTAGGCTCTGAACTTCTTTTGTACTTAGCAGCTTAGTGTGATCCTCTTTGCTTTCAGCTTCGAGTCCGGACCATATCTTCTTTGGTGCAGCTGATCTTCACTCTTTTCTGCTCATCTTCATCTGGTATCAGCTGTACACCATCACCATCTGGTATCAGCCACTTTCCCGAATGCTATCTTTTTGGCCTTCTCGGCTGTTAGTTTGGCTGTCATCTTCAGTGGCATTCTCATCTTTGTTGAGTGAAGCTTCGATCTGTATGATTCCTTCTTCAAAGTTACTTCACTTCCACCTTGGTAGTCTCACTGTCACTGAAACTTGTTCTATTGATCTTTGGTGGAACTCGTAGAGTCAACAATAGCATTCACCAACTCAATGATTCTACAACTACACAATCATCAGTAACTCTTGATCTTTGAGGCTCTGTTGATTTATACTACTTCCCAATCTTCCCGTTGGAAGTAGCCGTTGAAAGTTATTCAAATTGCTTCGCAGATCTCGAGTTATTTGGTGCAGACTGCAGATGTAACATGACATCTTTTTCTGACTTCCTGACACTGCAGTCTACTATTTCACCAACCCTGTCAGATATTTCACTTTTATATCTTGGGCAGGTCGACGACTTTATTTCACCCTTCTAATTTCTTGACCAAAGGTTATCTTTACATCGATGCTCTCAATAAGCACTTGTACGAACATTACCCTTCAGATTGAATCGTTGCCAATGCTTCAGTCTTTAGTTATTCGAACTCTATGATTCTGATGCAGGTCTTCATGGACTTGATCGTAGTGTATTTTTGACTGGTAGAGACAACACTACGATCTTGAAGAGTGTTGATATGATCTTCAATGTAAAGCTGATGAATGGGTAGTATACCCATAAATTGGATATATTTAGACTTAAATTATTGCATTCTTAAAGTATTTAGTAGCATTTTATTGTGTTTATATCTTGTTTTGCGGATCCGGAAGTCGGAGGGCAATTATGGGAAATTCAAGCATTTAATGGCAATTTGGTAATTTTAAAGAAGTCCAAATACGGTATACTGAAAATGTATCTACCTACACACGGCTACCGAGCCTCGGTACTGCTTTGACCGGATTAGCGCGTTTGACTTCTGGTTGGACTTAATTTGTCTATTTGGGGCTAATGTAAAACCTAATTGGATGAGGATTGGGGGAGGCTATAAAAAGAAACTAATTGCTGAAATAACAAGGGGGATTGGATTTATTATTCTTGGGGAGGATTGAAGGAGTTCTTCCATTGAAGGTTACACAAGATTACTTGGAGATTTAGGATTGGCTACAGAGTTTCTTCTTTTTCTCCTTATTTTCAATTTGTAATTCTTTAAGGATGATTTGTCAACAATTAATGGTTCTTATTTCCGTGATTGACTAATTCTTTAATTAAGATTTCAATTGAACCTTTTATGATTATAAATTAGTTATTCTCTCATTCTAATTATTTATGTTGAAGTGGATTGTTTATCATGTTTTGATTCTATTGATTAATTATTTGGCCAATAATTACTGTGTTACTCTAGAAGGAATTGGGAAAGGAATTCTAGGGTTAGAACTAGACATGACAACATGTGACTTAGTTATTTGCACGGTAAATAATTAGGTTTGTGAATTGAATGGAAATATCTGTTCACCGCATGTAACACATAAGGAATTGGGATTGGAAAGAGTTTAATTCAATTGTTTTGCATAGGAATATAGCAAGATTAATCTGGATTAAATAGAAGTCAATTGATCACTTGGAAGAGGACTTTTGGCATTTGAGAATTCCTGTTAACAATCCAGTAGACATAATAATTGGGATGATTAGATAACTAATTTATAGTTCATAATTGGGGATATTGAAGTCTTAATATTTACCTAATGGAAGTCATTCACTCAAGTAGTAGCTTAGTTATTCGCTTATCTTAGTACAGTATCTTTAAGTGTTTAATTTTGAGTTAATAATTCAGAAAATCACAATTTATCATTGTTTGAATAGAATTGAATTGATATAGTATTAGTAGTTGAGATTTATTAATTAGAATTCTCTGTGGGAACGATACTCAACTTATCACTTTATTACTTGTTGACCACGTATACTTGCGTATTGTGTGTAACTAGATTTTACTCAACAAGTTTTTGGAGCCGTTGCCGGGGAATTTTTATTAATATTAATTTCATATTAGTTATAATCAATTCGGTTTTAATTTGAACGCTGTTTAATCTTTCTTCTTGGATTGGCGAGGAATTCGTATGCACACTAGATCGAAAGCTAGAAAGGAACTTCTTACGTTATCTGAACAACCTTGAGAAGAAGTTCGAGCATGTGCGATTGAATAGTGAGGTTATACATTTGGAAGAAGAACCGACAACCCAAGAATTACTCGTGAACATGGCGGAAACGAATGTAAAATCACTTAGGATTACGCGCCAAATGTCACGGATTTCTGATCAAGTATTAAGAGATCGCAATCAATGCGAATAGTTTTGAGATAAAACCGGATCAATTCGGATGCTCTGAGAATACATGCCGGTTTAGGGGTAATTCGATGACGATCCTAATGAACATATCTTGAGTTTCTTGGAAGTTTGCGATACCTTCAAATTTAACAATGTATCGGAAGACGCTTATAAGGTTGAGGATGTTCCGTTTTTTAAAAGATAAAGCACGGTCGGTTACACTCCTTGCCTCCCCGGTTCAATCACCACATGGGATGACTTAGCTCAAAAAATTTTAGCTAAGTTCTTCCCACCAGCGAAGTCGGCAAAACTACGGAATGACATTCATACTTTCGCACAACTTGAGTCAGAATCGTTATATGAGGCGTGGGAAAGGTTTAAGGATATGCTCCGTAAGTGCCCTCATCATGGAATCCCGCAGTGGATGTAATTAGGGATATTTTGTGATGGTTTTCACGCATCCACGAGGTCTAATATTGATGCAGCAGCGGGAGGAGCGATTATGTCCAAAATTTTGATGAGGCATATCAATTGTTAGAAACAATGGCCACCAATAACTATCAGTGGCCCATGACGAGGACCAACCATCCAAAAGCATCAGGGAAATATGAAGTGGACGCGCTAACAGCATTAACAGCACAAGTGACTGCAATAGCTAAGCATATAGAAATATGGCGTCCACAAGCCACACAACAGGTAGCGATGGTTTGTGAGTTGTGTGCTGGGGGTCATGTTACGGATCAATGTGCCATTAATTCGGAATCAGCACAGTTCGTAGGAAATTATAATCGCTCAACTCAACCCTATCCGACTCAAAATGCTTATAATCCAGGTTAGAAGAATCATCCAGGGTTCTCATGGAGAAACAATCAAGCTGCAACTCAACCACCTAGACAACAAAACACCTCCGGATTCCAAAATCAACCTCAACAACCAGAGAGGGTATCAAGTTGGGAAGCAACCTTGGAAAAATTTATTAGAGCCCCTGACAAAAAGAACGAAGAACAAGATAAGAAATTGAATCAATTAGATATGACTTTGCAAAGCCATGGGGCATCGTTAAAGAATCTGGAAAATCAATTGGGGCAAATAGCACATGCATTGAATACCCGTCCACTAGGAATGCTCCCGAGTGATACAGAAATAAATCCGGCAGAAATGAGCACCTTTGCAAGCAGAGATCTTCTGAAGTGGGAAGGAGTTACAAAATGCATTAAGGATAAGGACAAGGGGATAACGCAACAACCGAAAAATAGAAGAAGTTGTGAAAACCGGAAAGATATAGAGGAAATAGGAGAGGAAAATGCACCGGTCATCTACAACAATGCCACCCATACTATATCCGCAGAGATTTCGGGATATCCAAGTTAGATAAGCGCTTTTTAGATTTTTGGATATTTTAAAAATTGCATATCAACATCCCATTCATGAAAGCTTTAGAACAAATGCTTGAAGTTACGCTAAGTTCATGAAGGATGTGCTATCAAAGAAAAGGAAATGGGGATTTTGAAACAAAGGCCTCTAACCAAGAATGTAGCGCAATTATTCGAACAAGTTACCTCCTAAGTTGAAAGATCCGGTAGCTTTTCTATTCCGTGCGACATTGGTAATCGCCGGGAAAGCAATTGTGTGATTTGGGGCCGATATTAATTTGATGCCATTATCGGTCTCATCAATCGACTCTCGGCTCCAAGCACCAAACCGACAAATATCGCTTTACTATTGGCGCATCGATCGATTACATATCCACGAGGTATCGTGGAAGACGATAATAAGGGTGGATAAATTCATCTTTCCAAAGAGACTTCGTTATCTTGGATTATGAAGCGAATCTGAACTTCCCATCATTCTCGGACAACCATTCTTAGCAACGGGAGAACGTTAATCGGCGTGCAAAAGGAGAATTGACGATGAGAGTTGACGATCAACAGGTCACTTTTAATGTGTTTAAAGCAATGTCGTATCCAAAGGAAAAAGGTGAGTGTTTGCCGGTGGATTTAATGGAGGAGATAGTTAATCACAAGATTTGCGGTAATTACTCCGAGGACCCGATAGAATCCATGATGGTTAGAGCAGACAACGATAGTGCTGATGCAGACAATGAGCATGTCAAATGGCTAGACACACCATCATTCTACCGGAAAAGTAATCAACCCTTCGACACCCTTGATAGGCCCAAAACGGAAGATAAAAAGTGCAAACCCTCGATAGAAGAACCACCGGTGTTGGAATTAAAGCCACTCCCCTCTCATCTTGAATATGCTTATCTAGGGAAAGATTCGACTCTACTAGTTATTGTTTCGACCACGTTAACTGACACCCAAAAAGAAAAATTGCTACGAGTTCTGCGCGAGTTCAAAACAGCGATTGGGTGGACTATAGCGGACATTCGAGGTATTAGCCCATCTTTCTGTATGCATAAGATTTTAATGGAAGAGGGATCAAAACCAACCATTGAGATGAAAAGAAGGTTAAATCCCATTATGAAAGATGTGGTGAAGAAGGAAATTATAAAATGGTTGGATGCTTAGATTATCTACCCAATCTCGATGGTTCATGGGTAAGTCCCGTACGGTGTGTACCAAAAAAAGGGGCATGATCTGTGGTAAAAAAAGCGGCGCATGAGCTCATCCCGACTAAAATCTATTACGAAGTTGGAGAGTATGTATGGATTACCGCAAGTTGAATAAAGCCACACGCAAGGATCACTTTCCCTTGCCGCTTCATTGATCGATGTTGGACAAAGTTAGCGGGACATCAATTCTCTTTGTCATTAGATGGATATTCGGTACAATCAAATTGCCATAGCACCGGAAGATCAAGAAAAGACCACGTTCACATGTCCATACGATGCGTTTGCATTCCGCGTATGTCCTTTGGTTTATGTATGCGCGCCGCAACCTTTCAACGTTGTATGATGGCAATCTTCTACGATATGGGTCGAATGTAATTTAGAGGTGTTCATGGATGATTTCTCCGTGTTCGGTGATAGTTTTGACTCGTGTTTGAAGAATCTGATCTTGGTGTTAAAAAGATGTGTGGAGACTAACTCGGTACTTAATCGGGAAAATGTCATTTTATGGTACAAGAAGGGGTTATTCGGGACATAAGGTTTCCGCGATCCGGATTGGAGGTGGATAGGCGAAGATTGATACAATTGAGAAACCGCCTCCCCTTCATCTATAAAAGGCATTGAGCTTCTTGGGACATGCAGGGTTCTATAGACGTTTTATTAAAGAGTTTTCAAAGATCTCGAAACCCCTATGCTCACTCTTGGAGAAAGATGTACCGTTTAAGATGGATCAGGCATGCATCGAGGCATTTGAGGTATTAAAGAAGAAATTGGTCTCTGCACCAATCATTGTAGCGCCCGATTGGTCTTTACCGTTTGAATTGATGTGCGACGCCAGTGATTACGCAGTGGGAGCCGTATTGGGACAACGTCATGATAAGATTTTTCATACTATCTACTACTCTAGTAAGACATTGACGGATGCCCAGCTGAACTACACAACAACCGAAAAAGAATTACTTGCGGTGGTGTTTGCTTTTGACAAATTCGTAGCTTATCTCCTTGCACTAAGGTAATTGTCACACTCGATCATTCGGCTATTAAATATCCGATTAAGAAGAAAGATACTAAACCACGATTAATACGGTGGGTACTAATTTGTTACAAGAATTTGACACGGAGATCCGGGATGTAAAAAGGTGACGTAAAATCAAGTGGTGGATCATCTGTCTCGGTTGGAAAATAAAAAGGAACAGAAAGAAGACAACTCAGTGATTAATGAAAAATTTTCGGATGAGCAACTGTTCCGGGTAACTACCATATTGCCTTGGTATGCTGACTATGTCAACTATGTGGTTGCCAAGGTGTTACCGCCGGATTTGACCTCACAACAACGAAAGAAGTTTCTCCACGATGTGAAGCAATACTTTTGGGATGACCCATTTCTATTTAAAGCATGTGCAGATCAAATGATAAGACGTTGTGTACCTCACGAAGAAATGGATAGTATATTAGGCCACTGTCACTCCTCAGATTACGGAGGTCATTATTCCAGTGATCGAACAGCAGCCAAAGTACTACAATCGGGATTTTTCTGGCCTTCTTTATTCAAAGATGCTTATCTCTTTGTGCTGAAATGCGATCGATGCCAACGTGTAGGTAATATCTCCAAGCGCAATGAAATGACACTTAACACAATTCTAGAGGTGGAACTATTCGGCGTGTGGGGTATCGAGTTTATGGGACCATTTCCATCTTCTCTTAATAATCATTACATCTTGTTAGCAGTCGATTATGTTTCCAAATTGGTGGAAGCCGCAGCATTACCCACGAATGATGCCAACGTTGTCATCCGATTTTTAAAGAAGAACATTTTACCAGATTTGGGACAGAGGGCTATAATAAGTGATGAGGAACTCATTACAGTAACAAGCGAGTTCACTAAATTGCTTGTAAAGTATGGAGTTCGTCACAAAATTGCAGCTGCATACCACCCCCAAACCAATGGCCAAGCAGAGGTGTCGAATCGGGAAGTTAAGAGGATCCTGGAAAAAGTAGTCAATCCGTCACGAAAAGATTGGGCATTGCATCTTGACGACGCTCTATGGGCTTATCGAACAGTGATAAAAAAATCCGATCGGCATGTCCCCGCATGCGGAATGGTATTTGGAAAGGCGTGTCATCTCCTCGGTCGAAGCTAGAACACACGAGTGCACCTTTGGGCCATTCGGAAATTAAACTTTGATCTAGAAGCGGCGGTGAAAAGCATTCGCAGCTTGAACGAGATGGATGAATTCTGCTCAATGCCTACGAAACGCGCTTAAGCTCTACAAGGAGAAAGTCAAAGCTCGCACGATAAAAAATTCTCGATAGAACATTTGCACCGCCCATCAAGTACTCTTGCTCAACTCACGCTTGCGTCTATTTCTGAGAAAATTGAAATCCAGGTGGTCTGCGCCATTTGTAGTTATATCTGTCACTCCACACGGAAACATTGAAGTTGAGGAACCGAACTCAAAGCGTACATTCAAGGTTAATGGTCAACGTCTGAAACATTATTGGAGCGGACCAATCGAACGTCAAGCTACGGTCCAGTACCTCTCTGACCCAGTGGACAACTGAACAACACCGAAAAGTCGGGCTGACGACTGTAAACCAAGCGCTTCTTGGGAGGCAACCCATTAGTTGATTTTATTTCTTTTCGATTTAAACTTTTCTTATTTTTACTGTTATCTTTTAGTAGAGAAGAATCCAAGTTACTAAACTAATTCCTAAACTGGTCCATGTATGCATGTTGCACAGATGAAGTCCAGCGCCCCGGCGCCCACTTCACTAAGGATTCCAGCGCCCCGGCGCTAGGCTCTAGAAATTGAAAATAGGCCCAGGCCTTCTGCCACCGGGCGCTTCTGTTCAATCCCAGCCACCCCTTGCGCTAGCCCATCTCACTCGATTACAGTCATTCAGCCCGGC
This sequence comes from Panax ginseng, assembly GCA_020205605.1. Taxonomy (NCBI): domain Eukaryota; kingdom Viridiplantae; phylum Streptophyta; class Magnoliopsida; order Apiales; family Araliaceae; genus Panax; species Panax ginseng. Next base: position 98,435,142 of record CM035128.1, on the reverse strand, counting down.
GCTCCATGTAAGTAAAACCAGTACCCGGCTCGGGGTCGTTAGACCTTACTACTTTAAACCCTCGACCGTGCCTTCTAGCCCACCTTCTTTCCCCACGCCCAAGACAAAGAAGTCGGGCCACGCCTCTCCTCTCAATATCACAAAGTTATTAAACTTTGGATACTTTTCTTCCACCCATCCACCACGCATCAATCACTTCGTTCCATATTGGTCGCCTGCGCATCTTGTGTGCCAATTCTACCCTCCAACTTCTTTAAAGGTAGCAAAGGTATAATTTGATGTGTATTTCAACTATTGCGAATTAAGATGTTCTTCATTCATTATTCTTTTCATCTGGAAATCTAATGGAGCACATAAATAACACATTGATTTTTGACGTACTCCTACACACGAGATTCGTGCATGCTAAATGCATGGCGTGAATAGACAGGGAATTAGTAATGGATTGAACAAGTTCTCGATTCTTTGCCTAGGTGTTTGACAAATTGTCTGACTCAATAATCATGTGCAACTTACATACTTGCCAGTTTCATGCCTCACCCCCACCTGCGTACTCACACTACCAAGATTTTTGTATGCAGCTTTCTATGTATTCGCTAGGCACACATTTATCCAACCGTGCATTCTTTTAAAGCTAAAATATGAGTATGTTTTTATTTGCGAATTTCTACATGGCATCCAAACGCCATCGAAGCTCGTGGTCAGGGGCGCTTAACTTCACCGCCAAAATTTGACAAAGAAAGGCTTTTGTTAGTATAATGGCTTAAGAACGCTTCTGTTAGAATGGCCACCATTCACTACTAGTCCCCGAAACGTGGTCTCCGTCCCGATCAAACCAAGGATGGAGAAATAGCGATGATGATTCTTTGAATCAAATCGGTTCTCCTCCTTAACAAAACGACTGAGCATAGCGATGATTGCGGTGGTCAAAGAATTCTATGCCAACTTGCTTGAGAGCATGACCATTATGGGTATTTGTCGAGGTAAAACCGTGGAATTCGGCGAGGAGGATATCAATGGGTGCTATCACCTACCCTTAGAGGGCCTTCATGATGAATATGCTGCGCTTAGTGAGTGATGGGCCGGACTATGAATAGATTATTCGGAGTTGTGTCAACCGGGCACTACTTGGTCCCTCGCATGAGCGTGGCGGCATGACTTTCCCATTGTCTCACCTCTCGGTCTATATGGAAAGGCATGGTGCGCCTTCATATCGCTTAAATTGATGCCCTGCACACATGTGAGTCACGTCCACCAAAGAAAGGGTGTCTTATTATACTCCATCATACAAGGCCTAAGAATTGATGTCGGCCATCTTATTCAAAGAATCTATGCTCCGATGCATCTCATGGCGGGACCACAGGAGGGTTACCACATCCGCCACCGATCTGCGTCTTATGTGCTAAGTTTGGGGTCAAATGGAAATCGACGAGATGATTCAAACTCCTATTCCCTGTTGTTGACCACAACTTGATCCGTCGTTATAAAGTGTGGTCCGGCATGGCGTTAATCACCCTAGGGACTGGGTTTCATTATCCCCCAAGTTACGTCTCCGTAAGCCCCACCACCTCGGGCTCCACCTACTTACTACCCCTCGGCAAAGAAATCATTGAGGTGTGGTCCCCTGTCGTCGCCCAATGGAGATAGACGGCTGGTTTTACAACATTGAGTCCTAGAATGTGCGCTTATCGGAACATCAAGACGTGATTTTCAAGTATTTAGTTGACCAATTTGCTGCGCAGAATGCACTGACCGTCCAAACCCATCCGGGCGTTCCACTTAGTCATTTCCCTCGGCTCCCCGCTTACGCCAAAGATTTCGGTCCGATCAAGAGATGAGCGAGGACGATGATGCTCCCCCAGAAGAATAATTTCGTCAGGGAAGTCCTCTGTTTTATTTTGACTTATTTTTCGCATAAGGACATTGCTCTTGCTTAGTTTGGGGTGGTTACGCTTTTATTTTTAACAGCTTGTAGTTTGTTATTAGTTTGTGGATTGATTATTAGTAAAGTTGCATTTAGGATTGCATGTTAATTCCAGCTTTTGAGAGTGCGATATCCGGGGCCAATGATGAAAGTAGAATTGCATGAACAAGTCTAGTAAGGATTGTTGATTCAGTGATATGATTTTCGTGACTTGAATTGGATCTTTATCTGTTTGACATTGATATTATAGGAAGGCACTTTGAAATAAAACGACCATGTTGGCTATGATAGTTTAAATGGTTAGATAATAGAGTTCTAAAGGAGGATTGCTAGTGATATGGAAGAACAATTTGAATAACTAGAGGAGACTGAATTCATGCATAAACTTGAGTTTGGGGGAAAACATTTGGAATATAAAAATAATAATGATAATATACAGGGTGACTAGTCTTGTTTCGGGGCCTGTGTTACTTGAGCAAGTACGCCTGAAGGGGTATCTTAAAACCTAGCGCCCTAAGGTCTTATATAGTGCAGGGAGTCGTCGTTGGTGGCTTCGCTCGCTAAGGGGTAACACCGTTAGCCTAATGGGATGAGACATTGCACGACTATTTATGTATAGTTATAAAAAAAAAAAAATGTTGAGTCTTGTGGTGGGTTGAGGGGAACCACTCCCCATAAACACAAGCGTGAGATGGAGCGTAAAACACACTCACCAACCATCTAAAAAATAAAATAAAAAAAGGGTATTCTATTTTGACTTTTGAATTCGGGTGAGTGTTTGAGTTCAGTTGAAACAAGTATATTTGATGAGTTCTCAAGTTCACACTGTATGATGCTTACTAAGAAAGTTATTATCTTTCATATTTTCGTCTTTCACGGGTTAGCATGGTCATTGGACACACGCGCACAATATCGATAATAATGATTTAGATCCGGTGATTGTTGGGATATTGTTGATCTGTTTTTGCATGATGAATTAGCATGTTTACGTGATTTTCTCGAGGCATATGGATCTCACGAGAGCTCTTGAATTCTTTGGAATTACGAAACATATAAATATAAATAGTTGCATGTGCATGATGTTTAGTTTTGTTTTGTGATCTTAGGTTTTGTCGCATGAGGACACTTGACGATTTAAGTTTGGGGGTATTTGATGAATGGGTAGTATACCCATAAATTGGATATATTTAGACTTAAATTATTGCATTCTTAAAGTATTTAGTAGCATTTTTATTGTGTTTATATCTTGTTTTGCAGATCTGGAAGCTGGAGGGGCAATTATGGGAAATTCAAGCATTTAATGGCAATTTGGTAATTTTAAAGAAGTCCAAACAATGGGCGATGGAAAATGTACTACCTACAAATATTGAAATACCGAGCCCTCATTACCGCTTTAACCGATTAAGCGCGTTTGACTTCTGGTTGGACTTAATTTGTCTATTTGGGGCTAATGTAAAACCTAATTGGATGAGGATTGGGGGAGGCTATAAAAAGAAACTAATTGCTGAAATAACAAGGGGGATTGGATTTATTATTCTTGGGGAGGATTGAAGGAGTTCTTCCATTGAAGGTTACACAAGATTACTTGGAGATTCAGGATTGGCTACAGAGTTTCTTCTTTTTCTCCTTATTTTCAATTTGTAATTCTTTAAGGATGATTTGTCAACAATTAATGGTTCTTATTTCCGTGATGAACTAATTCTTTAATTAAGATTTCAATTGAACCTTTTATGATTATAAATTAGTTATTCTCTCATTCTAATTATTTATGTTGAAGTGGATTGTTTATCATGTTTTGATTCTATTGATTAATTATTTGGCCATAATTCTTGTGTTACTCTGAAGGAATTGGGAAAGGAATTCTAGGGTTAGAACTAGACATGATAACATGTGACTTAGTTATTTGCACGGTAAATAATTAGGTTTGTGAATTGAATGGAAATATCTATTCACCGCGTGTAACACATAAGGAATTAGGATTGGAAAGAGTTTAATTCAATTGTTTTGCATAGGAATATAGCAAGATTAATTTGGATTAAATAGAAGTCAATTGATCACTTGGAAGAGGACTTTTGGCATTTGAGAATTCCTATTAACAATCCAGTAGACATAATAATTGGGATGATTAGATAACTAATTTATAGTTCATAATTGGGGATATTGAAGTCTTAATATTTACCTAACGGAAGTCATTCACTCAAGTAGTAGCTTAGTTATTCGCTTATCTTAGTACAGTATCTTTAAGTGTTTAATTTTGAGTTAATAATTCAGAAAATCACAATTTATCATTGTTTGAATAGAATTGAATTGATATAGTATTAGTAGTTGAGATTTATTAATTAGAATTCTCTGTGGGAACGATACTCAACTTATCACTTTATTACTTGTTGACCACGTATACTTGCGTGTTGTGTGTAACTAGATTTTACTCAACAAAAGCACTTCTTCTTTCTCTTGTGCAGTGCTTCATCACTTCTGTTCGCCTCGACTGTTTTCAAATTACTGATGGCTTGACTTCTTGTTCTGGCCCCTTCTGAATAACAAGACACTTCAGATTTGTGGCATGTCCAGCTCGCTTTCTCCTTGTGATCTCCCATTCACTTATCATCAATGGACTGACCTAATGCTTAATCACTTTAGCCTTATTATTCAGAGGCTGACCATTATCTTTGAGTATACTTCATCAGTTTCTTCTTTGTCTGGCAAACACTACGATTCTGGTTACTTCCAAGATCGTTGTCATCTTTCTTCTTGACAGCCACTATATATGTTGACTTTCCTTAGTCAGCTACTGAAGTCTTCTTATGATCATCTTGTGGAAGACTTTACCTTGAATAGCTTCTCAACTCAATCTGGATGCTGATTGAGTTGATGCTTAGATCTTCTATTAGCTTGCATGCCATTCATTGAGTGCTCTCTGGCTTTACTCATGTGAGATGTATCTTTGCATTACCAACCAGAGGCTTCATTCCTTTGGATATTCAGGGAGTACTCATTTGTTGAGAATCGTATTTGCTATACGATTCTGCTTTGGCATTGTGAGCACATCTGTTGAGGTCTTAGTTACAGACTCTACGATTCACTTTGGTACGTGCGGAGACTCACGACTCGAGATCGATCTTGACACTACGATTTTTTGTCGTTGTGCTTGTTGTCTTCATCTGATCTTGCTTGACTATGATCTCTGTCTTTGGTATGATTAGTAGACTCTACAACTCTGAGTGTAGTCTACGATTCTTGGCTTGGCTTTGGCAGATACTCAGTCGGCTCGTAGGCAGGCTGTCTCTACGTTCTAAACATGACTTCCTCAGTAGACTACGGTTCCGAGGAAGTGCTACTCGACACACTACGAACCTTTCTTGTCTCTCCTGGCAGTCTACGAACTCTAAGATCTACTATCTTGCAGACTACGATTCTGCCTCGATAATCTCTCGAGTTATTCTTGACTCTCTTGGCAGACTACGATTTTTTGTGTAGTGGTCGACGATCAGACAAGTCTATCTATTACATCATAAGATCAACCTAACATGCTTGATCTTTCTATATTTATAGTCCTTGTACATCATTTTCTTTTTAAGGACTTTACAAAGTTGTTTTGCTTATGTAGGATCAACCTAACACATTTGATCAATTCATTCTAAATCCTTGTACATATGTTTCTATTGTCTAGCAAAGGACTTTAAAGCTTTTCTTAATGCAAACATACTTGCATATTCATTCATATATATATATATATATATATATATCATAATCAAATCATATGTAAATAGGAATATCATTCACATGCTTATTTCTGACAGCAACCACTTGAAATTCCAGAATGGAAGTGGGAGCACATTACCATGGATTTCGCTACTGGTCTTCCTAAGGTTTCTCAAGGCATAGATGCAATTTGGGTCATTGTTGATAGATTGACCAAGTCTGCTCATTTCTTACCTATACGAGAAACTTATACACTTGAACGTCTTGCTCGTATGTACATAAGCGAGATTGTAAGATTGCATGGTATGCCAGTATCTACAGTTTTTGATCGAGACCCAAGATTCACTTTAAGATTTTGGGTTAGTTTGCAAAAATATATGGGCATGGATTTACGATTTAGTTCGGCTTATCATCCACAAACGGACGGGCAGTCGGAAAGGACTATTCAAACTCTTGAAGATTTATTAAGACTCTGTGTCCTTGACTTCAAAGGAAGTTGGGACAAGTTCTTACCATTGGTGGAGTTTTCCTACAACAATAGTTATCAAGAAAGTATTGGCATGGCTCCATTCGAGGCGTTGTATAGAAAAAATTGTCGTTCTCCAATATGCTGGGATGAAGTGGGTGAAGCAATGTTGGTGGGACCAAAGTTGGTACGTATGACTACGGAAAAGATTCAAACGATCCGACAACGTATAAAAACCTCATAAGATCGACAAAAGAGTTATGTTGATCTTCATCGAAAGGACGTGGAATTCGATATTGGAGATCATGTGTTGTTACGTGTTGCTCCATGGAAAGGAGTTATGAGATTTGGAAAGAGAGATGAAAGCTCAATCCTCGATTCATTGGCCCAGTTTTAATCCTCGATCGAGCAGGAACTGTGGCCTATAGACTCGCCTTACCGCCAAATATGTCTCGTGTTCATAACATTTTTCACATATCCATGTTACGTAAATATGTGGAATACCCGAACCACATCATTGAGTTAGAACCGGATGAAATAGCAGAAGATTTAACGTATGAAGAGGTTCCTGTTAAAATCTTAGATAAGAAGGAGCATATTTTATGCTCCAAGGTTATACCTCAAGTCAAAGTTTTGTGGAAAACCACGATGTTGAGGAAATGACCTGGGAGTTAGAATCTAAAATGAAATCAAGGTATCCTCGCCTATTCGTCATACCAGGTACATACCCTAATTTTGAGGGCGAAATTTCATAAGAAGGGGATGTTGTAAGACCCCAACTTTTATGAAAAAAAATGAATTTTCTGTGACACCCCCAAACCCAGGTACTTCATTCCCACAGGATTTGGTGTTCACTTAATCAAACATTCATATCTAACTACCCAATCACAGTAAAACTGAATAATAAAAACCTTCCCCATTAAAGGGTTACATAATAAAATCTCCCAGGTTGTCTAACCTTTAAATACAATCATTCAAATGCGGAAAAAAATTAATAAACTTCATTACAACCATTCAATTAAGACTGATAATAAAATATTAACATATTACAAGCCTTTAATACTTGTTCATCTTTCCTTTCCCTTACTGGTGCTAGGTACATCAACCTTCTCATCCTTAACTGTAATAGTTATATAAGGAAGAGTGAGCAAACAAAGCTCACTTGGAAAGAACAATGAATGGAAAAATCTTTACAACAACTGTCAAATAATAGGCTCGATAGAAGTAAACAATATGAGTTATCAACATCTGAAGTATATAACTGAGGGTCCTAAGACCATGAACTATGTCCATAGTTATAAGTAATTTTTCAATTTTAACTTTAACAGTCATAAGACTATAGGGACTCCTCGTACTTAGGGGGATCAGCCCTTCGTATAATGTATTGTGCACAAACATTTCAACGCTAAACGTAAATTACCCCTAATAATAGGGTTGTTCATCTCAGTATTTAGAGTACATGTCTGCACCAAAGTGAGTTTGGTTTGGATACATTTCAAGGTAATTTGGAATTCAACGAATATCAAGTAAGGATTAGTTGAATAAAACTAATAACATCATATTATAGAATAATTGTAATTGAATCGACATGTGTTGCCTCTTTTATAGTTCTAATAAAAGCGCTCTAACTCATACAAGCATACATGTGTCAACAAGTAATACAGAGTAAGTAGAGTATCGATCCCACAGAGAAAGTTATTAAATTTAAACTATCATACATCAATTAACTCACCGAATTTATATGCTTAGACTAATAACTAAAATCGTTGAATTAAACTAATTGTGAATAACAACTAAAAATAAGAGTATAAATGGAATAAATATAATCTGGAAATAATGGGACCCTAATTCATTTAATATTTCATCTAATCGCCACTATCATGCAAGAAGTGTTCACATATCACAAGAAAATAGCCAAGAGCGCAAAAAGAGTTATAACCATTTTTCAATGCATTTTAACCTACTTACACAGCATCTACAGATGTTAGACTATATGTAATCACGAATACAACTAAAATCACTATATGTCTATGTGAAATTGCAATTATATTGATGTTAAGCTCAAGCCCTTACTCTAGCTCATATGGTGAAACAGTATATGTCTATCTGGTTCACAAAATATGCAAGCCATATACAACAGCCCCATATTTGCATATTATCATGACTACAATCCATACATGTATGTTCATTGTCAATTTTATACAAATAATGAGATGAATGGTGATCAAGCATTTATACATGTAAAACAATCATGATAAATATCCCATAAGATATGCAAAACAACCCTAGCATTTAAATGTGCAACCAACTACATATTAAAATCCGTTAGAATCCCATAATGGAGTTTAGTTCATGACTGAACCAAAAGCCATTATGGGATTAACGCTAAACATGATCAATAAACAAGCAATTGAAAGAAGAAGATAAAACGATCAAACCCAATCGCTGAATAAAAACCAATGATCAATGTTTAAATCCTCATAGAAATCCAGTAAATAATAATACAAATCCACAATGGCAGAGAATCCCAAGAAGAATTGGAGAAGTAGACGTTTTGGCTACGTTCTACGTTGGAATCTCTCCTAAGGTATAAACCCTAGTTTCTATGATGAAAATACGCTCAAAATTATTAAGTCTATCTCTGACACCAGTCAGAATCGTTTAAAAACCAATTACAAATCATTTAATTAAAATTTAAAATTAAAACAAAATTATAGCATCGAGATCGCGCTATATCACATACCTTTCTAGCATACGTCTCGCCTCATGCATGAGACTTACGAAATGTATGCCTGTCCCGTCGGCCTCTCACGCTGGCTCAAGTCCCCTACACTTGTCTCCGCTCATGGTAGCAGAACTTGTAGTAGGTCATCATTGTCTGGTCGGGTACTCACGCGAGCTGCTGCTCAGTCAGTTTCGCCACACCGCTTCGGCTTGCACTGCACTGAGGTTCCGTTACGGTTTTTAGCTTCATCATGTCTTTCTGCTTTGCTATTTGTTCTTTCATGCTTGATCCTCTTGCTCCATGCTTCATTACACCTCCATGCCATTAATATCCCCCGTTCATGCCTTTCCTTCATGCCTCCATTAGCCTTATATCCTCTAATACCCCCAAAATTAAGTTAATTCCTGCACTTATTCACCAAAAGGAGTTTTAAGTAAATGCAATGCAAAATAACATGAAATGCAACTAAAACACAATAAAATGTACTTGAGATGGGCACAATTCGCATGAAATGGTATTCAATAAGTAGGTAAAAATACCACTTATCAAATACCCCCAAACTTGAACTGTTGTTTACCCTCAAGCAATGCATACTAATGAACAATGAAAAATGCAACTACAAAACTATGCAACTACTCTATGATGCAAACTAGTCTCACATAATCCCAACTATAACAGAATTCCAGCCCAAATTACCTCAGCGAATTCTCCAGATCCAAGAATACAATTTCAAACCAAACTATAGACATAACATCATACACTCAGATAATTTCATATATGCTATAGAGATGTTGTGTGTGTGTGATGTTCACCAAAACTTGATCTAAGCAAAGAATACATATGCTACACTACTCCAAACAGAAAATTATAGTCTAAAGCAAGACTCATGTATATTCATGTAACACAGACTGTTTCAACATATCAACACAAACTAAGGTTCAACAATGGGTTTATTTCTTTATTACTATACACGAGGGTGATTTACGCACTTTCCCGCGGTGTTTATTGCTATTTTTCTTTTGTTTTTTTTTTCTTTTTTTTTATATGACTGTGCAATGTCTCAATCCATTAGTCACACTACTACCCCTTAGCGAGCTTTCAACCAACGACTCCCAGACCATAAAAGACCTTAGGGCGCTAGGTGTAGAGGCAATCCCCCAAGCGTGCCTTACAAGTAGCAGGGTATTCTAATTTAAGACTAGCCACGTTATTACTATTCGATTTTTTTTATCTTTTTTTTTAATACATAGTATACCCATGTTCTACCAAAATTTGCACGTCAATGGCTCATACAGTCTACAACACTTTCCACATGTTTCTCTTTTTAAAACTACATGTTCTATCAAGCAATGCAACACACACTTCTTAAACCTACAAGTGATTGTGAACACGTTTGTGCATACCGAAAACATTTGAACAGAAACATGAATCTCATCGTGTAAAACATTATATCTAAGCTGTGTTATCCAACATGTTCTAAAATCCTCCACAATTCACTATCATCATTGGCTAGGCAATAATTTCTATTAAGCAAAAATATGTGTGAGACATGCAACTAAAACATACTAACACAATCAATAATGAATAAATTTTGTGTCAAAATTTAACTAAACACATAAACATGCAAAATTAAATAAAACTAAACTACTATGCTATGCTCCCCAATACCCCCAAACTTAAAATATTCAATGTCCCCATTGAATGAAGGTAAAGGGTACAGAAAAACTCCCCTAATGATCGGCTTGACCACCATCCTCGGGTGGTGAATCTGGTGGTGGATATGGCACTACGGTTCCAAACTGAGGCCACTCTAGCATTGTCGTTTGTTGCGCGAAGGCTTCGGCCAAGGTCCTTGTGAGTCCCGGGGCAAACGTTCCAAGATTGGCATACATGGTGTCGACTTTGCGCTTTGACCTTTGGAGCTGGCGATTGCTAAGAACGGTGTGTGCTCGGGTGGATGGACCAGCCTCATCTGTCGAAGGGGGCTGCGGCGATGCCTCTAGGAATGGTTGCTGGATGATAAATCCTAATCCTTGTGGATGCGGTTCACCCCCCGTCCAATCCTTGAACTTGGCAAGGGTGGCAGGAGTGATGTTGTGGCTCGAATTTTGCAATTGCTCGTCATTCCACGTGACTCCTTGTTGGGTACAAAGCATGGCTGCCACAGAGGTATGCGGAATACTGCCATTCATGCTCCCCTACCAATAATGCAGCATGTTTTGATGAATTAGGTGGCCGATGTCAATATACTTGTCTGTGGTAATGCCCCATAAAATGATAGCTCTCTTGGTAGGCACTTCATGCTTGTGAGCGGACGGAATTAATTTGGTGCATATGAACAGATTCCATGCTTGGGCATAACGATTCAAGGTGGACGCTGGAAAAGATTGTGGGTCGGTCGTCCCTGGTTTATAATTCCATTTGATTCCTGGGATGCACAAATCCAAAATTACAACGTCCAAGTCTGTCATCAAATGTGCACCTGTAACCTAATTCGCAGACCCAGTCGGTGGTGTATCAGTTATTCTAAACACTGCTTTGATGGCTAAGGGACAAAAATCCACTTGTACTTGGCGAACCAAATATATCCTCTTTTCACTCCATCTCCTTTGCATTCACAGTAGAACTCCTTTAACAACTCCATGGAATAGGCATAGGTGTTTGCGGCTAGCGAACCCAAACTCTTTCTTGTAGCATATTCCATAGTTGTCCATCTTTCTTATCAGGTTTAAATCCTCATTCCTTCACAAATGATTTAGTCACGATGTGATAATAAACTTGCTGAGCTTCCCAGCTGATAAATTTTCTTTGTTCCATGTTAACCTCGTCGTGATCACTGGATGGTGAGTCTGATGATGAAGAGATGGAGATGGAACGTATTCTTTTTGGACCCATGAGCAGATGATAGGTAGAGAATATAGATTCTCTGCCACAGATGAGAGTACCCCCAAACTTGCTTGTGACACTCCCTGCAAAAACCCTAGATTTATACTAATGGAGAGGGAGCTATGTATATGAGCGATGAAGAGAGTTTTATGATTATGGGAGAATGGCATAATAAGCTTTATATTATGGCATGTGAGAAGTTAAGTAGATCACGGATCGGATTTTTACATTTAAAAATTTTCCTTTGTTTGGCGTCGTACAAACAAAATTTAGAATGGGATGGCCTTGCGAGTCTTGCGACTAACTTGCTAGGAGTTAGTGGCCATCGACTTCCCAAATACCGCTTTGTGTGGCGTGATGTAACTTCATGAAATGCACACTGTTTAGCCCAATTTGCATATCAGTGATGAGTGCAATTGAAAACACCTACAGGAACATGAATGCACAACATACTATTTATCAGGCATGAAATAGAAATGATGTAACTACTACTATACTAAAGGAATGAAAAGAAAATATAGGTACAAATAATGGGTTGCCTCCCATCAAGTGCTAAGTTATAGTCAACTAGCTTGACTGTCTCTGAATCTCATGTCGACGAGAGAATTGAGGTGATGTTCTGTCTGTCCACCTTGCCACCGAAGTAATGTTTCAATCGCTGGCCATTTACCTTAAAGGCTTGTCCGAAAACTGATCATATACTTCAATTGCACCATACGGAAAGACAGTCTTCTATAAATGGGCCTGACCATCTCGATTTCAGCTTTCCGAGAAAAAGTTTTAAGTCTAGAATTGTAAAGCAAAACCCTTTGTCCCGGTTCAAATATTCTTTCCATGATCTGTCGGTCATGCCATTTCTTTACTTTCTCCTTATACAACTTTGAATTCTCATATGCCTGCAACCTGAATTCATCTAACTCATTGAGTTGAAGTAGTCATTTCTCCCCTGCAGATGTTAAATCAAAATTGAGTTTCCGTATTGCCCAATATGCCTTATGCTCTAGCTCCATAGGGAGGTGACAGGCTTTTCCATACACGAGTTGAAAAGGTGACATGCCCAACGGAGTTTTGTATGATGTTCGATAAGCCCATACGGCATCATCTAACTTCAACGACCAGTCTTTCCGTGTGGGATTCACAACTTTTTCCAGGATTCTTTTTACTTCGCGATTCGACACTTCAGTTTGACCATTTGTTTGCGGGTGATACGCTGTAGCAATGCGATGATTCACCCCATACTTATCCAGTAAGGCTGTAAACTGCCTGTTGCAGAAATGACTGCCTTCGTCATTAATGATAGCCCTTGGAGTACCAAACCTCGTGAAAATGCTTTTGTGTAGAAATCTGAGGACGACCTTGGCATCATTAGTCAGAAGAGCTGCAGCTTCAACCCATTTTGAGACATAGTCCACTGCGAGCAAGATGTATAGATTTCCGCATGAAGAAACGAAAGGTCCCATGAAATCAATCCCCCATACATCGAAAATTTCTACTTCGAGGATTGTATTCAATGACATTTCATTTCTTTTAGAGATGTTTCCCACTCACTGACATCTATCACACCGCTGGACAAAACTGTACGCATCCTTGAAAATTGTCGGCCATTAGAATCCTGCTTGTAGCACTCTAGCCGTTGTTCGTTCTCCACCGTAGTGACCTCCATACACAATAGAATGATACTCTTGCAAAATCCCCTCGGTCTCGATATATGGAATACACCTTCTTATCACTTGATCAGAGCACTATTTAAACAAGTATGGCTCATCCCATATATACCATTTGACATCGTGCATAAATTTCTTCTTTTGATAACCCACCAAGTCAGAAGGTACCATCTTACTTACCAGATAATTCGCGTAGTCTGCGAACCATGGCACTTCACCTTTCACCACAAACAACTGCTCATCTAGAAAGGAGTCGTTGATCAGAACTTTGTTGTTTACTTCCTTGTCCGGATTCTCGAGTCGAGATAAGTGGTCCACCACTTGGTTTTCAGTCCCCATTCTGTCCTTGATTTCCAAATTAAATTCCTGCAATAATAAAATCAATCTAATCAACCGAGGTTTTGCATCCTTCTTTGCCATTAAATGTCGAATCGCCGCGTGATCCGTATACACTATCACCTTTGTGCCAATCAGATATGCTCGGAACTTATCAAAGGCATATACCACTGCCAATAGCTCTTTCTCTGTGGTGGTATAATTTAATTATGCATCCGTTAGGGTCTTGCTGGCATAATAAATCACATAAAATATCTTTTCTTTCCGCTGACCCAAAACAGCCCCTACGGCGTAATCAGTGGCATAACACATCAATTCAAATGGCAAAGTCCAATCTGGTGCAGTAATCACTGGTGCTGAAATAAGCTTCCTCTTCAAGTGTTCAAATGCTAACATGAAGGCTTCATCAATGCTAAATTGTGCATCCTTCTCCAATAGACTGCATAGCGGTTTAGTTATTTTGGAGAAATCCTTAATGAATCTGCGGTAGAAACCTGCATATCCCAGAAAACTGCGAACTCCTTTTACTGAAGTGGGTGGTGGCAAGTGCTCAATAGTTTCCAGCTTCGCCTTATCCACCTCTAGTCCCGTCTTTGAAACTTTGTGTCCCAATATGATTCCTTCTTGTACCATAAAGTTACATTTTTCCCAGTTTAGCACTAAGTTCGTTTCAACATATCTTTTCAAAATAATAACCAGATTTTCAAGGCATAGGTCAAATGAGTCCCCGAAGACTGAGAAATCATCCATAAATACCTCCACATTCTGTTCCACCATGTCTAAAAATATAGCCATCATGCATATCTGAAATGTGGCTGGCGCATTGCATAGTCCGAACGACATCCTTCTGAAAGTAAAAGAGTCGTACGGACATGTGAATGTAGTCTTTTCCTGGTCTTCTTGAGCTATCCTAATTTGATTGTAGCCCGAATATCCGTCCAGAAGGCAATAATACTCATGACCTGCTAACCTATCCAACATCTGATCAATGAATGGGAGTGGGAAATGATCTTTCCTCGTAGCTTTATTGAGCTTGCGGTAATCCATGCAAACTCTCCACCCTGTTACTGTTCATGTTTGAATTAACTCATTGTTCTCATTGATCATGACAGTCATGCCACCCTTTTTCAGAACACACTGTACTGGGCTCACCCATGAACTGTCTGAGATCGGATAAATTATTCCTGCATCTAGCCATTTCAGCACCTCCTTCTTAACCACTTCTTTCATTATCGGATTAAGCCTACTTTGTTGCTCAACTGTTGGTTTGCTACCATCTTCCATTAGGATCTTGTGCATGCAATATGAAGGGCTGATCCCTTTAATATCTGATATAGTCCATCCAATAGCTGATTTGAACTGTCGAAGCACTCGTAGCAATTTTTCCTCCTGACAAGATGTTAGTGCAGACGCGATAATCACAGGTAATTTTGAATTTGAACTTAAAAATACATACCTGAGATGTTCGGGAAGTGGTTTTAACTCCAACTCTGGAGGTGACTCAAGAGATGGCTTTAACTTTAATGAGGCTTCCCCAGCTGTTGTCAATGGCTCTACAGGTGATCTAAATCTTCTGCATTGTGAGGTGGTATCTAGATATTGCACAAATTCATCAAATTCCTCGTCCTCCATATTTGAACTCTCATTGGTGATATTCTTCAAAGGTTCAAAATCTGCAAGACTCTGCACCTCATCCTTTGCGATCCGATCCATTAAATCAACCAGAAAACATTCTTCTTCATCTGTTGGGAACTTCATGGCTTTGAAGATGTTGAAAGTGACCTCCTGATCCTTTACGCACATAGTGAGCTCCCCTTTCTGTACATCTATCAAAGTCTTGCCCGTGGCTAAGAATGGTCTCCCTACTATGATTGGTAAACTCTTATCCTCTTCGAAATCTAGAATAATAAAGTCAGCAGAAAAAATGAACTTGTCCACTTTAACCAACACATCTTCAACAATTCCCCGTGGATACGTGATGGATCCGTCATTAGTCATTTGTCTTGATATGTTTGTTTGTCTTGGGCCGTGAATCCCAACTAATTGAACACTGACAACGACATCAAATTTATACTTTCCCCCAGATCACATAAACACTTGCTAAAGTTCATCTTCCCAATGGTGCACAGAATTTTGAAATTGCCCGGATCTTTCATCTTTGGAGGTAATTTCTGTTGGAGCATTGCACTGCATTCCTCTGTCAAGGCCACTGTCTCAAACTCATCTAGTCTTCTCTTCCTTGACAATATACCCTTCATAAAATTTCCATAGCTTGGCATTTGTTCCAATGCCTCGGCGAATGGTATGTTGATCTGCAGCTTTTTGAACACCTCCAGAAACTTACTGAACTGTTTGTCTTCCTTCTTCTTAACTAACCTCTGCGAATATGGTACTTGAGGGTGCATTAGTTGTACTGGACTTTGGACCTTCTTTTCTGAATTTTCCTTGTCTTTCTCTTCCTGCTGAGCCTCAGAATTTTTTAGATTTTTCTCCTCTTGATCGGTTATTTCTCGCTTAGCAGCAAATACGGCTTCCTTAGTATTATTGGGCCTTGCGGCGATGACTTGCGAAACTTGTCAAATCTTTCCACGATCTCAATGTCATTGCTTGACACTGCTCCTTCCGTCTCTTCTTGGATTTGTCTCAGTGTTACTTGGCAATGAACCTTGGGGCCTATTGTTAAGCATGCTCGCCATCTGCCCCATCTAAGTCTCAAGATTCTTGATAGCCACTGCTTGGCTTTTGATCATGACTTCAGTGTTTGCCATGTATTTCAACATCATCTCCTCCATCTCTGATTTCTTTTCTGGCTGTGGTGGAGTTGGAGTGTGGTGTTGTTGTTGCTGAGAGAATCCTGGTGGAAATGGTGGTTTTGGTGTAAACTTTGGCTGAGATGACTGTGGTTGAAACTGTTGGTTCGGCTGAAACTGATGTTGTTGTTGTCCTTGGTTATTTGACCAACTAAAGTTCGGATGATTGCGGTTGTTCGGGTGGTACGTGTTCTGGAATTGACCTTGGTCTTTCCTGTAGTTTCTCACATATTGTACTGACTCTAAGCTGATGGCACACTGATCTATGGAGTGTGACCCCGCACAAATCTCACAAATGAAGGCAACTATTTTCACTTTGCTCTCTTCCAAAGTATCTATCTTCTTAGCCATAGTTGCCATCTGTGCCGACAACTGAGTAATGGCATCAACCTCCAACACACCTGCAAGCTTGGGCTGTGGCATCTGAGCTGTAGGATTCTGATAATCATTCGCAGTCATAGTCTCAATAAGCGTATAGGCCTCGTCATAGCTCTTTGCCCATAATGCCCCTCCTGTGGCTGCATCCACAATCGGTCTCGACTGCCATCCTAACCCATTGTAAAAGGAATTTATCACCATCAAGTCTGGCATACCGTGATGCGGACATTTTCTGAGCATCTCTTTGTATCGCTCCCATGCCTCATATAAGGACTCGCCCTGTTGTTGCTCGAACTGAGAGATAGCCGTCCTCATCTTTGTAGTCTTTGCCATTGGAAAGAACTTGGCTAAGAATTTCTGTGCTAAGTCCTCCCATGTGGTTATTGACGCTGATGGAAAAAAATGTAGCAAACTTCTAGCCTTATCTCTCAATGAAAATGGAAATAGCTGTAGTCTGACGGAATCCTCCGTCAAACCGTTGTACCTGAATGTATCACAGATTTCAATAAAACTCAATAGGTGCTCATTCGGGTCATCTGTAGCAGCACCCCCAAACTGAACTGAGTTCTGCACCATCTTAATAGTGTCTGGTTTGATCTCAAAGGTGTTGGCTGCTATCGCCAGTCTGACTATGGTAGACAGTAATCCGTTAATGTTTGGCATGGAATACTCCCTTAGAGCCCGATGCTCTTCTCTTTTCTCAATTCTTGGTTCTTTCGCCATACTAACTATAGTACTCTCTAACTGCGCTTGGAAATTTCTTCGCAAACTTGCTTTCCAACCTCTTCCGTTTATGTTGTCTTGTGCTGGTGTTAGTTATGAGTTGGATGATCGCATGTGCATAAAAATTTACAAGTACCTGAAACGAAAAACGAAACAAAAATAGAAATGAGAAACGATCAGAATTGTCTAAGTCATACAATTTAGCTTTAAATTAATGATAATTATCTAAATTAACGCCTTTCCCCGTCAACGACGCCAAAAACTTGTTGCCTCTTTTATAGTTCTAATAAAAGAGCTCTAACTCATGCAAGCATACATGTGTCAACAAGTAATACAGAGTAAGTAGATTATCAATCCCACAGAGAAAGTTGTTAAATTTAAACTATCATGCATCAATTAACTCACCGAATTTATATGCTTAGACTAATAACTAAAAGAGTTGAATTAAACTATTTGTGAATAACAACTAAAAATAAGAGTATAAATAGAATAAATATAATCTGGAAATAATGGGACCCTAACTTCATTTAATATTTCATCTAATCGCCACTATCATGCAAGAAGTGTTCACATATCACAGGAAAATAACCAAGAGCACAAATAGAGTTATAACCATTTTTCAATGCACTATAACCTACTTACATAGCATCTACAGATGTTAGACTCTATGTAATCACGAATACAACCAAAATCACTATATGTCTATGTGAAATTGCAATTATATTGATTTTAAGCTCAAGCCCTTACTCTACCTCATATGGTGAAACAGTATATGTCTATCTGGTTCACAAAATATGCAAGCCATATACAAAAGCCCCATATTAGCATGTTATCATGACTACAATCCATGCATGTATGTTCATTGTAAATTCCATACAAATACTGAGATGAATGGTGATCAAGCATTTATACATGTAAAACAGTCATGATAAATATCCCATATGATATGCAAAATAACCCTAGCATTTAAATGTACAACCACCTACATATTAAAATCCGTTAGAATCCCATAATGGAGTTTAGTTCATGACTGAACCAAAAGCCATTATGGGATCAACGTTAAACATGATCAATAAACAAGCAATTGAAAGAAGAAGATAAAACGATCAAACCCAATCGCTGAATAAAAACCAATGATCAACGTTTAAATCCTCATAGAAATCTAGTAAATAATAATAGAAATCAACAATGGCAGAGAATCCCAAGAAGAATTGGAGAAGTAGATGTTTTGGCTTTGTTCTACGTTAGAATCTCTCCCAAGGTGTAAACCCTAGTTTCTATGATGAAAATACGCTCAAAATTATCAAGTCTATCTCTGAAACCAGTCAGAATCGTTTAAAAACCAATTACAAATCATTTAATTAAAATTTAAAATTAAAACAAAATTTAAGCATCAGCATCGTGCACATGGCCACGCGCTCTCCAAAGATATCGTCTCGGTAAGCGCGCGAGACTTATGAATGTCCGCCTGTCGATCGGCCTCTTACGCGGGCGCGCATCCCTCGTGACGTGTCTTGCTCATGACCGCGCGTAACTTGCGATGAGGTTATCATTGTCCGTAGGGTACTCATGCGGTAGCGCTCCCCCAGTTTATTCGCATGCCAGCTTGCACTCTGCAAGTTCTGGTTCTTGTTTTTGGCTTCTATCATGCTACTGCTGCTATTTGTTCTTTCATGCTTGATCCTCTTGTTCCATGCTTGGTCTCAATGCTTCATTACACCTCCATGCCATGCGTATCCCCCGTTCATGCCTTGCCTTCATGCCTCCATTAGCCTTATATCCTCTAATACCACCAAAATTAAGCCAATTTCTGCAGTTATTCACTAAAAGGAGTTTTAAGTAAATGCAATGCAAAATAACGTGAAATGAAACTAAAACACAATAAAATGTACTTGAGATGGGCACAATTCGTGTGAATTGGTATTCAATAAGTAGGTAAAAATACCACTTATCAACATGGTAAATTAAAATCATGCTTTAGGAATAATCTAATAGCATACACCTTGAATAACTATAACACACCTTGCTTGAACAATATTAAGCCAAGGTTATTTAGAATTGAATACTAAGCATGCATAGAAATTTGAACGATAAAATTGTTCAACATTTGTATATATAAATTTGCATGCTAAACAACAAGTTAAATACAAGAATAACTTACTTAATATCAAAATTAAAGTTTTAGAAACCTTGCTTCATTATATTGTAATCGAATTGGAAACAGTAATTGGTTCAACAAGATAATTAATTATAGAACTTGCCTTGCTCGTAGATTAAACCGAACAATTTGAATCACAATATCCTATAGACATATGTCATCATGACATAGTTAGTCACTACCACTTTACAAATATAACTAAGTACACTCATCATGTAAGATTTGATTTTTAATCACATAATCACGTTACAAAACAAGTTAATTGTTAATAACATGCTCATTCATGGTATAGAAATACTGAAATCATAACTTAATGATCCTACTATTAACACATAACAATCCCTTTAGATTTTGAGTACAAAAAAAGTACCTTTGTCAGACCACTCTCTCTTAACTCGCATGTACTGCTATTTCCACAACTTCTGATTAATGGTTCGAAGATTTACTGGGCATGGTGATGATCTTCTTGACGAGAATTAAACTATGAGGTACACATTGCTAACTAATCATGACTTGGATAAATGTCTTTGCTAGGTCAGTTATTTGCCACGAATCACTGAGACTTCAAAGAGACAGATTTTTAACTTGACAGATGACATGAACAAAAGCCAATTTTGGCCTACAAGCTACTTTCTAACAGCCTAATTATCAAGTAATCCATATAGAGACTTCATATAAATATAATTCAAAGACTCTTAACATGTTTCTACCCATAAAACAACATAAAAAACGAATTTAAAACATCAAATTTCACTACTTTTTATTAAAAACTCATTTTTTGATGTTTTCAATGAAATCAACACTGTGATTTTGTTTTTCAACCAAAACAGTTAATTCAAAGCACTTTATCAATATTTATACATACTCTATCAAATTCAATAGTCAATTTATCAACTAAACAACTAATTAACCCTTAATTTCTACCTTAAACTAAACCATATTCATTCAAATAAACTCTCTATAAAATAGTTTTCTTCACAAATTACATACATATCATAGCTTCATTGACTCTACTCATATATAAATTATGAAAATAGTTTTACAACACTAGTTTATCATATAAAGCCACATACATAGCAATTAATTCAATTTCTACAAAGCTTTTATAGAGAAAATTGAGAGACAGGAAATACAACTATAACTTTTGAAAAGAAAAATAATAACAGAGTTTAGATGATACCTTAGAGTTGGAAGATAATGGCTATTCCTTGATTATCAAGCTTCTTCTCCCCAATTCCTTTATCAAATTCTCTAGCCTTCTCCAAATCCTCTCTTATTTTCTCTCTGTAAACTCTCTTCTTCTCTCTTACCCCTCTATTCTAATCTTACGTATTAGAAATATACCGTATAAGATATAATATATATTAATTATATAATATAAATATAAGTATAACTGATATCAGTTATAAAAATTTTGAAAATCAAAAGCCATAAGGCTTGTTTGGTTACTAAAAATATAATCATTTATTCCTTATGCCATGTTTGGTTAAACATAATTAGATTAAAGACTTAATAGGCAATAGGCCTTGTTTGGCAAAAACTGAATTAAACTCCTTTAAGTTATTTTAATAACTCCTTTATAAAAGGTTATTTGTCACACTTTTAATTAATTAAATTAATTCTAATAACAATTTATTAAATTACTTTAACACATAAATCAATACCACCAAATTATAATTTTCTATATAATTATAACTTTATTTAATCAACTAGCACATCCTTTTAATTACAAATTCAAATTCAAATATAATAATTCATTTAATCAAAACCCTCTAATTTAATAATTAAATTAAATTAGAATAAAATAATTAATTTCCTTAATTATTTATTTAACAAATAATTAACCAAATCGAATCAAATTTGAACAATTACAAATTTAACCATAAACACATCCATTAAATACTTATATAATTCAACAAATATTTAATATAACAATTAAAAATTCTGAAATGTTACATAATTCCCTCCTTACAAGGATTCTATCCCCAGAATCACAATTCAAACAATTCATTCGTCACATTCTCCCCTACTTATAAAGATTTTGTCCCCAGAATTGAAGACACAGATTAAACAAATAACTCAGGGTAATTCTTCATCATTTCAGCTTCGAGTTCCCACGTAGCCTCTTCGACATTGTGGTTTCTACATATTACCTTCACAGAAGGTGTCACTTTATTTCTGAGCACTTGTTCTTTCATGTTGACTATCTGGATAGGAACCTCTTTATAGGACAAGTCTTTCTCAAACTGCAATGGTTCGTACTCGATCACGTGCTTGTAATCAGATTTATATGGTCGTAACACCGATACGTGAAAAATATTATGAATGTTTTGTAATTTTGGAGGTAGAGCTACCTCGTAAGCTACCTCACCAACTTTTCGCAACACTTCGAAGGGTCCAATAAACCTCGGGCTTAGTTTCCCCTTTTTACCAAATCAAATTTTTCCCTTCCAAGGTGAAACTTTTAGGAAAACGTAATTTCCTACGTCGAATACATGATCTTGTTTGTATTGATCATCATATTTCTTTTGTCTGTCTTGAGCAGCTATCAATCTTGTTCTAATGAGTTTGACAAGCTCAATAGTTTGTTGTACTAGTTCTGATCCTAACAGTTGACGTTCATCGACTTCATCCCAGCATAGTGGAGTTCTGCACCTCCTGCCGTATAATGCTTCGTAAGGCGGCATGCCGATGCTTGCATGGTAACTGTTATTATAGGCAAATTCCACTAACGGTAATTGTTCGTCCCAGCTTCCTTTGAAATCCATGACACATGCTCTCAGCATATCTTCTAATGTCTGAATCGTTCGTTCACTTTGGCCATCTGTTTGCGGATGATATGCCGTACTCATTCGCAATTGTGTTCCCATACTTTCTTATAGTCTCTTCCAGAAGTTTGATGTGAACCTCTGATCTCTATCTGACACAATTGAGACTGGAACTCCATGTCTCATCATGATCTCTTTAACATATAACTTTGCCAGTTGTTCAAGATTGAATCTAATCTTTATTGGTAAAAAGTGTGCAGATTTTGTCAATCTATCCACTATCACCCATATCGCATCGTATCCTTTCTGAGTCATTGGGAGACCTACCACAAAATCCATTGTGATATGTTCTCATTTCCATTCCGGTATCTCCAACGGTTGAAGTAGTCCGATTGGCCTTTGATGCTCGGCCTTGACTCTCTGACATGTCAAGCACTTTGCAACGCATTTTGCAATGTCTCTTTTCATATTTGGCCACCAAAAATGTCGCCACAAATCTTGATACATCTTCGTACTTCTAGGATGAATCGAATATCTTGAGCTATGAGCTTCTGTCAAGATGTCTTCTTTAATATCTGGTAGTTTTGGAACCCATATTCGTCCCTCGAATCTTAGCATTCCTTCAGTATCAACCTTGAATTTTTCCTCCCTTCCTTCAAGTACACTCTCCTTTATTTTTCTATATTCCGCATCCTGCAGTTGAGCATTCTTCACTTTGTCCACCAAAGTTGAACTGGCTTCCATCTGGTATAATTTTTCATCAGATTCTTTTGGAAATTTGATTTCCAACTCTAACCTTGACATTGCTGAAATAAGCTCCTCCTTATCAATTAACAACATCAATTTTTCTCTGCCTTTTCTACTCAAGGCATTTGCAACCACGTTTGCTTTGCCTAGATAATAAAAGATCTCACAATCGTAATCCTTTATCAATTCCATCCATCTCCTTTGGAACATATTCAGGTCTTTCTGAGTGAAAATGTACTTCAGACTCTTATGGTCTGTGTAAATCTCACATTTCTCTCCATAGAGGTAGTGTCTCCATATTTTTAAAGCAAACACAACCGCCGCCAACACTAAATCATGAGTCGGATACCCTTTTTCATAGTCTTTCAATTGCCTTGATGCATACGCGATGACTTTTCCATTCTGCATAAGGACACATCCTAATCCTTTGTGTGAAGCATCACTGTACACCACAAAATTTCCTGTATTATCTGGTAATGACAACACAAGTGCCATACTTAACTTCTTTTTCAATTCCTGGAAACTTCCTTCACACTTCTTCGTCCAAACAAATTTTACAAATTTCCTCGTCAAATTTGTCAACGGAGTGGCAATCTTGGAGAAATCCTGGATAAACCATCTGTAATACCCTGCCAATCCCAAGAAACTTCTTACTTCTGATGGAGTTCTTGGTTGTTCCCAATTTATCAAGCTTCGACCTTTGATGGATCCACTGAAATTCCATTCTTGTCAATTACGTGCCCAAGAAATTGTACACGTTCTAACCAAAATCACATTTAGAGAATTTTGTGTACAACTTTTCCTTTCTTAGCGTCTCCAGCATTAGACGTAAGTGTTCCATGTGTTCTTCTTGAGTTCTAGAGTACACCAAAATATCGTCGATAAACACCACCACAAACTTGTCTAAAAATGGTTTAAACACCCTGTTCATCAAATCCATGAACGTTGTAGGGGCATTTGTCAAACCAAAAGACATCACCAAAAATTCATAATGTCCATACCGAGTTCGGAATGCCGTCTTCGGTACATCCTCCTTTCTTACCTTCAGTTGACGATACCCACTTCTCAAATCTATTTTTGAGAAATATCTAGCACCATTCAACTGGTCAAACAAATCATCTATTCTCGGTAGTGGATATTTATTCATAATAGTGACTTTGTTTAACTCTCTACAATCAATGCAAAGACGCATTGACCCATCCTTCTTCTTTATGAATAACACCGATGCTCCCCACGGTGACACACTCAGCTGAATGTATTTCTTTTCCAATAGCTCCTGCATTTGTACCATCAGTTCCTTCATCTCTACCGGAGCCATTCTGTATGGGGCTTTCGATATCGGAGCGGTTCCTGGCGCTAAGTCAATCATGAACTCGATTTCTCTGTCAGGCAGAAGTCCTGGCAAATCCTTTGGAAATACGTCCACAAATTCCCTAACCACTGGTATTTCTTCCAGTTTCGAACCCTTCTTCTGCGTATCAACTATGTAAGCTAAATAACCCACACAACCTTAACTCAACAATTTCTTGGCCTGCATAATCGTCAGACATCTCATTTGTCTAGGCGATTTGCTACCATTGAAAACTACATTTGACGGAGTCATAAGGTTTACACATTTCTTTTGGCAGTCAGTTATCGCTCCACAATTTAACAACCAATCCATTCCCAAAATAACATCAAACTCTCCAAGCCTAATCGGAATTAAATCTACCATCAAAATATTTTCCTTAATATTCACCCTACAGTTCTTGTATACGATTCTAACAGGAATTCTTCCTTATTTATAATTTCTATGTTTAAAGGGAAATTCAATTCTTTACTAGGTAATCCTAATCTCATAGCAAATTCATCAGATATAAATGAGCAAGTAGCACCCAAATCAAATAATACATAAGCATCAATATCATTGATTGGGATAATACCTGACACCACATCTTTTGATTGTATAGCATCTTGCACAGTCATGTTGAAGGTTCTTATTGTGGGCTTATTTGTTGATGTTGGCCCAACAATAGTCAGCGCACCTCCACTAGCACTTCCCATGTTTCCATTTGCTTCACCAGATTTCTTCTTAGGGCATTCACGAGCAAAGTGATCCTTGGACCCGCATGGGAAGCAAACGTTCTTCTTAGGTTGATTGCAATTTGGGGTGACGTGACCCTCCTGGCCACAGCTAAAGCATACTCGTTTCCCCATCAAGCATACACCATTGTGAAACTTCTCGCATGTAACACATGCTTCAAACTTCTTACTCTGTTGGTTACCCTGCTGATTTCCAGCACCCATATTTCCATTCCACTTTCTTTTCAGATTATTGTTATCATTTCCACTACCACCAACTCCATTCTTAACCTCCACTTCATTCTTCTTCTTTTTCTATTCTTGATTGAACTTGGTTACAGCCTCGCCTCCACCTTCAGCAAGAATTGCCATTTCCATTATGGCTGTAAATGTCTTCAACTGGAACAAGGAAACCCTACTATACATCCAGGGCTTCAGTCCTTGTTCAAATCTCTTTACCTTGCGTTCATGTGTGCTGACTTGGTAAGGTGCAAACCTTGCCATCTCGTTAAAGTTCGCAGCATATTCTGACACCATCATTGTTCCCTGTTTCGGTTCTAAAAACTGCACTTCCAACTGACTCTTCAAACTCTCTAGGAAATAGGTCTCGAAGAACATCTTCTTGAACCTATCCTAAACCATAACCCCTGGTCCTCCTCGAGTTTTATTGGCCTGCCACCAATAACTAGCCTCTGCTTTCAACATAAATGTTGCAAAAGTAGTTTTCTGATCTTCCCCTACTCCCGCAACATCGAACTCCTTCTCTATCTCCATGACCCAGGTCTGCCTCAATCGGGTTTATGGACCCACAAAATTCTGGTGGTCCAACCGCCTTAAAGTCCTTGAATGTTGTATCTTGATTTTATGGTTAGTTCTGCGGTTGATTCTCGAATGCACTGTCGATGCGTCACCGGTAATTGATCGGGTTAACTTCACAGATTATTGTTGTTGGTTCCTTTAGTGGTTCTCTGTCGGGGTGGTTGACGTTTTGGAGGCATTTTCTGTTAAAAGGATACTTATTAGATTATTACTCAACTTATTATGTAATTTCTACTTAACTTGCCCCCATAAAAGTAACCACCACATAACACATAACACTTTGGACAAAAGAAGATAATAACTTTTATTCATACTTAATTCTTTGAAAACATCATATCAATAGCATCACGGCTATTTACATTATTTTCCTAAACTACCAAAGTTTCAGGACATCATCATCATACCCCATAGATTACATAACACTTGGGATTAACATAAATCATAAATCAAGTACACTCCCTACGATGTCCTACTAAGATACTGTATAGCCTTACGACACTCTTCTTCCATAATTCGGAACATGGTTCATCAATCTAGTATGTACGATGGAAGCATCTCAAACTAAATCGGATAACCCATGACCCGATCCT
Organism: Panax ginseng; assembly: GCA_020205605.1. Lineage (NCBI taxonomy): Eukaryota > Viridiplantae > Streptophyta > Magnoliopsida > Apiales > Araliaceae > Panax > Panax ginseng. Next base: position 98,408,385 of record CM035128.1, on the reverse strand, counting down.
GAGCTCGATTAATCACTGTGTTGAACACGTTATTCATTTCATGCATCTTCATTCTCTTCACTTATGCGTCTCCCTCTGCTATTTCGGCTCGTTGATTAGCTTCCTCATATGCATCTTCGGCTCTTGCCCTCTTAGTAGATTCCTCTTTCAACTTGTTTTTCAATTCTGCAATCTCTGCTCTCATTCGCTCGTTCTCTCCTTCGGTGTGAATCAGCTTATCTTCAACATTGCTCAGACGTTCTTCTCGGTCCTGAATTTCGTCATCCTTCTGTGCCATCGAGGTTTGTTGTTCAACAACTATCTCTTGTACCTCCTCAACTGTATCTTGAAGTTCTACATTGCGGTCATGCAGCTCATCGTATATACGGTCAGCTATCGAGTTAAGTGGAATCCTTTCCTCCTCGTCCTCTTCATCCGTCTGTGGCAGCTCAACAGGGTCTTCCTCATCTGTTTCTACATCATCATCCTCATCTTCAACCACCATAAGCAACGGGGCTGAATCCCGTGGAAGTAGTTATTCCCAAACCACTTGAATGTCACAAGATTCCTCCTCTCTAGGCATCTGAGGTCCTTCCTCCCTAGCCTGACTGGATTCTCCGACATTAGCCATCCTGATAACAAGATTTTTTTTAAGTTTTAGTTATTACTCGACACTCACAAGCACCTAAGTTGTAATCACGTAAGCACATAAGTGTTTTTTTACTTCTTCCTTAAAACTCGATAAGAGTTTATCATTACTATCTTTGCAAAGGTTACTTCATAAGGCTTTTCCCCCACCTAAGGTTCATAACCTAAGGCTTTGATACCTACTTGTGACACCCCCAAACCCAGGTACTTCATTCCCACAGGATTTGGTGTTCACTTAATCAAACATTCATATCTAACTACCCGATCACAGTAAAATTGAATAATAAAAACCTTCCCTATTAAAGGGTTACATAATAAAATCTCTCAGGTTGTCTAACCTTTAAATACACTTATTCAAATGCGGAAAAAATATTAATAAACTTCATTACAACCATTCAATTAAGACTGATAATAAAATATTAACATATTACAAGCCTTTAATACTTGTTCATCTTTCCTTTCCCCTTACTGGTGCTAGGTACATCAACCTTCTCATCCTTAACTGTAATAGTTATATAAGCAAGAGTGAGCAAACAAAGCTCCCTTGGAAACAACAATGAATGGAAAAATCTTTACAACAACTGTCAAGTAATAGGCTCGATAGAAGTAAACATTATGAGTTATCAACATCTGAAGTATATAACTGAGGATCCGAAGACCACGAACTATGTCCATAGTTATAAGTAATTTTTCAACTTAAACTTTAACAGTCATAAGACTATAGGGACTCCTCGTACTTAGGGGGATCAGCCCTTCGTATAATGTATTGTGCACAAACATTTCAACGCTAAGCGTAAATTACACCTAATAATAGGGTTGTTCATCTCAGTATTTACAGTACAAGTCTGTACCAAAGTGAGTTTGGTTTGGATACATTTCAAGGTAATTTGGAATTCAACGAACATCAACTAAGGATTAGTTGAATAAAACTAATAACATCATATTATAAAATAATCGTAATTGAAACGACATGGTAAATTAAAATCATACTTTAGGAATAATCTAATAGCATACACCTTGAATAACTATAACACACCTTGCTTGAACAATATTAAGCCAAGGTTATTTAGAATTGAATATTAAGCATGCATAGAAATTTGAACGATAAAACTGTTCAACATTTGTATATATAAATTTACATGCTAAACAACAAGTTAAATACAAGAATAAGTTACTCAATATCAAAATTAAAGTTTTAGAAACCTTGCATCATTATATTGTAATCGAATTGGAAACAATAATTGGTTCAACAAGATAATGGATTAGAGAACTTGCCTTGCTCATAGATTAAACCGAATAATTCGAATCACAATATCCTATATACATATGTCATCATGACATAGTTAGTCACTACCACTTTACAAACATAACTAAGTACACTCATCATGTAAGATTTGATTTTTAATCACATAATCACGTTATAAAACAAGTTAATTGTTAATAACATGCTCATCCATGGTATAGAAATACTGAAATCATAACTTAACAGTCCTACTAGTAACACATAACAATCCCTTCAGATTTTGAGTACAAAAAGTACATTGTCAGACCATTCGGCCAACTCGCGTTGCGCGCCATTGTTTATTTATCTTTGTGGTTGGTGACTGCACATGAGAGAATTAAACTATGAGGTCGCTACTACTACCAAGGCGCTATGACCGATAAATGTCTTCGCTAGGCCTACGTACTGCGATCTTAACCGCAAACAAACTTCAACAGATTACCGGCAACAACATGGACAAAAGCTAATTTTGGCCTACAAGCTACTTTCTAACAGCCTAATTATCAAGTAATTTATACAGAGACTTCATATAAATATAATTCAAAGACACTTAACATGTTTCTACCCATAAAACAACATAAACAACGAATTTAAAACATCCAATTTCACTATTTTTGATAAAAACTAACTTTTTTGATGTTTTCAATGAAAATCAACATTGTGATTTTGTTTTTCAACCAAAACAGTTAATTCAAAGCACTTTATCAATATTTATACATACTCTATCAAATTTAATAGTCAATTTATCAACTAAACAACTAATTAACCCTTAATTTCTACCTTAAACTAAACCATATTCATTCACATAAACTCTCTGTAAAATAGTTTTCTTCACAAATTACATACATATCATAACTTCATTGACTCTACTCATATATAACTTAAGAAAATAGTTTTACAACACTAGTTTATCATATAAAGCCATATACATAACAATTAATTCAATTTCTACAAAGCTTTTATAGAGAAAATTGAGAGAGAGAAAATACAACTATAACTTTTGAAAAGAAAAACAATAACAGAGTTTAGATGATACCTTAGAGTTAGAAGATAATGGCTATTCTTTGATTATCAAGCTTCTTCTCCCCAATTCCTTTATTAAATTCTCTAGTCTTCTCCCAATCATCTCTTATTTTCTCTCTGTAAACTCTCTTCTTCTCTCTTGCCCCTCTATTCTAATCTTACGTATTAGAAATATAACGTATAAGATATAATATATATTAATTATATAATATAAATATAAATATAACTGATATCAGTTATACAAATTTTGAACATCAAAAGTCATAAGGCTTGTTTGGTTACTTACTAAAAATATAATCATTTATTTCTTATGCCTTGTTTGGTAAAACATAGTTAGATTAAAGACTTAATAGGCAATAGGCCTTGTTTGGCAAAAACTGAATTAAACTCCTTTAAGTTATTTTAATAACTCCTTTATAAAAGGTTATTTGTCACACTTTTAATTAATTAAATTAATTTTAATAATAATTTATTAAATTACTTTAACACATAAATCAATACCACCAAATTATAATTTTCTATATAATTATAAGTTTATTTAATCAACTAGCACATCCTTTTAATTACAAATTCAAATTAAAATATAATAATTCATTTAATCAAAACTCTAATTTAATAATTAAATTAAATTAGAATAAAATAATTAATTTCCTTAATTATTTATTTAACAAATAATTAACCAAATCGAATCAAATTTGAACAATTACAAATTCAACCATAAACACATCCATTAAATACTTATATAATTCAACAAATATTTAATATAACAATTAAAAATTCTGGAATGTTACATTTTCTATAAATATCATTTTTGAATATTATGGAGTGAAATTGATATAATGTTATAGTTATAGGTAATATTTATAAATTTTGTAAAGTACGTAAGTTGCTATATAATATTCGATTGGTCGGGGAATATTCGTTTTAACAGGGAATATTCATACGACAACACAATCATTGGTGGACCCCACAACGAAATTATTGTCGGATTGAAAAAACGATAAAAATATCGGCAAAATTTTTACCATTAACTGTTGAAACACCCGGTGTTAAAAGTACAGTAATACGCGTGGTTGCATAGTAGCACACGATATTGATTATTGATGCTTATGTGAGAAGTCACTTAGTTTTGTTCAATTATTGCTACAATATGTGTTGCATATTATCTCACGTTATTTGATTCAATTATTGTCAATATTTTATATATTAGTAAATCAATAATTGAGACGACAAAGTTATTAATATTATTATTTGCAATATTGGTGATGTCTAGATGTTCTGTCAAGCAGAGGTTTGGTCACCTAATTGCGCATCAATAGGGAGAAATCCTTATGCGAAAGCCCCATCTTTCCTAGGAACGACCTAGTTGTTAAATATTACGAATTATAATAAAGATGGTAAATGTTGTTAAAAATATTGAGGTAATTTTTATAAAGTAGTTGATGTAATTTTGTGTATTATTTGGATCCCCACTTACCCATTTTGAAAATAGTCAGGAGAAAGTTATCTCGGTTTATATATATATATATATATATATATATATATATATATATATATATATATATATATATATATATATATATGTGTGTGTGTGTGTGTGTGTGTGTGTATATGTTGATAGTGAATTTTGGTGGAGGGAGTAGTCACGGGATAGAGTACTATATGTATTATTTATATATGTGTATATGTAATGTTTGAAAATTAGCAGGAAGGGAGTACAATTATTATTATTATTATTATTATTATATATATATATATATATATATACATGTGATAATTTAAAAGTTGGCAGGAATTCACGGGAATTGGCAGGTTGTATCACGGGGGTAATGACCCGTGAGTTTATATATATATAATATATTATATTTTATTTAAAAGTTTTTATTTTATTAGAATATTTTATTGCATAGTGTTGCATAGTGAAAATTAAATTTTCAACAAAATCAGCCGGTGCGTCGCCCGTGAACTTTCCTTCACTGTGCATCCAAATAGTGCCCTTCAATTCTCCTATAAATAGGATGCTTAGTTAGAATTGAAAATCACACCAGAATCAGAGAATTCTTCTTCTATAATCTTGAGCGTATTTCTTTAGAGTTTTAGAAAGCTTTGAGCGTAGAAAATAGTGAAAGTTTCGCTTGAAATAATATTTTCTTTCATACTCTGTAGTATGTAAGTAATATTATTTCTTTTCAGATTTCGAATTCTATACTCGTTTTGTTAAAGTGTTGGCTTCTAAACTCCATGAAATTAGTAGAATATCCTTGATATTTGCGCTTCATCCAGTATCTTTTCATAGAAATATTATTTTGAGCATTCTTGATAAGTCTTAACTTTTTCATGCCGGAGTACTATTCACGGGGTTACTATTCCCGAAGTATTATTCACGGGGTACTATTCACTTGAGTACTATTCACCCGGGGTACTACTCATGATAAAAATTGATTCGTTTTCGGTCCAAATTATTTTTTTTACAATATTATTCTTGAATTTTACTCCACAAAGCAGTATCATGTTGACAATTTGGGCGTTATTGATTTCGGATAAATTAAATTATAAATCTTTAAAATTTATCCTTGAACTTGTTTTATTGAATTTTTATATAATTGTCATCATCCTCATATTTATATTATGTTGAAAGTCATCTCATGGCTGTAGTGCATAGATGGACTTGGTGTGATTATGACCGAGGGATTATTCTTGTATAATCATCATGACCGTAATGTTACAAATGATGTGGTAAAAGTCCTCATTGGCCCGTAGTGCATTGATGGACAGTTGTTGGCATGATCATGACTATTGATGAATATACGAATATCCTTGGTCCGTAATGCATGTATAATTTGTGGTCGTGATACTAAAGAATATCCTTGGCCATAGTGCAGGGGTGATTCGATGATGTGGATTATTTATTAAGCTGAGTCTCAGCGATAAAAGTAATGAAAAACCTTTTTAAATCATAGAAGATAGTAGATTTTATACTCTACTTGACTCTTCTAATGGATTATTTATTCATTTATGATTAAACTTGATGTTTATTATATTTGATCAGTTTAACATTGTTGAAGGTCGACGATAAATTATTCTCGCATTATCTTAGTCATAATATTTCTTCTTTGGGCTAGTTGAGTTCACCCTTTTGCTTTTATTGTTCTCTTGAGAAATGAGAACGTGGCAGGGACTAGTCGGGAAGCGGGTAGCGGTCCGATGATAGCATTAGTAGTCCTCACCATTCTATGAAATAGTGTGATAATAAATGTATTGAGAACTCCATTTGAGTTGAATACTGTGTATAAGACAATATTCGTATTAAAACTCTCAGTTTATGTTTTGTCGTATTTCACATGATAGTTGTATTTGAATTTTGTACCATGTATTTGGTGACTCAAGATGGGTGATGTATACCTATTTTGGGGGCGTCACATTGAGGGTACCCAACTGAAATATATTTAGTCCAATTAAAATATTATTTGGACTAACCTAGTATACCTGAGGTACATGATTATGTGTGTTGATGTATATTTAAATATGAGTATAATTATTTGTATGTGGGAGTACATATATGTAAGTGTGTATCCATACCTTAACTTAATGTATTTATATTAAGTCATTATAATTTATATAATGAGCCCAAAAGGAATTAACATTCGTAAATGATGTCCATCTTACTGATAAGTTAAGGAGTCATATAGGATGTCCTAAATTTATAGCCCCACTTCATTTATATCAGCCGTGTATAGACCATTGGCCTACTCTTTTATGTTGCTAAAAATTGAGAAAGTCGATGATGGCTTAAGGGATGGAGTAGGTTACCAACTCTTCTCAATCCACTGGTTTATTCATCTTCCCCTTTGTTTAATTCAATATGTAAGACCCAATTTTGGAAAATAAATTCTCTATAAATAGAGACTCCCCTTCTCAAATTAAGGATGCTAATTTGTTGAGTTCTGATAATATAGAAAGAGTTAGTTAGGTTGAGAGATAATGGAGTATTAAGGAAGCTCTTTCAATTTGACAATTTCAATAACAAGAAGAAATAATCCTATGAAGTAAAAGAGTTCTTCAAAGGTACTTATTTCTCAAACTATATGTTCTGTAAGTTTGAATCCATCATAGAATAGTAAAAGCATGATGATTAGGTGGTTATAATGCAAAAAATTGTATAAATTTATAAGTTCAATCAATTTCTAGAATTTTGCGTGAATTCCTTGTAAATTAGTTTGGGAAATTGCTTTCATGATGTTTACTGAGTTTATATTAATGTATGAAAGTAATATGGAATAACTTAAGCATGTTAAATTGAAATTTTAGTGTATGGGTTTAGATTCTGTAGAAACAGAGCCATTCCTGAAACAGTTCGGGAAGGGAGCAGTTGCACCCACTCTGCAGTTCATTTCAAGATCACTGTTTGTATCAATTTTTGAGGTCAGATTTGTATTAGGCGTATGACTATGTCGCTCCCATGCGATGTAACAACATATTAATCGTCGTCGCACCGAGAGAGGCATACTGAGTTTTGCTATAAATCGATAAGTTTAAGCATGTTAGTTGACTTAATTATGCTTGAAAAAAGGTATGATATGTGGTCTCAAGCCTTTTTGCATATCATGAATTACTTAGTCACTTTACTGTATAATTTCTAAAGAAAACTTTAACTTTCAAAAACAAACTTTGACGAACTTTGAGTCATTGAAGTTATGACTTTGTAGCATATGTATATGGTTGAGTCATGCAAGTATGAAATGTGATTTTAAGTTGCCTTGCATATAATAGCTTGCATAGCTTGGATAATATGTGTTTTCAAAGAGAAATTAAAGTTTTGGAAACTAATATACATTAGTATTGTGTTGATTACATTCTGAACTTGTAGGAATTGCATGTTAGTACCCCTTATGTCACTAAACATGGCCTATAAGTTCACACATCTAGTTAAACACCATATAAGTCATTCAAGGATGAATTTTAATGAGTTTTCAAGTAGTGAACTATACTAGCTATGCATAAATGAGTCGAATATAAGTGAGCATGTGTATTGTGAAAGTAGTATGCACACAAACCAATCATATTGATGATAAAGCATATACTTTGTAACAATCTTATTCATTTATTAATAAAAGAATTGTTTAATTTAAAAGGCTTTTATTTATCTACATGATGCTTTTTTATAATATGTGATAAACCTATAGTTTTGAGAAATGCTTTTAGAATCATGATGATGTTCATGCTAATGAGATCTAAATTCTTAGATAGCTCACAAACTAAAATTGTTCCAAATCATTGGATTACTAATAAGGGATTAGTGAACCCGGATAGATTGGTACCTACATTGCTTGTTCATTGGATGAGGATGATTGTAAGAACCCGAATTTCCAAAAAACATTAAAATAAGAATTTAGTAAATAAAATTCTTAAAGCATGAGATGAGTTGGAACAAGAATATATAAATGTTGTGTTTAATAAATTTATAACATTATTATATATTTTTTTATAAATTGTAGAGATGAATTAGTAAAGAAGATGGGTATAAATTTATCTATTGATATTAAATAATTTATGTGAAATTATTTTATCATAGTAAGTTGGTGACATTAAATATCTTTGATAATCACCAATTTCTTGAGTATATGTATGAGTAAGTATCAAGTCTAAGGCAGTGCAACCGTACACTTTAATGGTGGATGTATAGGAGCTGGGCTAAACAATTTCTTTAGACAGTAGAGGTATATACGAATTAGTAACCGATCTAACTCACTATGAAAAACAGTGTAGACGATACGGAAACTAGTTTGTTGATTATTTGTGGGAAACCACTCAGTGTACTATTGTAGCATCCCCAAATCCCTATCCTAATCACCAAGGATCCGGTATACTATTTCTATAACTATTGTGGAAGATATAAACATAAATTGTTTATACATTAAACATTACACACTATCCACAAGGTCGAGAACCTTCACATAATACCTGAATCAATATCCTATCTAACATACAATGTTATTATTACATAATACGGTTACAATTCTAGCTGCACACATAATCCCAAGTTGTACTTATCGTTGACCTTTCCTTGTATCCGAAGTATTCGTTCTAATATGAAATATTTATCATGATATAGCAAGGGCGAGCAACAAGTTTGCCCAGCAAGTATAAGTTCAATAAATTACGAATATATCATGATAGAAAGAATTTAAAGAATAGCTGGCTAAAATTTTACAATATAATAGTGAACTAGCATGAACAAACTTTCATAGCTGAACGAACATTGAACATGGACATATCAATTATATCTGGATAGAATGGTAATGAAGGTGATCAGGCTTTCATACCTGATGAATACATGCAATATGCACAGAGTTGATAATCAACAATGATTATCCATAAACATATTTGAAAAATAACTCGAAGTTGAGTTAAGGAAAACTTGCATGTTCCGTTGATTACTGCTACGCATTCTATTTAGCTTTGTCTGAAAACCTAATATTGTGACGCCCCCAAATCTGGGTCTCTTCCAACTCGACATATGGTGCTACACGGTGCTACATTTCACACAAACATTCAATTGAAATGCCTCAAAAGAATGAATATGTCTCATAAATATTCCAAAACAATACTAACATTCCCCAGGTTCTTTATAACCGTTACATTCGTTCTTGTCATAATATTAAATATTATCATTACAAACCTATACTATTACATAAGTAACCTACAGCTTCACCTTAGCCTCTTCTTTATCCTTGTCGATTCCTTTGGTATGTTCGGTCTAAGCTGCATTCATATGGTTCAAGCAAGAGTGAGCATAACTAGCTCAGCAAGTACAACAATTTCTTTTAAACGACATGCTTGAAACATAGGAATCAGATATCTTGATGGCCAGAACAATAGTTACAATCTTATCGATAATTCAAAATAGCACGTCTTTTCCTTCAAAACATTTTACAACAACAATATTCAGTAAAACATCAATTCTGGCTCAAGACCATGAGAGTTTCATAATTTCTTTGAAAAGGACAACCCGACACTAAGTCCGTAAGTCTGGCATATCTTACGAGCACTTCTGTGTGATCAGCCCATAGTATTCTATGTTGATCAACACTACATCCTGTTAAATGTATGTATGTTTAAGTTTTGGCAACCTCGCGTGCCCATCGAATAATCGATGAAAATAAATTTGTTTACTCATACTTATGTTTACCTTGAATCCGTACCAAACAATTGGTGTAGGATAGCGTTAACAATTCTATATTAAAAGACTTGTAAATAAATCAATCAATCTTCAAGATTAGTCTAGCTGAGATAAAACTGGTATCGACCCTTCAGTAAAACACTTCATGCATCTCATAACATGAATCACAAAAAACATGTCTAACATGAAGGTTAGACAAGCGTTTAGGAAAAACTTTCCTTCGGTAATACTACTTTCTGATAATAACTTTTCCTTTCGGTCTTTTTACTATTCTCTACAACACATAACCACATAACATACCACATTAGGTCATGAATGAACATACATGGTTCCTAATGAATCTTACCCTTCTTCTCAATCTAATCTTACATTAGATTTGTCACTATTGGTTCCGGCTTGCCATTATCTTTACATCATTCTTACCAACTTCTTTCTCTTCTATGTCTTACGTAGATTTTCTTCATTAATCCAACTCGTTTTGAGTTAATCATCCTTCTTTACGGCTTACTAACATCCTTACGTTATTAATCGAAACTTGGTCGTCATTTGTTAAGTACACTTTATTACATACCGTTTCCGTTCACGTATTACTTAACAACTTTTAGTTGTAACTCTTAACGTCATGGGCTTTATAATTATTGAACACGCTTCACGCCTTTATATTTTTACGTTAAATGGTTTAACTACTCATTAAACAACATTAAATTCCTAAAGTCATCACTATAATAGTGATTTAGGAAAGGTCTTATCATGTTCATTAAATAATTACATAACCCATACAGGTATTGCAAACCATTGGATTCATAATCAACTTGGTCAACAAATTTCTACAACCGGCTTAGCACATTACGTTGTTCTCATTATGTTCATCTTCAATTGATTATTAACCTTTAATCATCATACATTAAGTTTCTAACAATGCTTTAACAATGTTATATTTACACCTTAGTTCATTACTAAAGAGTTTTCTTTCATTCTATACTTGTAAACATTCTTGTTTGTCGAAACCCTATGATATTGGCCTAGCATGCTTTCCACAAATAGCTCTCATTCTCGAATCATGACACGAGTTTGCGTGTATGCAAACCCCGGACTTCAATAACATGCACATCACTTATTGACCTTGGGTTGGCGTCGCGGCACCAACTCTGTGCCTTAGCAAAATTTGACAGATTTTCAACTTTGCGAAATTCCTGGACGCATAACTTCTTCGTTATAAGTTCGAATTGGCTCGTTCAAAAGCCTACGGTTCACAAATTACATACTCTACGCGTTCATGCAAGAATTTTATCTATTTCACTTCGTTTGTTAAAAAATACCTATTAGTTCATTTTTAACAAAAACGATAAACGTCGTGAACGTTCAACGCTTGTTTCTTCGTTCTAAGTTGGAATCCGGTCATTTTTGAGTCCGCAACTTTATAATGCCAAATATGACTTGTCTCCATTGAAAACCAATGTTTCCAAGCTCAATATCAAAATTCGACTTCCATTCCGAGAATTTCACGAATTCAACGATTATCGTCCAAATTCGTAAATTTCGCCTTGACTTCATTTCTTATGATTTGTTCATCATTTCAAATGGATTTAATCCATCATGCTAACATCTTGACATACATACTTCATTAACTTATTGACATGATAAGTTATTACTTGTTCTTTGTGAGTTTATAACTTATATAAGTATAAACTACTTATAACTTCCTTTCTCATGACTTATTATAGATTAAGTCTTTTAACCACCATTCTTACTCCTTATTATCATATCATATTATTAAAGTACACATATGAGTAGTTCATATAACTCTTTATAAATTCATAACTTAATTAAGTTTGAATTACATATTCATGACTTATACGGCTTAAGTCTATTGATTAATCAATCTTATCATTCCTTACCATACATGTTCTACCACTAACCATTTCCCTACCAATGGAAGAGAAAGAGAATCATGGCTTAAGTTCTTACCTATGAAGATCACTTTCTTAATCCTTTTTCTTCTTCTTGCTTCTTGAATTATGAAGACTAGCTTTCTAGCTTTCTAGCTTTTCTAGCTTATTCTTACTTATTCTCTCTAACCAATAAGCTCTCAACTTGTTAGATGAAATGAAGAACCAACAAAATGAAAACCAAGCTTGCTATTTATAGGAAAGTCTAAGTTAGGGTATAATGGTCATAAAGCCACTCCACCTCCACAATTACCTCCTTACTATTTATTACCTAGCTATTAAGTAAACTTGGCCATTAAGTCTACTTGATCATCACACTTACTTAGCCATTAAGTATATTTGCTAGTCACCTAGCTTATCCATTACTTGCTCATCACAACTTTTACTTGTTCACCACACATAAACACTTTACTTGATATTACTTAACTTATTCTTTGCTTAGCCGCCACTTACTTTACTTGGTCATCACTTTGGGTCATCCATGGGTTGCCCCATGAGTTTTAATCATCCAATAATCCATGGTTCTTACCTTGGGCTATTAGCTTAACTTATACTTGGGCTTGCATTAAACAAACATTAGGCTTGTTCATTAATTTACATTAGACTTAACATTACAAATATTTGGGCTTTAACATTAATTCGTATTGTGCTTACACATCTCTACACTTGGCCCTTATCAATATCTTATTGGACTTTACAATTTCTTACTCAATCCTACAAGTCCATTACATTTGGCTTAAAGCCTTATAACGTATAATTTACGTATTAATCTCGTTTTCTAACTCGTATACTTATTTAATATACGATATTCCATCATTCATACATATTCGTATAATACCTCGTATTATACTTGTATTCATTACCTCGTACAATACTTACGTATTATACAATCATTGCTTTAAATCATTTTACGCATTTAAATTCCTTCTCGGAATTCATTTTCCCTAATCGTTAGGTTTTAAGTCCGCAGGCGAAAAATTGTGTTTGCCATAACTGAAATATTATTAGATATCCCATCTCACCTCGATATTCTATCATTACATATTTCTCAAAAATTCAAAATAATTCCCGAGCAGAAATGCGTGAATAGTGTTTTTTAGAAAATTTCTCGAAAAGCTTTTATTTTCGTCTTGGAAATTCAAACACTTTAATTCTACCACGTAGCCAAAATACTACGACATTCCGATATGTCTAGGTCATAAAACGACCTTCAATTAGCTTACTCCCATAAATAATTAATTAAATTCATTTAATTCACATAATCAAAATAAAAATTTAATTCTAAAAAATCCAAATTTTCTGGGGCGTTACATTCTTCCCCCCTTATAAGGATTCTGTCCCCAGAATCTTGGTAACACTACATCCACCATTGAGGAAAAATTTTCCTTTATTTTAATCTTGAGTTCCCACAATGCTTCTACAACATTGAGGTTCTTTCATTTCACCTTCTCCGAAGGTATTATCTTAATTCACATGACTTGTCACTTCCTATCAATAATCTGAGGTAGATATATGAAACTCAAATTCCTCCTTCAAAACGAGATAATACTTGATCATCTTTTTATCTTGTATCCTCTTCTTCATTCGCGTACATTCCTCATTACCTAGTGGTATTTAATTAACTCGTTCCATTATCGTGGATTAAGTCTACGTTGTGACTAACATCTCTACCACTTCATTCCACAATTTAACCTCTAACTCAGTTTTTGCCATTTCCGTTATTAACTCATTCTGAGTTGTTAACATTGATAGCTTTTCCCTACCCTTCCTACTTAACACGTCGGCTTTTACGTTAACTTTCCCGGATTGATATAACATATCAACGTCGAAATCTCTTATCCATTCTAATTACATTCTCTACCTCATATTCAACTCCATTTGTGTGAAGATATATTTCAGACTCCTAGAGTCCGTGTATATCTCACATTTCTCACCGTAAAAATACTATCTTCAAATTTTTAATTCAAAAACTACAGCTGCCACTTTTAGATCATAAGTAGGATAGACCTTCTCAGAATCCATTAACTGGCGTGATGCACACCTAATGACTTTGCCATGCTACATAAGCACGCAATCTCATTATCTATGCGAAACATCGAGATACACTACAAATTCCCCATATCATCTGATAGAGACCATAAAGGTACCTCACTTAACTTCCCTTTTTAGTTCCTGAAAACTATTTTTCTCACTTCCCATTTCGACAATATCAACCTGTGACGCTAATGATACTTTTAATTATAACACCTCATAAGAGTACCTATCAATTTACCCCTGACTTACTCAGCGCCTCATACGAAAAATCTAGCTTTCGTACATTAGTCCACCCAATTAACATAACCAAAAACTTGTCATAACTATAACGAGTTCTGAAAGTCATCTTAGGTACCTCCTCCTTCTTCCTTACTTTCAATCGACTATACCCCGTACGTAAATCTATCTTAGAAAAATTCTTTGCCCTCTTCAATTGATCAAATAGATCATCGATCCTGGGCCATGGGTATTTATTCTTAACCGCTAACTTATTCCTATTACGATAGTTGATACACAACCGTAACAACTCATCCTCTTCCTTAACATCCTCCTAACTTGCTTTATTGTTAGACAACAAGAGCGTCGCGGTATTTTATTACCATAAAATACTACCTTGGGTTACTTAGAAAATCAAAGATCCATTCTTTTATTCTAACAATTTATTAATGTTCTATAGTTAATCAACTCATTCATACCAAGAATTACTTCAAATTCTCTCAACTTTATCGGTACTTATCTACCAATACTTGCTTACATTATTTATTCATGAAGCCATTTCCACGAATATAATCAACGAAAGTTATTCCCTCCTCCTTTACCGTAATGTTTAAAGGTACTTATAATCCCTTTCAGATAGACTCCTAGATAAGTCTTTCCACATGTCTTACACACTTTGATCTTATACTTAGAATCCCCTTGTCCCACTTCAGTATTCCCGGAGTTAAAATTCTTTCTTTTTGGCTAAGTATCACTACCACTGGCACTCTCTGCCTTGGTTCCTCCCTTTCCCTTGCTCTTATTCTCCCTCTCTTTGTGATATTGAGTCAACGCCTCACTACCACCCTCAGCTATAATCACCTTTTCCAAAATGGTCCCACAACAAACACTCTGGAACACAGAAATCCTACTATAGAGTCAGGGTTTTAGGCCCTGCTCAAACCTACAAGCCTTCCTCTCCTCAGTGTTCACTTGGTGTGGAGAAAACCTTGCCAATTCATTAAATCTGGTCGTGTACTGGGGAACCGTCATGTCCGCTAGTTTAAATTCTAAGAACGTAATCTCCATCCTCCCTTACATGCTTGTAGGGAAATAATTCTCGAAGAAAACCTTCTTCAACTGTTCCTACGTTACCCCATCTATTCTAGCCCCACCCTGGTGAGCCTCCCACCAAAAGTAGGCTTCCACTTTCATCATGTAAGTCACAAAAAAAATCTGTTGCGCCTCACCTATGTTTTGTAATAACAAACGCCTTCTCTATTTCTATTACCCATGTCTGGGCTTCTAATGGGTCCGTCATTCCTTTGAACACCGGCAGACCTATGGTTTTAAATTCTTTAAAGGTAGTTGTTTTGGCTAACCTAGGTTCCGCAGGTACTCTACCCCCGGTTTAGTTAAATGCAACCATTAATAAATTAACGAACTCTTGCATAGGGTTGTTTTAACCCTCTTGATTTTCATTACGTGATTCCGCTTCCTGATTACGGTGTCTTCTCCTTGGCAGCATTTTTCGATTAAATAAAATTTCATTATTATCTATTTACTTGCTTGGTTATCCTTCTATACTAATAACTCATACCACATCAAAGCACATTAAATAAAAACTTCATTATATTAATATGCTTCTTCATAGTTTGAAATATTTACAATTTGTTTTATATAGCCAAAAGCTATTACATTTCTATCCCGCAATTGAACTTCTCAAAAGTTGGGATTTACAAAAAGACTACCCTTTTATACAAAAGAGGGTTTTACGTCACTACACACATATTTATAACTCTAGATTTCTAATAATGCATAATAGCGTACTCGTGTTTCTCATTCGCAATCTTATTTCAAAGATCCCGACTAATAGTATGTCCGAGTCCGCCTTGGAATTCTATGGAATAACAAGCAACTTTCAGCTTAAAATCCATATGAGCACTCTCATGGATGTAAGACATCCGTGCTATCTTCCGGTCCTTCCCCTCCAGTTTCTTACGAAGCTCTACCACCTCGTTCATATAATCCCTAGCCTTATTTATCATGAGCACCTTCTCATCATGCTCTGACTCAACATCTACTTCTGCAGACTCCTTCGCTACATAAAGAGCACTAATCTCTTCATTCTGATTCTACACAACTGTACTCAGTTGCACATTCATGTCAAGCACTGCCAGATACAATGATCTCATTGCATCTGGAGGTGATGACTCTAGTGCAGGTACCACCGTATCAACCGATGTTACCTCCATCCCTTCCTCCACATCATTCATCGTATTAAGGTATGACGCTATATCCATATCTCCCTTGGAGTAGTCTTCCTCAGAAAAGTACTCCTCTATCTCCGACTCCTCTAGAATCACTAATGGTACTTCTGCCACTGGCATGGGTACAGGCTCTACTCTGTTTATAACGTCTTTGCTTACCGCGTGTATATGTCTATACATCAAGCTATTGATTGACATCCTATAATAACACATAACATATTGATTAGTACATAACACACCATAGTATAAGCACAAATTACATTTAATTTATTTAGGGTTACTTTCCATCTTTTAAATCTTTCGGTACAAAATTTCCTCAATACCTTATTAACTCATTCGACTGAAGTAAAACATGAGTTTACTTCCTACAAACTTTTCTTCCTTAACGAGGTTATTAGCCTAAGGTTCTTCCCCCCTTAAGTTTTATAACCTAATGCTTTGATACCAACCTATGACACCCCCAAATCCGGGTCTCTTCCAACCCGACATATGGTGCTACACAGTGTTACAGTTCACACAAACATTCAATTGAAATGCCTCAAAAGAATGAATATGTCTTATAAATATTCCAAAACAATACTAACATTCCCCATGTTCTTTATAACCGTTACATTCATTCTTGTCATAATATTAAATATTGTCATTACAAACCTATTCTATTACATAAGTAACCTACAGGTTCTCCTTAGCCTCTTCTTTATCCTTGTCGAATCCTTTGGTCCATTCGGTCTAAGATGCATTCATATGGTTCAAGCAATAGTGAGCATAACAAGCTCAACAAGTACAACAATTTCTTTTAAACGACATGCTTGAAACATAGGAATCATATATCTTCAGTAACTGAACAATAGTTACGAAGTACAATCGTTAATTCAAAATAGCACTTGTTTTCCTTCAAAATGTTTTACAACAACAATATTCAGTAAAACATCAATTCTGGCTCAAGACCATGAGCGTTTCATAATTTCTTTGAAAAGGACAACCCGGCACTAAGTCCGTAAGTCCAGCATATCTTACGAGCACTTCTGGGTGATCAGCCCATAATACTCTATGTTGATCAACACTACATCCTGTTAAACGTATGTACGTTTAAGTTTTGGCAACCTCACGTGCCCATCGAATAATCAATGAAAATACATTTATTTACCCATGCTTATGCTTACCTTGAATCCGTACCAAACAATTGGCGTATGATAGAGTTAACAATTCTATATTGAAAGACTTATAAATAAATCAATCAATCTTCAAGATTAGTCTAGCCGAGATAAAACTGGCATCGACCCTTTAGTAAAACATTTCATGCATCTCATAACATGAATCACAGAAAACTTGGCTAACACGAAGGTTAGACAAGCGTTTAGGAAAAACTTGCCTTCAGTGTCTGCTACAGTATAATTACTTTTCCTTTCAGTCTTTACGGTCTCTACAACACATAACCACATAACATACCACATTAGGTCATGAATGAACATACATGGTTCCTAATGAATCTTTCCCTTCTTCTCAATCTAATCATACATTAGATTTATTACTATTGGTTCCGGCTTGCCATTATCTTTACATCATTCTTACCAACTTCTTTCTCTTCTATGTCTTACGTAGATTTTCTTCATTAATCCAACTCGTTTTGAGTTAATCATCCTTCCTTACGGCTTATTAACATCCTTATGTTATTAATCGAAACTCGATCGTCATTTGTTAAGTAGACTTTATTGCATACCGTTTACGTTCACGTATTAGTTAACAACTTTTAGTTGTAACTCTTAACGTTATAGGCCTTATCATTATTGAATACAGTTCATGTTCCTTATACTTTACGTTTGTCATTTAACTACTCATTAAATAACATTAAATTCCTAAAGTCATCACTATAACAGTGATTTAGGAAAGGTCTTATCATGTTCATTAAATAATTACATAACCCATACTGGGATTGCAAACCATTGGATTCATAATCAACTTGGTCAACAAATTTCTACAGCCGGCTTAGCACATTACGTCGTTCTCATTACGTTCATCTTCAATTGATTATTAATCTTTAATCATCATACATTAAGTGTCTAACAATGCCTTAATAATGTTATATTTACACCTTAGTTCATTACTAAAGAGTTATCTTTCATTCTATACTTGTAAACATTCTTGTCTGTTGAAACCCTAGGACTGGCGCCGCGGCGCCACACATAGCTCTCTTTCTCGCATCGCGGCATGAGTTTGTAGTATGCAAGCCCTGACTTCACAGCTACTACCGCAGTCATCACTTATTGGTCTTGGGTTGCCATGCAGCAAACTCTCTAAGCCTTAGAAAAATTTGACAGATTTTCAAATTTGTGAAATTCTCGGACGCATAACTTATTCGTTATAAGTCCGAATTGGCTCGTTCAAAAGCCTACGGTTCATAAATAACATACTCTACGCGTTCATGCAATAATTTTATCTATTTGACTTCGTTTGTTAAAAATTCACCTATTAGTTCATTTTTAACGAAAACGATAAACATTCATTAACGTTCAACGCTTGTTTCTTCGTTCTAAGTTGGAATCCAGCCATTTTTGAGTCTGCAAGTCTATAATGCCAAATATGACTTGTCTCCATTGAAAACCAATGTTTCCAAGCTCAATATCAAAATTCGACTTCCATTCTGAGAATTTCACGAATTCGACGATTATCGTCCAAACTCGTAAATTTCGCCTTAACTTCATTTCGTATGCTTTGTTCATCGTTTCAAATGGATTTAATCCATCATACTAACATCTTGACATACATACTTCATTAACTTATTGACATGATAAGTTATTACTTGTTCTTTGTGAGTTTATAACTTATATAAGTATAAACTACTTATAACTTCCTTGCTCATAACTTATTATAGATTAAGTATTTTAACCACCATTCTTACTCCTTATTATCATACCATATTATTAAAGTACACATATGAGTAGTTCATATAAACTCTTTATAAATTCATAACTTAATTAAGTTTGAATTATATATTCATGACTTATACGTCTTAAGTCCATTGATTAATCATTCTTATCATTCCTTAACATACATGTTCTACCACTACCAATTTCCCTACCAATGGAAGAGAAAGAGAAACATGGCTTAAGTTCTTACCTATGAAGATCACTTACTTAATCCTTGTTCTTCTTCTTGCTTCTTGAATTATGAAGACTATTCATTACCTAGCTATTAAGTAAACTTGGCCATTAAGTCTACTTGATCATCACACTTACTTCGTCATTAAGTATACTTGCTAGTCACCTAGCTTGTCCATTACTTGCTCATCACAACTTTTACTTGTTCACCACACATAAAAACTTTACTTGATATTACTTAACTTATTCTTTGCTTAGCCACCAAGTACTTTACTTGGTCATCACTTTGGGTCATCCATTGGTTGCCCCATGAGTTTTAATCATCCAATAATCCATGGTTCTTACCATGGGCTTTTAGCTTAACTTATACTTGGGCTTGCATTAAACAAACATTAGGCTCGAATAATCAAACTATTTCAGTCTGAGTTGAACCCGACACAAATTTGACATCCCGACAGTCTAGTCGGATAATTATCGAGCCTAATATTGCCAAGACTCTGTCTAAACACTTAACAATTAACTTAAATAATTTTATGTTCAGTCATAATAATTTTCATAGGCTCGTAATAATTTTCAGATAATTATTACCATTTTTCATATTTTTTCAATCATTGATATCATATTTATGAAATATAAATACCACATAATTCCTTTATCATTAATATTTATTTAATATTAAATATTAATGAAAATCATAACATAATATTATAATATATGTTTAATATATCAAAGTATTTTTAATAAATTAAAATCATATTTAAATAATTTTAAACAATTAAATCCATTATCCAATAATTTCCATTAATATTAAAATATTAATATTTTCATGAAAAATCTCAAAAGTTATATTTTATAACTTAAAAATTTTTATAACACTTAAACCAATTTTTATATGATTTTTAAAACATTAATTCTATTTTTTCATAATTTATTTAATATATTCATTAAATAAAATATTTACCATTAATATTAATTAATTAATGAAATTCTTCACATAATATTAAAAGTCATCAAAAATAACTTAAAATATTTTCTAACCATAATATATTTTTAAATGATTTTTCATGTATTAAAATCATTTTTAAGTAATTTATTTAATATTAAAATAAAATAAATTAAATATTATTAATATTCCAAAAATATTAAATATTAAATTTTAATGAAATATATTCAAAATTATTAAAAACCCATTTTTAGGTTGTAAAATAATTTATCGTAATTTATTATGTATTTTAAATAATTTAAAACTAATTTTCTCTAATTATTTAATAAAATAATAATTTTTAGAAATTAAGTGTCGCTAAAGGGTGCCTATAGCGACAAAACCGTCGCTATAGGTGTTCTTCAGTGTTCTTGGCCAAAACCCAGATCTTCATGTCAGTTGCCGAGTTACCAAGTTTGACCAACATTTGCTCCATAACCTTAATGTTTTCTGGGAATCTAATGTTGTTACACATGTAGTATAAGTGTAATACTACACACACAAACAGGTTTCATGGTCACAGAACAACAGATCAGATAGTTATAGGCATCCAAAAAGTCTGACAAAGTTGTTCTTCATTTCTAGGTTTTTCAGAAAATGAAGAGTAGTCCATGGTGCTATAATTAGATCCTTATAGTTTTCATTCTGGGCTTGCTAAGTGTAATATGAAGGTTCAATCGTGTAGACTACATGTCAAAGAACAATTCTATAACATAATATCAGTCTAGCATCAACACATTTAAGAAATTAAGGTCGGTCAAACTCTGACAGAAAATTTATTCTTGAAGGTTCAGGGTTTTCCAGAAACCTTCATAAGGTAGCTTGGTCAACGTACTTTGACCTTGCATAACTTTGATTCTATACATGTTCTTGTTGATCTAAAGGCTTGGATGTGTACTTCTCATGCCAGACTACAAATCTATTACACAAACATGGCCAAATCACTTGTCAATAGCAAGATCAGAGACCTTGAAAGTGCTGTCAGAGTTACCTGGGAAATTTTGGGTTGCCCAAATTCTAGTTTTCGTGCTCGGTCAACGCACTTTGACCGCTTATATCTTGCAATCTATACATGATCTGGGCTTGCTTCAAGTTCCAGATCAAAGCCCTTACAATATACTACAAGTCTATAACTTAAAACACAACAAACAATTAACAGGTAATGATCTATGGGCCCTAAGATATGACTGTCAGACAACATTTTCCAGTTTTTCCAGATTTCTAAAAACTTCAATTTCGAGCATCTAGATGTTATGAATCTAGGAAGTAACAACCTAGATCACTAATTGACACCCTCTAACACTGTTCTAAACAATAAATCGCAACATCTAACATAAGATCACATGATTTTCAAGTTTAGGGTTTTATACCTCTTTTATACCTTGATCTTGATTCTGACCTTGATGATCTGATCTTTGAGAGTTAAAAGATGATATGGGCTTAACTTTTCATTCACTCTCACTCCCATATCTCGAATTTAGAGAGATAAAAGAGGTTGGCTAGCTTCCTAAGTAAAGTGAAGTTTTTTTATTAAACTTCCTAACTTTTATATTTGATTCAATGCATATGGCTAATATAGCTATTGATTTGTGATATACAAGTCACATGGCTAGAGCTAAGGTTGGTTACCAACTCAAACTAAGGCAAGATTCTTACTCCATCTCATTAAAGAATTACAAAAAGGGTAGTATAGTCATTTTGCACACAAATTTAATGGCAAATTGGTAACTTGTGCAAACCCTTAGGGTTTAACCCTTAGAGTTTATCCCTAAGGTTTTTAAAAATTTAATTTTAGAATTTCCAAATTAGGTTTTAAAAATAGAAAGTTAAGGTTTCCAAATTATAATTAGGATTTCCTAATTATCTTAACGTTTCCTGATCGCATTAGGACTTGTTAATTAGGTTTAATGATTCCTAATTAAATTTGCTAAATTAGCAATGAGGCTTTCCAATTTAGTAATTAGGGTTTCTAATTATTAGGGTTTTTAATTATTCATTAGGGTTTTCCCTAATTAGGTTATAATTAATAACACATATCATTAATCACTTAACAAAATTACTTAATAATCTTAAATTCCGATTTGAATTTCAAATAGGGTTTTAATATCCCCGATTAGGGTTTCAGATTCTCGGAACTGAAATTAGGGTTTTTAGAGCCGGTATTAGGGTTTCTTATCAATCGTTAGAATTTTCTAACTGAACGTCAATGTTCTAAATATAACTTTAGGGTTTGTCACTGATATAATTTATCTGATTAACCCTTGACCCTTAACCACATTCTGCACACATATATAACCATACACACAGAACATATACACATACACTTAATACTGCAAGCCTTCAAATCCATTCACTTATTTTCTGTCTAGGTCTATTATTTAACCTTAATTCAATCTGTTAAGATTTTAATAAATTATCTAATTTCTCGGGTCGTCACATTCACCCCTTCTTCTAAGAATTTCATCCCCAAAATTCAACTTACACCTTATACCTTTCATAGACAGCATCACATGATACCCAATACATTCCTCACAAGAGTAAAAAATTTCAAATTGTGTTGAGGAGTCATATAGATTATGAACTGTCATTTTCGAAAAGGTTTATATAGAAATTCATCCGCAAACCATCTTATCCTACAGACATAGATAGTAATTAGCCAGTTATGCCCTGTATTGGCCAAGTACGGTTGGTTGAAACAATTTTTCCCCGTTCCCTCTATCCTCCTTGGGCGCAAAAAATTTTCTTACCTCAGTCTTTATAAGAATCTGCACCAAAAAAATTTTGTTCAGGAAAGATTTCAAATAACGCTTAGAATTTTCAGAAAAGTTGGTCTAGTCGAATCAAATAGCTTAGACTCATATCAATAATTTAATTTCAAACAAAATATTAATGTATAGCCAAAACCCCGTTGGCAATTTAAGATTTTGAAAAAAAAGACGTCATGATATCGTACTGTATTTAACAGCCCGTTCGAGAATTCCCTCATTGAATGACTTTGTCATAACACACCATATAATAATGGGACAACGATTTTTAGATCGAATTCAACACTAAATATTCCTGTATTTACAACTCCATCATTTTTTATCATCTTTGCACCAGGTTACATGATACAATAAAATATAATTTGTTATTTCAAAACATTGTCGTCTAGCCGAAACAAGTAGCATAGACTATTCTTTAAACCGTTCCAAAAATATTTGCAAATCAATTTTACAATCTCAACAAGTAATGAGGTGTAGGTGGCCCGAAGTCCACACATACACAATGGTCACCAGAAGTTGAGAATTAAAATTCATTTTTCAAAAGCACATAGTGCGTATTTGGCATGATGTCAAAAAATTTGAAGTCTAGCATAATTAGAAGATTTGGAAAACCTAATGTCTCCACTAATGATCAATTGCTTAATAATCTATCTATTCCTATAATCCTCAATACTTCATTCATGTAAAACTATACCTAGTTCATCAAACTTACCACACTTAAGAGTTCAGGAACTTTCCACAATCATATGAGTTTAAGAACTTGCCCTAGTCAGACCTTTGGCATCCATTCGCTGAGGGGTTCATAAATATTTCATATAATTATGAGTCATGAATGTACCTTAAGTATGAGTTTTAAGAACTCGTACTTAATCCTATATTCTCTACCTATACCCTACCTATCTGTTATACACCTGAGAAAAGAATCACCTTCTCAACAGGTATATAGCAAATAGCGTGACACAAACATTTCAATGATTATCAGTGCCAAAAACTAAGTGATTTTTACACCAAATACAACTCTACGAAGAATCATACAACTTAATTGCTAACATGAGTCCTTAATTGAAATCCCCACCTAATCTTTACTCTATTCTCAATACAAATTTCATTCAACTTGTATTCATAATCCTTTCCTGAATCTGTACCAATTCGTAGTACCACTGACACACAACAATCTTTGCTGTAAACTTTTCAATCATTTAATTAATTTTATTCCCTGTTATAACTTTATCAGATCACGGGGTGATCTCATTATATATATTATGATTTATTTCTATACTATGATTGTTTTGTTTTACGATCTCCTATCCATGTACCTTTAGTCTTTTAGACTCTATCTATTCACCACTACTGTTCACCTTTATTATAAGAGTTAGGGAACTCCGTATCTTTATAACCTGCCGAGATTCGTCTTTGAAACTTACCAACCAACTAACTCTATGTGAGTTAGATCTTATCCTAATCACTACGGTTATTAGTCTAAGATAACCCTACCCTAGATTTATAACCTACATCTTTGATACCAACTGTAGCATCCCCAAATCCCGATCCTAATCACCAAGGATCCGGTGTACTATTTCTATAACTATTGTGGAAAATATAAACAAAAATTGTTTATACATTAAACATTACACACTATCCACAAGGTTGAGAACCTTCACATAATACCTGAATCATTATCCTATCTAA
Organism: Panax ginseng; assembly: GCA_020205605.1. Classification (NCBI taxonomy): domain Eukaryota; kingdom Viridiplantae; phylum Streptophyta; class Magnoliopsida; order Apiales; family Araliaceae; genus Panax; species Panax ginseng. Next base: position 98,383,291 of record CM035128.1, on the reverse strand, counting down.
CATACAATGTTTTTATTATATAATATTGTTACAATTCTAGCTGCACACATAATCCCAAGATGTACTTGTCTTTGACCTTTACTTGTATCCGAAGTATTCGTTCTAATATGCAATATTTATCATGATACAGCAATGATGAGAAACAAGTTTGCCCAACAAGTATAAGTTCAATAAATTACGTGATAGAAAGAATTTGAATAATAGCTGGCTAAAATTCTACAATATAATTGTGAACTAGCATGAACAAACTTTCATAGCTGAACGAACATTGAACGGAGACATATCAATTATATTTGGACCGAATGGTAATGAAAGTGATCAGCCTTTCATACCTGATGAATACATGCAATATGCATAGAGTACGATTCAACAATTCATAGACATAGTAATCATCAATGATTATCCATAAACATATTTGAATAACAACTCGAAGTTGAGTTAAGGAAAACTTGCATGTTCCGTTGATTACTGCTACGCATTCTATTTAACTTTGTCTAAAAACCTAATATAAATAATACCGATCTCCAAATATTAGAATAATATCATCACAGTATAATACTATTATATATATTCACAGAATAAACTAAACACATAACATATAACCCTATCAGTCCACAAACTACCTAAGACTCGGTATTAAATAAAACTATTTCAGTCTGAGTTGAACCTGACACAAATTCGACATCCCAACAGTCTAGTCGGATAATTATCGATCCTAATATTGCTAAGACTCTGTCTAAACACTTAACAATTAAATTAAACAATTTTATGTTCAGTCATAATAATTTTCATATGCTCGTCATAATTTTCAGATAATTATTTCCATTTATCATAATTTTTCAATCATTAATATCATATTTATATAATATAAATACCACATAATTCCTTTATCATTAATATTTATTTAATATTAAATATTGATGAAAATCATAACATAATATTATAATATATTTATAATATATCAAAATATTTTTAATAATTTAAAATTATATTTAAATAATTTTTAAAACAGCTTAAATTCATTATCCAATAATTTCCATTAATATTAAAATATTAATATTTTCATGAAAAATATCAAAAGTTATATTTTATAACTTAAAAATATTTTTATAACACTTAAATCATTTTTATATGATTTTTAAAACATTAATTCTATTTTTTTATAATTTATTTAATATATTCATTAAATAAAATTTTTAACATTAATATTAATTAATTAATAAAATTCATCACATAATATTAAAAGTCATCAAAAATAACTTAAAATATTTTCTAACACCATAATATATTTTTAAATGATTTTTCATGTATTAAAATGCCTCAAAAGAACGAATATGTCTTATATATATTGCAAAACAATATTACTATTCCTCAGGTTCTTTATAACCGTTACATTTGTTCTTGTCATAATATCAAATATTAACATTATTCACCTATACTATTACATAGGTAATCTACAGGTTCGCCTTAGCCTTCCCTTTATCTTTGCCGGATCCTTCGGTCTATTCGGTCTTAGCTGCATTCATATGGTTCAAGCAAGAGTGAGCATAACTAGCTCATCAAGTATAAAAATTCCATTTAAATGACATGCTTGAATCATACAAATCATATATCTTCAATAACTGAACAATAGTTATGAAGTACTATCGATAATTCAAAATAGCACTTCTCTTTTCTTTAAAACGTTTTACAATGACAACATTCAGTAAACATCAATTTCGGTCCAAGACCTTGAGCATTCAGACTTTCTTTGAAAAGGACAACCCATCACTAAGTCTGTAAGTCCGGCATTACTTACGAGCACGTTTAGGTGATCAGCCTATAGTACTCTATGTTGATCAACACTACATTCTTTAAACGTATGAATGTTTAAGTTGTGGCAACCTCACGTGCCTGTCGTTTGACGACAAAACATTTGTTTTGCATACTCAGTCTTCATTTGAAAACCACACCAAAATAGTTTGGTAAAACATTGACAATACTTCGATAGATTATAAGAAATCCAACATATCGTAAGTCTAGCTGAAAGAATTGGCTTTGACTTCATCATACATCAATTCATGCGTAGGAATACATGAATCACAAAACCTGTCTAGATTGAACATAAACAAGGGTTAGAACACTTACCTTCAGCGTCTGCTACTGTTATTACACGTTCACTTTAAGTCTTTAAAGTCTCTACGATAGATGTTGCCTCTTTTTCAGTTTTAACAAAAAGAGCTCTAACTCATGCAAGCATACATGTGTCAACAAGTAATACAGAGTAAGTAGAGTATCGATCCCACAGAGAAAGTTGTCAAATTTAAACTACTATGCATTAATTAAATCACTATATTTATATGCTAAGACTAGCAACTATATTGGTGAAATAATCTAATTATAAATAACAACTAAAACAAGAATAATAATGGAATAAACCAAATCTGGAAATAATGGGATCCTAACTTCTTTTAATACTTCATATAATTACCACTATCACGCAAGAATTGTTCACATATCACAAGAAAGTAGCCAAGAGCACTAATAGAGTCATAGCCATTTTTCAATGCACTATGACTTACTTACACAGCATCCATAAATGATAGACTCCATGTAATCATCAATATAACCAAAATCACTATATGTCTATGTGAAATTGTAATCATACTGAATTTAAGCACAAACCCTTATTTTAACTCATACGATGAATAAGTATATGTCTATATCATTCACGAAATACACAAGCCATATAAAATAGCACCATATACGTATGCTATCATAATTACAATCCATACTCGCATGTTCATTGTCAATTCCATGCAAGTACTGAAACGAATGGTGATCACGCATTCATACATGCAAAACAATCATGATAGAAATCCCATATGATATGTAAAACAGCCCCAGCAATCAAGCATGCAACTAAACTACATATTCAAATCCGTTAGAATCCCATAATGGAGTTCAGTTCATGACTAAACCAAAAGCCATTATGGGATCAACGCTAAACATGATTCACAAGCAAACAATTGAAAGATGAAGGATAGAAACGATCAAACCCAATTGCAGATTATAAACCGAAGTTAACATTCAACTCCTCATAAAAATTCTAGCTAAACAATAATAATAATCTACAATGATAGAAAATCCCAAGAAGAATTAGAAAAGATGGAGTGTAGGCTTCGTTCGTCATTGGAATCTCTCCCAATGTGTAAACCCTAGTTACTACTGTGAAAATACGTCAAAAGTTATCAATGATATGTCTGACACTAGTCAGATGTCGTTTTTAATCAATTACAACCCTTTAAAATTGGAAATTAAAATAAAACAAATTAGCGAAATTGACCGTATGATGAGATGCCACCCCTCCAAGGTATTCTCACATGGGGCGAGACTTGCGAGATGTAAATTTGTTTGGCCGGGCTCTCGCGAGGGCACGCGTCCTCAAGCCTATTTTGCCACATGGCCACAAGGGCTCCTCGTAGTTTGTACTGGTTCCGGTTACGTCATCTCATTGCCATCGCTACTTGTTCATTCTTTTCCTTTCTTGGTCTCCTTGCTCCATTATACCTTCATTATCATGCATCTGTCAACCTCATGCCATCTACATCAGCCTCATGTCATCTAGCACTACCAAACTATGCCATTTCCTGCAATTGTTCCACCAAAGGAGTTCTAAATATATGCAATGCAAAATAACATGAAATGCAACTAAAATATACTAGAATGTACTTGAGTTGGGCATAATTCGCGTAAATTGATATCCAATAAGTAGGTGTAAAACCCACTTATTAAATACCCCCAAACTTGAACTATTGCTTGCCCTCAAGCAATGCATGCTAAATAACAATGACAATGCAAAAGCAATACTATGTAGCTAAATTACTATGCAGACTATTTTCACATCATTCCAACTTAAACAGAATTCCAGCCCAAAATGCCTCAATGAATTATCCAGATTCAAGAATACAAGTTCAAACTAAACTATGGTCATAACATCATACACTCAGATAATTCATACATGCTATAGAGATGTTGTGTGTGTGTGTGTATAGTGTTCACCAAAACTTGATTCAAGCAAAGAATACACATCCTAAACTGCTCAAAACAGAAAATTATAGTCTAAATTAAGAATCATGTATACTCATGCAACGAAGACTGCTCCAACATATCCACACAAACTAAGGTTTAACGATGGGCTTAATTGTTTTATTGATACTCACGAGGATGATTTTTTGCTCTTTCCCGCAGTGTTTATTGCTATTTTTCTTTTCTTTTTCTCTTTTTTTTTCACATGACCGTGCAATGCCTTATTCCATTAGGCAACACTGTTACCCCTTAGCGAGCTTTCAACCAATGACTCCCAGACAATTAAAGACCTTAGGGCGCTAGGTGTAGAGACAATCCCCTCGGGCGTACTTACTTAAGTCTCCAGGGCCCCGAAATAAGACTAGCCACGTTATTGCTATTCATTTTTTTAAAAAAAATTTTTAATACATAGCATTCCCATGTTTTCCTAAAGTTTGAATGTCAATGTTTCATACAGTCTACATGCATGTTCCACATATTTCTCTTTTTAAAACTACATTTTCTAAAAAGCAATGCAACACATAATTCTTATACCTGCAAGTGATTGTGAACACATCCCGCAAACCGAAAGCATTTAAATAAAGAACATGAATTCCATCGTGTAAAACATTATAACTACGTTCATGTTATCCAATATACTCTGAAATCCTTCACAATTCACTATCATCATTGGCTAGGCAAGAATTTCTATAAAGCAAGAATTTTTGTGAGACATGCAAACTAACTAAAACAAAAAAAATTCTACCACATAAAACAAATAAACTTAAACCGCAGAATTTTAAACTGATCATGCAAAAACTAAACTACATGCTACTATACTACTTCCCAATACCCCCAAACTTAAAGTATTCAATGCCCCATTGAATGAAGGTAAAGGGTACAAGAGAACTCCCCTAATGATCGGCTGTACCACCCTCCTCGGGTGGTGAATCTGGTGGTGGATATTGCATTGCTGTCCCAAACTGAGGCCATTCTAGCATTGTTCCTTGTTGTGAAAAGGCCTCGGGAAGCGATCGCGTGAGACCAGTGGCAAAAACTACAAAATTATCATACATGGCGTCGACTTTTTGCTCCAACCTTCGGAGCTGGCGATCACTATGAACAGTGTGTGCTTGGGTGGATGGACATGTTTTGTCTGTCCGAGGGGGCTGCTGTTACGGTTCTAGAAATGTGGGCCGGAGAATAAATCCTCTACCACGCGGATGCGGTTCACCACCTGCCCAATCTTAGAAATTTCGCAATGGTGGCGTGAGTGATGTCTTGGCTCGGGTTTTGCATCTGTTCATTGTCCCAAGTGCATCCCTGTTGAACACATAGCATAACTACATCGGATGCGTGTGGAATGCTCCCTGTAGTGCTTCCCCGCAGATACCACAATATGTTTTGGTAGATGAGATGGCCCACATTGATATATTTTCTGGTGATTATGCCCCCACAGAATTATGGCCCTCTCTGCTGTAATCTCATGTTGATGTGATGATGGTAATAGCTTGGCATAAATAAATAAATTCCACGCCTTTGCATATGGATTCAGGGCTGCGGCTTGGAATATACGAGGCTGATTCGTATCGACTTTATATGTCCATTTTGTGCTTGGCACGCACAACTCTGCAATAACCAATTCTAAGTGTGTTTGCAAATGTGCCCCTGTGATCCAATTATTAGCCCCTCTTGGTGGTGTACAGGTGATTCAAAAAATGGCTCTGATGGAAGGTGGTCGATAATCTATTTCAGAACCGCGGACCAGAGATATACTGCTCATAGTGCCTTTCGAATTAGCATAAAATTCCTGGACTATGCCCATCGGAATTGGCATAGGAGTCGCAGTCAAGCCAGTCCATCCTCGTCATGAATCATGGCACACAACCCGACCATCTTGTTCCTCAGGTTTGAACCCTCTTTCTTTCACAAAGGTTTTGGTAACGATTCTGTAGTACTCCTGTTGGGCTTCCAAATCTAGAAACTTGGTGTGATCAACCGCATCCTCCCCTTGACTGCCAGAGGAAGATGAAGAAGAGGATGAAGCTGAGCGAGCTCTTTTCGGACCCATTTGCAAATAATTGAGCGAGAATGCAGATGAAATTACTGCGAGTGAATGAGAACTTGTGATGTGATAACCTTCAAACTTATTTCTACCAACCAAATCAGAACCCTAGCTTTATAGCAGTGGATGAGAGTGTGGGTATGGGCCTTGAACGTGGAGATGATTGTGGGAATGTAATGGAGAGATGTACGACTTCAATTTTTAACTGATAGAGAGAAAGAGACGTGCGTTATGGAGACTGAGAAAATTTCTCTTCTGTTATGATATCAAATAAGATTCCAAATGGTCCCCAACACGTTTTAAAAATGTTTAAAACTGCTTCAGTCCGGTGTCGTGCGCAGCCGCGCGAGAATTCAATGTGGTTCATGTGCAGGCGCGCGAGTGGTATTCTTGGTCTGATATGTGTAGCGTAGGTAGCCATGGTCTTATGTTGTGCATCGTATGCGGCGGCACAAGAACCTTGCTTCCTGCCTCTGCAGTTTATTTTTAAACTCGCAAGATGTAAAATGCGTGCTCTCCAATAAACCTGCAATACATCAATAGACCTTATCAGATCATGGTTTAATAAATAAACATGAATGCCTATTCTGTCACCCTAATTTCAATGCAATGCATGAACATACTCTTTGCGATTTGACTATGATGAATAAGCATATAAAGGTACTCACACTATCCTAACAAGTAATGAAAATAAGCTAAACCAAATAACTTGAACTAAATAAATTCTAAGTAGAGCTGGAAACAATGGGTTGCCTCCCTTCAAGCGCTAAGTTATAGTAAATTAGCTTGATTGTCTCTGAATATCACGTCGAAGGAAGAATTGAGGTGACTTCCTGCTTGTCCACCTCGCCCCAAAATTTAATGACTTCAGCTTTCATCAATGGCTCTACCTTTAACTCTGAATTTTCACCCGTTACACACCTAAATGGTCCATAACTCCCCAGTTTCTGTACCTCATCATTTAGGCCTCGATCCACCAAATTAATCCGGAAACACTCTTCTTCATCTGTTGGGAACTTCATGGCTTTGAAGACATTGAAGGTGACCTCTTGATCATGAACACGCATTGTGAGTTCCCCTTTTTACACATCTATTGAAGCTCTACCTGTGGCTAAGAATGGTCTCCCTAGTATGATTGGTATGCTTTTGTCTTCCTCGTAGTCTAAAATGATGAAGTCAGCCAGAAAGATAAACTTGTCCACCTTTACCAACACATCTTCAACAATTCCTCGTGGATACGTGATGGATTTGTCAGCTAGCTGTAATGATATGTTTGTCGGCCTTGGAGCCGGCAGTCCCAACTGATTAAACACTAACAAGGGCATCAAATTTATACTTGCCCCCAGATCACATAAACACTTACTAAAGTTCATCTTCCCAATTGTGCATGGAATTGTGAAGCTGCCCGGATCCTTCAGCTTTGGAGGTAATTTCTGTTGAAGCACTACACTGCATTCCTCTTTCAAGGCTACCATTTCAAACTCATCTAGTATTTTCTTCCTTGACAATATACCCTTCATGAACTTTGCATAGCTTGGCATTTGTTCCAATGCCTCGGTGAATGGTATGTTGATCTGCAGCTTTTTGAATACCTCCAAGAACTTACTAAATTGTTTATCTTCCCTCTGCTTGTTTAATCTCTACGGATACGGTACTTGAGGTTAAATTGGTGGTACTTAACTCTTTAGCTTCTCCTCTAAACCTGCTTTATCTTTCTCTTCCCGCGGAACCTCAGAATTTTCCAGATTTTCCTTCTCTTTAGTCAACTGTTCTGCCTCGCGCGGCTCTTTCTTAGTACAATTGGGCGTAGGCGCGCGACTTGCAGTACCTGCCAGATCTTTTCCAGATCTCAATGTGATTGTTTGACACTATTCCTTCCCGTCTCTTCTTAGATTTGTCTCAATGTTACTTGGCAATGAACCCTGGGGCCTGTTATTAAGCATGCTCGCCATTTGCCCCATCTGAGTCTCCAAATTCTTGATAGCCACTGCTTGGCTTTTAATCATAACTTCTGTGTTTACCATGTATTTCAACATCATCTCCTCCACTTCTGATTTCTTTTCTTACTGAGGTGCAGCAGGAGTGTGATGTTGTTGCTAAGAGAATCCCGGTGGAAACGGTGGTTTTGGTGTAAACTGTGGTTGAGACGGCTGTGACTGAAAATGTTGGTTCGACTGAAACTGATTCTGCTGATTTCCTTGGTCATTTGACCAACTAAAGTTTGGATGGTTTTGGTTGTTGGGGTGGTATGTGTTTTGAAACTGACCTTGGTCTTTTCTATAATTCCTCACATACTGTACTGATTCCGAGCTGATAGCACATTGATCCGTGGAGTGTGACCCCGCACAAATTTCACAAACGAAGGCAACTGTTTTCATTTTGCTCTTCGCTATTGTGTCTATCTTCTTTGTCATAGCTGCCATCTGTGCCGACAACTGGGAAATAACATCTACCTCCAACACACCTGCAACCTTAGGTTGTGGCATCCGAGCTGTAGGATTCTGAAAATCATTTGCAGCCATTGTCTCAATAAGTTTATAGGCCTCGTCATAGCTTTTTGCCCATAATGCCCCTCCAGTAGCTGCATCTACAATAGCTCTCGATTGCTATCCCAATCCATTATAAAAGGTGTTGATCACCATCCAATCCGGCATACCATGATGCGGACACTTCCATAGCATCTCTTTGTATCTCTCCCATGCTTCATATAAGGACTCGCCCTGTTGTTGCTCAAACTGACATATAGTTGTCCTCATCTTTGCAGTTTTAGCCATTGGGAAGAACTTGGCTAGAATTTATGTGCTAAGTCCTCCCATGTAGTGATTGACCCTGACGGCAAAGAATGAAGCCAACTTCTTGCCTTATCCCTCAATTAGAATGGGAACAACCTCAGTCTAATAGCATCCTCTGTCACACTGTTGTATCGGAATGTATCACAAATCTCGATGAAACTCAATAAGTGTTCATTTGGATTATCCGTAGCAGCACCCCCAAACTGAACTGAGTTCTGCACCATCTGAATAGTGCCCGATTTAATCTCAAAATTATTGGCTGCTATCGCCGGTCTGACTATACTAGACTGTAGTCCATTTATATTCGGCATGGAATAATCTCGTAGAGCCCGGTGCTCTTCTCTTTGCTCAATTCTCTGTTCTTCTGCCATACTAATTGTAGTACTCTCTAATTGAGCTTGTAAATTTCTCCTCACACTTGCTTTCCAACCCCTTCCATTAATGTTATCCTATACTGGTGTTAATTCTGAGTTGGATGATCGCGTGTGCATAGAAATCTACAAGTACCTAAAACCAAAAACAAAACAAAAATAGAAATGAGAAACGATCAGAATTGTCTAAGTCATATAATATAGCTTGAAACTAATGATAATTATTTAAATTAATGCCTTTCCCTGGCAACGGCGCCAAAAACATGTTGCCTCTTTTTCAATTTTAACAAAAAGTGCTCTAACTCATGCAAGCATACATGTGTCAACAAGTAATACAGAGTAAGTAGAGTATCGATCCCACAGAGAAAGTTGTCAAATTTGAACTACTATGCATCAATTAAATCACTATATTTATATGCTTAGACTAGCAACTATATTGGTGAAATAATCTAATTGTAAATAACGACTAAAACAAGAATAATAATGGAATAAACCAAATCTGGAAATAATGGGATCCTAACTTCATTTAATACTTAATCTAATTACCACTATCATGCAAGAATTGTTCACATATCACAGGAAAGTAGCCAAGAGCACTAATAGAGTCATAGCCATTTTTCAATGCACTATGACTTACTTACACAGCATCCACAAATGATAGACTTCATCTAATCATCAATATAACCAAAATCACTATATATCTATGTGAAATTATAATCATACTGAATTTAAGCACAAGCCCTTATTTCAACTCATACGGTGAATAAGTATATGTCTATCTCATTCACAAAATACACAAGCCATATAAAACAGCCCCATATACGTATGTGTTTGGTAAAATCTACTTACGCACAACACGCAAGTATACGTGGTCAACAAGTAATAAAGTGATAAGTTGAGTATCGTTCCCACAGAGAATTATTTAATAAAAATCACCAAGTACTAACTCGTAACCAACTCAATCTTATTTAAACGAATGAAGTTCAAATTATATAAATTAAACTACTATTAAATTTCACTAATTAAATTAAGACTATGGAGATTTAAGATCACAACTTCACTTATTGCTTCATTTAAGTTAACACACTTCTCATCAATTATTCTTTATCCCGAATTGTTAATCAAGAACACTAAAGTAGTATTAATCACCTCTCGATGCACTAATACCGTATTAACGTCAATCTACAATTAAGATAGAAATCCGTTAAACACCTTAATCAACTAACCCACTATATCTCTATATGAATTACAATTGAAGAAGGTTTAAGAATAAGTTCTCTATCCGATTACATGCGATGTCAAGCATATCTCTACCTTAACACTCATCAAGTTTAAGCTATTAACAAAATCTTGAACACATGTTATCATGATTAGATCTAAATCTATACTTCATCTCTCGAGTTCTTATAGATTATCACGGTAATTGATGGCCAATCAATTAAACAATTAAGTCCAAATCACAATAGACAATCCTCACAATAGAACATAATAATTGATAACGAAGCATATTAAAATAAACTACACAATAAGATCCATTGTAATCTCAAACAAAGAATTAGTTCATGATTATTGAATTAAAACTAAGAATCCACAATTGAATACACATTAAACGACAAAGATAGAAGAATATGAAAAGATAGAATCTATTGTCTATAGATTTGACGCTCCCTCCTTGCTCCTACTTTGAATCTTCAATGATCTCCAAGTTGCTTCAATCTCCAAATCTCATAATAACTAGGGTTTTTTCCAATATACTCTAATCTAATCTAATGGAATTCTTCCAAAAACTTTTTCTAATCCATGTAAATCTCCTCCTTCTATAAGCCTCCTTATATGTCTTTAAGTCCTCTTGGGAGTCCTTGAATCAAACAACTCGAACCAATCCTTTTCGGACTCAAATTCGGACAAAATCTACTCTTTCTGCGCATAGGCAAGCCCCAGCTTGCTATTTCCCTTTGTAATAGGAAGCCCCAGCTTGCTAGTGATTTTATAAAATGCCCAGGACCCAAGCCCCGGCTTGCTATCATGGCATAAAATAGAAAGCCTCGGCTTGCCCCCAATCTGCCAATTATTTTTCTTCTTGAACCTCCTCTAGTAAAACAGCCATAACATTTGATCTGGGATGAGTTACGGGGCCTGCCACCTATCGAAATGAAGCTATCGACGAGATCTACAACTTGTATTCTTTGTGTTTTGAGAAATAACGAACGGATGAAGGTCAAAATTGGACTGGAAGTGACTGCTATGCAAATGGCCACCCAAAACAATGAAGTTCAACGACGTCTTTTGGTAGAAATGTCATAACTCTTTCATCCGAACTCCGATTGGAATGATTCAAGATGTTCCAGAAATCTAAGAAGAAGCTCTTCAATATAGTGCAAGTTCCATGCCAAGAACATGAAATGAACATGAAAGCCCAAATGATGTCTGGATTGCTTTTCTTTGTATTTTCCTTGCTTTTCCTTACCAATAGTCGCTCACACCGCTCCCAAACATATAACCTACAAAATGAACACAAAATGCATGAAAAGTAACTAAGACACATGAATATAAGCAACTAATTCAAGTAAAAGATACCGGATAAGTGGATATAAAATCCATTTATCAGTATGCTATCATAATTACAATCCATACTCGCATGTTCATTGTCAATTCCATGCAAGTATTGAAATGAATGGTGATCAAGCATTCATACATGCAAAATAATCATGATAGAAATCCCATATGATATGTAAAATAGCCCCAACAATCACGCATGCAACTAAACTACATATTAAAATTCGTTAGAATCCCATAATGGAGTTTAGTTCATGACTGAACCAAAAGCCATTATGGGATCAAAGTTAAACATGATTCACAAGCAAACAATTGAAAGATGAAGGATAGAAATGATCAAACCCAATTGCAGATTAGAAACCGAAGTTAACGTTCAACTCCTCATAAAAATTCCAGCAAAACAATAATAATCCACAATGACAGAAAATCCCAAGAAGAATTAGAAAAGCTGGAGTGTAGGCTTCGTTCTTCGTTGGAATTTTTCCCAATGTGTAAACCCTAGTTACTACTGTGAAAATACATCAAAAGTTATCAATGATACGTCTGACACAAGTCAGATATCGTTTTTAATCAATTACAACCCTTTAAAATTGGAAATTAAAATAAAACAAATCAAGACTTGACCAATGTCGCCACATGCGACCGAGCGCCCTCCAAAGGTATTCTCGGCGGCGGGCATGAGACTTGCAGTGTGTAAAGTTGTGCAGTAGGGCTCTCGCGGCAGCGCGCCATCCATAGCCTATTCGTTCCGAGCGGACAGCGGCTCCTGCAGCTTGTACTCTGGTTCTGGTTCTATCATGCTGCTGCTACTGCTACTTGTTCATTATTTTCCTTACTTGGTCTCTTTGCTCCATTATACCTTCATTATCATGCATCTTTCAACCTCATGCCATCTACATCAGCCTCATGTCATCTAGCACCACCAAACTATGTCATTTCCTGCAATTGTTCTACCAAAGGAGTTCTAAATATATGCAATACAAAATAACATGAAATGCAACTAAAACATACTAGAATGTACTTGAGTTGGGCATAATTCACGTAAATTGATATCCAATAAGTAGGTGTAAAACCCACTTATCAATAAATGATCACATAACATACCACATTAGGTCATGAATAATCATATATGGTTTCTAATGAATCTTACCCTTCTTCTCAATCTAATCATGTATTAGATTTATTACTATTGGTTCTGGCTTGCCGTTATAGTTTACATCGTCGTTAAGTTCACGTTCGATTGATTATCTTTAACCTTTAGTTATCATACTTAAGGTTTAACAATGTCTTAAACAATGTTATATTAAGTTTTAGTTCATTACCAGTCAATTAAGGTTCTTGCTTTACTCACAAACTCTCCTTACTGTTCAATCCCTAAGGATGGCGTTGCGGCGCAAGCTTCCCTTCTTTGTGCCGCGCTGCGGTGCGAGTTAGCAGTGGCAAGGGTCAGGGGTCGACACTATGGCGTAAATCCTTGTTCAATGGGCCGCACTACGGCGCCACTCTTCAGTGTCTAAAGTCCCGACTCGGCGCTGCGGTGCGAGTCTCAATACTATCTATCGCGTTGTGGCGTGACTCTTCAATATGTCTAGGCTTTGCACACGGTGCTACAGCACCACTCTTTGGCCTTGGGCTGGCACCGCGGCGCCAGCTCTGTGCACCAGATAGTTGACAGTTTTGATTTGCACAACGAACTTCCCGGACTCCAAATTTGATCATTTTAAGTTCGAATTGGCTCGTTCAAAAACCATTAGCTCACAAATCACATACTCTACGTGTTCATGGAAGAATTTTACATTTTCGACTTTGTTAACTCAAAATTCACCTATTAGTTCATTTTTAACAAAAACGATAAACGTTCGTGAATGTTCAATGTTCGTTTCTTCGTTCTAAGTCAGAATTCGGTCATTTTCGAGTCCTCAACTCTATAATGCCAAATAAGACTTGTTCCCATCGAAAACAAATGTTTCCGAACTCAAAATCAAAATTCGACTTCTAATCCGAGAATTTCACGAATTCGACGATTATCATCCAATCGTGTGAATTCCGGCATAACTTCGTTACTTATGATTTGTTCATCATTTCAAATGGATTTTATCCATCATACTAACATCTTAACATAAATATCACATCAACTTATTTACATGATAAGTTATTACTTATTCTTCATGAGTTTATAACTTATAAAAGTATAAACTACTTATAATTTTATTTCACATGACTTATGATAGTTTAAGTCTTCTAACCATCATTCTTACACCTTCTTAACATACAAACTTCATTCAAGGAAACATGTTAGAAGTCTTACAAGTTCTTCTTTTGTTCATAACTTATCTATGAATAAAGTGCTTATTCACGGCTTATTAAGAATTAAGTCCTTAGATTATTCATTCTTATCATTTCTTAGCTTACATGTCTATCAATCAACACTTCTGTTATCAACCTACAATTGTAGAGATGGAAGTATAATGACATAGGATCATTACCTTTGATGATCAAGCCTGTCTTTTTCTTTTCTACTTAATACAAGTCTAGCTTATTCTTACTTATTCTCTCTAATAATTAAGTTAGAAGTTGTTGGATCAAAGTTAACAAACAACAATGAAATCCAAGCTTTCTTATTTATAGGAAAACCAAAGTTAAGGCATATTAGTCAATACACCAATCCCACCTCCTTACTATTCATTACTTATGCACTAAGTTAACTTGCTTATCAAATTAATTACTTGGCCATTACACTTTTTTCTTGGTCACCAAGATTAACCATATGATCATGGGTTGCCCCATGGGTCACCCTAACCCATTGGATTAATAGCTTGGGCTTTAGGTTTAATTAACTTATCCTACACTTTGGCTTGTATTAACAAACTTAATTAGACTTTACCATTACTTACACTTGGGCTTGCACTTAACTTTTATTGGACTTTACAAATTACCACACAATCCTACAAGTCCATTTCATTTGGCTTAAAGCCTTATAACATATTGTTTAAGTATTATTCTCGTATTCTAACTCGTATACTTATTCAACATATATGACATACCTTCATTCATACATACTCGTATCATACTCATATTCATTTCCTTGTACAATACATGCATATCATACAATCATTACTTTAGTTTCTTAACGCTTTATTTTCCCTAACGTTCTCAAATTAAGTCTGCAGGCGAAAAATTATGTTTTCCATACTCGAATTATTATTACATAATCCATCTTACCTCGATATTCTATCGTTAAATATTTCTCAAAAGTTCAAAATTAATTCCTGAGCAGAAATCGATGAATAGTATTTTTCAGAAAATTTCTCAAAAAAATTTATTTTCGTCTTGTAAATTCAAACACTTTAATACCTTCACGTAGTCAAAATATTATGACATTCCGACATTTCTAGGTTATAGAACGATATTCATCTTACTAACACATAGTAATAACAAATAATATAATCTTATTCATTATTTAATTAAATAAAATTATTTTACAATGGATCCGAATTTCTCGGTCGTTACATTCTTCCCCCCTTATAAGGATTTTGTCCCTAGAATCTCGTCTCACTTTACACAAACAACCGAGGGTAATCCTTCCATATCTTTTCTTCCAATTCTCACGTTGCTGCTTCTGCATCGTGGTTCTTCCATAACACCTTCACGAAAGGTATAACTTTGTTCCGCAGAACTTGCTCTTTTCTATCTATAATTTGAATCAGCATCTCTTTGTACGTTAAGTACTTCTCGATATGAATAGGCTCATACTCTATTACGGCTTATAAGGACGTAACACAGATACGTGAAACACGTTATGTATTCGTTCTAGGTCTGGAGGTAATGCTATCATAGAAGCTACTTCGCCTACCCATTTTAACACTTCAAAAGGTCCTATAAACCTTGGACTTAACTTTCCTTTCTTTCCAAAGCGTATCTTTCCTTTCCAGTAAGAGCCTACTTCAAACTCCCTATTTTCTCGATGCAAGTCCGCATACTTCTTCTGTCTATCTTGAGCTGCTACGAGACGCATTCGTATCAACTTCACTACATCCGCTGTTTGTTGCACCAATTCTATCTCTAGCATTCGGCTTTCTCCCACTTCGTCCCAACACAGTGGTGTTCTGCACTTCCTTCCAGATAAGGCTTCGTAAGGCGGCATACCTATGCTTGCATGATAACTGTTGTTATAAGCAAATTCTACTAATGGTAGATGATCATCCCAACTACCCTTAAAATCCATGATGCAAGATCTCAACATATCTTCTAACGTCTGAATTATTCTCTCGCTATGTCCATCAGTTTATGGATGATATGCCGTACTCAACTTCAACTGCGTTCCCAACAGCTCCTGCAGACTTATCCAAAAGTTTGATGTGAATCCTGGGTCACGATCTGACACAATCATAATTGGTACTCCATGTTTGGAAATTATTTCCTTAACATAAAGTTTAGCTAACTGGTCCAAGTTATACTTGACTATAATTGGCAAAAAGTGAGCCGACTTCGTCAACCGGTCCACTATCACCCAAATCGCGTCGTATCCTTTCGTTGTACTCGGAAGTCCCACCACAAAATCCATCGTGATATGCTCCCACTTCCACTCCAGGATCTCCAATGACTGTAATAAGCCACTTGGTCATTGATTTTCAGCCTTAACTTTCTGACAAGTCAAGCACCTACTCACATACTCGGCGATCTCTCTTTTCATGCTCGGCCACCAAAAACTCTGTCGAAGGTCTTGATACATCTTAGTACTACCAGGATGAATCGAGTACCTCGAACTATGAGCCTTTTGTAAGACTTTCTCCTTTAATTCCATGTCATTCGGAACCCAAATTCTTCCTTTAAATCTCAATAACCCCTCGTTATCGAGACTGTACTTAATATCTTTTTCATTGGTTAACCGCTCCTTTATCTGGTAACACTCATCAGTTTTGAGCTACACCTCCTTGACTCTCTCTACAATGGTAGATTGAATCTCTGTCGTAAACATTCTCTGCCCCGATTCACTCGACAACTTCACCTCTATCTCCATCCTAGCCATCTCTGTTATTAACTCAGTTTGAGCCGTTAACATAGACAACTTCTCCCGACCCTTTCTACTTAAGGCATCGACAACTACATTGGCTTTTCCAGGGTGATACAGGATTTCACAGTCGTAATCCTTTATCAACTCCAGCCATCTCCTCTGTCTCATATTCAACTTCTTCTATGTGAAGATATATTTTAGACTCTTATGGTCCATGTATATCTCACATTTGTCTCCGTAAAGATAATGTCTCCATATCTTTAAGGCAAAAACTACTGCGACCAGTTCTAGATCATGAGTAGGATAAACTTTTTCATAATCCTACAACTGCCTCGATGCATATGCAATGACCTTGCCATACTGAATGAGCACGCAACCAAGTTCTTTATGCAAAGCATCGCTATAAACTACGAAATTTCCTGTGTTATCGGATAATGACAAAACAGGCGCTTCACTAAACCTTTTCTTTAGTTCTTGAAAATTGTCTTCCCATTTCTCAGTCCACACGTATTTCACCGTCTTTCTTATCAAATTAGTCAACGGAGTAGCTATCTTTGAAAAATTTTGGATGAATCTCCGATAGTATCCCGCTAACCCGAGGAAACACAGCACCTCAGTCGGTGATTTCGGTTGTTCCCAATTCATAACAACTTCCACCTTCGCTGGATCTACTGAAATTCTCTCATAGTCAATAACATGACCTAAGAAATGTACCTTTTCTAGCCAAAATTCACACTTAGTGAACTTCGCATATAACTTCTCCTTCCTCAGTGTCTCCAACATTATTCTTAGGTATTCAGCATGATCTTCTGGCGTCTTAGAATAGACTAGAATATCATTGATAAACACCACGACGAACTTATCCAAATATTGTTTGAACATTCTGTTCATCATATCCATAAATGCAGCTGGTGCATTAGTCAACCCAAATGACATCACCACAAACTCGTAATGACCATAACGAGTCCTGAATGCCGTCTTTGGTACATCCTCCTTCCTAACCTTCAACTGATGATACCCCATCATCAAATCTATTTTAGAAAAATACTTTTCCCCTATCAACTGATCAAAAAGATCATCGATCCTGGTAATGGGTATTTATTCTTTATCGTTAACTTTTTTAACTCTCTATAGTCGATACAAAGTCTTAACGATCTGTCCTTCTTCTTTACAAACAATACCGGTGCTCCCCACGGCGAAACTCTCGGTTGTATGTACTTTCTGTCCAACAGTTCTTGTAACCGTACCATCAACTCCTTCATCTCCACTGGCGCTATACGATACGGTGCCCTGGAAACTGGTGCCACTCCTGACACAATGTCTATTACAAACTCGGTCTCCCTATCCGGTGGAAGACCCAACAATTCACTCATAAATACATCCGTGAATTCTTTAAGTATAGGTATTTGTTCCATGGTTGCTCCCACTCTCTTGGTATCAACAACATGGCACAGATAACCTACACATCCCTTCCTCAATAATTTCCTAGTTTATGTCATGGTAAGACAACACGAACGCCCCGGCAATCTATTACCATAAAATACTACATGAGGTTGTCTCAACGTTCTAATATTCACAAATTTCTTTTGACAATATATAATTGCCCTTTGGTTAAACAACCAATTCAATTCGAGAATTACATCGAATTCTCCTAACTTTATTGGTATTAAATCTATCGATAATTTACAACCCCGCATGTCTACGTAAAAACTCCTATAAATATCTTCAACAGGAATTATCTCTTCATTTGCTACCTTAATATTTAAAGGTATAGGCAACTTTTCGGGAAGTAATCCTAATCGTCTAGCAAAATCACATGCTATAAATGAACAACTAGCACCCGAATCAAATAGCACATTTATGTCATTGATCGGAATAATACCTACGACTACGTCTCCTGATGCAACTGCATCTTGGACTATCATGTTAAAGGTGTGGGCCATCAGCCTACCCGACTGTGCTGGACCACCAATAGCTAACTTACCATTATTAGCGCCCTTATTCCCATCCGTCCCCTTCTTCGGGCAGTTCTTTGCTATGTGGTCAGTTGACCCACATACAAAGCATCAGTGGTTCTTCTTCGGGCTTGGACAGTTAGGCTAAATATGCGCCTCCTGTCCACAGTTATAGCATACCGCCTTCCCCTTCAGATAGACTCCTAAATGAGTCTTCCCATAGGTTTTTTACATGCGACCTCCATTCTCTCTTTTAGATCTCCTTGTTTCACTCTGGTATTCCCAGAGTTAAACCCTTTCCTTTTCTGTCCTTCGCCACTTCTGCTGGCTCCTTCAATCTTCACTCCCCCATCGACGTTTCCCTTATTCTTCTTGTCTTTGTGGTACTGGGTTAAAGTCTCACTCCCACCTTCGGTGACTATCGCCTTCTCTAGTATGGTCGTAAACGAAGTACTTTGGAACACAGATATCCGGTTATAGAGCCAAGGTTTCAAGCCCTTATCGAACCATCTAGCTTTCCTAACTTTAGTGTCCACCTGGTGTGGAGCAAACCTCGCTAGTTCATTAAACTTGGCAGCGTATTGGGGAACTGTCATCTCCCCTTGTTTCAAATCAAGAAACTGCATCTCCATTCTTCCCTGCATACTCATGGAAAAGTAATTCTCAAAGAATATCTCCTTGAACCTCACCCACATTAGATTCTCAATACCAACCCTAGCATGGTTAGCCTCCCACCAAAAATTGGCTTCTCCCTTCATCATATAGGTTGCAAAGGAAACCTTTTGACCCTCATTGACATTTGCAATAACAAATTCATTCTCAATTTCTTTCACCCACGTTTGGGCTTCTATAGGGTCCGTAGTTCCTTTGAACTCCGGCGGACCTACACTCTTGAAATCCTTAAAAGTAGTACCTCATACTACTCAAGGATTTATGGGGATATTAGCCTTATTTCTATTAAACGCGACTGTTAATAAGTTAACAAACTCCATTATTGGGTTTACCGGACCTCCCTCCGGTTGATTTACATTAGCGTCTTGATTACGTTATCTCCTTCTTGGCAGCATTTTGCTATTAAAACAAATAACACACCATTAATATTCTTTTCCTTATTACTTAGTTATTATTCAAGATTAAATAATAACTTCCACATTCATTACTCAATATGTTCCATAAAAAGGCTTATATTGATTGGCTTCTTGTAGTATAATACTACATCGTTTACATTACATGACCTTAAAATTTGATTACATTACTATCCATGATTTGTTTCCAAAAATTGGGATTTACAAAAGACTACCCTTTGATATACAAAAGAGGGTTTTATGTCACAACTAGATACACAATATTTATATATATGAAACTACTCTAGCTAATACTAGACTACATCTGCCGTAAGGCATTAACAAAATCTGTTGTGGCAAGACCGGCGATAACATCACGGTGATAGTATCTTAGAGTGTCTTCCTCTTTCTATTGGATACCCAACTACTTGTTCTTGGAAATCCTTATGAGAACTCCTATGAATATAGGACATCCTCCCTATCTTCTGGTTCTTGGTCTTTAGCTCCTCCCTGAGCTCAAATACCTCTTATTTTAGCTCGTGGACCTTGTCCTTGGCTAAAACTCTCTTGTCATGTTCCTACTCCCACATCGACTCCACATCTATCCTATCTTGCAAGACCGCATAGAGCTCTGCCTTTAGCTCCTTCACCTCCTGACAGTAATGGAGGTTTCTATCCAGCACTGTCATAAATAGTGACATCATCGACTCCCCCTGGGGTGTCTCTTCAACAAGTGCTACCGGGTTAAAGGACACTACCTCCATCTCTTCTTCTGACATGCCATCAAATACCGACATTATGTCGTGGTTCTCTGAGTCTCCAGACTCAATCACCACTACTTCCGGCTCCTCTGCTATTGGGTTCGGTATAACCTCTATCTGATTAACTGATTCTTCACTTTCTACCTGTACATCTCTATACATTCCATTTCCACCTGACATCTACAACAAAACAATTAAGTTTTATTAGTACACGTCAGTAGAATAATAAAAACACGTATCATATATATAATGCATTTTTAAGGTTACTTTCATCTTTTACTTCTTTGACTTCTCTTAAGGTTATGACTTAAGGTTATATTTTTCCCCCTTAAGTTTTATAAACTAATGCTCTGATACCAACCTATGACGCCCCCAAATTCAGGTATCTTTCAACCCGACATATAGTGCTCCACGGTGCTACAGTTCACACAAACATTCAATTGAAATGCCTCAAAAGAACGAATATGTCTTATATATATTGGAAAAAAATATTATCATTCCCCAGGTTCTTTATAACCGTTACATTTGTTCGTGTCATAATATCAAATATTAACATTATTTACCTATATTATTACATAGGTAATCTACAGGTTCGCCTTACCCTTCCCTTTATCTTTGTTGGATCCTTTGCTTCGTTCGGTCTTAGCTGCATTCACATGGTTCAAGCAAGAGTGAGCATAACTAGCTCAGCAAGTATAACAATTCCATTTAAACAACATGCTTGAATCATACAATTCATATATCTTCAATAACTGAACAATAGTTATGAAGTACTATCGATAATTCAAAATAGCACTTCTTTTTTCTTTAAAACGTTTTACAATGACAACATTCAGTAAAACATCAATTCTAGTCCAAGACCTTGAGCATTCATACTTTCTTTGAAAAGGACAACCCGGTACTAAGTCTGTAAGTCTGGCATTACTTATGACCACGACTAGGTGATCAGCCTATAGTACTCTATGTTGATCAACACTACATTCTTTAAACGTATGAACGTTTAAGTTGTGGCAACCTCACGTGCCTTTCGTTTGACAACAAAACATTTGTTTAGCATACTCAGTCTTCATTTGAAAACAACACCAAAATAGTTTGGTAAAACATTGACAATACTTTGATAGATTATAAGAAATACAACATATCATAAGTCTAGCCGAAAGAATTGGCTTTGACTTCATCATACATCAATTCATGCGTAGGAATACATGAATCACAAAACCTGTCTACATTGAACATAGACAAGGGTTAGAACACTTGCTTTCAGCGTCTGCTACTGTTATTACACGTTCAATTTAAGTCTTTCAAGTCTCTACAATAGATGATCACATAACATACCACATTAGGTCATGAATAAACATACATGGTTTCTAATGAATCTTACCCTTCTTCTAAATCTAATCATGTATTAGATTTGTTACTATTGGTTCTGGTTTGCCGTTATAGTTTACATCGTCATTAAGTTCACGTTTGATTGATTATTTTTAACCTTTAGTTATCATACTTAAGGTTTAACAATGTCTTAAACAATGTTATATTAAGTTTTAGTTCATTACTAGTCAATTAAAGTTCTTGCTTTACTCACAAACTCTCCTTACTATGCAATCCCTAAGGCTAGCTCTGCGGTGCAAAACTACCTTCTTTGTGCGTGACATTGTGGAGTTAGCGATTGCAAGGTCAGGGGCTTCAGTCTTTGGTGCGAGTCCTTGTTCAATGTGTCACTCATGCTGCGGCTTCCTCTTGATGTCTAAAGTCCCGACTCAGGCTTTTGCTGGTGCCAGAAGTCTCGAGCTCTCTCTCATCATTTGCGGCGTGACTCTTCGATGATGTCCTAGAGATCTTTGCATACAGTGGCGCCACTCTTTAGCCTTGGGTTGGTAGCCACACCGCCTTGACTTCCATGCACCAAATAGGTGACAGTTTTTATTTGCAGAACGAACTTCCCGGACTCCAAATTTAATCATTTTAAGTCTGAATTGGCTCGTTCAAAAACCATTAGCTCAGAAAACACATACTCTACGTGTTCATGCAAGAATTTTACATTTTTGACTTCGTTAACTCAAGATTCACCTATTGGTTCATTTTTAACAAAAACGATAAACGTTCGTGAACGTTCAACACTCGTTTCTTTGTTCTAAGTCAAAATTCGGTCATTTTTAAGTTCACAACTCTATAATGCCAAATAAGACTTGTTCCCAGCAAAAACCAATGTTTCTGAACTCAAAATCAAAATTCGATTTCTAATCCGTGAATTCGACGATTATCATCCAATCGTGTGAATTCCGGCATACCTTCGTTACTTATTATTTTTTTTCATCATTTCAAATGGATTCTATCCATCATACTAACATCTTAACATACATATCACATCAACTTATTTACATGATAAGTTATTACTTATTCTTCATAAGTTTATAACTTATAAAAGTATAAACTACTTATGATTTTATTTCACATGA
Organism: Panax ginseng; assembly: GCA_020205605.1. NCBI lineage: Eukaryota > Viridiplantae > Streptophyta > Magnoliopsida > Apiales > Araliaceae > Panax > Panax ginseng. Next base: position 98,360,210 of record CM035128.1, on the reverse strand, counting down.
CTTATGATAGTTTAAGTCTTCTAACCATCATTCTTAAACCTTCTTAACATACAAACTTCATTCATGTAAACATGTTACAAGTCTTACAAGTTCTTCCTTAGTTCATAACTTATCTATGAACAAAGTGCTTATTCACGGCTTATTAAGACTTAAGTCCTTAGATTATTCGTTCTTATCATTTCTTTGCATACATGTTTATCAATCAACACTTCTCTTATCAACCTATAATTATAGAGATGGAAGATTAATGACATGGGATCATTACCTTTGATGATCAAGCTTGTCTTCTTCCTTTCTACTTAATGCAAGTCTAGCGTATTCTTACTTATTCTCTCTAACAATTAAGTTGGAAGTTTTTGGATCAAAGTTAACAAACAACAATGAAATCCAAGCTTTCTTATTTATAGGAAAACCAAAGTTAGGGCATATTAGTCAATACACCAATCCCACCTCCTTACTATTCATTACCTATGCACTAAGTTAACTTGCTCATCAAATTAATTACTTGGTCATCACACTCTTTTCTTGGTCACCAAGATTAACCATATGATCATGGGTTACCCCATGGGTCACCCTAACCCATTGAATTAATAGCTTGGGCTTTAGGTTTAATTAACTTATCCTACACTTGGGCTTGTATTAACAAACTTAATTTGACTTTACCATTACTTACACTTGGGCTTGCACATTAACTTCTATTGGACTTTACAAATTGCCACACAATCCTACAAGTCCATTTCATTTGGCTTAAAGCCTTATAACGTATTGTTTACGTATTATTCTCATATTCTAAGTCGTATACGTATTCAACATATACGACATACCATCATTCATACATACTCGTATAATACTTCGTATCATACTCGTATTCATTTCCTCGTACAATACATACGTATCATACGATCATTACTTTAGCTTCTTAACGCTTTATTTTCCCTAACCTTCTCAAATTAAGTCCACAGGCGAAAAATTATGGTTTCCATACTCGAATTATTATTACATAATCCGTCTTACCTCGATATTCTATCGTTACATATTTCTCGAAAGTTCAAAATTAATTCCCGAGCAGAAATTGATGAATAGTATCTTTCGAAAAATTTCTCAGAAAACTTTTATTTTCATCTTAGAAATTCAAACACTTTAATTCCTTCACGTAGTCAAAATACTACGACGTTCCGACATTTCTAGGTTATAGAACGATATTTAACTTACTAACACATAGTAATAACAAATAATATAATTTTATTCATTATTTAATTAAATAAAATTATTTTACAATGGATTCGAATTTCTCCGTCGTTACATTCTTCCCCCCTATAAAGATTCTGTCCCCAGAATCTCGTCTCACTTTACACAAACAACTGAGGGTAATCCTTCTTTATCTTTTCTTCCAATTCCCACGTTGTTTCTTCTAAATCATGGTTCGTCTATAACACCTTCATGAAATGTATAACTTTGTTCCGCAGAACTTGCTCTTTTCTATCGATAATTGGACTTAACTTTTCATTCACTCTCACTCCCATATCTCAAATTTAGAGAGAGAAAAGAGGTTGGCTAGCTTGCTAAGTAAAGTGAAGTATTTTATTAAACTTCCTAACTTTTATATTTGATTCAATGTATATGGCTATTATAGCTGCTGATTTGTGATATATAAGTCACATGGCTAGAGCTAGGGTTGGTCACCAACTCAAACTAGGGCAAGATTCTTACTCCATCTCATTAAAGAATTACAAAAAGGGTAGTATAGTCATTTTACAGATATATTTAATGGCAAATTGGTAACTTGTGCAAACCCTTAGGGTTTAATCCTAGGGGTTTAACCCTAAGGTTTTTAAAAATTTAATTCTAGAATTTCCAAATTAGGTTTTAAAAATAGAAAGTTAAGGTTTCAAAATTATAATTAGGATTTCCTAATTATCTTAAGGTTTCCTGATCGCATTAGGACTTGTTAATTAGGTTTAATGATTCCTAATTAAATTTGCTAAATTAGCAATTAGGCTTTCCAATTTAGTAATTAGGGTTTTTAATTATTAGGTTTTCTAATTATTCATTAGGGTTTTCCTTATACTACAAAAAAATGGGGCTTCAGCAACAACCGATTTTCATTTCTAAAGGTGCCAAATTTCATTGTAAAAGGGTTTTGGCAACGACTTTACTGTTGTTGCATCTTTCGTTACGCAATGAGCGTTGCTAATTGTTCCGCAACGAACGTATTCTTTTCGTTGCCAAAAGTATTACATTTTGCAACGAAATTTGGCTTTCGTACAGAGACATCGATCCTTTAGCAACAAAATGTATTGTTGCAGAATTATTAAAATTTTGTTGCTAAAAACCCCATTTCGTTGCAAAAGCCTGCTAATTGGCAATGAAATGAACTCTTTTTTTTTTGCAACGACAATGTATTTTTGTTGTAATTGATACCATTTTGCAACGACATTTTTCGTTGCAGTAAATTATGAAAATTGTTGCCTAAGCGTGCTTTCGTTGCGGAATGTAAAATTTTTAGCAACAATTTTCGTTGCTGATTATATTATTTGGCAACGACATTATGCTGAATCAGCAACAAAAATGTTTGTTGCTGGTTATTTTTCAATACCAACGAAAGTCGTCGATTAGCAACGACATTATATGTTCTCGTTTCTTTATATGTGCAATGAAAGTTGATATGATTTGCAACAATAAAAAATGGTGCCTTTTATTTTAGTATTAGCAACAATATCATCTCCGTTGTTATTAGGTTAATTTTTAGTTGCCAAATATTATATTTTTAATGCCATTAGCAATTAAAATTTGTTGCTAAATGTATAAAAAATTATTGTTGTATTAAAACTTGTTCAATGCTTTGGTAACGAATTATATTATTGCCAAATCAAAATTTTACATTCTTTTTGTGTACCTGGCTGGCTCAATGTGCCCATAGCAAATAATGGCAAAAATACAAAAAACTAAAATATTATTAACTTATAAAATCATCCACTACATAATAATTCATTATCTTTACAATTAACCATCTAAAACTACCACAGTTCTTTAATCAAAGTATATATCTACATATATAGAGAGAGTACACTTCATAATTTCGTCCCTTTTCTTCCATAAATGTAGCACGGAAATTCATCATTTAAAAGATGCAATGCAGTATTGAAGGAGGTAGCTATTTCATGATCATCATCAACATCAACATGTAAGTATCAAACCTGTAATTATGCTTCAAAAAGTTGTTTAACTATAATAAAATTTTACTCTAGATGTTTGAGTGCTAAACTTTGAAATCTATTACTTTGACTCAACTCCAACTTACGGGGAAAAAGGGTGGAGGAGTGAAAGCATTAAAATAGAAGTTAAAAGGTTTTAGAATTTCTTGGGCTAGAATGAGTCTTTAGTTGTGCCTTCCAATTGTTCATAGGGGACATAAATGTTGAATATAGATAAATCTCAGATATACATTTTTTAAATTTGATATTCAATAAAGCTATGCTATTTTGTTTAACAAAAAGATTTACATTTTATTCCCATAGAATACCACAATGTGAACTGTGTAATATGATCTGTATGGATTGGCATACGAGATAAACATAAGACATCAATGAAGTGAAGAAATAAGGGGTAAAAGTACCTTCTGTTATGGAGAACATGGGGGAGCTGGTTGTATCCTCTTTTGAATTGGAGTTAACCACATCATATGAGTTTGGTTTTAAATTTGCAGGTCTTGTTGTAGGTTCAAGTTGACGATGAGAAGTACTTTCGCCTGTTGTCAAATTGTCTGAATCACTTGGAGTCTCACTATGTTCTACCAAATTTTCTAGAGCACGACTTTTTTCCTCGGCATCTAATAGTTTAGTCCCATCCATCTTCGCTATGACAAGTGAGTTAATGCCTCTCAAATACTCGCCAAGCTTGTTATATATTGGCTCCAGTGCTTGGCAATGGCCACACCAAGGATCGTATATCTCATTTAAAATCAAATTAAAGTTAGAACTAGCATCATTATCAATTTCATTACAATGGTAAGCTTGCTAATGATTTTTTTCACTGATGAGCAAGATTGTACCTCAAGAAGAACATCCTTTGACACGTCCAAAACAATGTTGTCAAAGTTATTTCGGACAACTTTTTTTACATCCCCGTCATTCTGCACCAATTGGCAAGTCAAAAGAGGTTAGAAAAGAAGCTTTATTTTTTTCACAATCCTAGTCTAATGAAGAGAAAATACTTACCGTCTCTGGAAGAGGATCCGACTTATAGAAAGGCTCAAGATTGTCTTCAAGGAAATTCTCCCCAAATGACTACCAAAAAAAAGAAGCTAGTATATTAACCAAAGAAAATTTTGAGCATACTCGACTGTCAAAGGCTCAAAGCTCAAGAAAGTGAAGAAAATTGGTGACATTGTACCACTCCCTATGTGCTTGCAAAGATAAAGCATCTGAAAAAAAAACAACGATAATTAGAATACAAACACGAATCTTTGCTCAAGGTCAATTCTCCTTCCAAGACAAATTTTTTTGTTATCTTCATTTCGTGTGAATGCAATAACCTGCACGTTGAAGAAAACCAACCCAATCATTACCTTTTTTTTGTTTCAGCTTAAGAAAACCAACCTAGTCCTTCAATTTATTAGAGCATTGTCCGTTAATTAATGTTTTGATATTCATATTCTCAAGAGAATATAGCATATATGTAATACCCGAGAATTTTTGCGTATTATAAAATGAATATATTAATGGAAATACGATTTATGTGAAAAATAAGTGTTATTGTTTTATGAGTCGGTTAATATAATTGAATGGTATTAAATCGATGCGTATTGAGAAATGTGAATTGGCAATGAAAAGTGTGAAATGCCTTGTGTGGCATAATGCGAAACGAGAAAATTCATTAAGTGAATTAAAATGGGAATTAGGAGGATTTATCATGTCGATCATGTGATTTCGTATAAGTAATCAATACACTTGCAGACTCGTAGTAACACTCATGTGGAGATCAATTCATGTCATGTATAACAAGTTAGCATTGAAAATTTGCACGGGCAGAAGTTGCACCGATCTTAGCATCTTTGTCGAGAACAGCAGCAAGAATGTTCTTGTAGTCAATGAAATAGATAAATCGTGTAAATAACTCATGCCATCATCACTCGATCGATTGAGTTGGTTACTTTCTCTTGTAATCTTTGAATTGGGGATATTAATGTGATATGTGTAACATGGATGAAACCATATGATAGGAGTATATTGCAATATGTTATGTCCAAAAATGGAATTTTTAATCCATTAATTAATATTAATTAATTATGGTGGAATATGGGTTACATGGTAATTAATTCGTAATATACGATTATTATTATTTGCAGTATACCTATAAATGTAATGAGAATATTATCAATGAATAATGATTGTGAAAGTCCATAATTACATTAATCAATGGTTGGATTAATTAATATTAGTGTTAATTAATTAAGGAAGGGCATGGTTATTTATTTAACATAATTAAGTGAGTTATTAATATAATAATATTATATTGATAGTTATGTGCATGTGAACAATAATACAAATATAACTATATAGTATGGTGTGACATTTATGTGACTATATATATTAAGTATTATAAAACCAAATTCAATGAAGCCATGTGATTAAACATATTGAAACTATATGGTATAAATATATCATGAAATGTGTATGTAACAATATGAAGGTGAGTAGACATTTAAAATATGATTATATGAGTGGTAGGAATAATTATAGAACTAACCGGACAATAATATTTGACTGTATTATTTTATTATGTATATTTAATGTACATGGACTATATGATGTGAGTGTATAATTAGTCCCTAAATTCCTAATATGGTAACAATTGTACATTAAGATTACATTATGGGGATTTAAATAGACCAAACCAAGCCTAGATAACAAGATTGCTGAGTTTTTCATTTTGTCCCAAAATGAGTGGCACAAGTACATGAACAGTAGCTGAGATTGAAAACATATTCTTCCATAAGGCTAAATCCTAGATGATCATTGCTAGCTATGTAGTTGGTATGGAGTTGTTAAACCACTCTTGAGCAACCATTGTTTCCTTGCATTACACCATGAGTTCAAGTTTTGTGTAACACCAATGCCCAGTCCAAAACTCAAGTTTTGTGTAACACCAATTCCCAATCCAAAACTATTCTATAAATAGCAGTCATGTTGATCAATTGGTGTTGCTTGAAATTGTCTGTGAATTTGCTAGGTGAGAGTTGAGAGCATACAAGCATTCTTAGAGCTTAGGAGTTCAATTGGAGCAACTTTCAAATCACATTACAGAGGAATAACTCATTTTTCCTTTTTGCCATTTTCATTCTCTGTAAAAATGGAGTTTTAGTCTTGAAGATTCAAATTCTTGAATTCATAAAATTATATGTTAATGAGGTGGAGTATTGGTTATAAAATTGTTATATAATCATATAAGCATGTTGCAATTGATATATGAGTGTTTAGGAATGATTTCAAGGGTAAATTATGAGGTTGGGCTAAGTAGTTGCCGAAGCAGACTGTTCTTGGCTCGAACCAGTCACGGCGCAGCTGGCCATATTTGTATTGAGGCGTAGTGTAGCTGCGCCAGTCTCTGGTTTCAGTTGGAGCATTTGTTTTGCAATCTGATCCATGTTAGCTTAATATTATGACTCAAGCTAGCATGTAAACATGTGTATGATGTATATATAGATATATGAACCTAATGTGAGCATGTTTAGACTAGATTCGCATGAATAACAAAAGGGTATGATTTTAAATGGATTTAGAAACTTAGAAGCGAACTTAATGTGTATGTATGCCATATACGTATACTGACTTTGAAAACATGTTATTATAACTTAGAAATGCATGAGCAAACATTTAGCTTGTGTTTATATGATTGGCAATAAAGCATGAACATGTTGAGCAAATTAGTATACTTTACAATTGAAAATATGACCATTGAATGTGAATATTGTCATGTTACCTTGAGGACTAGAATCTGACATTTGTGATCATGTTTTATGACACTCTTAGACTCGTTCATATAGCATAAATATATATATACCATGCTTGTGTAGCACATTTCGAGAAAAGCATGAACAAAGCCTATTTTTCAACTAAAGTGGTGTTAGTGTCACGTATGTGTTATGAATACACCCAAGCATGCCTAATATGAGTTTTATAACTATCTTGTATGTTTAGAAAGAAAGCATGCTAGACTTTGTGGTTTCATGACCTTGAATGACCTTAAATTGTTGAAATGATCGAACTTAGAACCATGTTATGCAAGAAGGGACCTAGACTGATCTAAGAAGCATGTGAAAGCCTTTAACATGACAAAATATGATTGTGTGTTCAAGCCAAACAGAGATCACAAGGCGGCAAAATTGGGTTTTGGTGGGTCGGGATGGTGGTACTTGCTACTGTCCTCTAGGCTTAGCCATGGCAAGAATTCTTGCCGATCTGAATCCTTAAAATGAGTTCGACTTTTGACAAGAATTTATATGATACTTATGATGTTAGATGTGATCTAAAACCTACTGATGTACATATATATGTGTGATGCTTAGTTGATAAGTCGGTGTTGCATTGAAATGAAAAGTCCATGAGTAGGAGGTCTTAACCTTTAGCATTCTTGATTTGCTTGTGAAGTAACTAAGTAGTTGGTTCATGATTACTTATAAACTTATTTTGTACCATATGTGTGTATACTTAAATCATGTCAAGCTTGATTAGACTGTGTTAGCTAATTAACATCTTGAACATATAATGCGTTATAAATAGGAATCGAAAGTGTTGATTTATTAACGTGGATAAACTACGCTTAAGGCAAGTTTCTCTAGCCTTACTCAAAATTTTGTCGTGCAATACCATTGCATTATTTATTCAAACAATACCGTAAGCTTATCCCTTTGAATACAAGTTATATTACTTTCTCGTTCAAATGAGTTAGTATGTTAAACCCTTGTGAAAGCTATTATTCATGTTGAAATTGGTATTGCCCTTGAATATTGTGAAAGAATCGATGCCATTTGATTCAGCTAGACTATATGTATGTTTATAAAAAAAAACTGTCCAAACCAATTGATTGGTGCGAAAATCTTGAAAACTGAGTTGGACAACCCTTTTGGTAAGAGGAGCGTATGTTGTTGGAAACCCCAACACATGAATAAATATTATTGTGGTGTTATGCATAACGTAAAGTATTATAGACTGATCATCTATAGTACTTGATATTTTTGGTTATCAGTTTAATATTGGTAACTCTAGTGGAAGTTCCATAGTCCTTAGTATTTGCTTTCGATTATAAATTGCTTATCCATTGGATACATTGTTAGCCGTTGAATTCATATATATATCATTGATTTATATTGAATTGTCATATCCCTTATTCATGATGTTATTCTGACACTTTGAACTATTCTAGAAATAACCCTTCGATATTTCAAACCTTGTGATATTATACCCTACACCCTTGTTGTATATTACTTGCTGGGCAATTTGTGCTCATCCTTGCTTATTTAAAACCTTTCAGTTAAGGAGGAACAGGGAGGTGTCTTTGGAACAGACAAGGGCAAGGGCAAGGCTACCGACTAGCTTGTCTTATTTATGTTTAAAGCTTTTATGTTATGCTAAGACTATTTGTGGACTATGTTTAAACTTAAGTAGGATTATGTAATAGGTCTTTATTCAATACTATTATGTAATCTATTAAGTACTGTAGGTTGCGAGACATGGGGGAATAATTATAATAAATCATTGTATATTATTTTAAAGTAGATTTTTCGTTGTGTATGCGTTATTTTAGTTTTTATGGTTTTACCATGAGAACGTGATGAACCGAATTCGAGTGACCAAGTAGAGGTCAGAATTTGGGGGCATCACAATATATCACTTTTTAGATAGGATTGTACGATCTTTTACATCTGTGTAGTATGTATACTTCTGTTCTCTCAACTTGGTAGTTCAACTTTAGGGGGAAATCTCGATGTGAGTATGTAGTGATCTAAGTTGGTATCACTCTTTTCAGGTGTTTGGGAAGAGCACCTTTATTGGTTTGGGCATAACCTTCTTTCTTTCTTAGGAGTTTGTTTTTCTCTTTTTCTCCGAGATTCAACCCGGCAACAAAAATGATCAATGGGACACTTTGAAAGATGGTGTCCCTCACTTAAGTGTCTACACCGCATTTTTCTTATTTTTAGTCCCTTATTTTGTGATCGCCATCATTCTGAACATCAGCTTCCTGTACTACCCTGTTCTGAACTTACACAAATCATCATTTAAGACTTATTTGACAGACTGGAATGGCAGAGGTTGGGCCTTATTGGCAGGATTCTTATATGGCTTTGGAAATGGTCTCCAATTCATGGGAGGTCAAGCTGCAGGATATGCAGCAGCAAATATCATCCAAGTATACTTACAAGCAGTCAAAAAAGCACACGGGCATCACAAAGCATGCGCACACATGCACATATACTTGGTCTAATATCTACATAGTACTTCATTCCTACGTTGGTGATTTGAATATATAGAATCTTCACAGTAGATTTTACGACATATGTGTTAGGTTTGTAATATTCATGAGCGCAATCAAATTGCACAAAGTAAGCAAAAATGTGGTAAAATAGAGTTTTAAAATTTTACAAACCATATACCCGGATCATCCTTTATGCACAATTATTAATTAAACGAAAAGATAAAGAACAAGAATCATACCCTTGAATATTCAAGCTTCCTCAGGTACAAGTTCACCTCCAAATCCTTTCGTGTTCAACTTAAATCCATCGGGTTTGGTTCCTTCCTTAGATTAACGTTAGCCACCCAAGTGTTTGGCCTCTAGAGGTGATCCACCAAGGAAGAAGAAAAATTCAAGAAGACGGGTGTTTGGCTAAACCCTAGTTTTCTATCTCTATAGAAAAAGAACGTACTCTCCAACTATTAAAATTGCGTATGTTGTTAAAAAGTCAACAACCCCTCCACCCATAATTAGACTCCTCTTATTTATAGATGTGGGCAACCCTCCTTAAATATTAAGGAATTGGGTTTTATTTTAATTAATTAAAATCATTTAATTAATTATGCTCCCATTCTTATTAGGAATAATTAATTAAAATCTTTTTAAGTAATTAGTCTCCTAATCTTATTAGGATATATGAGAGTACTTTTATTAATTAATTCTCAAACTCCTTTAGGAATTAAATAATAATAATAGTAATAATAATAATAAGACTCTTCTTATTAATTTATATTTAATATTTCCAAAATATTAAATAATAAATATTAAGCTATTTAATTTATTCTATCACCATAGATTAATAAATATACTTAACATATTATTACGATTATGCCATTAACTTCTTAAATAATTATTCTTCCTTTTATGGTGTGACCTTTTAAGTTCTCCATATTAAACCGGTTGTGAATAAATCAATTAGAACAATTCTAATCTTATTTAAATAAATAAATTAAACGATTATTTTATTTAAATAAATAATATTTATTCTACAATAGGGACAAGCCTCCCTAGCGATCAACGACTTTCCAGATAATATAGATTTCCACATTAATCATAAAAAAACCTTTGAGTTAATAGTTACCGTACAATTCAATCCTTCCACCATACAATGTCCCAATTAAATATAAGACATGGAATTACTGTCAAGTCTTATTTTATTTAATTATATGTATTTTGACTCTTAAATGCACAACTCCAAATAATGAAAATTAGAAACTCTTTTCTAATTTCATTCTGCCTTGGCCAAGGACTACTGAGTTGTCATTTATCGAATCACATAGGACATTTCTCTTCTTTTACTAAAAGCGGTAGATTCTTTATTGATCATACATTATCTCCATGTATAACTTATTATACACAAGCATACCCTTTGATTTACCCTAAGGGTCTTAATGAATACGTCAAAGTATAACTCATCATACACAAGATACTATGATGATCTCAAGTCCAAGGATCACTTGTACTACTATCACTACAGGAATTCCTATTAACAGACAAGTAAAACTCCATTAGGTATTCCTTAGCGAGCCACGTTTAGTGAACTTATTCTCTAACAAGCACCTACATACTTGCTTTAGTGTCTCCACACAAATGATCATGAGATCAATCATCCTCATCCAATGAACAAACAAAGTATGTACCAATCTATCTGGATTCACTAATTCCCAATTTAGTAATCTGACGATTGGGAACTATTTTAGTTTTAAGCTTTCTAAGAAATTAGATCTCATTAGAATGATCATCATCATTATTCTAAAATCATTTCTTAAAACTATGGGTTTATCACATATTATAAAACAGAATCATGTAGATAATTAAAAGCCTTTAATAAATTAATACTTTTTATTAATAAATGAATAAGATTGTTACAAAGTATATGCTTTATCATCAAACATGATTGGCTTATGTGTATACTACTTTCAATCTCCCACTTGCACTAAAGCCAATCATCATGATATCTCATACCCTTCTTCTCTAAGTAACTATTATCCTGCTGTTGGATAAGCTTTAGTTAATGGATATGTAATGTTGTTCTTGAGAGTTCACTATCTCTATAGTGATTTCCCATCTTTCAATGATTCCTAAATCAAATGAAAGTGCCACAACATATGTTTAGATCCAAGATGAAACTTATGAACTATTCCTAGTTCTATAATAAACTTTCCATCCAAACAATCAAATTGCAGCTTCATTTACAGCTATATACTTTGTCTTTATCATTAAACTAGTAACTCTTTGTTGTTTAAAACCTTTCCAATTCACTGCACCACCATTCAAGGTAACACTTTACCTTAAAGTGGATTTTCTGTCGTCTTGGTCTGTCTGAAAAACTTGAGTCTGTTAAGCCCTCTAGTTTTAATTTAGACCCACCATGAATATGATCACATCCTTAGTGCCGGTTAATTACTTTAAGATGTTTTTCACTGACTCATAGTGAACTTCTCCAGAATATGACTGATCAACATCAGGTCTCGTATATTTCATTGTATACATGATTGTCACTCATGTGATCTCTCTTTTCAAGAGTGTATGGGGACTATTAAGAGATATACACTCAATGGCTCATCAACATGAGACATCTTTTGGAGTTTGCCATGCTAAATGACTTTAGCATCAAATGAATATGCGTTCCTTGGATTAAGCTGAGCATCTTTTTAAATCTATCTATATAGATTTTTATCTCCAATTACGATACTTTTCCCAAATCATTCATGGAGGAATGTTTAGACAACTTTATCTTTACTGATTGTAGCATTGGTATGTCATTCTTTATTCGTAGTATATCAATATATAATACTAGGAATTTCACGACGCTCCCACTGACCCTTTTGTACATACTAGGTTCATTCTTGTTTTTGATAAAATCAAACTCTTTTGATTGTCTCATCAAAACGAATGTTCCATATTTGAGAAGCTTGCTTCAATCCAATTCTCAGAGTGTCTACAACTCTTACCTCATCATATGTTACTGGATCATCATCTTCTATGATGTGTACCTCATCATCATCATCTATGATGAATCCATACCTCCAAGGTATCTTCGGTACTATTCAGTTATGATTATGATTTGTTGGGTACAATAGGTCTATCTACAGGTTCCTCTTATTTGACTTATAGTGTTTTGTGGTTCTTGAACTCTTCAAGATTCTATTATCCTCCCACTAGCCCCTTCAATAATAAACACCTTTATCTTAGAAGGCAGCATGTTTTACAACAAACACCTTTTGCTAAGTAGGATTATAAAACATATACCCTAAACTTACTTTAGGATGTCCCACAAATCAACACTTGTCAAATCTTGTCCTAAACTTATCCCTTTGAAACTTTTTCACATAAGCGGGACAACCCCTTATCTTAACATACTTAAGATTAGGAATCCTCCCTGTCCATAACTCTTATAGAGTCTTGGGGTCCGATTTTGAGGTTGCCTTTTTCGTAGAATTGCATCCATTTCTAAGGCATGACCTAGAGGGATACTGGAATGTCGATAAAATTACTATGGACCGCACCATATCCAACAAGGTACGATTTTTCCTTTGAGATGCATCAAATAATTATTGTGTATCAGGAGGGGTCCATTGTGAGAAAACCATTTGAGATGATTTAGAAACTCATTTCACAAGTATTCCTTCCTTGATCCGATCAAAGAATCCTAATACTTTGCCATGTTGTTTTACTTTTGAATTCTTTGAACCTTTCAAATAATCCACTCTTGTATTTCAGCAAATACATACATTCAACTCTTTAAATAATCATCTCCTTTTCTTATAATAATTTATTCAATATGTAAAATTATTTTCACGTAAGTCAAGTATACCAAATCCATTAAGTAATATTCTAGTTCTATACAAAATATTATTATTATAAATAGAACAACAATTGTTCTTAAATATAATTCCAAAGATTTCATTGTCCAACAACAAAATGGAAATAATGTTTCTAATAAGAACTGGAATACAATAACAACTTATTGACATAATTAATAGATTTGCCCGTAAGCAATACTAAATAATAAGTTCCTATGGCTAATGCAGCAACTTTTGCTTCATTTCCCACACATAGGATTACCTATCTTTGTTTAGCGTTCTACTTCTGCTTGGTCCCTTCATAAATCTATATTTATGATAACCAAAGCTGGTATTCAATACCCAAGTAGAATCTTGACTTCAAGAAAAAATTATTTGTAACCGAAACTTCACGAAGCTTCTTCTGGTTAGCCTCTGCAAAATGCTTCTTGCAGTTTCTTTCCAGTGTCCAGGCTTATTGCAGTGGAAGCAAACTCCTTTGCTATCAGTATCAGTTTTGTTCTTATTATCCTTTGTTTTTGCCTTTTTAATTTACCTTCTTAGAATCTTTCTTCTTTTTAGAAGATCATTTGGCCCCTACCAGTAAGACATGTTCTTTCTTGGTTGGAAAGTGACTCTCAACATTTTTCAACATGTTAAGCAAATCAATGAGGTGATATCTAGCTTGTTCATATGAAAATTCACAACAATTGTGAAAGGAGTCCGGGAGTGAGTGCAAGATCAAATATTGGCTCAACTCTCCATCCATGACAAAACCTGTTGTCCTAATTGATCAATCAAGTTGATAATGTTAAAGACTTTTATCTGTACGGTAGTGTCATCGGTCATTCTAGATCGGAAGAGCTCCTTAGATATCTGATATCTTTTAGTCATACTTTCCTCACCATCAACTACTTGATGTGCAGGAATATAGTAGGAGCATCCATAGTTTCATGCTAATGTTGAAGCTCGTTACTCATGGATGCGAGCATGATGCATTGAGCCAACTGTGCATCATCTTGCCACTTTCTAAAAGTAGCAATCTCTTCCTCAGAGGTATGGTCTGCAACCATTGCAGGGATAGGCGTATTAAGAACATAAGATAGCTTTTCAGCCGTGAGAACTTTTCTCAATTTCCTTAACCAATCCATTTAATTTGGTTCGGTTAATTTAGCATCTAATATGCTACGCAGTGATAGTAATTTTAGACATTGTAAAATTCTGTAAATGAATTTATTCTTAACAACATTTTAGCATACATTCTTTTAGTAATTACCAAAATAAATTAGGTCTTGTTTTAAATTGGTATCTCCCACTATTTTCTTCAAACTATCACCAGTACAAAGTACCTAATAGACAACACTTAAACCACAACGTTTTTATAAAAAACGTTGTGATTTTTTTTCACAACGTTTTTAAAAAAAACGTTGTAGATATATATGCAAAAATGTTATCTATTTAAAAGGACATTTTTTTTGTTTTAACTAGATAACTTTTTTTTAAAAAACATTGTCTTTGAAGAAAAACACAGAGCTAAAAATCTTTATCAATTTAAAGAGTTTGCTTTTATTTTCTTTTTCTCGCTCTATCAGCCCTCGCCTCTCTTCCTTCTTTCTCATCCCTCCATCCTGTCTCACAAATCCCTCTCTGATATACCCAAATAACAGAATGGAAATATTTTCCAGAGTTTATGCTGAGTGATCCAAATGGATCTCGAACTTCTCTTCTTGAGTAACTATCAAAGATTTACTTTGATATACCCAGGTGTATCAGATAACCATAAAGATTAAATTATACCCCTCTGCAAGTATATAAAGTGATCAGCTTCATTATACCCTATATTAAGCATAATATTCACACGCGCGCAAAGGCCGAATATACAACCAAATATGTACCCTTTATATAAAAAGGTTGTTCTTCTCAGTCTTTGAATCATAATATGATTTAACAACAAAATATAATGATTTCAATATTTAATCACTTCTTTTCTCTTCTCTTCTCAAACCCATCAAGTTTTCTTTTTTGATCTAGCCGAAACAATTGGCATCGATCTATCAATAATAATTGAATTCTTTTCTCTTCTCTTCTCGAACCAATCAAGTTCTAACAAATGCTCGTCTAGCCATAACAATTAGCTAAGACATTTCTCAACACGATTCAACAATAGATAGGAATTATCTATACAATTAATAATAGCTTTTACGGATGTTAATATCCAATAACAATTATTCTCCAAGTATATTCTTAGAATCACTAATTCAATTTGAATTAATAAACATGCACTAACTGCGAATAATCAACAATAAATTCTCAGACGTCGTCTAATCAACAATAATTAACCACCATAATATTTGAAAAGATATAACTCAAGGTTGAGTTAGGAAACTTACCTTCTCCGTTGATTACTGCTACACAATATATTATCTGCATTCACAAGACCTATAATCATAATATCGGTCTTACAATTACCACAATAATTCACAACATGTATCACTGTAATTTACAGTCATTCATTCTCCTAGACACATTACCACATAACCACATCACTATTTATAACCTATATAAACACGCATCAAGTCTAACTAGTTCAGTCTGGTTGGACTTCAGTCTATTCTCGGTGTACTGGTCACCCTATCTAACAATTAATACTTGTATTGTCAACTAAACTCGGTCTCAAAGCTTTAATATTATATTTTCAAAGTCACCACAGCTGTACCAGCTCTTGTCCAAACAATATTATACTGGTCTAAATAATTAATCTTGTCCAAGTCACCACAATTGCATGCAATTTCTCACTTTGATTAGTCTCCCACACCAAGATTGGCTTCTCCCTTCATCAAATAAGTTGCAAAAGCTATCTTTTGCTCTTCTGCCACTCTCGCAATAATAAATGCTTTCTCCATTTCTTTCACCCAAGTTTGGACTTCAATCGGATCCGTAGTTCCCTTAAATTTTGGCAGTCTTACCGCTTTAAATTCCTTAAAGTTAGCCAATCTCTCGGCTGGCTGATTTCTCGCTCTCGCACTTTCTGCTGGAGCTATGTTTCTTATAGCTTGGGCTAACATGTCCACAAAACTCTACATCGGGTCCGCTTGACCTCCTTCATTATTCACAGACTGGTCTTCTCTTTGATTCGATTATGTCGTCTAGGTGGCATTATCTGATTTAAATAAAAATCTTATATTAATTCTCTTTCTCTACACAAACTCTTATTAATCAAACAATAAGAATTTAACACAAAGTTCTCATATAATCGCATATTTATTCAAATAGCACACAGTACATTTAGTACTTCACATATACAACTATCCCTTTTTCATAAATATCAGGATTAACAACACAACTTTAAACAAAAGTTGTAATTCTCCCAACTTTACATAAAAAGTTGTAATTCTCCATTCACACATAGCTATTCCCAGTTCGTCAAACTTACCACACTTATGAGTTCAGGAACTTGCCACAATTATATGAGTTTATAAACTTATCCTAGTCAGACCTTTGGCGTCCATTCGCTGAGGGTTTCAAAAATATTTCATATAATTATGAGTCACAAACTTACCATAAGTATGAGTTTTAAGAACTCGCAACTTAATCTTATATTCATATAAAAAATAAAGCTTACATTCATACAAACATATATATTTACATATGTTCGCACATCGTTCTCATTATTACAACCGTTAATATCACACACTATCAGAAGATACTATCGCTTATACTTAAGCTGTCTACCTTCCACTCCCTTCACCATTCTTCTTCTTACCGAGACACTTGTTGAATCCGTGACCTGTTCTCCCACATGAAAAACACTTCCTCATATTCGGCTAAGGACAATGTAGAGAAATATGTCTTTCATGCTTACAATTGAAGGACACGTTCTTCCATACCATGCATTCTCCCAAGTGAGTATTTCCACACTTGCCACAGACTTGCTTCTTCTTCGGGTTTAAATTTTTAGAATTATTCTCACTATCGTTGTCCCTCTTTCTCTTATTCTTGCCCTTCTTGATTGTTCCTTCAGATGATCCACCACCACCTTCAGTCTTCATTCTTTCCACTTGCGCCTTTAACTCATTTCATTCTTCAGTCATCTTGTGTAATGCTCGCTCCGTCTTCCACAACTCCTCCAAGAGATACACTTTACTCTGGAGTTCTTGTACTTTTGCAGATTCTTGACCTTGTTTTCCAACTTTGGTCTTATTCTCTTTCTCCATCTTAGCTTCTTCGGACTATGCCTCCTCATATTCATTCAAATACATCTCGGGATAATCATCATGATCACTCCTCAGATTCACCATGGGTTTGTCCTTTCCCACTTCTTCAACTGATTCGCTTTGCACTGGCACCTCGGCTATTGGCACTGGTGCAACAGCCGCTAGCATCTCCGCACTCATTTCATCTTTTCCTGACATCCTACAGTCTGTTTAAACAACTTGATTAGTGCTTCACCAATACGAACTTCTCACACTATGTGTCCACACATCTCACTATCGATACACTTCGATAATCCCTCACTTAGTACTCTAAATGAGTATTCTTTATCTCGCTTATGGTTATAATCCTAGGGTTTTCCCCCACCCACTTAAGGTTTATAACCCACAGCTTTGATACCAACTTGTGACACTCATAAATCCGGGTTACCTGACTCCAGAGTTTGGTGCTCACGATCCAACATATAAATAAAATCTAACTACCCATTTAATTATGAATAGAAATTACACCACATTAACTGATGTAGTTAATACATTCGTCCCAGGTTATCTAACCTTAAAATTATAAATATACCCTTTAGATATAGAAAAAGGGTTGACAAACATAACATAATAATAATGTTATTCATAACTATTCCAATATAACACCTTTGCCCTTGTTCTTCACAGCACCGCTAACCACTTCGTTCCTAGCTGAAATATTTTATTTAGCAAGGGTGAGAAACAAATTTGCCCTGTAAATTAAGACATACAAAGAATGTATAAGAATCAAGAATAACAGACTATCTATTTAGATAGAATTACACTAAAGTTCGAAGAACTTTGAAATAAATGAACAATTTGTTCTTCTCCTAACCAATCTTCTCAAACCTATGCATCACACTAGTTCAATAATGAAAGGGTACAACACTTTCAAAGTTTCTACGATATTCTACTGAATAACAATTTAGAAGTATTCTCTAAAGTTTATGATAAATGATCTTACAAGATCTTGAAATTCTCTTCTCGAGTAACTATCAAAGATTTACTCTGATATACCCAAATAACAGAATGGAAATATTTTCCAGAGTTTATGCTGAGTGATCCAAATGGATCTCGAACATCTCTTCTCGAGTAACTATCCAAGATTTACTTTGATATACTCAGGTGTATCAGATAACCATAAAGATTAAATTATACCCCTCTACAAGTATATAAAGCGATCAGCTTCATTATACCCTATATTAAGCATAATATTCAAACGCGTGCAAAGGCCGAATATACGACCAAATATGTACCCTTTATATAAAAAGGTTGTTCTTCTCAGTCTTTGAATCAGAATTTGATTTAACAACGAAGTATAATGATTTCAATATTTAATCACTTCTCTTCTCTTCTCTTCTCAAACCCATCAAGTTTTCTTTTTCGATCTAGCCAAAATAATTGGCATCGATCTATCAATAATAATTGAATTCTCTTCTCTTCTCGAACCTATCAAGTTCTAACAAATGTTCGTCTAGCCATAACTATTAGCTAAGACATTTCTAAACACGATTCAACAATAGACAGGAATTATTTGTACTATTAATAATAGCTTTTGCGGATGTAATTATCCAATAACAATTATTCTCCAAGTATATTCTCAGAATCACTAATTTAATTTGAATTAATAAACATGCACTAACTGCGAATAATCAACAATAAATTCTCAGACGTGGTCTAATCAACAATAATTAACCACCATAATATTTGAAAAGATATAACTCAAGGTTGAGTTAGGAAACTTGCCTTCTCCATTGATTACTGCTATATAATATACTTATCTGCATTCACGAGACCTATAATCACAATATCGGTCTTACAATTACCACAATAATTCACAACATGTATCACTATAATTTACAGTCAATCATTCTCCTAGACACATTACCACATAACCACATCAGTGGTTTGTAACCTATATAAACACTCATCAAGTCTGACTAGTTCAGTCTGGTTGGACTTCAGTCTATTCTCGGTGTACTGGTCACCCAATCTGATAATTAATACTTGTATTTCAACTAAACTCGGCCTCAAAGCTTTAATATTATATTAGATAAGTCAAATATCATTTATAATAGTTTTCGAAAGCTTTTAATAATTTTCAAACATTTATAATAATTTTTTAAACAATGAAATAATTTTTCAAATGATTTAAATATCAAATAATATCATCATCATTAATATTTAATAATATTAAAATATTAATGACATACTTGTCAAAATATTAAAGTTATTAATAATAACTTAAAATATTTTAATTTCAATATTCTCTTTAAATGATTAAAATCATTTTTAAATCATTATCATTAATATTTAAATATAAATGAATTTATCATCAAAATATTAAAAGTCTATAAATATAACTTAAAATATTTTTATATGACTTTTCTCATTTTTAAATTAATAAAACCATTTTCCATCATTTATTTAATATAATAATTAAATAAATCTAATATCATTAATATTAATTTATTAATGAAAATTCTCCAAAAATATTAAAATTTAAATTTTATAACTTACAATATTTTTAAACACTTTATTCTTATTTAAAATGATTTTTATAATATTAAAATTATTTTTCTCTAATTTATTTAATACACTAATTAAATAAATTAAATATCATTAACATTCAAATAAATATAAATATTAATGAAAAATATCCCAAATTATCAAAAGTTATTTTTCATAAATTAAAATAATTTTTAAAACCATTTTTGTAATTTTTAGAAATTTATTTCTATTTTTAAGCATTTTTCGGAAATTCAGAAAATAAAATAAATAAAACCTTCGCTATAGGCTATAGCGATAGTAACTGTCGTTGTTAGTGTTCTTGGGCTTCAAGAACACTGACAAGCCAGTATTCAAGGGGCATGGTTTGACCTCCTTTAATTCTCAGCCTAAGCATGTTCTTGGCTAACTAACACTTTGATCTTGTAGTATACATGTAGTACTATAATTATCAACCATCGCTTAGGTCATATAACATCACAGAAAGGAGATCAAAGTCTCCAAAGTCGTTGTCAGACATCAACTGGGTTTTCTGGGTTACCTAGAAACCCAGACAGTCTCGAGGTACCACTTTCAAGCTCAATTAATTTTGTGTTCTGGTCATCAAATAGGTGGGTTCTTGGTTCATACCTCTAGTACTCATACCAAGGA
The DNA here is from genome assembly GCA_020205605.1 of Panax ginseng. Taxonomy (NCBI): domain Eukaryota; kingdom Viridiplantae; phylum Streptophyta; class Magnoliopsida; order Apiales; family Araliaceae; genus Panax; species Panax ginseng. The sequence goes on along the minus strand of CM035128.1, from coordinate 98,339,521 downwards.
ACAACTCCAAAACACTATTTCAGTCCAACTACAACAATAATCATCATATATGATCCGGTCAAACATGGTCATAAACCTTGTTCATACACTTTCTAGAAATTCTAGAAAAGTTTCTTCGTGATCAAATGGGCAACTTTGACCATTCACTGCGTCCAACAGATTTGTTTTTTAAGGAATATAAAGGCATAGATCTAAAGTCCAACTATCAGGCTACAACTTGGTTACCAACACATCTACAAACAACATCATACCTGACAGATCTCAAGCTAGTAAAAGCTTGTCAGACTCGGATAATTACCGAGAAACTCCTTGGTCATGCTCGGTCAACTCACTTTGACCAACAATAACATGAAATCTGGACATGGAATGGCTATAATCCCACTTCCAGATTATAGTCCTCGTGTCAGACTACAAGTCTAAAACATAAAACACCACAAATTATTAACAGAGAAAGATTTGTGGCCTCTGACATTAGCTTGTCAGACCATTTTCTAGGGTTCATAGACAGTTTTTTGAAAACTTCATTTTTAAGCCTTTTGATGCTATAGATCTTTGGTATATCACCATAGATCATCATAAAACATCTTCTAGCACACATAAAAACACATAAACACATATTTATCTTAAGCATACAAGATCAAAGTAGGGTTAGTGTTGTATACCTTCTTGCATAAATCTTTGATCTAAGCTCTTCTCCAATGATCTTGATGATCTAAGGGGTGTTCTAGGGACTGATACACTTGGTGTTTTCAGAGGTTAATAGAGAGAATAGGTTTGTAGAGAGTTAGAGAGCAAATGTGCAATTTTGGTGAACTTTCTCTCTCCTAAATCACTTATAACTTAGATACAATGAATCCAAGTGTGCAAGGTGGCAAGATATGGATCAGATTTGTATTGATTTGCAGCACATGATCTTATCCCAAAGTGATGGCCCATTATATCCTGCAAATCTGTTAACTAAATATCTAAGTAAAGGGTATTTTGGTTTTTCACCCCTAAAAGGGTATTTTCATAATTTCCCTTACAAATTTAAGGGTATTCTAGTCATTTAACATTACTTCTCTTAATTCTCACCATTAGGGTTTGGTAATCTCAATTAGGGCTTCCTAATTAGGATTTAGGATTCTCGAATTTCAAATTAGGGTTTTTCGACATTCGATTAGGGTTCCTAACTGTACATTAGGGTTTCTAAACCCTGATATTAGGATTTCTAATCTCTCATTAGGGTTTACTAATGTTATACCCTACCCGATCAATCACTGATCAAAATTCTATATCGTACAATTACGTACTCAATGATACAGTTATAATAACTGCATTTTCTATTGAATCCCTATCTGGACTTAGGGTTAGGGTTTTTATTCTCAGTTAAGCACAACTATACTCTTATTTTCTCAGTCAACACACAAATTGACTCATTCTCTAAACTCGTATCACAGATTCTCAGCTCAATATTGATAATCAATATCAATATTAATAAATAAAAAAAACTATTCGAAAAAATTCAGATTATTCAAAATCTCGCGTTATCACATTCTCCCCTCCTTATAAGGATTCCGTCCTCGGAATCACCGCTTTCTTATTCTCTACAATCTTTTAAAGTGGTATCATCAATTTATTCTTATGAACACAATATTCATTTGTGTCTCAAAATTCTTACCTGTGATTTTAATCTTATAAAAGAAAATAATTCACAACAATATCTATCCAACAATACTCGCGTAATTAAATTATTAAGCGAAATTGTTACCTATCTCCACCAACTGGGCAACCACCGTATCTTAAGCCGTCATATTAAATGTATGGGCTGTTGGTCTCCCTGGCTGAGCAGGTCCTTTAATCGCCAAGGTTCTGTTACCGGGTCCCTTGTTGGCACTTCCTTTTTCCCCATTCCTATTTGGATAGTTCCGAACCAGATGATTTGTCGATCCACACGCAAAACAACCTTGTATCTTCTTTGGATTGGGACAATTGGGTGACATGTGTCCCTCTTGACCACAGTTATAACAAACTCCCTTCTTCTTCAGACAAAGTCCTGAATAATTCTTTCCACAGTTCGCACAAGACTCCCCTCCTTTTCTCTTCTCCTCTGACTTATTACCCGATAGGGCATTCTCGCTCCACTTTCTCTTGTTTGAATTACTACCACCACTACTACCTCCTTCATTTGTCTTCTTCTTCTCTTGATTATAACGGGATGCAGCTTCGCTTCCCCCTTCAGCAATTATCGCTTTCTCTAACAAAGCTGCAAAAGTATTAATCTGTAATACAGCTAATTTTTTGTATATACCAGGCTTCAATCCATTCTCAAACCTTCTTTCCTTCCGTAGCTCCGTATCCACCTGATGAGGTGCAAATCTTGCTAACTCATTGAATTTAGCGGCATATTCAGACACCGACATATTCTCCTGCTTCAGTTCTAAAAACTTGACCTCCATCCGAGCTTGCATACTCGGTGAAAAGTAGTTCCACGCAAACGGCTCCTTGAATCTTGTCCAAGTCACCACAATTTGCATTACCGGCTCTCTCTTTGATTAGTCTCCCACCAGTAATTGGCTTCTCCCTTCATCAAATAAGTTGCAAAAGCTATCTTTTGCTCTTCTGCCACTCTCGCAATAATAAATGCTTTCTCCATTTCTTTCACCCAAGTTTGGACTTCAATCGGATCCGTAGTTCCCTTAAATTTTGGCGGTCTTACCGCTTTAAAGTCCTTAAAGTTAGCCAATCTCTCGGCTGGCTGATTTCTCGCTCTCGCACTTTCTGCTGGAGCTATATTTCTTATAGCTTGGGCTAACATGTCCACAAAATTCTGCATCGGGTCCGCTTGACCTCCTTCATTATTCACAGACTGGTCTTCTCTTTGATTCGATTATGTCATCTAGGCGGCATTATCTGATTTAAATAAAAATCTTATATTAATTCTCTTTCTCTACACAAACTCTTATTAATTAGACAATAAGAATTTAACACAAAGTTCTCATATAATCGCATATTTATTCTAATAGCACACAGTATATTTAGTACTTAACATATACAACTATCCCTTTTTCATAAATATCAGGATTAACAACACAACTTTAAACAAAAGTTGTAATTCTCCCAACTTTACATAAAAAGTTGCAATTCTCCATTCACAAATGGCTATTCCCAATTCGTCAAACTTACCACACGTATGAGTTCAGGAACTTGCCATAATTATATGAGTTTATGAACTTATCTTAGTCAGACCTTTGGCGTCCATTCGCTGAGGGTTTCATACAAACATATATATTTACATATGTTCACACATCATTCTCGTTATTACAACCGTTAATATCACACACTATCAGAAGATACTATCACTTATACTTAAGTTGTCTACCTTCCACTTCCTTCACGATTCTTCTTCTTACCGGGACACTTGTTGAATCTGTGACCCGTTCTCCCACATGAAAAACACTTCCTCATATTCGGCTTAGGACAATGTAGGGAAATATATCCTTCCTGCTTACAATTGAAGGACACGTTCTTCCACATCATGCATTCTCCCAAGTGAGTATTTCCACACTTGCCACAGACTTGCTTCTTCTTCGAGTTTAAATTTTTAGAATTATTATCACTATCGTTGTCCCTCTTTCTCTTATTCTTGCCCTTCTTGATTGTTCCTTCAGATGATCCACCACCACCTTCAGTCTTCATTCTTTCCACTTGCGCCTTTAACTCATTTCATTCTTCAGTCATCTTGTGTAATGCTCGCTCCGTCTTCCACAACTCTTCCTAGAGAAACACTTTACTCCAGAGTTCTTATACTTTTGCAAATTCTTGACCTTGTTTTCCAACTTTGGTCTTATTCTCTTTCTCCATCTTAGCTTCTTCAGACTCTGCCTCCTCATATTCATTCATATACATCTCGGGATAATCATCATGATCACTCCCCAGATTCACCATGGGTTCGTCTTTTCCCACTTCTTCAACTGATTCTCTTTGCGCTGGTACCTCGGCTACTAGCACTAGTGCAACAGCTGCTAGCATCTCTGCACTCATTTCATCTTTTCCTGAATTCCTACAGTCAGTTTAAACAACTTGATTAGTACTTCACCAGTACGAACTTCTCACACTATATGTCCACATATCTCACTATCGATACACTTCGGCAATCCCTCACTTAGTACTCTAAATGAGTATTCTCTATCTCGCTTATGGTTATAATCCTAGGGTTTTCCCCCACCCACTTAAGGTTTATAACCTACAGCTTTCATACCAACTTGTGACACCCCCAAATCCGGGTTACCTGACTCCCGAGTTTGGTGCTCACGATCCAACATAGAAATAAAATCTAACTACCCATTTAATTGTGAATAGAAATTACACCACAGTAATTGATATAGTTTTGATACATTCGTCCCAAGTTATCTTACCTTAATATTACAAATATAACCTTTAAATATACAAAAAGGGTTTTCAAACAAAACATAATAATAATGTTATTCATAACTATTCCAGCATAACACCTTTGCCTTGCTCTTCACAGCACCGCCAGCTACTTCGTTCCTAGCTGAAATGTTTTATTTAGCAAGGGTGAGCAACAAATTTGCCCCGCAAGTTAAGACATACAAAGAATGTATAAGAATCAAGAATAACAGATTATCTATTTAGATAGAATGACACCAAAGTTCGAAGAACTTTGAAATAGCTGAACAATTTGTTCTTCTCTAACCAATCTTCTCGCAACCTATGCAACACACTAGTTCAATAATGAAAGGGTACAACACTTTCAAAGTTTCTACGATATTCTACTGAATAACAATTTAGAAGTATTCTCTAAAGTTTATGATAAATGATCTTACAAGATCTTGAAATTCTCTTCTCGAGTAACTATCAAAGATTTACTCTGATATACCCAAATAACAGAATGGAAATATTTTCCAGAGTTTATGCTGAGTGATCCAAATGGATCTCGAACATCTCTTCTCGAGTAACTATCCAAGATTTACTTTGATATACTCAGGTGTATCGAGATAACCATAAAGATTAAATTATACCCCTCTACAAGTATATAAAGTGATCGACTTCATTATACCTATATTAAGCATAATATTCAAAGCGCGTGCAAAGGCTAGAAATATACGACCAAATATGTACCCTTTATATAAAAAGGTTGTTCTTCTCAGTCTTTGAATCAGAATTTGATTTAACAACGAAGTATAATGATTTCAATATTTAATCACTTCTCTTCTCTTCTCTTCTCAAACCCATCAAGTTTTCTTTTTTGATCTAGCCAAAATAATTGGCATTGATCTATCAATAATAATTGAATTCTCTTCTCTTTTCTTCTCGAACCTATCAAGTTCTAACAAATGTTCGTCTAGCCATAACTATTAGCTAAGACATTTCTAAACACGATTCAACAATAGACAGGAATTATTTGTACTATTAATAATAGCTTTTGCGGATGTAATTATCCAATAACAATTATTCTCCAAGTATATTCTCAGAATCACTAATTCAATTTGAATTAATAAACATGCACTAACTGCGAATAATCAACAATAAATTCTCAGACGTGGTCTAATCAACAATAATTAACCACCATAATATTTGAAAAGATATAACTCAAGGTTGAGTTAAGAAACTTATCTTCTCCGTTGATTACTGCTACACAATATATTATCTGCGTTCACGAGACCTATAATCACAATATCGGTCTTACAATTACCACAATAATTCACAACATGTATCACTATAATTTACAATCAATCATTCTCCTAGACACATTACCACATAACCACATCACTGTTTATAACCTATATAAACACGCATCAAGTCTAACTAGTTCAGTCTTGTTGGACTTCAGTCTATTCTCGGTGTACTGGTCACTCTATCTGACAATTAATACTTTTATTGTCAGCTAAACTCGGTCTCAAAGCTTTAATATTATGTTAGATAAGTCAAATATCATTTATAATATTTTTCGAAAGCTTTTAATAATATTCAAACAATTATTATAATTTATAATAATTTTTTCAAACACCGAAATCATTTTTCAAATGATTTAAATATCAAATAATCTTGTCATTATTAATATTTAATAATATTAAAATATTAATGACATACTTGTCAAAATATTAAAGTTATTAATAATAACTTAAAATATTTTAATTTCACAATATTCTCTTTAAATGATTAAAATCATTTTTAAATCATTACCATTAATATTTAAATATAAATGAATTTACCATCAAAATATTAAAAGTCATTAATTATAACTTAAAATATTTTTATATCACTTTTCACATTTTTAAATGATTTTAAATTAATAAAACCATTTTTCCATCATTTATTTAATATAATAATTAAATAAATCTAATATCATTAATATTAATTTATTAATGAAAATTCTCCAAAAATATTAAAAGTTATATTTTATAACTCACAATATTTTTAAACACTTTATTCTTATTTAAAATAATTTTTATAATATTAAAATCATTTTTCTCTAATTTATTTAATACACTAATTAAATAAATTAAATATCATTAATATTCAAATAAATATAAATATTAATGAAAAATATCCCAAATTATCAAAAGTAATTTTTCATAAATTAAAATAATTTTTTAAATCATTTTTGTAATTTTTAGAAATTTATTTCTATTTTTAAGCATTTTTCGGAAATTCAGAAAATAAAATAAATAAAACCTTCGCTATAGGCTATAGCGACAGTAACCGTCGTTGTTGGTGTTCTTGGGCTTCAAGAACACTGACAAGCCAGTATTCAAGGGGCAAGGTTTCACCTCCTTTAATTCTCAGCCTAAGCATGTTCTTGGCTAACTAACACTTTGATATTGTAGTATACATGTAGTACTACAATTATCAACCATCACTTAGGTCATATAACATCACAGAAAGGAGATCAGAGTCTCCAAAGTCGTTGTCAGACATCATCTTGGTTTTCTGGGTTACCCAGTGATGAGTGTGTTTTATATACACAAATTAGGTACTTTTGAGTTTGATAATTTGTGTATCCTAAGCTAGTTTGTTTGGTTTTTATGTGTTTTCATTGTATTGTTGTGTAATATAGTTTTATATTGCTTTTATGTATTAGTTTTATGTGTTTTTACTTTATTTTGTAGGAATTGGATGGAATGTCATTTGGGTCGATGGTTGGAATCGCCAAATTCGCATTTTCGGTTTGCCATTGACATAGCAGTCCCGTAAAGCCCAATTTTTGCCATGATCCGGCCATTATCTGTCCAAACTCCAAGAATGAAAGTTATAGATCAACGTCTCCTCTTTCCGGATCATCTTGAATCGCCTCAATCGGAGTTCGGATACGAGAGTTATGGCCATTTTCCCAACGGGTGTCAAATCTGGAAACTACCAATTGCTATTTGCATAGCAGTCACTTCAAGTCCAATTTGAGAATTTCTCTAGCCATTATTTCGAAGAACTCAAAGAATGAAAGTTGTATATCTACTTCTCCTCTTTCCGGATCATCTTGAATCGCCTCAATCGGAGTTCGTATGAAGAAGTTATGGCCATTTTCCCAACGGGTGTCAAATCTGGAAATGGTCCGGCGCTGCAGCGCGACTTGCTAGTGTATTTGCGGCGCCGCAGCTCCACTTAGCAGTACCCCAGCCCCTTTTCCCGCGCCGCAGCACCCCGTTCAAGCCAAATCATGGCGCCTTGCAGCATTGCATGAACCTAATTTTGGACAGATTTCAGCTATTAAATGCTCAACCTAATGACCCAAATCCACATTCCTTCACTTCCTTTCATTTTATCTTCATTTTTGCTATCAAAGGGAAGAGGGAGGCGGCTAGACATCAAAGAGGGAGGCCATGGCCTTTGGCCATGGTTCTTCAAGAGCTTCAATGGAGGTGCTCCAATGGAGTTTTATCTACCAAAATGGGAAAGCCACTCCTTTATCTTTTCTTTGTTTTTTCTTTATGTATTTATTAGTTTGGGATCCTTGAATGTAATTGAACCTTTGCTTAGCTTGTATTGAATAACTTTCTCTTTGATTGGCACCATATGAACTGGTTCTCTATATTTTGTGTTTAATGTTTAATTACTAAGGAATTAGTAATTAATTTGGTAGTCTATATGAAATTGAAAAATGGATTGTAGATGTTGACCATGAATATATTGACATGTGATTATGCTTGTTCTACATGTGTTAGAATACATAATTTGTGTGTAGGATAGGAATATAACTATATGCCATGTGTAGCCAATTTGAGAATCTAAGCTTGAATTCCTTGTCTAATGTTAATTCACATAGGAATATGATGGGTTATGTAGCTAGGATGTTCCTTTTCGTTCTATTCCCTTTTGGGTAGATCTAGAGAGGATATGTTTATATGAACCTTGAAAGAGGCATATGAATACTGATGAATTCTCGGTTGACAATTCGTCGTGACCATTATGATCAATTGGAGAGTTAGGAGATGTAAATTAAGCATTGCACGCCAAGTGTTTGACAAAATGCTTGTGTGGGGATATTGTGTTCTTATGCTCCTCTCTTAGATAAATGTTTGTAAATATAGTTAGCTTAGATTAGGGAGAAGTTTTGGTATTTCTTTGGAGCATCAAGAGCAATGAACTACACGGATTGGAGAGCTTGATTTGAGCAGAATGCTTAGAGATTGAAGGGACTTGACAGAGTTTCTTCTTATCTATTTATTTTCTCTGATTTTGTAATTCATAAATGTTGTCTTTATTGCTACTTGTATTTTGTTCAATAGCTATGAATTGAATATTTGCTCTAAGGTTATAATGGAACCATTTGTTATTTAAATTGACTGTCTTATCTCTTTGGTTGGCACCATATGATTTGGTTCGATATATTTGTGCTTAATGATTCTCACTAAGACATTAGTGATGATTTCGGTAATCTGCATGATATCGACAGAAGAATTGTAAATTTACACCTGAATATATTGACATGTGATTGTGGGTTTCGACTTCATAAGTTGTGCGTAGAATAGACATATATCTGTGCACCACGTGCGGCCTAATAGAGAGCATAAGCTTAAATCCTTGTCTAATCAATTCGTATAGACATATGTAGGATTGTATCTAGCTTGGACGTTCTTTTCTGTTTTATTCCCTATCGGGTGGATCTAGAAAGGATATGTTCGTACATACCTCGACAGAGGCGTATGAGCAGTTGTGTGTTCTCGGTCGATAAATTGTCGTGACCATTAAGACTAGAGAGAGAAGGGTAGCTAGTTTGATGAAACATAGCACGCCAGTGTTCGACAGAATGCCTGAGTGGGGTGAAGTTGTAACATTAGCTTGTTATTCCTTAGATTACCATTCGTTATCCTTTTACTTGCTTTGATAATTAGTTATGCTTAGATTAATCACCCTTCCACTTGTTTCTGTTCGAATAAGACTTTAGCAATATAAAGTCGGTACTTGGTAGATATTAGTGATAGTTCCTCGTGGGTACGACACTCTTCTTATCACTATATTACTTGTTAGACCGCGTAAACTTGCGCGTGTTTATCGATTGCAAAATCGACTAACACCCAGAAACCCAGACAGTCTTGAGGTACCACTTTCAAGCTCAATTAATTTTGTGTTCTGGTCATCAAACAGGTGGGTTCTTGGTTCATACCTCTAGTACTCATACCAAGGAACAACTACAAAACAATATTTCAGTCCAACTATAACATAATCATCAGATATGATCCGGTCAAACATGGTCAAAAACCTTGTTCATTCACTTTCTGGACATTCCAAAAAAGTGTCTTCGTGATCAAATGGGCAACTTTGATCGTTCACTGCGTCCAACACATTTTTATTTTTTAAGGAATATAAAGGCATGGATCTAAAGTCCAACTATCATGCTACAACTTGGTTACCAACACATCAACAAACAACATCATACCTGACAGATCTCGAGCTAGCAAAAGCTTGTCAGACTCAGATAATGAGTTTCTAGGTTACCCAGAAACTCCTTGGTCATGCTCGGTCAACTCACTTTGACCAACAATAACATGAAATCTAGACATGGAATGACTATGATTCCTCTTCTAGATTACAATCCTCATGTCAGACTACAAGTCTAAAACATAAAACACCACAAATCATTAACAGAGAAAGATTTGTGGCCTCTGACATTAGCTTGTCAGACCATTTTCTAGGGTTCATAGACAGTTTTTTGAAAATTACATTTTTAAGCCTTTTGATGCTATAGATCTTTGGTATATCACCATAGATCATCATAAAACATCTTCTAGCACACATAAACACATATTTATCTTAAGCATACAAGATCAAAGTAGGGTTAGTGTTGTATACCTTCTTGCATAAATCTTTGATCTAAGCTCTTCTCCACTGATCTTGATGATCTAAGTGGTGTTCTAGGGACTGATACACTTAGTCTTTTCGGAGGTTAATAGAGAGAATAGGTTTGTAGAGAGTTAGAGAGCAAATGTGCAATTTTGGTGAACTTTCTCTCTCCTAAATCACTTATAACTTAGATGCAATGAATCCAAGTGTGCAAGGTGGCAAGATATGGATCAGATTTGTATTGATTTGCAGCACATGGTCCTATCCCAAAGTGATAACTCATTAGATCTTGTAAATCTCTTAACTAAATATCTAAGTAAAGGGTATTTTGGTTTTTTTGCCCTTTAAAAGGTATTTTTGTAATTTCCCTTACAAATGTAAGGGTATTCTAGTCATTTAACATTACTTCTCTTAATTCCCACCATTAGGGTTTGGTAATCTCAATTAGGGTTTCCTAATTAGGGTTTAGGATTCCCGAATTTAAAATTAGGATTTTTCGGCATTCGATTAGGATTCCTAATTGTACGTTAGGGTTTCTAAACCCTGATATTAGGATTTCTAATCTCTCATTAGGGTTTTCTAATGTTACTGATCAAAATTTTATATCGTAAAAGCACATACTCAACGATACAGTTATAATAACTACATTTTCTATCGAATCCCTATCCGGACTTAGGGTTAGGGTTTCTATTCTTAGTTAAGCAAAACTATACTCTTATTTTCTCAGTCAACACACAAATTGACTCATTCTTTAAACTCGTATCACAGATTCTCAGCTCAATATTGATAATCAATATCAATATTAATAAAAAAAAATTATTCAAAAAAATTAGAATTATTCGAAATTCCGGGTTATCACACTTCATTTTCTAGAAAATCCAGAAATGAAGAACAACTTTGTCAGACTTTTTGGAGGCTTAGATCTTTCTGGTAGATTGTTTTATGGCCATGAAACCAATTGATAATAGTAGTATTACATGAATACTACAATCCTAACACTTTAGCTGCCCAGGAAACATAAACATCAAGGATCTAGCACTGGTCAAACAAGACACCTCGTTAACTGAGTATGAAGATCTGGGTAGGTTCAAGAACATTAAGAACACCTATAGCGACGGGTTTTTCACTATAGGCCCCCTTTAGTGACACTTAAATTAGAAAATTAATATTTTTATTAAATAAATAGAGAAAATTAGTTTTAATTACTAAAATACAAAATAATTTCCTAAAAAATATTTTAAAGCCTAAAAATGGGTTTTTAATAATTTTGAGTATATTTCATTAATATATAATATTTTTAGAATATTAATGGTATTTAATTTATTTAAGTTTAATATTAAATAAATTACTTAAAATGGTTTTAATACTTGAAAAATCATTTAAAATTATATTATGGTATAAGAAAATATTTGAAGTTATTTTTAATGACTTTTAATAATTTGTGATGAATTTTATTAATAAATTAATATTAATGATAATTAGTTTATTTAATAAATATATTAAATAAATTATGGAAAAATAGTATTAATGCTTTAAAAATCATATAAAAATGATTTAAGTGTTATAAAATATTTGAAGTTATAAAATATAACTTTTGATATTTTGTCATGAAATACATTAATATTTAATCTTAATGGAAATTATTTAATAATGGTTTTAATTAATTTAAAATCATTTAAAGGTGATAATAAGGTATTAAAAATACTTTGAGATATTATAAATATATTATAATATTATGTTAAGAATTTCAATTAAATAAATATTAATGATAATTGAATTAAGTGGTATTTAATTCATATAAATATGATATTTATGATTGAAAAATCATGATAAATGATAATAATTACTTAAAAATTATTATGAGCCTTTAAAAATTATTTTGATAGATTAATAAATTATTTAAGATAATTGTGTTACGTTTAGACAGAGTTTTAAGGAAATTAGGCTCGAGAATTATTCGACTAGGCCGTCAGGATGTTAAAATAGTACCGAACTCAACTCAAATTGTAATAGTTTAACTTGATACTAGGTCTTATGTGTTGTATAGAAAGATAGGATTATGTGGTAATGTGTTTAGGTTATTTTATACTGTGATGATATTATTCTAATATTTGGAGATCAGTATTAGGTATATTAGGTATTCAGTCAAAGCTAAATAAAATGCGTAGCAATAATCAATCGAACAGGCAAGTATCCTAAACCATTGCATTACTTTATTCAACGAATATCGTAAGAAAGTCTCTAAACCTTATCTCTTTGAATGCAAGTTTCCTTTACTTAATTATTGTGCACGTTTTCTTTAACTTGACTTCAAGTTGTTCATTCAAATATGCTTATAGATAATCATTGTCGATTACCATGTCTATGAATTATTGATTTGCACTCTTTGTATATTGCATGTGTTCATCAGGTATGAAAGGCTGATCACCTTCATTACCATTCGGTCCAGATATAGTTATTCATGTTCAATGTTCGTTCAGCAATGAAAATTTTTTCATGCTAGTTCACAATTATATTGTAGAATTTTAGCCAGCTTATTGTTCAATTCTTTGCATCATGATATATCCTAAATTTATTGAACTTAAAAATTGCTGGGCAAACTTGTTGCTCACCCTTGCTATATAATGATAAACATTGCAGATTAGGACGAATACGTCAGAAACAGGAAAGGACAAAGACAAGTACAACTTGGGATTATATGTGCAGCTAAATTTGTAACAGTCATGTATAATAATAACATTGTTATAGGATATTGATTCAGGTTTTAAGTAAAGGTTCTCGACCTTAAGAATAATGTGTAAAGTTTAATGTATAAATAATATATATTTATATCTTCCGCAATAGTTATAAATTAGTGTACCAGATTCGTGGTGATTTGGGACACGAATTTGGGGACGCTACAGTTGGTATCAGAGCTATAGGTTATAAAACTTAGGTAGGGTTACCTGAGACTAATAACTGCAGTGATTAAGATAAGATCTAACTCACATAGAGTTAGTAAGTCGGTATGATTCAAAGACGAATCTCGGCGAGTACAAAAGACACGGAGTTCCCTAACTCTGATAATAAAGGTGAACAATAGTGATGAATAGATAGAGTCTAAAAGACTAAAAGTACAGGGATAGGAGATCGTAAAACAAAACAATCATAATATAGAAATGAATCGTAATATATATGATGAGATCACCCTGTGATCTGATAAAGTTATAGTAGGGAGTAGATTGAATGATTGAAAAGTTTACGGCAAGAATGTTGTGTGTAAGTTGTACTATGAATTGGTATAAATTCAAGAAAGGACTATGAATACGAGTTGAATAAAATTCGTATTGAGAAGGGAGTTAAGATTAGGTGGGATTTCAATTGAGGACCCATGTCAGCAGCTGAGTTGTATGATTCCTTGTTATGGGCGGGGAATTGTACTTGGTGTAAAAACCACTTAGTTTCTAGCACTGATAATCATTGAAATGTCTGTGTCGCACTATTTTCTATATACCTGTTGAGAAGGTGATTCTTTTTTCAGGTGTATAACAGATAGGTAGTGTATAGGTAAAGAATATAGGATTAAGTACGAGTTCTTAAAACTCATACTTATGGTAAGTTCGTGACTCGTGATTATATGAAATGTTTATGAACCCCTCAGCGAATGGACGCCAAAGGTCTGACTAGGACAAGTTCTTAAACTCATATGATTGTGTTAAGTTCCTAAACTCATAGGTTTGGTAAGTTTGATGAACTGGGTATAGTTTTGTGTGAATGGAGTATTAAGGATTATAGGAATAGATAGATTGTTTAAGCAATTGATTATTAGTGGAGACATAGGTTTTTCCAAAAATCCTACCTATGCTGGACTTCAAACCTTTTGACATCAAGCTAAATACGTACTATATGCTTTTGAAAATGATTTTTTGTTCTGAACTCTTGGTGACCATTGTGTATGTGTGGACTTCAGAACACCGAAACATCTTTACCTGTTGAAATGATAAAAACTTATTTGCAAATATTTTTGAATGGTTTAGATTATAGTCTATGCTATTTGTTTTGGCTAGACGAAAATGATTTGAAACATCAAAATGTGTTTTAGTTATCATTAATATATCATGTAACCTGGTGCAAGAATGATAAAGAAATGATGGAGTTGTAATTATAGGAATACTTAGTGTTGAATTCGATTGAAAAATTGTTGTTCCACTATTGTATGATGTGTTATGACAAAGTCATACAATGACGACATCCTCAAACGGGCTGCTAAATGCAGTACGATATCATGACGTCCTCTTCAAAATATTTTCAAAATTATTTTTTTAAAAAAATTCTAATTTGCCAACGGGGTTTGGCCATACCTAAATATTTCGTTTGGAATTGAATTATTGGTATGAGTCTATGCTATTTGATTCAGCTAGACCAACGTTTATAAAACCCTAAGCGTTCTTTGAATGTTTTCCCAAACCAAATTATTTTGGTGCGGATTCCGATAAAGACTGAGGTAAGAAAATTTTTGTGCCTAAAAGGCGATAAGAGAGCAACGGGAAAAATTGTTCCTACCAAAGATGACTTTATCGATCAAGAAACAGGCATACCGGGCTAATCACCCTTTGTGTCCGTAAGTTATGATGGTTTGCGGATGAATTTCTATATAAACCTTTTCGAAAATGAAAGTTCATAGTCTATATGACTCCTCAGCATGATTTCAAAATTTTAACTCTGGTAAGTGATGTTGTGGGTAGCATGTGGTGATGAGTATGAAAGGTATAAGGTGTAATTCGAATTTTGGGGACAAAATTCTTAGAAGAAGGGGTGAATATGACAACCCGAGAATTTAGACAATTTAATAAAATCTTAAAAGATTGAATAGAGGTTAAATAATAGACCTAGACAAAAAATAAGTGTATGGATTTGATATTTTTGGGAAGGAATTTTTTGAATTTAAAAATTTTTGGTGAAGGTTTACAGTGTTAAGGGTATAAGTGTATATGTTCTGTGTATATGGTCATATATGTGTACAGTATGTGGTTACGGGTCAAGGTTTGACCAGATAAATTATATCAGTGACAAACCCTAATAATATATTAAGAACCTCGACGTTCAGTTAGAAAACCCTAACAATTGATAAAAAAAAAAACCCTAATACCAGCTCTGGAAACCCTAATTTCAGTACCAGAAATCCAAAACCCTAATTCAGAATACCAAAACCCTAATTTGGGAGATCAAAAGATAAGTATAAGGTTTTTATGTATTGATTATAATTAAGTATAATTAGGGATAACCATAATTGATTAGTTAGAAAAACCTAATTTCTAAAGTTGAAAACCCTAATGTATAATTAGGGAAGACCTAATTGATAATTCAGTGATTTTAATGTTAATTAGGAAACTTTAATCCTAATTACAAGCCCTAATGTGATTAGGAAACCTTAATATAATTAGGAGACCCTAATTATAAATTAGAAATCTTAATTTTCTATTTTAAAACCTAATTAGAAAATGCTAAAATTTTAAATTTGTAAAACATTAGGGTTAAACCCTAAGGGTCAAACCCTAAGCGTTAAAATCTAAGGGTTATGTTAGATTACATGATTGCCATTAAAATGGGAAGCCAAATGACCAATGTGCCCTTTTTGCATTTTTTTAATGAGATGGAGTGTAGATCTTGCCCTATTTGTGGTTGGTGACCAACTCTAGCTAGCCAAGTGCTCAATATACCAGATATCTCAGCCAACTTGCTATAAGAGATTCATTGCATAAAATTATATAGATTAAAGAGAGAGAGAGAGAGAGAGAGAAAGTCAAAAGAAAGTCTCATTTATACTCGTACACTTAACCAAGCCATTCTCTCTCCTAAGTTTCAAAATTCTTAAGTTATTCAGTCCCTAGTATGATCCATAGCTTGCCAAGGATCAGAATCAAGAGTTAGATTCAAGGATCAAAACTTAAAAAGGTATAAAAACCTAAACTTAGAAATCTATGTGATCCATGTTATTTATTTATTTTATTGTTTAAAGTTGTGTATTAGGATGCTATTGAGTGATTTGGGTTGTTATAACATAGATCCATAACATCTAGATGCACGAAATTAGAGTTTGAGAAACTGTTCATGAACCCTAAAAAGTTGTCTGACAAGCATATGGCAGGGCTTCTAGATTTGTGTGTGTTAGGTGTTATATGTGTTTTATGTTATAGATTTGTTCTCTATCATGTGGAGAGTAGACTGGAAGTGGAATCACCTTCATACCATGTCTAGATATCCATATATATGTGATCAAACATTGTTGACCGAGCACGAAATCTGTTTCTGGGTAACCCAGAAAATTCCCAGATTTTTCAGAATTTCTGACAAGCACTTTCAAGGCCTCTGATCTTGCTACTGACAAGTGACTTGGTCATGCTTGTGTAATATATTTGTAGTCTGGCATGAGAAGTACACACCCAAGCCTTTAGATCACTTAGATCTTACATAAAATCAAAGATATTGCATGTCAAACTAGAGTTGACCACCTATTTTGTTGTATTTCTGGAAAACCCAGAAAGATAATGAACAAGGTTTCTGACATGGTTTGACCATGCCAGATCTTGCTCATGTGATGATGTTATGATGATATGATGTAATAGAAATGTACCCTGACATGTATGCTACAAGATTTGACCATTAGAACACATTGAGTAAGTCTGTAGTTCAAGATATAAGGATCTAAATATAGCACCATGAACTATTCTTCATTTTCTGGAAAATCCAAAAATGAAGAACAGCTTTGTCAGACTTTTTGGAGGCTTAGATCTTTCTGGTAGATTATTTTATGGCCATGAAACCAATTGATAATAGTAGTATTACATGAATACTACAATCCTAACACTTTAGTTGCCCAGAAAACATAAACACCAAGTATCTAGCACTGGTCCAACAAGGCACCTCGTTAACTGAGTATGAAGATCTAGGAAGGCTCAAAAACATGAAGAACATCTATAGCGATAGTTTTGTCGCTATAGGCCCCCTTTAGTAACACTTAAATTAGAAAATTAATATTTTTATTAAATAAATAGAGAAAATTAGTTTTAATTATTAAAAATACAAAATAAATTCTTAAAATTTATTTTAAAGCCTAAACATGGGTTTTTAATAATTTTGAGTATATTTCATTAATATATAATATTTTTGGAATATTAATGGTATTTAATTTATTTAAGTTTAATATTAAATAAATTACTTAAAATGGTTTTAATACTTGAAAAATCATTTAAAATTATATTATGGTATAAGAAAATATTTGAAGTTATTTTTAATGACTTTTAATATTTTGTGATGAATTCATTAATAAATTAATATTAATGATAATAAATTTATTAAATAAATTATGGAAAAATAGAATTAATACTTTAAAAATCATATAAAATGATTTAAGTATTATAAAAATATTTAAAATTATAAAATATAACTTTTGATATTTTGTCATGAAATACATTAATATTTAATATTAATGGAAATTATTTAATAACGGTTTTAATTATTTAAAATCATTTAAAGGTAATAATAAGGTATTAAAAATACTTTGAGATATTATACATATATTATATATTATGTTAACAATTTTATTAATATTTAATATTAAATAAATATTAATGATAATTGAATTAAGTGGTATTAAATTCATATAAATATGATATTTATGATTGAAAATCATGATAAATGATAATAATTACTTGAAAAATATTATGAGCCTTTAAAAATTATTTTGATAGATTAATAAATTATTTAAGATAATTGTTGTGATAACCCGGGATTTTGAATAATCCGAATTTTAGGAATAAATTTTATTTATTTATTTTAATTAATATTGATATTGACTATTAATATTGTTCTGTGTATCTGTGATACGAGTCTAGAGATGTAGTCAATTTGTGTATTGATTGAGAAAATAAGAGTTGTGCTTAATAGAGAATAGAAACCCTAACACTAGTTATAGATAGGGATTTGGTAGAAAATGCAATTTTAATAATTGTGTTGATGAGTACGTGTTTGTACTGTATAGAATTAATGATCAATAATTGATCAGATAGAGTATAAACTTAGTAAACCCTAATAAAGGATTAGAAACCCTAATCTTAGGTTAAGAAACCCTAACGTACAGTTAAGAACCCTAAACGAATGTCGGAAAACCCTAATTTTAAATTCGAGAACCCTAAGCCCTACTTAGGAAACTTTAATCCTAATTAATAAGCTCTAAAGTGATTAGTAAACTTTAATATAATTAGGAAACACTAATTATATTTTAGTTATCTTAATTTTCTATTTTTAAAACCCTAATTAGAAAATCTTAGAAACTAAAGTTGTAAAACCTAAGGGTTAGAACCTTAGGGTTTAACCCTAAGGATTATGCTAGTTTACATCTTTGCCATTAAAATTGGAAGTTAAATGTCTAAAATGCCATTTACTTGTAAGCTTAAAGTTTTTCTAGAAATTGCATGAGTCATCACATTAGGTATACCCCATGTGCTCTTAAAATCTCAGCAAATCTGATCTAGCATGACACGTTGCATTACTTACATGCATTGTATCTAAACTAAAGAAATAAAGAGAGAGAAAGTTCACATTTTTGGTCCATTTGCTATCTTACACTCAACCAACTCCTTCTCTCTTTAAACCTCCAAAATTGCTAAGTGTTTCGGTCACTAACCAAGCCCCTAGATCATCAAAATCAGTAGAAGAGATCAAGGATCAAAGATTGGACTAGAAGGTATACAACACTAACCCTACTTTGATCTTGTATGCTTAGTTAAAAATTATGTTTATGTGTTTATATTTGTGCTAAAGGATGTTTTATGATGATCTATCATAGATCTATAGCATCAAAAGGCCTTAAAATCAAGTTTTTCAAAACTGTTCTTGAACTATAATAGTAGTCTGACAAGCAAATGTCAGTGGCCCTAGATTCTTCCCTGTTCATTATTTTTGTTGTTTTATGTTTTAGATCTGTAGTTTGATATGAGGTCTTTGATCTGGAAGTGGAATCATAATCATTTCATGTCCAGATTGTAAGCTATTCATGGTCAAACCCCATTGACCGAGCATGACCGAATGATTTCTGGGTAACCCAAAAATCATATTCCAGCGTTTGACAAGATTTTGCAACGCCTTGATCTGTCAGGTATTAAGTGTTTTGATGGTGTGTTTGTATCTAGTTTGTAGCATGTTATATGGACTCTAGATCCATGGCTTTAGATCTTCTAAATAGTCAATAGATCAAGTGTAGTAAATGGTCAAACTAGACCTGTCAATCACGGATACCGTTTCTGGAAAACCCAGAAACCGGATGAACACACCTTCTGACAGCCTTTGACCGAACTAAATCTGGTGATTGTGATGTACTCGGTCTAATCTGTTGATGTAAATATGTTCTATGACATGAGTACTACATGTATGAACCAAGAAAACACTTAAAGAATGAACAGAACCTAGGTTAAATTAAGCTAGAAAGTGCCTACTCGAACTGCCTGGGTTTTTGGGTTACCCAGAAAACCCAGAAACGTTCTAACAGTGACTTTGGGGGCGTGGATCTTCAGAGTGTGTTGTTTTATGGCCCAGATTATTGGTGATAATTGTAGTGTTACATAAACACTACAAGATCAAAGTATAAGTTGACCCAGAAACATGATAATCAGAGAATTAATCGTGGTCAAACATGGCATGTTAGTAACTGACTATCAGTGTTCTTGAAGCTCAAGAACACCAACAGCGACGGTTACTGTCGCTATAGCCTATAGCGACGGTTTTAATATTTTTATTTTCTGAATTTCCAAAAAATGATTAAAAATAGAAATAAATTCTAAAATATTGCAAAAATAGTTTTAAAAATTATTTTCAATTATGAAAAATAACTTTTAATAATTTGGGATATTTTTCATTAATATTTATAATTATTTGAATATTAATGGTATTTAATTTATTTAATTAGTATATTAAATAAATTAGAGAAAAATAATTTTAATATTATAAAAATCATTTTAAATAAGAATAAAATGTTTAAAAATATTTTGTTATAAAAAGTAAATTTTAATATTTTTGGAGAATTTTCATTATTAATTTAATATTAATGATATTAGATTTATTTAATTATCATACTAAATAAATGAATTAAAATGGTTTTATTGATTTAAAAATCAATTAAAAATGAGAAAATGATTTAAAAATATTTTTAAGTTATAATTAATGACTTTTAATATTTTGATAAAATTTAAATATTAATGGTGATGATTTAAAATAATTTTAATTGTTTTAAAAAATCATTTAAGTAGAATATTGGTGATTTAAAAATATTTTAAGTTATTATTAATAACTTTAATATTTTGACAAATATTTCATTAATATTTTAAATATTAATGATGATGGGTTTATCGATATTTAAATCATTTAAAATGATTCCGGTGTTTGAAAAATTATTATAAATTATAATAATTGTTAGAAAATTATTAAAAGTTTCCAAAAAATATTATTAATGATATTTAACTTATCTAAAATAATATTGAAGCTTTGAGACCGAGTTTAGTTGACAATACAAGTGTTAATTATCGGATAGGGTGACCAGTACACTAAGAACATACTGAAGTCCAACCAGATAGAACTAGTTAGACTTGATGAGTGTTTATATAGATTATAAACATTGATGTGACTATGTGGTAATGTGTCTAGGATAAAGATTGACTGTGAATTACAGCAATGCATGTTATAAATTATTGTGCTAATTGTTAGACCGATATTGTTGATTATAGGTCTTACGAACGCAGATAAGTTTATTATGTAGCAGTAATCAACGAAGAAGGCAAGTTTCCTTAACTCAACCTTGAGTTATATCTGTTCAATTATTATGGTGGTTAATTATTGTTGATTAGACCATGTCTGAGAATTTATTATTGATTATTCGCAGTTAGTGCATATTTATTAAATCAAACTGAATTAGTGATTCTAAAAATATACTTGGAGAATAACTGTTGTCGGATACTTACATCCGTAGAAGCTATTATTGACAGTACAGATAATTCATGTCTATTATTGAATTGTGTTGAGATATGTTTTAGCTAATTATTCTGGCTAGACAAATATTTGTTAGAACTTGATAGGTTCGAGAAGAGAATTTAATTATTACTGACAGATCGATGCCAATTATTTTGGCTAGATCGAGAAAGTGATTAGATATTGAAATCATTGTATTTCATTGTTATAAATCAAACTCTGATTATAAGACTGAGAAGAACAAACTTTTATACAAAGGAAACATTTTTGGTCGTATATTCAGCCTTTGCGCGCGTGTAAGTATTATGCATAATATAGGGTACAAGGAGTTGGCCGCTCTAAGTACTTGCAGAGGGGTATGACTTAATCTTTATGATTATCTGATACACCTGGGTATATCAAAGTATATCTTTGATAGTTACTCGAGAAGAGAAGTTCAAGATCCTTTGTGATCACTCAGCATAACTTTGGAAAATATTTCTTCCCTGTTATTTGGGTATATCAAAGTAATTCTTTGATAGTTACTCGAGAAGATAATTTCAAGATCATTTGAGATCATTCAGCTTAAACTTTGGAGAATACTTCTAAATTATTATTCAATCAAATATCATAGAAACTTTGAAAGTGTTGTACCCTTTCATTATTAAACTAATGTGTTGCATAGGTTGCGAAAAGATTGGTTAGAGAAGAACAAATTGTTCAGCTATTTCAAAGTTCCCCGAACTTTGGTGTCATTCTATCAAAATAGATAGTCTGTTATTCTTAATTCTTATACATTCATTGCATATCTTAACTTGCGGGGAAAATTTGTTGCTCACCCTTGCTAAATAAAACATTTCAGCTAGGGACGAAATGGCAGGAGGTGCTGTGAAAAACATTTGTTAGAACTTGATAGGTTCGAGAAGAGAAGAGAATTCAATTATTATTGATAGATCGATGCCAATTATTTTGGCTAGATCGAAAAAAAGAAAACTTGATGGGTTTGAGAAGAGAAGAGAAGAAAGTGATTAAATATTGAAATCATTATACTTAGTTGTTAAATCAAATTACGATTCAAAGACTGAGAAGAACAACCTTTTTATATAAAGGGTACATATTTGGTTGTATATTCGGCCTTTGCGCGCGTGTGAATATTATGCTTAATATAGGGTATAATGAAGCTGATCACTTTATATACTTGTAGAGGGGTATAATTTAATCTTTATGGTTATCTGATACACCTGAGTATATCAAAGTAAATCTTGGATAGTTACTCGAGAAGAGATGTTCGAGATCCATTTGGATCACTCAGCATAAACTCTGGAAAATATTTCCATTCTGTTATTTGGGTATATCAGAGTAAATCTTTGATAGTTACTCGAGAAGAGAATTTCAAGATCTTGTAAGATCATTTATCATAAACTTTAGAGAATACTTCTAAATTGTTATTCAGTAGAATATCGTAGAAACTTTGAAAGTGTTGTACCCTTTCATTATTGAACTAGTGTGTTGCATAGGTTGCGAGAAGATTGGTTAGAGAAGAACAAATTGTTCAGCTATTTCAAAGTTCTTCGAACTTTAGTGTAATTCTATCTAAATAGATAGTCTGTTATTCTTGATTCTTATACATTCTTTGTATGTCTTAATTTACAGGGCAAATTTGTTTCTCACCCTTGCTAAATAAAATATTTCAGCTAGGAACGAAGTGGTTAGCGGTGCTGTGAAGAACAAGGGCAAAGGTGTTATATTGGAATAGTTATGATTAACATTATTATTATGTTATGTTTGTAAACCCTTTTTGTATATCTAAAGGGTATGTTTGTAATATAAAGGTTAGATAACCTGGGACGAATGTATTAACTATATCAGTTAATGTGGTGTAAAATTTTATTCATCAATGAATGGGTAGTTAGATGTTAATTATATTGTGGATCGTGAGCACCGAACTCGGGAGTCAGGTAACCCAAATTTGGGGGTGTCACAATTGTGTTGCGTTTAGATAGAGTCTTAAGGAAATTAGGCTCGAGAATTATTCGACTAGGCCGTCGGGATGTCAAAATAGTACCGAACTCAACTCAAACTACAATAGTTTGACTTGATACTAGGTCTTATGTGATGTATAGACGGATAGGATTATGTTGTAATGTGTTTAGGTTATTTTATACTGTGATGATATTATTCTAATATTTGGAGATCGGTATTATCTATATTAGGTATTCAATCAAAGCTAAATAGAATGCGTAGCAGTAATCAACCGAATAGGTAAGTATCCTAAAACCTTACATTACTTTATTCAACGAATATCATAAGCAAGTCTCTAAACCTTATCTCTTTGAATGTAAGTTTCCCTTACTCAATTATTGTGCACGTTTTCTTTAACTCGACTTCGAGTTGTTCGTTCAAATATGCTTATGGATAATCATTATCTATTACCATGTCTATGAATTATTGATTCGCACTCTGTGTATATTGCATGTGTTCATCAGGTATGAAAGGCTAATCACCTTCATTACCATTCAATCCAGATATAGTTATTCATGTTCAATGTTCATTCAGCTATGAAAATTTGTTCATGCTAGTTCACAATTATATTGTAGAATTTTAGCCAGCTTATTGTTTAATTCTTTCTATTATGATATATCCTTAATTTATTGAACTTAAAATTGCTGGGCAAACTTGTTGCTCACCCTTGCTATATCATGATTGCAGATTAGGACGAATATATCGAATCTGAGAAAAAGACAAAGACACGTCTGACATGGGATTATATATGCATTCTAAATCACATAATGATCATGTATAATAATAACATTGTATGTTAGATAGGATATTGATTCAGGTTTTAAGTAAAGGTTCTCGACCTTTGGAATAATGTGTAAAGTTTAATGTATATACAATATATGTTTATATCTTCCGCAATAGTTATAGAATTAGTGTACCAGATTCGTGGTGATTTGGGACCCAGATTTGGGGACGCTACAGATGTTGCATATTTAATATTGGATTGCCCATTATGGTTGTGCTAAATGTATGAATGCTTTATCACCATTCACACTAATTGTTTGTATGGACTTGGAAAATGAAAAATAAGTATAGATTAGACCATAATGGCATATGTTCATAAAGCTTATGTGTGTTAGGCTTTGTGATTCATTAACCAGATAGGCATACTGTTTCACCATTTGTAGTCATTAAGAGAGTTTGAGCTTAAATCATATTTATTGTAAATTCACATAGACATAGAGTGAGTTTAGTAATTGTGATGCTTACATGAATTCTATCAATTATGGATTTTGTGTAAATTGGGCATAGTTCATTGAAAAATGGTTGTGTTTCACTTATGTGCTCTCGATTAGCTTTCCGTATTTTATAAGTATACATAACATGAGGCATACATTTTAGATGAAGCGTAAGATGATATTAGAATCCCATATCTTTCCAATTTGATTACCTCCTCTTAGTAATATCTATTTATTTTGTTGATAATTAATTTAGTTATAAATTCATTTATTGATTGATAGTCTGAGCATATATAAATAGTGATTAAGTTGTTACATGATAATTTAAATTTATCACCTTTCTCCGTGGGATCGATACTTTCTTACTCTATACTACTTTTTGACCCATGTATACTTGCATGAGTTAGAGTCCATTTTGTTAAACCAAAAAGGAGGCAACAAGTTTTTGGCGCCGTTGCCGGGGAAAGGCGTTTATTTTTAATATTGTCGTCATCAACTAAAGCTAGATTTGTGTGACTTAGACAAATCTATTCTTATCTTATTTCTATTTTCTTTTTGTTTGTATTTCAAGTACTTGTATACATTTTATGCACACACGATCGACAAACTCTGAATTGGTGCCTGCAGAGGATAATATCAACGGCAGATGTTGGAAATCGAGAGTACGTCGAAATATACAAGTAGATTTTGAAACTTTAACATCCATTATGGCAGCAGAAGAGAAAAGAGAGGAACATCGAGCCTTAAGAGATTACTCAATGCCAAATATAAATGAGTTACAGTCAAGTATAGTGAGGCCAACTATAGTAGCCAATACTTTTGAGATAAAGTCGGGCACTATTCAAATGGTGCAGAATTCAGTACAATTCGGGGGCACTGCTACAGATGATCCGAACGAGCACTTATTGAGCATCATAGAAGTTTGTGATACCTTCAAGTACAATGGGGTGTCTAAAGATGCAATTAGGCTCAGACTGTTTCCATTTTCTTTACGGGACAAGGCTAGAAGTTGGCTCCACTCTTTGCCATCAGGATCTATTACTACATGGGAGGAATTAGCACAAAAGTTCTTAGCCAAATTTTTTCCAATGGCTAAGACAGCAAAAATGAGGACAGCAATTTCCCAATTTAAACAACAACAGGGTGAAACATTGGATGAAGCATGGGAACACTACAAAGAGATGCGAAGGAAATGTCCCCATCATGGAATGCCGGATTAAATGGTGATAAATATTTTTTATAATGGACTGGGATGGCAGTCAAGGCCAATTGTAGATGCAACTGCAGGAGGAGCCTTATGGGCCAAGAGTTATGAAGAGGATTATAATCTCATAGAGACAATGACAGCAAATGATTTCCAAAATCCAACGGCCAGGATGCCACAACCCAAAGTTGTAGGATTGTTAGAGGTGGATGATATCACACAGTTGTTAGCTAAAATGGCATCTTTGGGCAAGAAGATTGATTCTTTGGCAAAAAATAAAGCGAAGACAGTTGTTTTTATGTGTGAGATATGTGCGGGGTCACATCCAACCGATCAGTGTGCTATCAATTCAGAATCTGTACAGTATGTAAGCAACTATAAGAAAAATTAGAATTTGTTCCAGAATTCCTATAACCCCAACAACTGCAATCATCACAATTTTAGCTGGACAAACAATCAAAATCAATAAAATCAACAGTTTCAACCACAACATCAGTTTCAGTCACAATCATCTCACCAATAGTTTGCACCAAAACCACCCTATCCTCCAAGATTTCAACAAAAACAACATCATCCACCACCTGTACCTCAACAAGAGAAGAAGTCAAAAATGGAGGAGATGATGATGAAGTACATGGTGAATACCAAGGTAATGATTAAAAGCCAAGTAGTGGCTATCAAAAATTTGGAGACGCAGATGGGTCAAATAGCTAGTATGCTCAACAACAGACCACAAG
The DNA here is from genome assembly GCA_020205605.1 of Panax ginseng. Classification (NCBI taxonomy): domain Eukaryota; kingdom Viridiplantae; phylum Streptophyta; class Magnoliopsida; order Apiales; family Araliaceae; genus Panax; species Panax ginseng. The sequence goes on along the minus strand of CM035128.1, from coordinate 98,313,083 downwards.
GGACCTTGACAAGTACGACAGAAGCAAATCCAAGAAGGGAGGGTAAAGAACAGTGTCAAGCCATAACTCTCAGATCAGGGAAGCAGAGTGTAGATTTACAGCATGGGTCCCCCGCGCCACTTTTATAAAGGGAAGACACGGGGCCACGCGATGATAAAAAATTATCTGATGAAAGTTTGGTTCAAGAAGGTTCTGAACAGAGGGAAGTAGGGAAGAGTGGAGGATTTAATGAGAAACCAGTGACCAAACCATTACTTGTTCATCCCCCTGTTCCATATCCACAGAGATTACATAAGCAAAGGGAAGACAAGTAGTTTAGCAAGTTTTTGGAGGTGTTTAAGAAGCTACAAATCAATATACCCTTTGCTGAGGCATTGGAACAGATGCCAAGTTATGCAAAGTTCATGAAGGGGATCTTCTCAAGGAAGAAAAGACTAGAGGATTTTGAAACAGTAGCCTTAACTGAAGAATGTAGTGTAGTGCTTCAATGCAAGTTACCTCCTAGGCTAAAGGATCCAGGAAGCTTCACGATACCTTGTTCAATTGGGAAGATGTGTTTCAGCAAATGCTTATGTGATTTAGGGGTGAGCATCAACTTGATGACTCTATCAATTTTTAATCAGTTGGGATTGTCGGCTCTAAGTCCGACAAACATTTCATTACAGCTTGCTAACAGGTCCATTACTTATCCACGGGGTATTGTGGAAGATGTGTTGGTAAAGGTGGATAAATTAATCTTCCTAGCTAATTTCTTTATATTGGATTATGAAGAAGACAGAAGTATACCTATCATCCTTGGGAGACCATTTCTATCCACTGGACAAACTTTAATAGATGGTCAAAAAGGTGAGTTCACCTTGATATGGTGGACAAGATGTTGAATGATGAAGTAGGGCATTTGGTGAAAAATGAACCTTTAAAGAGTGTTATTTTGGGAAATTCTGAGAAAGAAGATGATGAGATTACTGAGTTGGTTCAAATTCTTGACACAACACCACACTTTAGAAGATTCCAGACTCCGATCGAGCCACTTAAGATTGATGGGGAGACATCAGTGAAACATAAGCCATCTCATGAGATGTCTCCAGAACTTGAGTTGAAACCTCTTCCAAACCACTTGAGGTATGCATTTTTAAATGATAATTCAAAATTACCTGTTATTATTTCTTATGCACTAACATCTGTCCAGGAAGAAAAGCTGCTAAGAGTTTTGAGAGAATTCAATTCGATGATTGGATGGACCATAGCAGACATCAAAGGGATTAGCCCATCATTTTGCATGCATAAGATCCTACTGGAAGATGATAGTAAACCTTCAGTGGAGTAACAACAGAGATTAAATCCGATTATGAAGGAAGTGGTCAAGAAGGAAGTTCTAAAGTGGCTTGATTCAAGAATAATATATCCGATTTCAGACAGCTCGTGGGTGAGTCTGGTACAGTGTGTGCCAAAGAAAGGGGGAATGATTGTAGTCTCCAACGAAAATAACGAACTGATACCAACTAGGACAGTGATGGGGTGAAGAGTCTGCATGGACTATCGCAGACTTAATAAAGCTACAAGGAAAGACCATTTCCCAATGCCGTTTATTAATCAGATGTTGGACAGACTAGCAGGTCATGATTATTATTGCCTTATGGGTGGGTATTCAGGCTATAATCAGATTGTGATAGCTCTAAAAGACTAGAAAAAGATAACTTTCACATGTCTATACAAAATATTCGCTTTCAGAAAGATATCTTTCGGGTTGTGTAATGCCTCGACCACATTTCAGAGGTGTATGATGGCAATTTTTTCGGATATGGTGGAGCACAATGTGGAAGTCTTTATGGATGATTTCTCAGTATTCGGTGATTCATTTGACTTGTGTTTAGAAAATCTAGTGATGGTATTGAGGTGATGTGTTGAAACGAATTTGGTTTTGAATTGGGAAAAGTGCCATTTTATGGTACAAGAGGGTATCATATTGGGACACAAAGTTTCAAAGAAAGGATTAGAGGTGGATCAAGATAAGTTAGAGACCATTGAGAATTTTCCTCCACCTAATTCTGTTAAAGGTGTTCGCAGTTTTTTAGGGCATGCAGGCTTCTACAGGAGATTTATTAAAGACTTCTCCAAGATAGCAAAGCCACTTTGAAATTTATTGGAAAAGGATGCACAGCTCAAGTTCGATAAAGAATGTATGTCTGCATTTGAGCATTTGAAGAGAAATTTAACTACAGCACCAGTGATCATAGCACCAAATTGGGACCTACCGTTTGAATTTATGTGTGATGTAAGTGACTTTGTTGTGGGAGTTGTTTTGGGCCAGCGAAGGGATATGATCTTTCATATGATTTATTATGCGAGCAAGACCCTCACTGATGCTCAGTTGAATTATACCACCACAAAGAAGGAACTTTTGGCAGTTGTGTATGCTTTTGACAAGTTTCGTGCGTATTTGATTGGGACTAGGGTAATAGTGTATCATGCAGCAATTCTGTATTTAGTGGCAAAGAAAGATTCAAAGCCTCGACTAATCAGGTGGATACTTCTGTTGCAAGAATTTGATTTGGAAATCAAGGACAGGAAAGGGACTGAGAACCAAGTGGTGGACCACTTATCTAGACTGGAAAATCCAGGAATGGATATAAATGACAAGGTTGTGATTAATGAGTCTTTCCCAGATGAGCAGTTATTTGTGGTGAAAGGGGAAGTGCCATGGTTCGCAGACTATGCTAACTACTTAGTGAGCAAGATAATCCCTTTGCACTTGTCTAGACATCAAAAGAAGAAGTTCATACATGATGTGAAGTGGTTTATATGGAATGAACCATACTTGTTTAAATAGTGTGCCAATCAGATGATAAGGATGTGTATTCCATATAGCGAGACAGAGGGTATTTTGTAGGATTGCCACGCGTTATTGTATGGAGGTCATTACGGTGGTGAAAGGATAGTAGCTAGAGTTTTACAAGCAGGATTCTATTGGCCGACAATTTTTAAAGATGCTTACAGTTTTGTTCAGAAGTGTGATAGATGTCAGAGAGTCGGGAACATATCAAAGACAAACAAAATGCCTTTGAACACAATCCTCGAGGTAGAAATTTTCGATGTTTGGGGGATAGGCTTAATGGGTCCTTTTATTTCTTTATGTGGGAACCTATATATCTTATTGGCAGTCGACTATGTTTTTAAGTGGGTGGAAGTGGCAGATCTTCCAACTAATGATGCCAAGGTAGTCCTAAGATTTTTATAAAGGAGCATTTTCACAAGGTTTGGGACTCCAAAGGCCATTATTAGTGATGAGGGTAGCCATTTCTGTAATTGTCATTTCACAGCTCTGTTGGCTAAGTATGGGGTGAGTCATCGTATTGCTACAGCTTACCATCCCCAGACAAATGGTCAAACAGAGGTGTCTTGTCATGAAGTGAAGAGAATTCTTGAAAAGATAGTAAATCCCACACGGAAGGATTGGTCGTTGAAGCTAGATGATGTTGTATGGGCCTACAGGACCACTTATAAGACACCATTGGGAATGTCACCATTTTAGCTTGTATATGGAAAGGCTTGTCACCTTCCTATGGAGCTCGAACATAAGGCATATTAGGCAATAAAGAAGTTAAACTTTGACTTGAAGGCTGTAAGAGAAAAATGTCTACTCCAACTTAATGAGTTGGGAGAATTTAGATTGCAAGCCTACGAGAACTCCAAATTATACAAGGAAAAGGTGAAGAGATGGCATGATCGCAAGATTATGGAAAGAGTATTTGAGCTGGGGCAAAAAGTTCTATTGTTTAATTCCAGACTTAAACTATTTCCTGGGAAGCTCAAGTCAAGGTGGTCAGGGCCATTTACTATGAAGACGGTTTATCCACATGGTGCGGTTGAGATATTTGATAAGTTCACAGATAAGCCTTTCAAGGTCAATGGACAACGGCTTAAGCACTACTATGGTGGTGAGGTTGACAGGAAGAAAGTCACCTCAATTCTTTCTATTACATGTTTGAATCAGAGATAGTCAAGCTAACTGACTTTAAACTAGCGCTCAATGGGAGGCACCCCATTATTTCTATCCTTACCTCTTGTTTAATTCTATTTGAATCATGTCTATTTCTCATTTCATTCTTGATAGCATAGAATTTTTTATATAAGTTTTGTTGGAGTTGATTGTGCATATCATTTTGGTTATGAGTAGCATATAGAGCATTCTCTTAAATATATTCATTCTTACATGTTATTTATTACATATTTGGATTTTCAGAATTGGTATATCTTATAAGGGTAAATGTTTTATGTGCAGGTTAAGCGAAGAATGTAATTAGCTACTGATTTCTTACTTCAAGTGCAAATTTCGATTTTTGGTCGTAGTATAAGCTGGCATGGTGGCCACAGCATGATGGCGATTCAAATATAGCGGCGTGCCGCGCCTAATTCTTTTGCGATCTAGTCTACTACAAGCTTTTAGTGCTCTTTCCACATTAATCTACGGTACGCCCACGCCATGAAAGCAGTGCACCCGCGCCATTCATAGGTATAAAAATAGCACGGCAGCACCCGAGTTCGGCTTCAGAAAAAATTTTACATTTTTAAAATGTGTCCCATTCCAACTCTTATATCAGTTGTAACTTCTTTTGAACATGTGTCTCTCTACTTCTCTCCCTAAAAACCGACGCCTATCTCTTCTCCTTTTCCAAGTCGTTTCTTTTCATAATTCTAACTTCTCACCACTACACATTCTACGCATTTATTTATCCTTCCCACATTCAAATTCTTCCTCTTCTCCTCCATTCAGTCATAAAGATAGACTTAGGGTTTGTGAGAGTTGTCAAGATAGTAAGTTTGGGGGTGGTGGTATTCAGAGAGCATTTTCTCAGTCAATTTCTTCTCTTCAATTAAGGGTTTTCTTTATCATCTGCTATGGGGCCAAAGAGAGCACGTTCCCGCACTCCAGAATCATCTTCCTCCAGTAGCCAAAGTGAGGACATTGTCGACCTCACAAATTTTGTCAGTCTTGAGGCCCAAATGGAATACTACAGGATAGTGGCCAAAACTTTTGTGAGGGAACGAGGTTTCAAGCCCGAGAAACAGGATGGCCAGCTTTGGGAAATGATCAGAGAAAGAGGATGGGTTGGAGTGACTGCTACTCCAATGCCTGCACCCATGGGGATTGTTCAGGAGTTTTATGCCAATGCCAAAGAAACCATGAGTGGGCTATCTTTTGTTAGAGGAGTTCAAGTGGACTATCGCTCGGAAGTAATTAAAGAAGTTTTTAGGATACTCGATGGACCAACTGGGGGTATAAACTGGGTCGAGGCTGCACGGTTTGAGACCGACCTTGATAGGGTAATCACTGACTTATGCATACCGAGTACACAGTGGAACTACAAGCCTGGTACAAATCAGCCTAGGACTTTTCAGGCTTCAACCCTCAATCACTACGCAAAGGCTTGGAATTTATTCATCTGTTCAAAGCTTATGTCGTCATCACATCAGCATGAGATTACAACTGAGGGGGAAATTATTTAATGGGGCATAGTCATAGGAAAATACATCGATGTGGGCCATCTTATTCATCAGAATATGTTACGATACATGAGGGGGAGCACCACAGGAACCATCTCACACGCGTCCATTGTAGCTAGTCTTTGTGCACGACAAGGGGTCACTTAGGACAATGAAAAAATGCAGTACCCAAGTCAAGACATCACTCATGACATGATTGCCAAATTCAAAGATTGGGAAGGAGGTACCCCGCATCCAAGGGGCAAGGGCTTCATTATTCCACCTGCATCATCGAGGCCATCGCCGCAGCCCACGCGAACAACTGATGCAGGAACTTCAGCCAATGCTCCTGCTGAAAATGATGATCATTGTCTCCGAAGGTTGGAGAGAAAAGTAGATGCAATGTATGACAACTTTTCAGTATTTGTCAATGGTTTGTCGAGGTCCCTAGCTGAGGCTTTTGCACAGCAAGGAACGATGCTTGAGTGGCCACAGTTCGGGACATCCATGCATTTTTACCGCCAGACTCACTACCCGATGAGGGTGGTACAACTGATAATTAGGGGAGTTCCTTTTAACCCTTTTCCTTCATTCATTAGGGACAATGAATAGTTTAAGTTTGGGGGTATTGGGGTGTTTAGTAGTGTAGAGCATTTAGTTAATTGCATGTAGTTTAATTTGCATCATTTTTGCATGTTTAGTATAATTTTTAAATGTTTAGTATGTGTTTAGTTAATTATGCAGTAAATTTTTTTCATTTTAGTATTTAATATGTTTTAGTTGTATGTTCAATTGCATTTCCCAAGTATCTAGTTTTATGGAATTCTAGTTTAGCCAATGATGAACTAGAAATTTGATGGATTTTTGAATTTAGTGGATAACATGAGCTTAGTTATAATGTTATACATGATTTAATTCATGCTTGTTGTTTAGATGCTATCGGTTAGCACATAGGTGTTTATATATGCTTGTTGGCTTAAGAATAACTCGTTTGTTTGCTGAGTAGAAAATGTTATTTTTAAAGATGGAATTGTGTAGAAAGTAGACATAGACTATGAAAACACAGAAATTCAAACTTTGGGAACACATGGGTAGGCTTGCTATTGGGACGAGATGGAGCGTAAAATGCACTCGTTTAAATGGAAATGGAAAGTGAGATGGAGCGTAAAATGCACTCGCTATATATAAAAAAAATCAATAAACACCGCGGGAAAGTGCGAAAATCTCCCTCGTAAGTAAACATAAAGCAGAATAAACTCATTGTTGAACCTTAGTTTGTATTGATGTGTTGGAATAGTTTTTGTTTCACCAGTATACGTGGTTCTTGATTTAAACTTCAATTTTCTGTTTTAAGCAATATAACATGTGTAATCTTTTCCTTGGTCAAGCTTATTTGTGAACACATTTTATAGTGAGTTTGGATTAATTGATTGTATGATGTTATGTCTGTAGCTTAGTTTGATACTTTATTTTTGAATCTGGATAATTTTCTGAGGCATACTTGATTGGAATTCTAGTTTGGTTGGACATCTTGGGACTCACTTGCATCATAGTATAGTTTGCATAGCATGTAGTTGCATTGTTTATTTTATTGTTGTGTGCATTGCTTGAGGGCAAGAAATAGATTAAGTTTGGGGGTATTTGATAAGTAGGTTGTATACCTACTTATTGGTTACTAACTCACTAGAATTATGCTCAACTTAAGTAGTTTTATTTGCATTTTATGTTTATTTTGCAATATATGTAGTTGGAACCCCTTTAGCAACTTAAAGTGTGGAATGACATGGAATAACATGGAATGGCATGCAGTGGCATTGAACTAGCAAGAACATGGCAAGGTGGACTTGAGCAAGAGTGAAGAATGCAGTTGGATTTGAGCAGGAGAGGAGAAAAATCAATGAAATGGTGAAGTGCAGAAGAGAAGAAATGAATAGTAATCAAGTAGAAGAAAAGTAGTAGCAAACATAGCGAGATTAAGAAAGAACGGCTGACCACGACCACCGCCATAGAAGATATACATGGCTACCAGCGCTAAAGGAATACAGAGACATATTTAAGAATTCTCGCGATTGCGCTTCAACAACAAAGGACCATGGCGCGCCCGCGCTATGCATTCGACATAGATTCCTATAGCGCGCTCGCGCTCGAAACCCTTTACACCATCTCGCGGCTGCGCTAGACTTATTCAGTTTCAAAATGCAGACTTTTTGTAATTTGAATTTGAGCGTGTTTTGCTCATCTGAGACAATATGGTTGGTTACCAGGACATGTTTTTGAGTATTTATTACTGTTCTTAGGTTAAGACAACTGGAGAGAGGGTTTGAGCACTTGATTACTACATTTAGCTCTTCTCTTCATCTAGATTACTACATTTTGCTCTTCTGCTGCCATAGAGGCACCAAACATGGACCAAGACCTCTTAACGTGTGTATATGTTATGTGTTAGCATTCATACATGCTAAGAAATGTGATGTAAATTAGGAAATAAAAACTTAAAATTGAGTGGACGGGGAGGGCTGCATGCAGTGCTTCCTCCCTAACCTAAATCTTGTTGCAGACTCTGTTTGCAAAGGCAATGTTGCTTGACTGTTTAAACTGTAATCTAAACCTTAAAGCATATGTGTATGAATGTCTTAAGCTATAATGCTTGACTTAAGTGATGTTTTAAGTAGACGAGCATGTAATGGTTATATAGAACCCAGATTTGACAAGTTTTGCGAAACGCAAGAACAATGTGGATTATGCTTTTATGAGTTTTAAATGTGTATCAAACACATATCCAGATGAGTATGTGATAAATGTATATGAATGTTGATGTCAAGTATGTGTGACTAAGGTATACCTATACATACATAGCTATCCTAAGAGTATAGTAAAGAAGTGAAATGAAGGTTTTAAAAACCAAGTTAGAAAATAATGTAACATTTATTATTACATTGAGGATGTATGGATGTATATGATTGATGAGTATGAATCCATGATTACGCAATTGTGTAGGAATACACGAAGGGAAGATAGCTATAAGCAGCTAAGTTATATAATCTATGAGCCAGACAAGTCTTTCAGTTCCTATTTGTTATATGAATTTGATAACTGTTGGTTGAATAATATTTTGCCATGAGAATGTTAAATTATAAATGAAAGACATATGAGATATGTACGAAATGAATTGTGCTATGAAACGTTGAATTATATATGAAATGCATATGAGATATGTATGAAATTTGAAAGTCAATCTATGAATGTGTTTAAGTAGTTAATTTTTATACCTGTTATGTGAGAAATAGTATGCGAATAAAATTTAAATGATTATGTTTGTATAAACTGAGAATGATATTATATGTTATGTTATGCATGAAAACTGTTAGAATTGTTGGGCTGTCGAGCTCACCCTTGCAAATAACCACTTTTACAGGTTAAGTTACGTGCTACTTGATTGATAGAGTTCAACAGTATCACAAAAAGATTGTATTGTTTACCTGAAGTTATGATTTTGAACCATGTTTTAGGTTTTAGATGATGTACTTGATAGTTGTTTAACTCTTGTAGAGTTGTAAAGCTGTACTATTCGATATATAAAGAATATCGAATTGAGATGTAAATTTTATAATATAACTCTGATGAATCGAATCATAGAATAAATTTGATTTAAAGATATGTAAAGGATGAAGGTTGTGATTCAGGGAAATGAATAAAGAATTCAAAAAAGTTTTAATTATTCTGCATCTTATTAAGTATAACATCGAATATAATGTAAAGACAAGAATGGTTAATTATCAAGATTAAGAATTGACTTATTAAGGTTTTGGGACCGGGTCATAGATCCTGGAAATGAAAAGGAATTAATATATTAATTTAGTATCAAAGCTAAATTTTTTTCATTAAATTATGAATGAAAGTTATAAGAAATCATATGAAGATAGTACCGTAGCACACCAAGTCTGAGGTAATGGATACCCAAATTTGGGGGCGTTACAATATCCACATCAGATCATTCAATTCACAGAAATAAGCAAACGTTAAAATCAAGGAGAAGTTACTGCCATCTGCGGCAGTTACCAATTCTTTACAAAGGTTCTAAGATCGAGCAACCCAAACAAATTGATCATCCAAACTGAAGAGAGACTGAAAATTCAGCCATGAAATCGATCAGTCTATTCAAAATCACGAAAAAAAATGAAGTCGGAGTAGTCAAATCCCACAAATAGGAAATCCAAAACCGACATTCACGAAAAGATCAAAGGATTTGGAAATCGACATTCTGCTGCAGAGACTGAATTTTTTTTAAAATTATTTGGTTACCCACAAAAACTAAAATGGTTACCTTTGTATGAAGGTTTGGCTACCAATTACATCATATTCAAAATAATTTTATTTCTAAAAGGTTATTTATAAGTAACCAGTAGCCAAGGTTGTAAACAAGCCAAACTGTTCGAGCTTGATTCGGGCTTGACTCAAAAAAATATGAGCGAGACTCAGATTCGTTAATAATATGATCAAAATTTGAGCATTAAAAATAGTTTGAATAAAAATATGAGTGGAATCTGAGCAAGGTTTTACTCGACTCGCTTAAGATTCAAACTACTCGAATTCTTGATTGTGATTCGATACATACTCGGTTGATAAAGATTCAATTAGATGTTCGATATATTCTCTTATAATATATACAAATTTAAATCAAATTAGGATAATTAATTAATATTTTGTTTTGTTTTTAATTTTAATTTTAATTGTGATTTTATATTTGTAAAGTGTAATAGTAATATATTTTCTCATTTCTAAGTAAAATAACAAATTCAATTTATAATTATATTTATTATAAAACTAGTTATTATGTGGAGACTCGAATTCGACCTTGAATTTGAAGCTCACGAGTAGTTTGAATAAATATTCGAGTCGAGTCGAATCTGAGTAAAAAAATTTAAATACAATTCGAATTCGAGTACGAATTTATCATTTCGAGTCGAATTCGAGTAGCTCTCTGTTCACTTTGGTTCGACTCGTTTACACCCTTACCAGCAGTTACATAAATGAGAACTCTTTTATGGCATTTCGGATACCATCTGCACCTTCTGTTAAAAAAATTTAATCATACATACATTACCATAACTATAAAATTCATCATTCGGGATACCTTAATGAGATTTATTGGTCACTACATATTAGACAATTGGACACCTATTTATTGTGCTGTCTAATTGGGGTATATTATACATTGGAACTTCTACATACCATAATTAAATACTTTCAAATTAAAATTCATAAAACATTATAAATTGGATATGTAATAATAGAATTCCTTAATATGTTCAATGTGTTAAAATAATCAAAAGGTAAATAGTAACCAACATGGTGAAGTTCTGTCACTCACTAATACGCATTTGGTTACCTCTAAAGGAAAGAGTCCAAAAAACCCAATATGAACAAACAAACAATGTCAAACTACAGGTAATAGAATCAAAGACCAATCAGCAGTATCCAAATATATAAGCACTAGTAACCAAAACACAATCAGCAGGTTTCTAAAACTAATTTAATCAACCTCCATATTGTCAAAAAGTACCTAGTAACCAAATCAGAATATAATAGTAACCAAACGAAGCAGCGACGACGACCACAAATGAATCAAACGAAGCAGCGACGTCTAAAAACTTAGAAACAGAGTAGTGGCGCCTTGAACTTCGAAACCTGAAAAGCAAAAGCAAAAAGAATGTACCGACGATGAGTGCGAGGCGAGCCCTAGAAAAACGCGGAGCGCCAGACGATTCTTGACAACGGAGATCAACGCCAACAGGAAGGAAAAAAACGCCGACAAAAATTAAAAAGATAAGAAGAGAAATTTGGTTTCCAAGTTCCCAAATTAAAAAATAAGGGTTTCTAACTAAAGAAGCCTTCAGTAAAAAAGAGAGAAACGACAAAGGGGAAAAGCATGCAATTCAAATTGTCACATATTAGGCAACCAATCGGAAACAGTTACCAATGCAGAACTGATTTACCGCATCAGCAACCCATTAAAATACCTAATTAAATTAAAGGGATACCAAATACACTAATTTTGTAAATAAAATATTGAAAATATATTAATTTTGTAAATATTTTTTAAATACACTTTTGTCATAATTTTTTCTAAATATGTATTAGAAAATATCAATAACCCTATTTTTTTTACTTTGTAAGGTGGTTCGAATCTACTATTCTTCCAAAGTATGAAGAAATCAGAATTGTACCTAAAGAAGGTAAATTTCTCATAAGTTCCTCTTAATTCTCCTACTGGCTTCTTCCCCAATTAAATAGGTTCTCAATTATTATTTTTTGGTAATGTTGAGTTCTCAAATTTTTACTTTTAAATGGGACTAAAATGATATCACATTAAATATTTTAATAATGTTTTTTGACAGAGCCAAATTATGAAAGTGAATTTAACCAATAAAATAATGATAGATAAAAATTAAAAAAATTGAGATCTTTAACATTTCTATATTCATTCTCACATTCACATGAAAATATATTATTACACATAAATTTTACTCACTCACATAAATGTAAGACTTATTCACTAGTGACATAAGAATAATCACGTGAGAATATTGTGAAAATAGCACTTACATATATTAATATCTATTATCTATTACTATATATAACACGGCAAATAGAGATCTTACCTTGAGTCCATTAACAAATTGACTGAGTCATTTTAGTTGGTCACTAGTTAGTCGGTTAGGCCCTAGTTGATACACTGTATGTCATGATCATAATTATACTAAATTTTTTGTATATGTATTATATTATTCCAATAGTGTACATGCACGTATTAGAAAAATATATACAATTATATTAATATACATACAACTGTTCAATTTCATGTTAATGTATTACAATACATATATACTCAATCCGTTTCGAATTATAAGATCAAAATTAACTTTTCAAAAGTCAATTTCAAACTCAAAATTCATAAGAATGCGTGTAATTTATATCAATATAATTATGAATACTATAAACTAACTAAAAAAATACTACTAGTTATAAAATTTAGGGAATTAATATTTCTATAAGTAAATTTGATAGTTTCACAGGTTACTCCTCATATAAATAGTAAGTGGGGTCTACCCTCGTGTGAGAGTGTAACACCCCTTCCCGAAAAGGAAAGGGAGGTCACGTGCAAAGCACAACGAATCTCAAAATAAATAAACAGAGCACTTACAACCTCAAGATATTAATAGTGGTGATCCATTAATAAAGTACTAAATACAATTCTCCAAACAGAGTCAAAATAATCAAAACTTAATATTTGAATCAACCTAGATGGTCAAAGGCAACTCTCTCATCATACTAGCCCTGAATCACCCCTGCAAATCTGTCGGAAGAAAAACACAGCATGAGCCAATTGCCCAGTACGAATACAGATAATACAAAGATGTATAACTGAAATACGAAAACAACTGAAGCAACATACTTAACAAAGCCTCAAGCTTAAAGACCGAAGAAAATATGATATCCAAAATCTGAATAGAATATATCCAAATCAACAGATTTAACGAAACCAATGGAAGAGTAAAGAAATAACGAACTGAAGTAACTAACTCAATGAATTGAACTAAACAGAAACAAACAAAACTAATACAATGAAATAATAGGCTGAATCAAATGGTTGGGTGTTATTTCATACCGAATGAGCTCAAAAATATACATTGCCACACAGGCAAGTCAAAACAATGCCACACAGGCACATTAAAACAATGCCACATAGGCAAGCCAAAATAATGCCACACAGACAACCAAAATAATGTCAAACAGGCAAATCATACATTGGATCGCGAATCCAAATGTATACAAATCGAATAGGTGTGTTTGGCACAACATCACCAATTCGCAGAACAAAAAACTAGGGTTAACCCATACGCCTCCCACAACAAAACACCAAATGGCCCACTTCCTCCGGAGCCCAAACGAAGACGTCGTGGACTAATTACACTGCCACGGAGAGTGTCATGCCTCTCGTGCCAAGATGACATACCTGTAGTACCCCCACAGGTTCACAAGGTTTCAAAAAGAAGGTAGCAATATGTACCGCTCTACAATTATCAAAATAAATAGTACTAAACATGATAACCTAATTCAAAGAGTACAAATACGAGTCATATGTATCAACTCTAAAATGAAACTAATATATTTATTGCACAGGAAACAATTATGTGAAATCATAACAGAATTCAAAATAAGGAAACAAACGAACAAATCAAATTTAACAAGAGTATCGCTGAAAAATTATAGAATATGTACAAATTGTAATAGAAGAAAAAGAGTTTAAATTACTGAATAAAGCCAAAGTATCAAAGATCAAATTTTTATTTAAGCGTGCCAGTAGGATTATAAGAAAATGAAACGAATGACGAGATATCATGAGATATAAAGAATGCAACAATAATCAAAGGAGTGGAGTACGGAATCCGTACCTGATACTTCCAAACTATTTATAGCACACTCCACCAAATCTTACCCTCAAATGTTAACGATATCAAATACGAAACGTCATTCACAATCTAAACATATTCACCTCAAATTAAAATAATCCAAACTAATAATTCCAAAAATAATTTATAATCTATTTAATATGCCTTTAATCATCGCCTTATATCAATTATTAATACTCCAAAATTTATATTCCAAGTATAACTCTTTAAATCCTCTTCGTTCGAACTAATTACACAAATTAATAAAATAAATTAATAAACTTTGTGTTAAATTGCTAATTACCAATTTCTTCTTCTGTTTTTTTATTCATGTGTTTTTTATTATTATTATTATTTTATTATTATTATTATATTCACATAAATTCTCAATTTAAACTTCCAAATAGTTTAATATAATACCATAACAAATATTATAACAATTGATTTCTTGAAATAGTCTTAAAAAAATCAATTCTAAGTTTATTCTAGGTACAAACCTTTTATATATATATATATATATATATATATATATATATATATATATATATATATATATATATAGAATAAAGTAACCTCCATTTCAAACAAAGTAGTGATAATTCAATTCATAAACTTTGAATATATTCAGATCAAAAGTCATACTAACATGTTTTACTATTTAAATTATGAAGTTACTTCTCTTCTCTATATGATGTCATGACAAAAGCTACAATCGGAATAAAAATTTTACCCTTTTCATCCCATGAGTTTTTTTTTTATTCTTATTGAATTTGATACTCTTTAATTACTATATGTCGGCTAAAAAAAATTTAATGGAATAACTCACTTGAATAACAATTCATCTTGTTCCTTCAGCCGCCTTCTCACTTCTTTTCCTCAGCCAGTTCGTAACAATTGTATGAAAGGAAGATTAGGTTTTACTTGTTTATTTATATATCTTTTTGTGTCTCCTAATTTTAATAGGATTTTAATAGGGTCATTTACATAAGTATACAACATTTAGAAAAAAATTACACTATTAGTGCACTCATAAAATATTTACACAATTAATACATTTTCTATATTTATTTACAATATTAGTGCAATTAGGATTCCTTAATTTAGGGAATTAGTATAGGATTCAATTCATAATAATAAGGAAACCTAAAATCAAGGAGAAATAACTACCATAATTAATAATTCAAATTCAAATATCTTGGGTTTAACAAACAAAACAAATTCAAATTCAAAAATAATAATTAAAATTCAAATATTCAAAGTTTTGCAACGTCATATTCCTCCTCCCCTTCGCCGTCGCTTCAACACCATGGGCCGCCAAACCACAATTTATATGACGAAGGTTGATTTAACCAAAAATTAAAAGGAGAAAAAGATAAATTTTAGTGCAGTTGGTATCCAAATATTTATACAAAGGTAATCATTTTAGTTTTTGTGGGTAACCAATAGAAATTTCAGTGCAGTTGGTAACCAAAACTTTCAAAGGTAACAATTTTAGTTTTTGTTGGTTACATTTGTATTAAGGTTTGGCTACCAACTGTACTATGAAAAAAAAAATCTATAATTAATTGGTAACCCAATAAAACTGAATTGGTTACCTTTGTATTAAGGTTTGGCTACCAACTGCATTATAAAAAAAAAAATCTACAATAGATTTTTTTTAATTAATTGGTAACCCAATAAAACTGAATTGGTTACATTTGTATAAAATGTTAGCTACCAACTGCACTATTAAAAAAACTATAAAAGATTTTTTAAAAATAAATTATAAACCTAATAACACTGAATTGGTTACCTTGATATGAATGTTTGGCTACCAACTGTACTATAAAAAAATCGCAGTAACTGTACTATGAAAAAATCGCAAATGGAGACTCTAATCAATGTTTTTCATGGAACTTGAAAAATGCCAAATCAGCAACGAAGAAGATCACCATGCCGGCGACATATCACCAAACCTTCATCTTTCTCTCTCTCACTATCCATCTTCTCTCTCTCTACATTTGTGTCTTTCTCTCTTTAAACTACACCATGTCGGCGACAGATCACCAAGGTTCGTTCATGAACCGGATCAGTATCCGTCGAAACCAGGTGGCTTCCATGAAAAACAACCACGACCAAGAGCAAGAAGACCTTGAAATCTTCCAAAAACTCGTCATCGACTGCCTTGCCAACCTTGTTCCCTCCTCCGTCATCGTCGAGGACGATGGCCTTTCTTCGATAAAAACTAAGAGAGAGATTGGGTAAGTAAAGTGGGGTCATTCATCGATCTCGAACTCATACTCCCGGCGAGGCGATGAAGGAGAGGTGGTGGTTGTGGCGGCGGAGAAGGTGGCCCGAGATGGTGGTGGTGGAACATAAGGTTGTGAAGGGCTTTCACGGCGATTTTGTCACGCTTTCATCATCATGTTGAGATCAAGCATGAATTTCCTCTTAGATATGCATTTCCTTATCATGAAGAACAATACAATACGACTTATACTCCATATCTTTTTTCTCTGCAACCTAGGTAGATTTGGTTCCATTTTAATTTGATAGATATATATTCGATATAGCTAGGTAGGTAGGTAATTAAAAGATTGAGAGAAGGAATAATTACTTAGAGATGATTTTTAATATGTAGATATATTAATTACTTAATTTAATTAGTAAATTAATACTAATTCCCTAAATTAAGAATCCTAATTGAATACTAATTCTATAAATTAAGGAATCCTAATTGCACTAATATTGTAAATAAATATGGAAGTGTATTAATTGTGTAAATATTTTATGAGTGCACTATTGTTGTAATTATTTTTAAAAATGTAATAGAATATGTAATTGATCCATTTTAATATTACACAAATATAAATTAGACCCAATTAGTTTTAAAGGCCCAAATTAATGGAATCCCTTACTTATTATTGTCCATACATATTAAATATAATTTGGCCCAAATATAAGAAAACCCCAATTAAAATATAATTTTAAATGTAATTTATTTTTTTTATTGTTTTTTGGGGTATTACATTACCTCCCCCTTAAAAAGGATTCCGTCCCCGGAATCAAAAGAATGAACGTACCTAATTATCAAAAAGATGCAGATACTTCGCTCGAATAGACTCCTCCATCTCCCAAGTAACTTCGCGCTCAAGATAATTTTAAGAAAAATAAAATTAATATTTAATTATTAAAAAAAATTCGTATTATTAAAGAGAGTGAGTACTTTGTGGAACTAACAATTTCACTTGTGGAAATATCAAGTTTATAATATTTATTGTTTTCAAAACTTGAGAGAATCATGTCAATTTTAAATTTTAAAAAATTTGAAATTTACATTTCAAAAATCAATATTTATCTAATAATTTGAAATGGAGAAAGTACAATTTATACTCAAATTATAATGTCAAATGACACACCACAATTTCAAATTACATTATCGACATTAGCGTGTATCTTACACGAGTTAACAATCTAGTGCTAACTAATATGGTCACTTTTAAATTGGTTATGGAAGTTAAAAAAGTTTCAAAGAATTTCTTTAATGATTGCAAATTGTTCTTCCAAGTTTCACATTTACACAATTTAGGCCCAATGTTAAAAATTCACAATTAACTCCAAACTTACAATTTCTTACAATTTTTTCTTTTGAACGTCTAGTTGCAATTTGTGCTCAAATCGGTCAGTTGTGAGTTGTTTGACACAACCTATTTATGCTTCGATTATGTATTTCATCTTTAACCAACTTTTAAACCTTACATGGCTCAAAATTTATACCGTTATATATGCATGCATTAATATTTTTGAAGAAAAATTAATTAACCAAAGGTAATATAACCTAGTGATAAAAACTTTCTTTTTTACCATGTAAAGTTACTGGTTTGAGTCTACCTCTCGATAAAATTATTTATACTAATTTAGATATTTTATCAATTAAAATTTTCACAAATAAAATTCAATGATATCAGTTTCTTTTTTATTTAATTCCATAGACTATATTTCATCATTTTTAAGGTCATTTGATAATAAATTATAATCTCCAATAAAAGTATTATCATATAATCCTTGAAATAAAATAGTGCCTAATATATCATTAGTTAAATAATCTCTAATGGTATTAAATTAATAAAAATAATCATATCTCATTCATCATTTTTGCAAAACAAACATAGCCTAAAGTTTTAATCAGACCAGGCAAAGGATGGGCGAGGCCGCAAGGGCAGAAGAGGTATCATAAGAAATACTCCTTCCGTCCAAAATTAATTGCTCAATTTTAACTTTTTAAAATCAAATTGACCATTTTTAAAACTAATCTTTTTACTATTTTTTCTAAAATATAGGTGAAGAAATTATAACCAAAAGAAAATATATACAATTTATTACTAACCCCAATTTTATAATTTTAAAAATATATTATATGTGATTATTAATTCAAAAATAGTCATTTTGAAAAAAAAGAGTAAGGTTAATTTGGGATCAAAATAAAGAGTAAGGTACAAGAACATTATGGTGAGTTGCACAAAATACAAGAGCTTCCCAAACAGCAATCCATATGGTGAGTTACACAAAATACGAGCTTCCCAAACAGCAATCCATATTAATGGAAAACTCAATTGTAACCCATGTATTTATTTTACACACATATATAGCATATCAAGCAACAGCTACCGTTTCTGCGGGCTTTGATTCGGGTTCAGCTGGAACTGCTTCTGACTCCCAGAACTCGGTCTTTTTCCCAGTTTTGGCAACAGTCTGGAAAACTGCATCTCGCTGCACATTGCCTACCACAGTCACCTTTTGGTTGTCGATATCAATGTCAAATGATTCTACACCTGGTGATGGTTCAACACGTCAAGTTTAACACTAAATATTACAAATTTACTATTATAGCAACATGAATGTGCAAAAATATCCCAATGATATGGGGATAGAGTCCTATTTTCATTGCACATGGAAACCAATGGTATGAGAACTATGTTACATGAACTCTTCTATAATCCAAAAGTACCTATTTCGACACGACACTATACAACACGACACGGGTACAGGTGTGGACACAGTAGTTTGGTGGAAAATGAACCAAAATATTCTAAAAATAGGTGTGTCCATACTGTATCATTTGAAGGATCTTTC
Organism: Panax ginseng; assembly: GCA_020205605.1. NCBI lineage: Eukaryota > Viridiplantae > Streptophyta > Magnoliopsida > Apiales > Araliaceae > Panax > Panax ginseng. The sequence goes on along the minus strand of CM035128.1, from coordinate 98,294,034 downwards.
TCGGAGTTGCCGAGTTCATGTAACATAGTATGAGATATGATGTTTGCCTTAAAAGACTTCAGGAAATATTAAGAAGAACTTAGAGTCACAGGTCCAACCGAATATCTCATTCTACATTGAGTGCAAATTTGAATAGGACACTATTTGGCCTGTTAATTCATCAAATTAAGTAATTTTCTACCATGTTTCATAATCAATTAAGGATGCTACATAAAAGCTTGAAATATAAATCCAACTCTTGATTTGCACAACTATAATTCTTGGGAAAGAAGGTTAAATTCAAGTAACCAGACACTAAATTATCTCACTCACAACATTCCTTCTATTTGGAAATACTTGTTCATAGAAAAAAAAGCACCAATCATCTGGCCATTTGAAACCCCACTACTCATTTGTACCATAAAATAAAGGAGAATACGCAAGCAAATGGGCTTTCTAATCAAGGTTCTGTTGGTTATTTTTTCAATAGCTATAGGTGTTCGGATGCAATAAAGAGAATGAAGGAAACACAACGGACAAATTAAGAAAATAACGGTTGACAAACCTTCCATTTTGCCTAAAACCCTCTTCACTGCTCCCACACAGCCTTGGCATGACATGCCAACCTTGAGAACAACAGTCTGCATTAATAACCAAACAGTTATGGATTGGAACAGGGGAGACGAGGTATATAAAGAATAGTGGCCTTGATACAGTTTAAAAGTCATTAAATGAAATTAAAGCATAGCATCAACACTTAAAAATAAACATGAAGATTTACGAGAGAGAGTAGTAGAGATATCACACTTGATAGACTATAAATTAGACTGAAATTGATACGTAAATTGTTGTGGGAAAAGAAAGAAGCTGGCTCAACACTGTAGGCAATCTCTTTTAGTTTTTTTCTAAGGAATTTGAGCCTAGTTAGGATAGTTCTAGGCATTCTTTCAAACATAATCAGACATACCTAGGTGACGGAGGGGAAGCCTAGGGCGTAGGCATTTTCTTAGGCAGAGTCATTTATTTATCTTCGTTTCCTATATATTTTTATATAACATATAAAGTATATATTAATCTTAAGATTCTAATCTTTACATGAAACTTTACCCCAAAAACAATTATCTAAGGTTTAACAAATTCATTTCAAGCATCGTAGAGTTTCAAAACCTTCATTAAATTGATACAGTATATGACTGCTTCTGCCTAGGTGGGGGCCTTGGTGCACCTAACCAAACCGAGGTGGTAGAGAACAACCTAACGCCTAGGTAAGAGATTAAGTGGCCTAGACAGGGATTTTTAGAAACTAAATTATTATTTTTTTTAAAAGTGTTGTTTCAACATAAACGATTGCCATACATTACTAACATAACAACTTGATCTAGAAAATGGTCTCACGCCGTGGGACATACTAAAATGGAAGGATGAACTCTCAGATTAGGATGGATAGAGTAATAATAAACACTTGTATAATAGTAAAAACTTTCCTAATCTAAACAAATATAACAAGGGGGGATTTAACTATACTATATTACATTTCTCTCCATTTCCTCTCATCATTCTATATGATCTTTATTTTTATAAACAATTAAAACATATTATCGGATAAATATAAGTATAAGATCAATTTTGTAATGGATTAGAATGACGAACTGGGAACTATTCTCAACCATTTGACCATTCAAAATCTGTTAAAGCACACATCTGTTATTGAATGGTAAAAACTAGATCTGTTATGATACTTTTTGTATTAAGATGGGAGTTAATGCCCTAAATCTGGTCAACTTATAGCTTGCCACCTCAAACTCCGCAGAAACACAAACACAAACAATGGATCATGCTTTATATATAAATGACCTTTTAACTAAAGACAGGAGAATAAATTATAGTCCAGCTGAAAAAATTGAATATAAAAGCTTGCACCATCAGTGGCAAATTCAAATTTATTACTTTAGGACGACTTTATGATCCTTTTTTCCCCTCTTCTCTTTTCAAAACATTGTCAGTCTGTTAAGTATTCAACTATTATATACGTACATACATACATACATACATATATATATATATGTATATATGTATATATGTATATATGGATATATGGATATATGTATATGTTATATATATGTACACTGTATTTGATGCTAATTTAACAAATATTATATCAGATCATTTTAATCAAGCTCACCTTGTAGTAAGAGCCCATTTGGCTGAATGGAGCAATAGAGTAAATCACTTTTAAATTAGATTTGAAAATACTTTAGTGTTTGTTGACCCTCTTAAAGTGCTTTTAGTGAGTAAAGGTCTTGGCTGAAAATCACTTTTGGCATAAGCAGAAAATTTATGCTTTTCATAGAAGCTCTTTTGGTCAAAACACAATGTACAGTTTTATCCTTAAATTAGGAAAAACTAAAAGTCCACACCACACAAGCTTGTATAATTTTGTCTTTTGATTATTCAAAGGCACTTTTAATATTGTGTAATCATCATAAATCCTACACCAGGTGGAGTAACATCCTCTGTTTATGCATTTCTTCAAATATGTTTTCAATTTTATAGCAAAATAACAACAGGTAAACAAAGAAGTTCATTTACACAAGATCATAGCAACAAACACCCAAATCACCGTATCAATTCAGCCAAGATAATATTATGGAACAATCAGCAAACAATTACAACAAAAATCACAAGTAAACAGCATAGAATTTACAAAATATACCTGAATTGTACAATATATATATAAGAATTAAAAGAATAAAAATTGAAAAAAAAGACCATTAATAGAAGAAAAAAAATACCTCAGCCATATGGAATTATCTAATCGAGAAGAATTCTGAATGCGAAAAAGGAAGAAGAATTGGATGTATAGATAGAGATTTTGGTATGAAATGGAAAGCGTTAGGCTTCCTTTTATAAAGAAACGATAAGGAGAGCTGACCTGGTTTTAGTTGGGACTTGGTTTAGTTTTGATAGTGGTGGGCCTGTTTGATCGATGACATTTGGTCTTGTTTTTTATTTTAAAAAATAATATATTTATATCGATTATATATATTAATATATATATATATATATATATATATATATATATTTATAAATTATTTGAGTAATTATTAATAATAAATTTGTTTGTTCTTTTTACTCGGTTGAGAGCATTCGATTTTTCACTTCTCGATAAATAATTAATTTCATGTGTAGATATATGTTATAATTGTAATTCGGTTAAAAAAAATTCACAGTACATAACAAATTTCTATTATTTTTAACTTTTTCTAAGACGGATTTAAATTCCAATTTTTATACCAAAATTCCCAAATTTTTTTTTTTTTTTATAAAATGTACCCCAAGACTTTATTCTCGTAAACAAAATACCCTTTTTTCACGAATATTACGTCAAGGTTTAAGTCAAAACATCAAAATCCAGCCCAAGCCCGAGCACAAGTCGAGCCCTAATCCAAATAAAATATTTAACTCAATTATTCTCTTGTGTGCATTTGTTATTACGTATATAATTGTTTCTCGCAGAATTTAGTATATAAGTACCCCACCAGAGGAGACCAATGCCAACAAAAGAATGCATGTTCGATATTAACTCTATTTCACAATTTAATTCCAAATCTTAAAATTATAATTAAGATTATATTTTTAATTCGATAAAATCCAAATTTAGGTAAATTTAATGCTTAATTTGAATTTCAAGATTTAAAATTGATAGCTGAGTAAAGTCTTGTGATTTTAATAATTTTGGAGAAACTCTCCCCTAGAGTGCTATAATAATTTTATTTCTTCTTGTGGAGTTTGTTTTCTCTTTTTATGGGACTTGTATTCTCCATGATATGATAGATTTTTTTGGGGGGTGTAAGGATTTTATTAACATCTCTTGAGACTTTGTTTTCTCCATTTAGGAGATTATTTTTTTGATCATGAGAATTTTTTTAGTACACGGATTGTTAAAGATAGATTGTTCATAATTTGATGTCGTTATCATGACTGGTTGTTTTTCTGTTACTTGTCTTGAAAAACTATTCAAATTTGTATATTTCGTTATTACTTTTGGAATATGACTATTATTCAAGAGTATATATATTTTCTACTAGTTGTTACTACAATTGATCTTTTTTTCTTTTGATTCTCTGTTATTTTTTTTAAAGATTATTATTTTAATTTTTTATATTGTAATCTTTTTATCTTTTATAATAAACTACAGTCAATTGGATTGTTTGGTCAATAAAAAGTCATGTGATTTTAGCAAGTTTGTGAAAAATATAATGAAACATGATTACTGATAGACACATAATTAATACATTTTAATATTCTCATATTTATTATTTTACATGCTTATTTTATTTAACTAATATATTTTATTTTGTTTTGTAGAAAATAACTTTTATTTTTCGTTGGGAGCAAATAAAAGATTTATATCTAACTTTTATAGATAGAAAAGGATTCTTGGAGGATTACTGTTAGCCCTTTAATGGGTTGACACGGACTTGGCATGCAGGACGCCCAGATAGCATGCTAAGCGAAGTCTTGACACTCATTTATGGGGCAAGGCGCATCACGTCAGAGAAGAGCGCGGCGGCGGCATTGTCATGACAGACTAAGGGCGTATCGTCGTCGACTGTCATCGACAGTCTTGCAGTAAGGGCCTGGCGCGACTTAGTTTACAAACCAACCGATATTTAGTCATTTGAGCAAAGAATGAAAAGCGGCGTTGTGCGGTGAGTGTCGCGACACTAAAGTAAGTTGGGTCATTGGGAAGCAAATAGGCTATGTCAGAAAACTAGCAAATCTAGAGGGTTTGCATTATGCTTCCTCAGACAGGTCTGATGTCCAGTGCTGGCACTTTGAAAATTTTCATAAGTGCTATTATAAGGGGGGGTGTTCCGTGAAGGTCATCCGGGACCATGGGCAGGTGTCATGGGCGAGGTGTGCCAGACGTTGGGACATTGTTGGGCTCCCTTACAACAATGTCCAACATCGGATTGTGGCTTTGGATCGAATCAAAGACTAGTTCATGAGCGGGGCATGATCGAGCAAGAACGTTGCTGGGCGAACGTTGGGCATGGCAAGGTGATGGACTTGGCATGTCAAAGTAATGTCAAGGATGAGCTTGGCATACAGTTGGCTTAAGACCAAGGACTAATGGACGAGTGGCTTGGTGACACATGAGGTGGGCTAAACGTGGGCATGGTATAAAGTGAGCCTAGCGTACAAAACAAAGGTATAGAGTTCGCACGAAAGTGACTAGACTAAATTGGTGGCAAAGGCAGCATCATATGTTGGGCTACGAGGGGTGCCAAACTACGCCGGGCGTTGGGCTACGTGACAACAGAAGATGTTGGGCAATGCACAAGAAAGTGCTAGTCATCTTTGAAATGAGCAAAGATGCAAGGATGACGCGTAGGCTAGCAGATCAGGTGACGTACGCGGTTGGCTTAAGCCGCGAATCACTGGGTCGAGGAGCAAATGAGGTGCGATTTAGCGCCAGATTGCATCAAGCATGGGGGACAAGCATGTCAACAAGTGCCAGCAACTGGGAGATCATGCAAGGCAGTTGTGGGCAATTACCAAGTAGTGGGCAAAGTGCTAGACAACAATTGAGGCAGTTACCTGTGGTGGGTGAGCTGACCTGACAGCAGTTGAGGGCAACAACCAGCTAGTGGAAAATATGGCCAGACATCAGAATGCATGAGCTAGACCCAAGAATGCGTGGCCAAGAGCTTGATGACACCTGTTGGCAGTTATCAGTTATGGACAGTTTTGGGGAACTGCCACCCCTTTGTTGGCAGCACCTTATTGGTGCAAACCTCTTGGCAGTTGGGGGTGTCAACTGACCCCCCTGTAAATTTATGTGTTGCCCATTGTGTGCTTTCTAATTACTTGTTCCCAACAGTAAATCAAACAAACAGGGCATGCATGTGTTCTCGTAAGTGCAAACAAGTCGACGACAAAGACCTCACATGGGTTAACTAACTCGATTGTAGGAGGCAATCAGGCCATCACAGGGCGAAAGTTTGGCGAAAAATTTGGGACTAGACGTGACCCGTGTGACAATTGGTATCAGAGCGTGGTTTCAATCGGTGGAATCACTTCAAAATTTTGACGAGACAAAAAATTTCGTGGGCTTGTTGCTGCAGAAAATCTGAGGGTAGATGGCGAATGCGAACTGGAAGAATGAGTTGTAGGAGCGTATGCAGCGACTTGAGACATATATGGGCAAAGCACTTTGGGGGGGAAAGTGGCTCGCTGTCAAATCAGGTCAGGGCGTTTGGTGCTGATCTGTAGAACTTGCAAGGTCACTTAGCGGAACGTGACACTGCAATGGAGGGAAAATTCAATGGGCTGTCAGAGCAAATTGGGCAATTGACAACCATTGGTGAGAAGTTGGAAGCGACTTTCAACAGGATTGATGGGGAGATCACCCTCATCAAGCGGGCTATGTTGCAGACTGTTGGGACGGAATCCACAGCGGTGCAGCAGAAAACGAGAATTCCTGAACCAAAGGCCTATGGTGGGGATCATAATGCTAAGGAGTTAGAGAATTTTCTATGGGATATGTAGTAGTACTTCAAAACTGCCCATATTCGGGAGGCTGAGATGGTGGATATTACTAGCATGTACTTGACTGGTGACGCCAAGTTATGGTGGTGTACAAGGGTTGGAGATGGAACCCGGGGTACTGTAACAACATGGGCTGACTTGAAAAAGGAATTAAAGGGGCAGTTTCTTCCGACAAATTTGAGTTGGCAAGAAAGAGAGTCGCTGAAACGCCTAAAGCACGACGGGACTGTGCGGGAGTATGTGAAAAATTTCACATCGCTACTGCTGGACATCAAGGGAATGTCTGAGGAGGACAAGGTGTTCAACTTCATGGCTGGTTTACAGCCTTGGGCGTAGGCAGAATTATGATGCCAAAGTGTAAAGGAATTTTAGTCAACAGTGACTGCAGCGGATAGCCTTATAGACATGCGGCCTGACAAGACTGACCAAGGAGGGACCAAAACCAAGAAGGAGGATAAGGGTCGTGCCGCTGGAAATCTTGGCGATGGGCAGGAGAAGGGCAAACATGTTGCAGAATGTGGGTAGAAAAACAAAGGGCAGTCCAAGGCGGGCGGATGTTTTATCTGTGGTGGGACACATTTTTCACGAGACTGTCCGAAAAAGGTTAAGGTAACAACGTTGAGGGCTGATGAAGATCAAGAGGGATCAGATTCTGGTGCAGAGGCAAACCTCAGTGTTGTTAGAGTTGGCAGCGTGCAGGTGCTGGGGCATGCATGCAACAAAAAGTAATTGTGTTTGAAATACTATTCTTGGAGGGGGAGATGCCAAGTTCAGTATAAACAGAGGCATCAGATGAAATTGATGGCTGGAAAATATCTCCATGGGACAACAAGTGAAGAGACGGCTCAAAAGTTCTTCGACGAGGGCGTCGAATTCTTCAAGTGGGAGTGGTTTGTTAGCCCTTTAATGGGTTGACACGGACTTGGCATGCAGGACGCCCAGATAGCATGCTAAGCGAAGTCTTGACACTCAGTTATGGGGCAAGGCGCATGCGTGCAGTAGTGAGCAAAGAATGGCGGCATTGTCACGGCGACAAAACGGCGGCGTCAGGCGTAATCTGTCGACAATGTCGACGGCGAAGCGGCGCTAATGACTTAGTTGACAAACGGGCTGATACTTAGTCATTTGAGCAACAATGAGCAGCGTTGTGCGGTAGTGTGCGACACTAGGCAGCAAGTTGGGTCATTGGGAAGCAAATAGGCTATGTCAGAAAACTAGCAAATCTAGAGGGTTTGCATTATGCTTCTTTAGACAGTTCTGATGTCCAGTGCTGGCACTTTGGAAATTTTCATAAGTGCTATTATAAAAGGGGGGGTGCTCCGTGAAGGTCATCCGGGACCATGGACAGGTGCCATAGGCGAGGCGTGCTGGACGTTGGGACATTGTTGGGCTCCCTTACAATAATGTCCAACATCGGATTGTGGCTTTGGATCGAATCAAAGACTCGTTTATGAGTGGGGCATGATCGAGCAAGAACGTTGTTGGGTGAACGTTGGGCATGGCAAGGTGATGGACTTGGCATGTCAAAGCAATGTCAAGGATGAGCTTGGCATACAGTTAGCTTAAGACCAAGGACTAATGGACGAGTGGCTTGGTGGCACATGAGGTGGGCTAAACGTGGGCATGGCATAGGCGGAGCCTAGCGTGCCAAAACAGTGCATAGATTCAGACGAGGCGGGACTAGACTAAATTGGTGGCAAAGGCAGCATCACATGTTGGGCTACGAGGGGTGCCAAACAACACCGGGCGTTGGGCTACGTGACAACAGAAGATGTTAGGCAATGCACAAGAAAGTGCTAGTCATGCTGAGCGGAGCAGCATGCAAGGTTGATGCACGTGTAGGCTAGCAGATCAGTCGGCGTGCACTACCTAGTTTAGGCCATGAATCAATGGGTCAAGGAGTAGTTGGGGTGCAGTTTGGGGCGCCAAATTGCATCAAGCATGGGGGACAAACATGTAGCATATAGCAGGGCATATATGTGAGTGAGAGGTCTGTTGTAGAGACATCAGACAAGTAGGCTTTGAGAGCTGAGTTTTGTAAGCCTTTGGGCGAATTTCCTAGTTTATTAAGAGTGCAATAAATGGTTGGGCGTTTTGCCTGTAAATTCGTGTGTTGCCCATTGTGTGCTTGCTAATTACTTGTTCCCAACAGTAAATCATACAAACAGGGCGTGCGTGTGTTCTGTGGGTGCAAACAGTGCGACAGACAACACTGTGTTGGTTGACTGATTGTAGGAGGCAATCAGGCCATCACAGGGCAAAAGTTTGGTGAAAAATTTTGGACCAAACATGACCCGTGTGACAATTACCATATAGAGATTAAAGTTAAGAAGGAAAAAAGAGGAAAAAAGGAACAAAAGTGTCCAAGTTTAATGAATCTAAATTAGGGCACAAATTTATTTTTCCTATAAATAGGTCTCTTGTTTAAGAGGGAAAGGGCAGTAGGTATTGTATTAGTTTAGGTTAGAAGTAGGAGTAGATTAAATTACTTCTTTATTGTACGTTCGTTCAATGATCGTGAATTCAAAGGAGTTTTCTTATTTTTTTTTTCATCTTTTACTTCTTTTATATTTTAGTTAGTTTATTTATTTTCACATCTAGTTAATTTCTTTAATATAAGATGAAGACAAAATGAAATAATTATTCATGATAATATTTTTCATATCTTCTATTATTTATGCTTTTATGTTTAATTGATTTCGCATTCATGTTTCATTATTGAAATACATTCGTTTTATAGTTCTTATGTGATTTTAAATTAATTAAGAGGTTTTGATAGATTATTGTTGAAATATGAGTTTTTCATAATCCATACTTGCTCAAATAAGTTTTGATGGGTTATAGTTAATCCTTAAATTTTCATAATCTATGTTTGCCCACGTTAATTATAAAATTACTAAATTAAAGGGAAGAGAGATCAAAATCATAGTTGAGTTATAAAAATAGAAGATATTGAATTATATGTTAAGTTTACTATTTAATGGATTCGAATTCCTAGATTGTTTCTTCATTATTAGTTTTCATATTCTAGTTAATCAATTCTCAAGCTTTATTTCTAATTCGACTAAAATAGATATTAAAGATACATTAAAATTAATCTAGTCTCTGTAGGTTCGACATGTACTTGTCAATTCTTCAATTCGACATTGTGTACTTGCAGTACATAATTTTAACACATCAAGTTTTTGGCGTCGTTGCCGGGACTGGACTTAATTTTTTATTCCTTAATTTTTATTTATTCAAATTAGTTTTTTTTTATTTCTAATTTTTTTTTCCTAGGATTATCAGAGCGGATCAACGGTGCAGAAAGACAAGATTATTGCTGCGCTTTTCCTGGTATTTTGTATCTTAACTCATAATAATAATAATAATAATAATAATAATAATAATAATAATAATAATAATAATAATAATAAGTAGTAGTAGCTTAGTTTCTTTTGTTAGTTAGAAAACTAATTGTCGTATTCATGCATTCACTCACGTAGAGCACATCCTGTTAGGTTTTTATTTTTATTTTTCGTCAAATATAAACGGTGGTGATTGCTGGAGGATTGAGGTACGTCAAAATTTTTCATTCTTTCGTAATTCACATAGTTTTATGACATTTTATTTGTTTATAGTTTTTTTTATTTGTGCTTTTTCATATTTAATCTAACATTAAGGGCACAACCTGTAACAAGATAAGGTGGGAATTTCATCACCCTTCCTTGGCCCACAAACCACCCATTCATTTTGTATAACCTTACCTTAATAAAATTAAGTAGACGTTGGCCCCTAAGACTCTTGAGCTCAATTAGGACAAGGGACTCTAAGATGAGGCTACTGGTGTCTAAGCAAATGGTTGAAAAGAAAAACGTGCGATGCCCCCAAATTCAGACACTTGTATCTCGAATTCGGTGCTTCACGACCTAACTCTAATAACACACTAATAACTCATACAACGGAATAATAAAATAATTTACATTGATTTAATATAAATATTCTCATCCTAAAGTCTCGCAACCGTTACTAACACAATACATAACTTAAATTTAACACCTTAGGATAATACATAAACCATACTTAAGTTTCTAATAGAACATAAATATTTATTACAACATAGTTATATTATTGTAACATAAGGGATTAGCTATTCAGTAGCCTTACCCTTATCATTATCCTTGTCTGAGGGTTCACCACGTTCCGTATTCACTAAAATGTTTAAGAGAAAGTAAGGGTGAGCAACAGATTTGCTCAGCAAGTATATAAAGCAATAAAGGTGAACAAACATAATATCAAGATAAATGATAGCTCAAGTGTTTTCAGAAATAATCTTGTAAGGGAAGAAATAGCAACAATTCTATCTTTCAAATTGAATTAAGTGTCACTATGGACCAAGAATTATCATTAGAATGCAAGGATTTCAATACTGCAATAATTAATAATTTTAGATACTGAGTAGTTGCCAAGGTCTAAGAACTTCTTCCAGATTTAGCAGCGTTACACTTATAAATCTCAATAAACGAGTACAACAGGTGATCAGCCTAAAGTACCCTACGTTATGCATAATATTTAATCATACTGTTTGTGCACACGTCGGTTCCCTGATAATATAAAGTTTCCCCTTCTAAGAGGGTTGTTCATCTCAGTAGGTTTATATGATTTTTGCACCAAAGAAATTGGTTTGGATCGCTTTCTAACACATGATATTAGTCTAGCCGAATCAAATGGCTTAAACAACTTTCCCAATATACTTAAGAACAATAAATTCAAACTCACAACATGATTCAAGATATAGAGTTTAAGTCAAATTTTAGAATAGGAATAACAATTTCTACGAGTATAGATATTTTCTCAATAATTTGAAACTTGCACAACATAAATTAAGGTTCGAATACTTGCACCATAAAGAGATAGTGTAAGTTTGCACAATAAAAAGATGGTAACTTAGAGGACTTGGGCAAAAATAATATTTGAGAAGGTTCAAGAAACTTACCTTTAGCGTCGATTACTTATAGCTTAATATCACTTCAATGAACTATGATATCCTATTTACGTGTATATATAAATATATATATATATATATATATATATATATATATACATACATTAGTTATACAAACTCGATATACAAACTATCTCATACATATACTCAATACGTATGTTAAGCACATACATTAAGTCATATCCTAATTACACAATCAGACCACGTATAACACATTATCAAACCACGCAATTTTGCAATTATCATAGAATTTGCTTTTGAAAGCTTTATTTAGAAAAACTTGTGAAAGCATTTAGATTTTTGGTTCCATATAACTTTACATGCTTGAACACTTAAAACATCACTTTTTAGAACTTAAGTTGTTAATATAGACATGCTGCCAAGATCAGATAGAAAATAAAACATTCAGGCAAAACTGCGTTGCGGCGCAGCTGAGCTACAGTTTGGCCTGGGATGGGCGCAACAACGTCGTTCCCTAGCCAAACCAGATTTGAGTTCTTAATTTTTATGGTTTTATCTTACTCCCTAGCATGCAGATGTATTAACACATAACATATACACATGTTAAGGGGTATATCATGATTCTAATATCATTTTAAATTCACCTTTACATGTTATGGTTCTAGTTAGAAATTCTAATGAACTAAGGTCAAATAGGTTCATGAAATCACTAGACCAACTATATTGACCATTTAATCACATAAGGAAGTTAAACAACCTGTAATACGTATGCTCGCATGTGTTAGAAGAATGCATATTGTGATTTGATGTTTTATGAAAAAGCTCATGATTATGTAAAGTCCTTCAAAGAATATATGTACAAGGACTTAGTGATAGATCAAAGTTGTTAGGTTGATCTTAGCCTTTTTAATGTTTACTTATATAGATAAGGAGATCAAATCTATTAGGTTGATCTATGGTTAGAAAGAAATAGATAGGCTAGTAGTCTATTCATCTGATCAACAGAATGCAGAATCTAAGGCAGGATCGCAGAGCTAAGATGATCGTAGTGTATCTACCTTGAAGGGCCTCTCCAGGAATCGTAGAGTGGTCCAGACGTTTGCTGAGCTAACTCAGAGATCGTAGGGTGCTCTCGGAAATACAGAGTCTGCAAGGCGAGCAAGCGAAGATCGTAGTGTGAAATCGTAGTGATCTCTTAAGTACGAGCACTAATAGGATAAGACACTACGATATTGATAGTAGAGTGACATATGCCTTGTGTCAGAAACATCAAGCCCTATCGTTCATTTGAAGATAGACTCCAATAAATATGGAATGGGTTTTGAACGTTGAAGCTCTCACCAGTCCCAACGTACAAAAGATATCCTTAGTATTGATCAAAAGAAACGTATTCAAGAAGCTAAGAAAAGGACCATTGGGGAGAGGAAAACACCTTTTGAGGTGTTAGGTGAGAAAGCAGTCTGTTGTGTCAGTGGGCCAGAGTGCAATTCAGAAGATGTGCAGAAAAGTCTCCATCAAAGCTCAGAAATGTCAAACGCATTTAATGGTTCATCAGATGACTTCAACGGATAGATTTCAAGATCACATATATATAGATCAAAGACAGATGAAAAAAAGCAAGCAAGTATTGAACAAAACGCACAAGAACTCTAAACGGTGAACTCTACGATCTGAGAAAAAGGGAAAGCTTGCTCAGCTACTCAGTTCTTTCAAACAAGTGCTTAACTGCAACTGAGTAGCCTCAATCACAACTCAACAATCATCAATCTACTGAAGTAAGAAGTTCCAAGTCAGAAGGACTTGAAGAGTTCTAAGTAAATCAGAAGAGCCAAGTCTCATTGGACTTGAAGAGTTCAAAAGTGAACTTAGAAGTGCCTAGATCATTGGGTCTAGAAGGAATCTGTGAGATTCAGAAAGTGTACAAGACAACCTTAGTAGATTTCCTACTCAAGGAGTAGAAGAGTGGACTAGGAGCTTTGAGTGCTCCGAACCACTTAAAAACAACCGTGTCTTTATAACTGTTATAACTGCTCTAACTGCAATAATTGCCTTTCTCTCTTTAATCTGCTATCTAAAAGGGATTTCTAAGAATCAATAGTTCCGCTGTGCTTAAAAGATTTATCAAAACAGTTTTTAAACAAAGAAAAGTTTTTAATATCTATTCAACCCCCCCCCCCCCTTCTAGATAACTATTGTGCTTTCGGGAACTAACAATTGGAGGAGGCAGCAAGCCACCCATGTGTAACAAAGATAAATTTGCTAACTGGAAGGTTAGGATGCAAGCTTACATGGATTCAATAGATGAAGATCTATTGGACACTGTTCAAAATGGGCCCTACGTTCCTACAAAGCTTGCACCAACTATAGATGATCCAAATAGAGTACAGATCAAAGTCAAAGGAGAATGGACAGAGAACGAGAAGAGAGCTGTCCAGCTTGACAAAAAGGCCAAGAATATCTTATTTCAATCATTAGAAGATGATCTATTTAAAAACGTGGTCAACTGTAGAACATCAAAGGAGGTTTGGGAAGCACTACTCATTATGCATGAAGGAATAGAAGAAGTCAGAGAAAACAAACAATCTCTCTTGACTCAACAATATGAGATGTTTGCCCATGTTCAAGGAGAAAACGTCACTGCTACATACGAGAGATTCAATATCCTACTCAATTCTCTATGAGCCTATGGAAAGGTCTATCCAAATAAAGATCTGATCATAAAGTTCATGAGAGCTTTACCAAGCAAGTGGGATGCCAAAACCACTGCCATTAGAGAATCAAAGAATCTACATGAAATGACTATTCAACAGTTATATGGCAACCTCCTCACGTACGAACTGGAGTTGACACAATGAGCTGAAACGTTATCTAAAGGAAGAAAGAAGGACAAAGGTGTTGCTCTCAAGGTAACTGAAAACACCTCCAAAATCAACACTGAAGCTGATTTTGACTACGATGAAGATGATGATGAGGACTTTGCAATGTTGGTTAAAAGACTAAGAAGATTCATAAGACAAGGCGTAACCAAAGAAACTAAAGAAAGTTGGCAACTACAATGGCTGTGAGCAAATGAATAACCTATGCTATAATCGCAAGAAACTCGGTCACTTCATTGCCAATCGCAACAAACCTCTCGAGAAAGAACTCAAAAAGAAGACACATGCAAAGAAGGAATACAAAGGCAACAAAAGACCAAAGAAAGAAAGACAAAGGTCTTGTAGAATGGAGGATTGTGGAGTGACTCGCACAATGACTCAACTCCTGAATCTGGATGATGAAGATCCTCAAATAGCAAATCTATGCTTGATGGCCAAAAGTGCAAGGGACAAGTAGAACTCCAATATACATGAAGTAAGTATCGATGAGGTATTTGACTTCAACTCTCCTGATGTAGATATTGATGACCTTAGAACTGCATTACACGTCATAACATCTGATCTGCATCAATACATGAAGTGGTTTAGAGTTCTATCTAAAGACTATGCACTTCTTCAAAAGGAGAAAGAAAAGGTTCAAGAGGAACTGGAATCAGCCCTTCTAAGTACTGATTCTCTCTCCAAGTTTAAAGCTGAGAATGAGCTATTGAGACGGGAAATTGAACTCGGTGCTCAAAGAGACTCTAGTCTAACCTCCAAAATTGAGGATCTAGAAAAGACAGTCTCTACCTGGAACAAATCCTCTTCATCCATGGATTCCTTAATCTCTAACCAGAGAAGTGCCTCTGATAGAACAGGGTTAGGGTTTGGGGATTCTGCCTCTGAGTCATATGTGGAAAAAGCAAAGGGAATTAGCACTGATAATGTCTCAGATTTCAGTAGAGGCATTATATTTGTGAATCCTCACAAAAGGATGAACTTGTCAAACCCTGCCTGGCTGATTCAATTCATATTCCTAGAAGTAAAGGATCTCATGCTGGTCTAGGTTTCAGAAAAGAGAAAAGTAATCTAGCTACTACTCATCAACCTTGAAGGATCGTAGAGTCTAATAAAATCAACTTTACGAACCAACTAGGAAGATACAGTAGAAGTAAGATATACTCATCTCAATCAATGAAATAAGAGAACACATAGAAAAGGGAATATCAGCCTAGCAGGAGGATGACCAATAACCCACAAAAGTCCAAGTGGAGGAAGAACTTTCACACACATACTAACATGCATCATATCAAATGCTTTGTATGCCACAGAGTTGGCCACAAGGCTGCTAATTGCCATTATGATTTCATGCATGTGAGACCCAAAATCAAGCAGATTTGGGTCCCCAAGGGTACTAACATAGTAAGACCCATGCAAATATGGGTACCAAAATGAAGGCTTAATGTTACCTCAGGAAAGGAGCTCCACAAACACAACCTGGTATCTGGATAGTGGATGTTCAAGGCACATGACCGAAATAAAGCTCTTCATCTAACTACATAGAGAAGGAGGGTCCCTCATCATCTTTTTGGAGATAATAGCTCTGCAAGACAAGAGGCTATGGCTCAAATAGGAAATGGTGCAAGATTATTCAAAGAGAGTGGCCTATGTGGAAGGACTATAGCACAACCTTCTAAGCATTAGCCAACTCTGTGACAAGGGTTATCAAGTAACATTCCTCAACAATTAATGTCAAGTCCGAGACCTAATGACGTCTTCAGTAAAGCTAACCGGGACAAGAGAAGGAAATATCTACACAGTAAATCTTGGTCAACTAAGCTCAGATGAGATAATATGCTTTCAAGCTAAAGCATCCAAGAAATGAGTCAAGCTATGGCATCAAGATTATCTCATCTCAACTTTAAAAGTATGTCCAAATTAGCATCAAAAGATATAGTTGCAGTCTCCGCCAAAGTTCAACTTCGTTAAAGAAAGGCCTTTGCAATGCTCATCAACTTGGGAAGGCACCGTAAGCACATTCAAGAGCAAAACTATCAACTCAATTGACAAGCCTTTGTAGCTGCTACACATGGATCTGTTTGGACAAGTTCCAACAACAAGCCTTGGAGGAAAGAGATACTCTCTGGTCATAGTCGACGACTTCACTAGATTTACATGGGTGTTCTTTCTAACCTCAAAAGATGAGACAAGCTCCCAGCTGATCAAAATGTTCAAGCTTGTGATGAACGAGAAAGGAGAGAAGATCAAGGCTATAAGAAGTGATCATGGTAAAGAATTGACTTCTCAGAAATGGTCAATTCTGCTCTGACAATGGCATCAGCCACAACTTCTCAGCTCCACGAACTCCTCAACAAAATGGAGTTGCTGAGAGAAAGAACAGAACACTAATAGAGGCTAGAAGGACTCTACTAGCTTTAACTCATCTGCCCGAGTACTTACAAGCGAAGCGATCAACACCGTATGTTATACTCGTAATGGATCACCATATACACTCTACGATTAAGAAGACTCCTATGAACTATGGAAAGGAAGAAAACCTAGTGTCAGCTACTTTCATGTCTTTGGGTGTGCATGTTACATACTCAATAATGGAAAGCAGTACTTGATAAGGTTTCAACCAAAATCAGACGAAGGAATCTTTCTTGGATATACCACAGACAGCAAGGCTTACAGAGTGTTCAATAAGAAGAAACTAAGTGTAGAAGTCTCGATTCACATCATCTTTGACGAAACAGACTTAGACAAAACAGTGCTCCAAGACACTACGATCAACAGTGAAGACACTACGAATGAGGTCGTCAAGCTCAATACTATGATCGTAGTACCAGACAACGAAATCATTGAGCAATGAAATGAGATCGTAGAGAGGCCTGTGCTAGACAATGAGCCTCCACATCAAGAAGAAGAAATAGATCTTGAGGATCTAAGACAAGAAGGCATAAGAACGGATGTTCCAATAAGAAGCAGATGGGCAAAAGATCACACTCAAGATCTAATCATTGGAGATCCAAATGCAAGAGTCAGAACAAGAGCTGCTACTCAAAATGAATGCTTCTATCTAAGCTTCCTATCTCAAATAGAACCAAAGAAGATAGAGGATGTTATGGAAGATTCCAGCTGGATAGAAGCGATGCAGGAAGAGCTTAATCAGTTCGAGAGAAGTAAAGTTTGGAGATTGGTTCCAAGACCAAAGAATCATCCTGTAATTGGAACCAAGTGGGTCTTCAGAAACAAGATGGATGAAGATGGGGTGATAACCAAGAATAAGGCCAGACTAGTAGCCAAGGGCTACTCTCAGGAAGAAGGCATTGACTATGATGAGACATTCGCACCCGTTGCCAGACTCGAAGCAATTAGAATATTCCTTGCCTTTGCTGCTCACATGAAGTTCAAAGTCTTCCAGATGGATGTCAAAAGTGTATTCTTGAATAGTGAACTTCAAGAAAAAGTCTATGTAGAGCAGCCTCCAGGTTTCATCAATCCATCTCTTTCTAATTATGTTTTTAGATTAGATAAAGCCTTATATGGTCTTAAACAAGCACCTAGAGCATGGTATGAAACACTGACTAAATTTCTTATTGAAAATGGATTTACTAGAGGAAGAGTAGATACCACATTATTTCTTAGAAAACATAAAGATAAGGTCCTATTAGTTCAAATCTATGTTGATGATATTATCTTTGGTTCTACTGATGAAAAATTATGCAAGAGATTATCCAAGCTTATGCAGACCAAATTCGAAATGAGCATGATGGGTGAGCTGAACTTCTTTCTTGGACTGCAAGTAAAGCAGACTGATGAAGGAATTTTCATAAACCAAGCCAAGTACATTAAAGACTTACTCAAGAAGTATGGCATGGAATCAGCCTCTCCCATGAAAACCCCAATTGCTCCTGCAACCAAGCTTGACAAAGACGAAAAAGGTAAAAGTATTGATATAACTCAATACAGAGGTATGATAGGCTCTCTTTATATCTTACCGCCAAGAGACTGGGATATAATGTTTGCAACATGCATTTGTGCTAGATTTCAGTGCTTGTCCTAAAGAATCTCATTTAACTCGTCAGAAGAGGATTTTCAGGTACCTCAAAGGTACACCTCACTTGGGGCTTTGGTATCCCAAGGAATCCTCATTTGAGCTAACAGGTTATACAGATTTGATTTTGCAGTTGCAAAATAGATAGAAAAAGTACCAAAGTGCTTGTCAACTACTAGGTAACAAACTTGTGTCCTAGTTTAGCAAGAAACAAAAACTCAAAGATCTACCTCAACCTGCAGAAGTTGAATACATTGTCTTTGGCGATTCTTTGTTTCTCGAGATCTTATGGATGAAAAATCAGCTAGCAGATTATGGGTTTGAATTCAATTCCATACCTATTCATTGTGATACCACAAGTGCAATTGCTATAACTCATAATCCTGTCATGCATTCTAGGACTAAGCATATAGAAATAAGGTATCACTTCATTAGGGATCATGTACAAAATGGAACAATATCTTTACAATACATCCCTACTGAAAATCAACTTGCTGATGTTTTTACAAAGCCTCTAGATGAATCCAGATTCAACAAATTGATAAGTGAACTAGGCATGCTTATCTTGCAAACATGAAATATTGTGCCTTAGTTTGTGCTAACCATACATATTTAAAGGCTGTGTTCGAAATCAAAGACATGATCAAAGGAAGTCCACTATCATAGAGCCAAAGTACCTAAAATTCGACGAATGCTGAACAGAATCAACGATCGTAGTACAAACTCAACGATAGCTGAGTTACAACAACAAAACTAAAGGAGCACCCAATGATGATCAAGCATAAATCTAAGCATTCTTCTTGATGAGTGCCTCAAGGACAAACCTAACCCTTGTTTCATTCAAGAGGTTGGCCCTTCCTAAGCTACCTTAAATAAAGAAGAAAGCTAAACCAAAGGCTCACAATGAGAACTTGATCAGACTCTACGATTGCTAGTCAGACTCAATGGTTGCAGTTCAGACTCTACGTTTACAGCTCAGACACGATGATTGCTACACAGACTTGACGACTCCAAGGACCATCTCAACGATCGTAGTCCCACTAAAGAATACATCATCCCAGAAGAAGTTAAGGTCAATTCAGTACAATCCCTCTCTATCAAAATTAAAGAGAGCCAAGCAAAAAATTGACACCGTCCCACTACGCAAAATAGAGAGAGGGAAGTTTCAAGTACAAATTAAAATTGTCTGTTTGAAATCTGAAGTTCAAAAGACCATCTCTCTCTTCCTCTCTCAAGAAGAAACCCTAAAATCAGTAGCAAGCTCAGTCAGTCTCACTTCCTACAAAGAAATCAATGGTAGCTTCCAGTGTTGTCTCCGGCTACAAACTCTGTTTCGACGAGTTTAAAACAGCTGAACCCCAATTTCACAAGACATTGTCACTACTGAAGAAGGCAGGTCTCAAAGAAGCCTTGGGTACGAACACATTGATCTACCCAAAGCTGGTAAAAGAGTTCTATAATAACGGGGTATTTAAAAACAACACTATCACAGCAAAAGTAAGGAACATTCAAATCAGGATAAAAGCTGAAGACATCAATTTAGCCCTAGGGCTCAAATCTGAAGGGTATCCATCCTTAGATGGAATAGACTTCCATAAAGGTCTCAAGAAGATGCATCATAAGAAATCACCCTCTGTCAAAGGATATAAAAAGAAGGAGTTTCCACAGAGGTATGAGTTTCTAGCTGATATTGTTGGAAAATGCATATGCTGTAAGAGCTCAGGTCATGACTCTGTGAATGAGGTACAACTCAAACTCATGACTACCATATGTTACAAAATACAACTCAACTATGGGGCTTTATTACTTGAGTGGATTGGAAAATGGTTAATTAGCTCAAAGAAAACAAAGAGCTCACAGAAGATGTTCTACGGACGATTTATTAGCATTATCTTACAGGCTGCTCTTGGTGACCTAATTGAGGATGATGAAGGAGAAGCCATAAATCCAAATCAACGAATGACTCAGCAGTTGTTTGAAAATTAGAAAAAAAATCCGGCTGAAAATGTGAAGATGATGTCCAATCCAAAGGGTCGAACTCGGGTGAAATAAAGGAACAGAGTGCCGTGGAATATATCATTGTCAAAGAAATTGAGGAAGAATAAGAAAAAGCTAATCAGGGAGAACCCATTGCTTTAATCAGAAAAAGCAAAGGGAAAAGGAAAACCAGAACTACAGAAGAACCTCAAGGATCCACCACCAACAAGTCGGTAGAGTCCTTAGATATTGATACTCTAAGGATCGTGAGAAGAAAGGACCAAACAAGGAAACAGCTGCATTGGTTGATCTGAAGATAGAGCAAAAAGCCATCAACCTCTTCGATCGTAGAGTCTCCTCCGATCGTAGAGCCCAGACCAAACAAGGAAGCAGCTGCATTGGCTGATCTGAAGGACAAAACTGAAGAAAGTCCTGAGGCTGTGGCACGACCTAAAAAGCCAAGAATGAAATTGGTCAAGAAGTATATTCTTGTCAATGAGAAAGCTCTAAAGAGGGAAGACAAAGAACTGTCTGCTGAAAAGGAACCAGCTGAGGGGGAGACACCAAAAGATCTGATGATAGTAGATACTCCTGCTGAGGGGGGGATGTCTGAAGATCTCCTGCTAGAGGATGCTCCAGTTGAGGGGGAGCTATTGACACTTTAAAAGAATGATCAAGCCGAGGGGGAGGATCATGAAACCTCAATAGCAGAAAAAGAAATTTTTGGAGGAGATAATGAAGAACCAGTGTAAGAACATCCTGAAGCAATTGACATAATGGAATCCTCTAGTGAAAAACAGAGAAGAAGATGATGAGATTGAGATCATAGTCAGAGGCATTGATGGGCATGTAAGAGCCAACTATGAGCAACTATTTGCATATCTTCCTATGATGCCCTTCCACCAAGCTCAAATTCTGAACTCTTGGGATCACATATTCTGGAGTTTCAAAGAGTATCCAGCTATCTCAGTACTCGCAAATAGATTCCCAGGGAAATTCAATTTTTCCAAGAAGCTTCTCACCAACAGTTCTTCCTCAAAAAACACACTTGAGGTACTATCTATCCCAACTCTTTTCAGAAATAATCACTTGCCATCATCCTCCTTTAATCAATTCTATGAATTCCCGTAATGGTTGGAAGTGATTCTTCATCCACTAAATCAATTTCCAGTTGCAGAATCTCAAAATTCTGTAACTGAGGAACCAAATAAGAGCCACTCCCTATTACTCCCATAGCCTACCACCTCTACGATCACTGACTCTAGCCTTTTGGTAGAGTATCCACCACAAATTGTAGAGTCACTAAGCTTCAACATTCAAACCCAGGCTCCTCCTTCAGATATTCCCTCCTCATCTAGAAATGAATGCTTCAATCTCGAACTTGCTCTCTACTCACTGCAAGATCAATTCAAGAGCACATCACCTCCCTCACAAATTCCAAATCAAGATGAAATCCTGTCAGAACTATCCACAAAGGCTGATTTGTCAGCCATGTCTGAGAAAGTAATCAAAGAACTAGACGAGAGTCTTGAAGATCATACTACACTTATACAGCTGAGATTGACATCAATGATCAATGCTGCAAATAATCTTCCAAGCTCCCTAAGCTCCGAGTTGTCTAAAACACTCAAAGAGATCATCAAAGAAATGCTTCAAAGCATAAAAGACAGGGACAACATTCACTTTCTTGCAGCTAAAAGGCATCGGGATGCTGTCTTAATATTACAGAAAACACAAGAATCTCAGAACAATCTGATGATACAGAGCATCAAAAGTCTTCAAACTACAGTCAAAGAATTTTAAGATTTCTCCATGGGCCAAATGAAGCAGACTGAGACTGTCCTCAACATTCTTCAACGATGAGAAACTCGTTCTGATGCCTTGATCCAAGAGAATGATGAGGACATTGCTCAAACTCAGAGTCAACTTAATGAGCTTGTCCAAGGAGTCACTCGCCTCTCAGCAGACATTCGAACCCTTGATGCTGGCATAAAGGGGGAGAATAAAGGGAAAGGAGATCAGGGAGGCAAGGGCAGAGGCAAAGGACACTTCCAATCAAGGCCAAGGCAAATCACTCAGCAAACTCCATGATCCAGCCATCAGACTCAACGATCTGATCAGCAGGAAATTTTAATGGCTCAACCATTAAGGAGTCAAGGGCCATCTACCAGCTCTCATGCGGTGACAACAACAGGCCTACAAATGCTAATTGGAGATCCTACATTCATGAATACGCATGATCATAATCCAAGGCTAAGCCCAAGTGAGCTGGAAGATCTGGCCAGAAGAGATGAAGCAATCAGAAAGAGGAGAGCTGAGGAATATGCAAATCCTCCGAGAACAAAAGGCCAAAGAAATAGAGATAAGTTGAATTTCAAATTATATCGATGTAGTCAATCTTAAATGTAATATCTGTCTCCATACATCAATAAATTCATGCTTATTCTCTAGAAATTTTAGTTGCTCACTAAAATACTAAGTCATGTTTACTTTACTGCAACTGCATATAAAACTTTATAATCATGACAACAAATCTCCTTGGCTATGTCAACATCAAATAGGGGGAGATTGTTGGAAGAATGCATATTGTGATTTGATGTTTTATGAAAAAGCTCATGATTATGTAAAGTCCTTCAAAGAATATATGTACAAGGACTTAGTGATAGATCAAAGTTGTTAGGTTGATCTTAGCCTTTTTAATGTTTACTTATATAGATAAGGAGATCAAATCTGTTAGGTTGATCTATGGCTAGAAAGAAATAGATAGGCTAGTAGTCTATTCATCTGATCAACAGAATGCAGAAGCTAAGGCAGGATCGCAGAGCTGAGATGATCATAGTGTATCTGCCTTGAAGGGCCTCTCCAGGAATCATAGAGTGGTCCAGACGTTTGCCGAGCTAACTCAGAGATCGTAGGGTGCTCTCAGAAATGCAGAGTCTACAAGACGAGCAAGCGAAGATCGTAGTATTAACAGATCGTAGTGTGAAATCGTAGTGATCTCTTAAGTACGAGCACCAATATGACAAGACACTATGATATTGATAGAAGAGTGACATATGCCTTGTGTCAGAAACATCAAGCCCTATCGTTCATTTGAAGATAGACTCCAACAAATATGGAATGGGTTTTGAACGTTGAAGCTCTCACCAGTCCCAACGTACAAAAGATATCCTTAGTATTGATCAAAAGAAGCGTATTCAAGAAGCTAAGAAAAGGACCATTGGGAAGAGGAAAACACCTTTTGAGGTGTTAGGTGAGAAAGCAGTCTACTGTGTTAGTTGGCCAGAGTGCAATTCAGAAGATGTGCAGAAAAGTCTCCATCAAAGCTCAGAAATATCAAATGCATTTAATGGTTCATCAGATGACTTCACCGGATAGATTTCAAGATCACATATATACAGATCAAAGACAGATGAAAAAAAAGCAAGCAAGTATTGAACAAAACGCACAAGAACTCTAAATGGTGAACTCTACGATCTGAGAAAAAGGGAAAGCTTGCTCAGCTACTCAGTTCTTTTGAATAAGTGCTTAACTGCAACTGAGTAGCCTCAATCACAACTCAACTATCATCAATCTACTGAAGTAAGAAGTTCCAAGTCAGAAGGACTTGAAGAGTTCTAAGTAAACTGTGAAGAGCCAAGTTTGCTGGACTTGAAGAGTTCAAAAGTGAACTTAGAAGTGCCTAGACTGCTAGTCTAGAAGGAATCTATGAGATTCAGGAAGTGTACAAGACATCCTTAGTGGATTTCCTACTCAAGGAGTAGAAGAGTGGACTAGGAGCTTTGAGTGCTCCGAACCACTTAAAAACAACTGTGTCTTTATAACTGCTATAACTGCTCTAATTGCAATAATTGCCTTTCCCTCTTTAATCTACTATCTAAAAGGGATTTCTAAGAATCAATAGTTCCGCTGTGCTTAAAAGATTTATCAAAACAGTTTTTAAACAAAGAAAAGTTTTTAATATCTATTCAACCCCTCCCCCCTTCTAGATAACTATTGTGCTTTCGGGAACTAACAACATGTATTCACGTCATTTATACATAGTTAGTATATTTTACACTTGAAACTCATTTAAAAACATGTTTGGATAACTTATATTATATCTAACTAGATGAGTGCACATATAGGTTATGTTTAGTGACATAAGGAGTACTACTATACATGTTCCAAAGTTCAGAATGTAAACAACATCATGCTTGCAAATATTAGTTTCAAAGCTTTCAAATTTTCTTTAAAAGTCATTCTAACTCAAAGCTAAATCAAGCAAATCAACCTTAAACTACCTTTCATGCTCATTTGTTCACATAACTCAGCAATATGCATATGTTAAAAAGTCAGAACTTAGATATTATAAGTTCCATCGAAGTTCATTTTTAAAACTCTAGTTTCTTTTAAAAAAACAACTCATGGTATGAAAAGGGACTCTAGACCACATGTCATACCTATTTTCATGCATAACTATGTCAAAATAACATGTTAGAAGTATCAGATTATAACAGAAGTCAGAATCCTTTCCTGGTGCACGGTGTAACTGCGCCGTGTTGAACTGTATGAGGGGCACATATGTGCCCTTCCTTAGCAGTTCTAGGAATGGCTCTGCTTCTGCATAATCCAGAACCCATACACAAAAATTCTTCATAAATCAGCCACATTGTTTCCATACATGCATATAAACTTAACTAACATGGTGACAACAACTTACAAACCAATTCATAGTTCAATTTAACAAGTAATTCATGATAATTCCAAGAATTTCTCAAATTTACAAAATTATACATTCTTGCATTATAACAACATAATCATCATGCTACCACCATTATACACTTGATTTATGATTACAAAAATGTAGAGTAATTAGAATTAAGTACCTTTGATGATTTTAGGATATTACTTCTCCTTCTTACTAAAAAAATCAAAATTAAGAGCTCCTTTGGAGTTTTCTCCTATCACTGTCTCTCTCAATCTCACTAGCTCTCTCTATTTTCCAAAATTATAACTTAGTAGATTAGTAACTGGATCATGGAAGAGGGGAGATCCAATTTATAGAGAATCTATTGTCCAATTAATGGACTTTGCCCAAGAAACCAAACCAACGTGAATTAGCAGAATCCATTGGTTAAGGAAGATTTGGTGGAAAGAAGTTAACTATTCCCTCTCCTTTATTCTTCAGCTCATCATAACAGTTATGCATAGTAAAAGAGTGTAGGATAGGCCAATGGCCTAATCTCGACAATTAAATGAAATGGACATTGATTTTGGGACACTCTAATGCCCTTTTATTTACCAATAAAATGGGTCCTTTGTTACTAAGGTCAACTCCCTTTTGGTCTTATAAGTGTATTTATAATGAGTTACTATTATTGCCTTGTGATAAGTTAGGGTCACATATACATTTAATCATATAATCCATGTACATTGGGTTAGTCCCAATAATATTAGGTTAAAATATAATTCAGTTGGGTACTAACAACCCATTATTTCCCATAAACTTTATTATTTCAATTACACATCAACATCGATATTAAATATCAAATATTTATTTAATTAAATTCAATATTTCTCCCACAATTTAAAGTATAATTATTTAATTTACTCACCATGCATTATAATGCCACACAAGGCTCCTTTATACAACTCAAACTTACTTTTACCATATATTTTTATATAATGTCTAGTCAAACGAAATATAAATAATTTTTTCAAGGATCGTCACCGCACAAGTAATTGCTCTGGGTTTATCTTTTCTTAGGAGTGGCGCAATTTGTGCCACCCTGGGACAATTTTAAACCAGACTTTGCATCAGCAGAGATCCAGACCATATAACTTATGTAATTTCACATAATACATAATTAATCTAAATTAATAATAACAACTAGTTTGTCACCTTCTTTAATCATTCCTTCATTAATCTAATTAAATTATTACTTAGTCCATCATTATGCCACACTAGGTATATAACATATGTTTAAAATAAATTTTATTAACATTTCCAATATATTACTTATCCATCATATATCTAATTCAATTCAAATTGAATTATCACATCTCAAGACACATATAAATACATATATGTAATTCAATACAATATTCAAACAATTCATTTTCCAATATTAATCTTATTTATAAAATTCAAGGGTATTACATCCTCCTCCCTTATAAAAATTACTTCCTTGAAATTGGTACAAGGTTACACAAATAGATGGGGATAGTCCCTCTTCATCTTTGAAAGTCGTATGCACATAAGCCAATCATGTTTGATGATAAAGCATATACTTTGTAACAATCTTATTCATTTATTAATAAAAAGTATTAATTTATTAAAGGCTTTTAATTATCTACATTATGCTGTTTTATAATATGTGATAAACCCATAGTTTTAAGAAATGCTTTTAGAATAATGATGATGATCATTCTAATGAGATCTAAATTCTTAGAAAACTTAAAAATAAAATAGTTCCCAATCGTTAGATTACTAAATTGGGGATTAGTAAATTCGGATAGATTGATACATACATTGCTTGCTCATTGGATGAGGATGATTGATCTCATGATTATTTGTGTGGAGACACTAAAACAAGTATGTAGGTGCTTATTAGAGAATAAGTCCATTGAACGTGGCTCGCTAAGGAATACCTAATGGAGTTTTACTTGCCTGCCAATAGGAATTCCTGTAGTGATAGTAGTACAAGTGATCCTTGGACTTGAGATCATCACAGTATCTTGTGTATGATGAGTTATACTTTGACTTATTCCTTAAGACCCTTAGGGTATATCAAAGGGTATGCTTGGGTATAATAAGTTATACATGGAGATAATGTATGATCAATAAAGAATCTACCGCTTTTAGTAAAAGAAGAGAAATGTCCTATGTGATTCGATAAATGACAACCTAGTAGTCCTTGGTTAAGGCAGAATGAAATTAGAAAGGAGTTTCTAATTTGCATTATTTGGAGTTGTGCATTTAAGAATCGAAATACATATAATTAAATAAAATAAGACTTGATAGTAATTCCATGTCTTATATTTAATTGGGACATTGCATGGTGGAAGGATTGAATTGTATGGTAACTATTTACTCAAAGGTTCTTTTATGATTAATGTTAAAATATATATTATCTGGAAAGTCGTTAATCGCTAGGGAGGCTTATCCCTATTGTAGAATAAATATCATTTATTTAAATAAATTAATAGTTTAATTTATTTATTTAAATAAGATTAGAATTGTTCTAATTGATTTATTCATAATCGGTTTAATATGGAGAACCTAAAGGGTCACACCATAAAAGGAATAATAATTATTTAAGAAATTAATGGCATAATCATAATAATATATTAAGTGTATTTAATTTAATCTATGGTGATAGAATAAATTAAATAGCTTAATATTTATTATTTAATATTTTGAAATATTAAATATATAAATTAATAAGAGAAGTCTTATTAATATTATTACAATTATTATAATTTTAATTTCTAAAGAGTTGAAACTTAATTAATAAAAGTACTCTCATATATCCTAATAAAATTAGGAGGCTAATTAATTAAAAGATTTTAATTAATTATTCCTAATAAGATTGGGAGCATAATTAATTAAAGGAGTTTAATTAATAAAAATAAAACACAATTCCTTAATTGTTAAGGAGGGTTGTCTACATCTATAAAGAAGATGAGTCTTATTATGGGTGGGGGTAGTTGACACTTTCACAAAAATACGTGAATACGTAACTCTAATAATTGGGAGAGTACACCTTTTTCTATGAGAGATAGAAAAATTAGGATTTTGCCAAATGCCCATCTTGTTGAATCTTTTTTCTTCCTTGGTGGATCACCTCTAGAGGCCAAACACTTGGGTGGCTAACATTGTTCAAGTTGAACGCCAAACCCGGTGGATTCAAGTTGAACGCGAGAGGATTTGGAGGTGAACTTGTACCTGAGGAAGCTCGAATCTTCAAGGGTATAATTCTTGTTCTTTATCTTTTCGTTTAATTAATAATTGTGCATAAAGGATGATCCAGATATATGGTTTGTGAAATTTCAAAACTCTAATTTTCTATACTTCTGCTTATTTTGTGCAATTTGATTACGTACATGAATATTATAAACCTAACAGTGGTATCAGAGCCAAACCTTTATGCAAATTATTAATTGTTTTAATTTGATATGTATATTGATATGTGTTTAAAACAATTTAATTGGGCATAATTTATTGTATGAAATTATTATTTTTTGAAGAAAAAAACGCAAAATTCGTGATGATTTCGTTAATCCTGTAACTTCGGTTTATTATAATGTTGTATATATATCATGTTGCTTGAAAAACTTGGTTAATAGTATATATACATATATTACTTAATGTACTTGGTTAATAGTAATAAATAACTTTCTTTGCACAATCATAAAGTAATCATATATATATATATATATATATATATATATATATATATATATATATATATATATATATAATTTGATCAAGATCAAGTCAGACTCCCTTGACCGATCAAATCTGCATGCATATGTTTTGTTATATGTATCCAAATCACACCCAAAATATTATATTATGTAAAAATTCAAGTTCCATAATTTTTTTTTTAGTTGTTTAAAAAAAAGCAAAAAAAAAAGTCCGGATTTTAAGCCTGTCCGGGCTCCCGGATAGGATCCGGCCTCTATATATATAATTAACCATGCTGATTCACGTGAATGGTAAGGAATCTTCAATGGGAAACACGATGTCTATATATATATATATATATAATAATATTCTTAATAATTTTATAATTAAAATAAAAAGTTTATTTTAATTTTAAATTTAGATTTCATGCTAACTAATTAGAGTTGGAATTGGATTCCATAATAACTAATTGGAGTTGAAATTGGATTACACATTTCCTTAAATAAAGGAGTTTATTTAGATATGGAATAAGATTTCATATTATTCAAAATAAAGGAGTTTATTTGTGAATAGGAAAGAAAATCTGTGTTTCCTTAAATAAAGGAGTTTATTTAGATATCTAATAAGATTTCATATTATCTAAAATAAAAGAGTTTATTTTAACTTGGAATTGGATTCTATAATTAATTAAAATAAATGAGTTTATTTTGATTAAAGAATTTGATTAAAATATAATAGTTTATTTTATTCAAAATTGGATAAATTAAAATAAAAGAGGTTTATTTTGATTTAAATTTGGATTAAAATAAAGGAGTTTGTTTTGATTCAAAATTAAATTTTATGCTAACTAAATTTGCCCATTAAATGATATCAATATATATATTGAATGTTTATTATTCATAAGATAAATTTATTTATTGATGCATATGTAGATGTGTATGATAATAAATGAGATTGATTATGGACTATTGACCAATGTGATTGAATTTTATTTTAGTTGGATGCATGAATGTATGAGTTTTATTAAATGGGGTCTGCGTACCTCATCTTCTCTAATTTTTTTAATGTAAATTCTGTCTCCCTCCTATGTACTTCCCCTTGACTGCTGATCAAGGTTTCTATTTATTTTAAAATAGTTTTGTAATAGGAATAGTTAGAATTAATTTTGAAGAATTGGAGATCAAGGAGCAAGGAGCGCTTGAAGACCCGTTTGTAATGGAACCCGGGTTTAAATGTAATAGTTATATTTAAATATTAATTCTTGCACCCCCTAGGGTTTGACCTTTTGGTTCACTTGGTGGCTCTAGTGAACCAAACTAGAATAAAAGTCCATAATCAATCCGAGTAGAATATAGTATTCTATATGTGCATGCTTATACTATATATATATATATATATATATATATATATATATATATATATATATATATATATATATATATATATGCAAACATGTTTCGCATGTTAATTAATATACGCCGCGTTTTTTATATATATATATGCATGCTGCTAAACAAGATGAGACAAATTAATAACAAACCCCTCAAAGATTTTATATTAAGTCCTAAGAGTTTAAAGATATTTGGAATATCGAACGTCGCCTTCTAGCATGATAAAAAATAATAGAGTATCAATTAATTATTATAAGTTTGTTGTGTCACCACAAGGCTTATCTTAATTCTTTGAGATGTTAATTTTATCACATTTGATGCTTATAAAGAAAATTGAACAATGTTGTTTTGTTGTATCACCACAAGGACAATATTTTTCTTTTTTGAATATATGGAGTGCTTAGTTAGACTTAACTTGGATAATTTTGATTCGAATGTGTCACCACTTGATCAAAATAATCTAAGAGGCAAAATAAAAGCAGTTGCATAGTTGATGTAATTGACTAGAGTTGTCTACCTATTTATTTATATATAGTTTGTTGTGTCACCGCAAGGCTATATACATTTGAAATGGGATCCTTATTCTCACTAGCAAATCTTTAATTAGATTTTGCCGAACTATATAAATGAGGGTAATATAGTTTGATGAAAATAGTGGAAGATAACAATTTAAAATAAGACCTAAATTATTTTGATAATTAATAAAAGAATGAACAATTTGGTTAAGATTTTATTTATAATTTAAAATATTTATTAAATTAAATTTAAATAAAATATTTATTGATGAAGTTTTATTAACGTTTGTTTTGTAATTTAAAATATTTCTTAAATTAAATAAGTATTCTATTTATGTGGTTGTTATTAGTAGATATGTGTGAATTAAATATTTATTAGATAACACTCTAATAAATATTTTATTGATGTGATTGTTGTTATTAAATATTTATGAATTAAATTTATTAGATAATATTCTAAATTAATTTAATTTATAATTTAGAGAGTTGTAATATAACATGAGATGTTATATTGTTGTTTTAATTTAATAATTTAAAATGGTATGTTAAATTATTAAATAAAATTATAATGAAATTATAATTTTGTGATATTTATTTAAGTGGAATTTATTTAAAATTTAGTATGTAGTATAGTTTATTTAATTAATGTTGGATATGGAAATCCAAATAAATAATATGTGATTATAAATTATAAACTAAATTGATTTATTAAAATAAATTAAAGGAGTTTAATTTAGTTTTTACCCAAACAAGGCTTAAAATATTAAGTCTTTATTTTAAAGACTTTTTGCCAAACAAAGCCTTATGGCTTTTGAATTTTTAAATTTTGAATTATAAATAAAATTAATTAATAAAAATAAATAAATATATAATAAATAATATTTATAACTTATAACTTATTATTAATTATTATAACGTATTAAGTTTTATTAGTTTTGTTAGGTGTTTATTGCATTATTTTCAAGTTTTATTATACGTAAAAATCATTTGGCCTAAGTCTAAGAAAGAAAGAAAGATGAAGATTTAGGAGAAAAGTTGAGAGAGATAAAGAGAAGATTGAGAGATTTTTTTGTTTCCGAGAAATTATCAAGTGTTTTAGCAAGGATTGTCAAGCAAATTAAAGGTATTTCTTTACATATATAATTATATATATATATATATATATATATATATATATATATATATATATATAAGTTTTACTAAAATTCTTCTATTCTCGTGAATTTAAAATTTTAATTTTGTTATATAAACTGATTAAAGGTGATTGTATGTGTTTATGATGATTAGAACCATGTTTTAGACATGAATTGTTATGCTAATTACGATTAAAAAGGAAGAAAAATAATCACAGTATATATTTTATATATGGCTTGTGAAAAGTACCAATTTTAGTGGTCAATTTGTATGATAATCTATAAATTGAGTCTTGATTATGCTAATTCGTTAAAAAACGAAGAGAACGTAGTTTGAATGAAGTGATTTGGAACAAGAATTGTGATCACAAAGTGATGATGATTTCTATAAAGGATGTCAAAATGGAGTTTTTATATGAAAACATGAAATTTAAGGAATTAAATTAGTTAAAATGATTGTTAAATTGTTCTAAGTTGATGAATATGTGAGGAAACATGTTTGTGATAGTTTTATATCAATTGTTTGTGTTAATTTCATTGTTTTGTGGGTGAAATTGGTGTTAGTTGGGCTAAAAAGCCATCGCTCATCATTTTCATTTCTGTTGTCTTGTTGTTACAAGTTAAGTAAGGCGTTAGGCAGTGCCTGCAAGCCACGCAATTGCCAGGCTTGTGTATGGCCAGGCAATGCGCATGGCGTACCATACATACCCTCGATTTGGGACAATGATGCTTCGCTAACTAACTGCAGCACTGGGATATTGATATAACTTGGTCTAATGATGTGTTAATGTAATAAACATGGAATATGGAGGTTAAAATGTAACCGTGTCATGTCATTGATAATTTCAAAGTTGTAAAGGATTAGTAAGTTAAGACGCGTTATATGTTTAATGTGTACAAATGAATAGTGAATAAGTCTTGTGATGTTAACACTTGTGATTTCTAAAATGAACACTAAGATATGGAAGGTGATTAATATAAAACCAATGAGTCTTGGGAAGACTTAAACACTTGATTAAACTTCAAGTTCGATTAAGGAGAAATGTAGTATTGATTAATAAGAGTTGAAAATGTGATTTGGATGCTAAAAGTCTTATATATGTGTTAGTGAGTTTTCGATTCGTGTTATGTGGTTTAATAATATGGTTAGACCTTAAACTAAAGGTTATAACTTAACTAAGATGAGAAATGAATCTATGAGGTTAATGTATGTATCTAATTGATGTGATAATCCTAATGGTATGTGTAGGACATTGAGATGCGTGAGTTGTAATTGTATAGCTTACACAAGAGGCAAGTTCCCTAACCTTTGCTACTTTATTATTCAGCAAGGTTACTTTTCACTGTCATGATATACTTTTGCAAGTTCTCTATTTCTAATCTCTTGTTTAACAATTTATTGTTATGCAAGTTCTTTAACCCTCATTTACTGTTGAGAAAGTTAATTAATCTTTATTTCTTTATTCCAAACGAGATTACTTTGGTTATTCAAAGTCTGTAATTTTGTTGTAAGAAATGTGTTTATTCAGCTACTAATAACAGTTGTTTGATCTTCGTTCTCCAATGTCATTGTACTATCTTACATTATTGTACCGAACTCTAAGTTACCTAGCGATTCTTTACCAATTCAACTAATCCTTAGTTGATGAATGTTCTAAACTCTAAATTACCCTTGAAGTCAACCCAAACCAATCTTCATTTTTTTGCTTATGTATTCACACAATTTTGAAAGTATGTTGTCAATGATAATATTTGTTCAATTTAGAAATTGTTAATACTCTAGCTTTTATTGATTCATCGAAATACCTTGTTCATGAAGATATTATAATCCAACTCTTGAATAGTTATTGGTCTCTATATGATTCAACCAATACTTGGTTGATGAGCATTCTAAAGATCTAGAATTCCTTTGAAGTTAATTCCCAACCAAACTTCCTTTGGTTCGAAACCTGATAATCTAAGCTGAGATGAACAACCCTATATTAGGGGATTATTTTAGAGCTACGCAATAGCGTTAAAATGTTTGCGCAATACATAGTACAAAGGGCTGATCACCTGGAGTACGGATGATGGTCCATATAGTCGTTTAGACTGTTAAAGGTTATAGTAGAAACACCTGTTAACCTAGGACATAGATGATGATTATAGTCTTTTAGACTGTTAAAGGTTAAAGTAGAAATACTTGAAAACCTAGAGTATAGTTCGTGGTCTTGTGACCCTCAGTGTATTCTTTGATGTTGATATCTATTGTTAACTTAAACGCTCATTATTCCTTTGAACTCGTAGCTTTTTGAATTAAAGTTTATTGTTCCGTAAGAGAATATTTTACCATTGAAAGCTCGCTTAATTGTCATTCATAAAATGTTATTGTATATTATCCTTCTTCTTGTGGGCAATTGTTTGCTCACTCTTGCAAAAACAATGCGATGAAGTTAAGAAGTTTGAAGAGCTTTCTACAAGCAAGGGCAAGGACAAAGTGCTTGATTAGACGACAACGTTTAATTTATCTTTTATTTATGAAGCTTATGTAATAGATTTAATTATGATCATGTTTTAATTTTCCGCTGATGATTGTAATAAAGGTTAGATGACCTGGGATTTATTTTAGATTATGTAACCCTTTAATGGGAGATTGATTGTTTAAACTTTTGAGTTTAATTATATCCTTTGTTTATGGGTAGTTAGTTATGATTTAATTGGACAGTGAACACCAAATCTGTGGGATTGAGGTGCCCGGATTTGGGGGTGTCACAAGTTGGTATCAAAGCTTTAGGTTATGAACCTTAGGTGGGGAAACCTTAGGCTATAACCTTCTAGGAGATCGAAAACATAGAGGTGATAAACTCTTATCGAGTTCTAAGGAATGAATTGAGGAAAAATTCATTGAAGATAAAATGATAAAAGACTTTATATGTTATGTGTTAATGACTTATGTGCTCGTGAGTACTTAGGAGTAGCAGTATTATACATACATTTTACAAGTTGTAGACCTTGGGTATAGGCTTATTTGAACAACAAGATGAATGATGATAAAGGTGAAGGATGAGTAGGAGGAGGGGGGTATTTTCTCAAATGAGGTGTATGGTCATAACATTGAGTTCTAAAAGAAGGTCGAGAAATTAGAAGGTCTAGCCAGAAAAGCACTAAGCCAATGTTAAGCGTAAGAAGATGTCGTGACTCAAGACCTCACTTGCACAACTTGCGTATGTAGAGCGGATATTAGCTCACCGTAATATTAAAGAGGATAGTTATTAGCTAGGAATGAGATTGCGCAGGAATGACTGGGGAAAGAAGTCAGAAAAGCGTCAAGCGAGAGTCAAGGCGCATGGGTGAAGGCTTCTAAACGCATAAATCGTGTTGAAGACAAGTTGAAGAAGGCCAAGAAAATGATGGAACTTAGAATTTAGTATTTTTTTTTCTGTATAGGTTGAGATTTATCCTTGGTATGTGATGGATCGTCAATGATTCGTATCATGGAGCAAGAGCGCAATAAGGTTGTACAATGTGGAATGTTCTTGTAGATTGCAAGAAAAACATTAAGATTATAGATAAATCACGATGAATATTAATAAAATGTATATCCTGACTTTTGAAATAAATAGTGGGATATGATGAAGTAATCCTAGAATTTTATTATTACAGATAAATAATATAAATAGCAAATGAGGCTATTTTGTTGTGTGTTGTGTAATAAATGAATAAAGTATTATTGTTTATTAAGATATATTATGTGTTGTTTAAAAGTGGTTGAGATAAGTTTGAAAATTTTAATGTGAGAATGAACGATGATCTAATAGTTTAAGTTTTAAAATGAAAGAGATGCCTCCTAGAAGAAGACAACAACGTCAACAGAGCCCCAAGGAATATGCATACAATAGGAAGCTAACGTAAATCCAAAGGCCACAATTGGTGAATTTTTTGGTGGGAGCACCGCAAATCAACTGAATTTCGGCTATATAATCAAATCTCGATGTTCCAACCAAATTCATTTACAATGTTGGAAAGAACGATTGATGTAGATGGGGAAGGTAATATGCGCTGGCATATAATCAAGAGCAGAGGGGAAAGAAGAGTGAAGATGATAAGGTGGGTGATAGTCATACCGGTAACGCTTGGAAAAGAAAGTGGGACAATAATATTAACGCTGAAAATCAGCAAGGGAATGAAAAGAAGAAGGTGGAGGCATGTAACAACTGCGGAAAAAAATATGTAGATGTTTGTTTGAAGGGAAAAAGGGTGTGCTTTAATTGTGGCTCGAAGGGTCACATTGCACCAAAATGTTCAAGACCGAGGAAGGGAGCTTGCTTCACGTGTGGATCGAAGGAACACTTGGCTCGAGGTTGCCCAAAGAAAGCGGTAGGAAAAGAAAGTGGAAGAAAAGGGGGCAGTGGCAAACTGGTTATTGTAGAATAAGCTCCGCTGAGTCGACCAACCGAACAATCAACCAACACGATGATGTAGGGCGCAATGCAAGGTATGGTTCCAATCAGTTATCTATACGACTGCGTGTTATTGAATTTAAATGCCACTTGTTAGTTTATGCCTGATGAATTCATTTAGAAACTAGATTCGATTCGGGAAGAGTAAGATTATTCCTTAAATATAGAAAGTGTGAATAATGATTCCTTTTAAGTTGATGTGTAGAATTTCCGTATTGGTATTAAAGGCCACGTGATGTCAATGGATTTATTTCCAATTTGATTTGTGAAACTCTGAGATTGTGAAACCATGTGGTGATAAGTCATTGTCAAAGAAAGTGCATATACCTTAAGACTCTGAGGAAGTCAAAGGTAGTATTTTATTCTTTTAGTTGAAAGACGCGTCATGACGGTGGAGAGTTATCTATCGATGTTGTAAATCAAGAAGTTATTAAGAAAATATTGTGTGGAATACGTGAAGTTTAAGATAACCACTTCATTAATTAAATTGACGAGAAAAAATCGGGGAATTTATATGGGCGTAAATTATGAAGTGAATTTTCAAAAATTGAAGAAGAATTTAGTATGGCATCTATGTTGTCTCTACCGGATAGTATAAGAAACTTTGGGTTGTATAGTGACGCATCATACCATATACTAGGTTGTGGGCTTAGGCAGGACGATAGGGTCATTTCATATGCATCGTGTTAGTTAAAATTTTTATGTGAAAGGATATCTGACTCACGATTCGGAACTAGAGCTAATAGTGGTTGCCCTGAGGATTTAACGATATTATTTTTGGGTAGTGGTGTGAGATATAAACAGACCATAAGTGTCTAAAGTATATCCTCTCACAGCGATATTTAAGCATGCGTTGAAGTGATAGTTGGAGTTGATCAAGGATTGTGAATGCGAAATCCTAAACAAATGTGGTTGTCGACGTCTTAAGAAAATGGTAGTAGTTATTTTTGTTAACTGTGCAAAATGGGTTCATAATAGAAATGACTAATTTGTGGTAGGAGGTAAGATATATGAAAAGTTAGAGAGAGGCTTTCGGATGGAAAACCGTACAACTTTGTTGGATAGAGTAAAGGAAGAGTAGCTCCATGATGAAGGTGTCAAATTCATAATCGATACTGAAGGATAGTTGAAAATAGAAGGAAGAAACTAGGTTTCGCTAATATTAGGAATTGAAGATGAAGTTTTGCATAAAATTTATATATTGAATCAACTAGGGAGCACGAAAATATATATTTCCTTCGATAATACTATTGGTGGTAAGATATGGTGATAGATTTTATGGTATGTCAAAGTTAGTAAATTACCTATCGATCAGTGTGCGAAGTTATATGTTAAAGAAATTGTTTCAAGGCACGGTGTTTCAGTATCAATTATGTCGAACCAAGATTCACGATTTACATCGGATTTTCAGAAAGGTTTACAAGAACGTGTGGAACGCAATTAGAAATAAGTATGTCATATCGTTTGCAAATCGATTCCCAAACTAAGATGAAATCTAGACATCGGAGGGCGTGCTAAGCGCACAAGAAGTTTTGATAATGTCATACGAGGAATCCACATTGAGCAAGTTATGGGCAAGTTAAAAATAATTTAAGAGTAAGGTAATGTTAGGTGGGATTTCAATTGAGGACTCATGTGGTGACTAAGTTGTACAAACCTTTGTATGGGCAGAGGTTTTGTGCATATACTTGGTTTATCACATTGATAATCATTGGAATATCGGTATCGCGCTATCCATGTATATGTGGTGGAAAGGTGATTCTTTTCTCATGTATATATTTTGTAGTTAGAGGATTATTAAGATTAGGTTTGGTTCTTAAAACTAAAGCATATGGTAAATTCATGACTCATAATCATATGGTATGTTTTGAACCCTCAAATGAAATGGACGCCTATGGTCCGACTAGGATAAGTTCCTAAACTCATATGATTGTGGCAAGTTCTCTAATTTCCAAAGTGTAGTAAGTTTGATGAACCATATTGGGTATAAATCGGTTATAGTATAGAAAGCATTGATGAAGTTGAAAAGATGGTTTTGAGGTAGCCTTTACCTCTATAGTTAGAGCGCATTTGCAATGTTTTTTTTTATGTTTCGGTGATATAATCGAACAAGCTCGACTGCAATCATGTGATCAAGTGTGAACCGTTATGGTTGTCCTACTAGGAAATTCCTATCCAGATAGTCGACAGAAAAGAACAAATGCTCAGGGATAAGGTGATACCTTTGTGAAGGTGATATGGAAGAACCACAACGTCGAAGATGCTACGTGGGAACTCAAAACTTAAATGATGAAGAATTACCCTGAGTTATTTGTTTAGTCCGTGTCTTTGATTTTGGGGACAAAATCTTTGTAAGAAGGGAAGAATGTGACGATTTGATTGTTTGAGTTATGAATCTAGGGACAGAATCCTTGTAAGGAGGGAAGGATGTAACAATCCAAGATTTTATTTGTAATTTAAAATATTTATTAAATTAAATAAATATTTTATTGACGAAGTTGTTATTTTGTAATTTACAATATTTCTTAAATTAAATAAGTATTCTATTTATGTGGTTGTTATTAGTAGATATGTGTGAATTAAATTTTATTAGATAACACTCTAATAAATATTTTATTGATGTGATTGTTGTTATTAAATATTTATGAATTAAATTTATTAGATAATATTCTAAATTAATTTAATTTATAATTTAGAGAGTTATAATATAACATGAGATGTTATATTGTTGTTTTAATTTAATAATTTAAAATGGTATGTTAAATTATTAAATAAAATTATAATGAAATTATAATTTTGTGATATTTTTTTAAGTGGAATATTTATTTAAAATATAGTATGTTGTAATTAGTTTATTTAATTAATGTTGGATATGGAAATCCAAATAAATAATATGTGATTATAAATTATAAACCTAATTGTTTTATTAAAATAAATTAAAGGAGTTTAATTTAGTTTTTGTCAAACAAGGTTTAAAATATTAAGTCTTTATTTTAAAGAATTTTGCCAAACAAAAGCCTTATGGCTTTTGGATTTTTAATTTTTAATTAAAAAATAAAATAAATAAAATAAATAAATAATAATATATATTATAACCTATAACATTTAATTTGTAATTCTATATATAATAATTAAGTATATCGTATTAAGTTTATTAGTTTTGTTTTTTTTACGCTACGATTATCAATTGGCTTTAGTTACAAAGAAGAAAGAAGATTGAATTTCAAGAAAAGAAAGAAAAGTTGAGAGAGAATAGAGAGAGATATTGAGAGAATTTCTGTGTTTTCAAGAAATTATCGTGGTTATCAAGGATTATCAAGCAAATTAAAGGTATTTTTTTATATTCTTAATATATATATATATATATATATATATATATATATATATATATATATATATATGTTTTACTAAGATAACTTCTTATATTCTGTGAATTCAAAATTTTTTTGTTTGTTGTTATATAACCTGATTAAAGGTGATTGTATATAATTATGATGATTAGAGTATGTAGTTTAGACATGAATTTTATGCTAATTTTGATTAAAAAGAAGAAAAATATTCTTAGTATATATTTCTATATGTGGCTTGTGAAAAGTACCAATTTTGATGGTTAATTTGTATGTGATAATCTATAAATTGAGTCTTGATTATGCTAGTTCATTAAAAAACGAAGATAACGTAGTTTGAATAAAGTGATTTGAACATAAATTGTGATCACAAAGATGATTTCTATGAAGGATGTCAAAAATGGAGTTTTTATGTAAAAACATGAAATTTAAGAAATTACATTAGTTAAAATGGTAGTTAAATTGTTCTATGTTGATGAATATTTGAGGAAACATGTTTGTAATAGTTTTATATCAATTGTTTGTGTTAATTTCACTGCTTTGTGGGTGAAATTGATGTTAGTTGGGCTAAAAGCAGCATCGCTCATTGTTGTTTCTCTTGTTCGTCTCAGGCACTAAAATAAGTAATTGCTACAAGGGTGCTAAGGCTGTCCAAAAACAAGCAAGCCTAGCATTGCCTTGGCCCCAGTGCTTGTGTATGGTGCAAGTCATATACCCCGATTTGAGACAAAGGGACTTCGCTCATCACCGCAGACTCTGGATATTTATATAACTTGGTCTAATGATGTGTTAATGTAATAAACATGAAATATGGAGGTTAAAAATAGTAACAGTGTCATATCATTGATAATTTCAAAGTTTTAAAGGATTAGTAAGTTACTGACGCTATTATGACTTAATGTATATAATGAATAGTGAATAAGTCTTGTGATGTTAACACTTGTGATTTCAAAAATGAACACTAAGATATGGAAGGTGATTAATATAAAACCAATGAGTCTTAGGAAGACTTAAACAGTTGATAGGACTTCACGTTTGATTAAGGAGAAATGTAGTATTGATTAATAAGAGTTGAAAATGTGATTTGGATGCTAAAAGTCTTATGTATGTGTTAGTGAGTTTTCGATTCATGTTATGTGATTTAGTAATATGGTTAGACCTTAAACTAAAGGTTATAACTTAACTAAGATGAGAATTGAATTTATAAGGTTAATGTATGTAGCTAATTGATGTGATAATCCTAATGATATGTGTAGGACATTGAGTACGTGAGTTGTAATTGTATAGCTTATGCAAGAGGCAAGTTCCCAAACCTTTGCTACTTTATTATTCAAAGAAGGTTACTTTTCACTATCATGATATACTTTTGCAAGTTCTCTATTTCTAATCTCTTGTTGAGCAATTTATTGTTATGCAAGTTCTTTAACTTTCATTTACTGTTGAACAAGTTAATTAATCTTTATTTCTTTATTCCAATCGAGATTACTGTGGTTCTTCAAAGTTTGTAATTTGGTTGTAAGAAATGTGTTTATTCAGCTACTAATAACTGTTGTTTTATCTTCGTTCTCCAATGTCTTTGTACTATCTTACATTATTGTACCGAACTCTAAGTTGCGTAGCGATTCTTTACCAATTCAACTAATCCTTAGTTGATGAATGTTCTAAACTCTAAATTACCCTTGAAGTTAACCCAAACCAAACTTCCTTTTTTTTGCTTATGTACTCACACAATTTTGAAAGCATGTTGTCAATGATAACATTTGTTCAATTTAGAAATTGATAATACTCTAGCTTTTATTGATTCATCGAAATACCTTGTTCATGAAGATATTATAATCCAACTCTTGAATAGTTATTGGTCTCTATTTGGTTCAACCAGTACTTGGTTGATGAGCATTCTAAAGATCTAGAATTTCTTTGAAGTTAATTCCCAACCAAACTTCCTTTGGTATGAAGGCTAAGGATAATTTATTTTGCATTATCTTAGTCATCATCTTATATTAAATTGTCTAACCTAGTTAAGTATTAGACATTACATTATAGCCTTAGTATTATCATTATACTTTGATAATCTTTTTATCATGTCATAACTTATACTTATAAGTTTCCCTTTTATATGTTATCTTAGTAAATTAGATAACATCTTAGTAAACCAAATACCATTTCAAGAAGTGGGATTTCATTTCAAATCCTCGAAATCACTATTTCAAAGAGAATCAAAATCGATTAGCGATCAATTCAATTTCACAGAAATTCAATTCACTATTCTTTTTTACGAAAATACCAAATCAACTTATTATTTTGCTTTCCTTTGTCCAAACAAATATACATATATTTCATACACAAAAAGTATTTTTCCATAATTTGTCAAATTCCTTTGGTATTTTTCAAAAATCAATTTCTACTTAATTCCTTAAGAAATTAGCTACCTCGTGCTTAACTGCAGAAATTCCCATCTCTTGACACAATCTTTTATGTGTTAACGTGAGCCTCCAGTTTAAATTTCTTGGCCAACGGAGTTATAGAACTCTGGTTATAGCATTTTTTGTAGGAAAATCACAAAAATTGAAATGGTCATAACTTGATCATTTTAAGTCAGAATGAGCTCATTTTTGGACAGTAGGTACTTTGTACCATATATTTTCATGTCCCAAAAGGCCGAAATTTATTTCACAAACTAAGTGGTCAAAATAGTCCCTACAATTTCTTGGGCAGTTTGTTTTCAAAATTTTCGGCCTTTACCCACTTTGCTAAAATTAATCCGTACGGAAATATACAACTCCAATTAACAATCCGTCAATTTTTTTGTATTCGTATCTTTCCGATCTATGATTTTCATCTATCACAATCCATATTTGGACATGTTAAGCTCCCTGAAATTAGCCCGGAAGTGGCTGATCAAATAGTGGTTCTAATAGTTTTCTTAGCTTTGAGTAGTTTGGGATAAATTCCATAACTTACTCATTTTTCAACCTAATTGAGTGATTCCAAAAGGAGTTTTATCCTTAATAAATAGATCTAGCATCCCAAGAAATAAATCACAAATATCCATCATAGATTTCAAAAATCAAAAGCTAGATCACACTTTCAAGTTTAAGCTTTCCGGAAAAATTCTATTTTCTTACCTTTTTCCCAAATCTTTACATATAAACTCATGTAAATCCGTAACTCAAACCAATAAAATTCTAGATCTAACATTTATAAATGGATCTAGCCACATAAAACTTAAACTCCAAAGATCCATCATAAAAATATAAATAACATACAAGTTAAAGTTTTAGAAATCAAGTATAGAATTTACCTTGTTTTTATTTTCTTCCTTCTTCCTCTTCCTCTTCTTTTTCTTTTCTACCATGGAGATTCTTCTATCCTTTTTCCCATGAAGGGTTGCCGCCCCCTCCCACTTTCTCTCTTTATATTTACTTTAGAGAGAAAAAAATAAGAGCACCCATGAATTACCAAGTTTTCTAGCAAAATTAAAGTGATTAGATAACATAT
Source organism: Panax ginseng (assembly GCA_020205605.1). NCBI lineage: Eukaryota > Viridiplantae > Streptophyta > Magnoliopsida > Apiales > Araliaceae > Panax > Panax ginseng. Next base: position 98,250,951 of record CM035128.1, on the reverse strand, counting down.
CATATCTATCCATATCTTGCTTTTCTCTCTCTCATAGATTATGTTGTTGCTTGCACTTTATGCTTAATGTGTTGGTTAAATAAAAATTGGACACTTGTTGGAAGTTCTTCACCTACTAAAGTGGTGCAATTATTACATTCATCTCCCTTTCTCTCCTTCTCTTCTATTCAGCCACTTGGCCTTATAATTCTCCAAACTTTGCTTTCTTTTTGTGCTTTATTTGATTTACTAAATGTCCAACAATTCATCTCCCACTTGGGCTAAAAATTGGGCCATCCAATATTTCATTTGGGCTTCCCAATTAAAAATGTTTGGGCTATAACAAATAACATATTCCAATATTCTTAATATTAACATTCCCTAATTATGTAATTAGGGTTTTCATTTCCTCAATTATAACATAAATTCTTACTCATGCACATTTATTTTTTTAACCCAATTAGACTTGCTATAATTAGGTTATAAAATTAATTAATTGAGATTTATAAAATAAATCTCTTAAAATTAGTATATATTCTATATACCATAATTCTCTCATCCCATAACCTTAAAGTTATACAATTCTTCATTCCTAATTTATAATTAGGATCACACTAGTTTCTTTTATTTGTTGATATAATAAACAAATATAAACCATCACATAATCTTCATATTCATAGAACATATACTCATATACACTTAATCCTGAATAATTTACCACAAAAATTTTTAAATTCACTAAATTCCTTCCCAAAAATCTCAAATCCATTCACTTATTTTCTATCTAGGTTTATTATTCAACCTTTAATTCATTATTTAAGATTTAAATAATTATCTAAATTTTCGGGTTGTTACAGAACCTAGTGTGTACAAAAGGGTCAGTGGGAGCGTCATGACATTCCTAGTATTATATGTTGATATACTACGGATATGGAATGACATGCCAATGCTAAAATCAGTAAAGTTAAAGTTGTGTAAACATTTCTCCATGAATGATTTGGGAAGAGTATCATGATTGGGATACAAATCTATATATAAAGATTTAAAAGGATGCTCAGCTTAACCTAAAGAACGTATATTCATTTGATGCTAAAGTTGTTTAGTATGGAAAACTCCAAGAGATGTCTCATGTTGATGAGTCCTGAAGTGTATCTCTTTTAATAGTCCCCATAGACTCCTAAAAGAGAGATCGCATGAATAAATATCATGTATGCAATAAAATGTATGAGACCTGATGATGATCAATCATATTCTGGAGAAGATCACTGTGAGTCAGTGAAAAACATCTTAAAGTATTTAATCGGTACTAAGGATGTGATCATATTCATGGTGGGTCTAAATTAAAATTGGAGGGCTTAACAGACTCAAGTTTTTCAGACAGACCAAGACGATATAAAATCCACTTTAAGGTAAAGCGTTACCTTAAACGGTGGTGCAGTGAATTGGAAAGGTTTCAAACAGCAAAGAGTTGCTGGTTTAGTGATAAAGACAAAGTATATAGCTGTAAATGAAGCTACAAGTTGATTGTTTGGATGAAAAGTTCATTACAAAACTAGGAATAGTTCCTAAGTCTCATCTTGGATCTAAACATGTGTTGTGGCACTTTCATTTGATTATAGGAATCATTGAAAGATGGAAAATTACTATAGAGATAGTGAACTTTCAAGAACAACATTACATATCAATTAACTAAAGCTTATCCAACAGCAGGATAATCGTCACTTAGAGAAGAAGAGTATGAGATACCATGACGATTAGCTTTAGTGCAAGTGGGAAATTGAAAGTAGTATGCACACAAACAATCATGTTTGTTGATAAAGCTTATACTTTGTAACAATCTTATTCATTTACTAATAAAAAGTATTAATTTATTAAAAGTTTTTAATTATCTACATGATGCTGCTTTATAATATGTGATAAACCCATAGTTTTAAGCAATGCTTTTAGAATAATGATGATGATCATTCTAATGAGATCTAAATTCTTAGAAAGCTTAAAACTAAAATAGTTCCCAATCGTTGGATTACTAAATTGGAGATTAGTGAATCCGGACAAATTGGCAAAGTATTAGGATTTTTTGATCGGATCAAGGAAGGAATACTTGTGAAATGAGTTTCTAGATCATCTCAAATGGTTTTCTCACAATTGACGCCCCTTGATACGCAATAATTGATTGATGTATCTGAAAGAAAAAATCGTACCTTGTTGGACATGGTACGGTCCATAATGATTTTACCGACATTCCAATATTCTTCTGGGATCATGCCCTAGAAATGGTTGCATATCTACGAAAAGGTAACCTCAAAATTCGACCACAAGACTCCATAAAAGTTATGGACAGGAAGGATTCCTAATTTTAAGTATGTTAAGATAAGGGATTGTCTAGCTTATGTGAAAAGGTTTCAAAGGATAAGCTTGGGACAAGATTTGACAAGTACAGATTTGTGGGACATTCTAAAGTAAGTTTAGGGTATATGCTCTATAATCCTACTTAGCAAAAGGTGTTTACTGCGAAACACGCTACCTTTTAAGATAAAGGTGTTTATCATTAAAGGGGCTAGTGGGAGGATAATAAAATCTTGAAGAGTTCAAGAATCACAAAACACTATAAGTTAAATAAGAGGAACTTGTAGATAGACCTATTGTACCACAACCGAATCGTAAATCTAGAATAGTACCAAAGATACCTAGGAGGTATGGATTCATCATGGATGATGATGATGTACGTATCATAGAAGATGATGATCCAGTTACATACAATGAGGTAAGAGTTGTAGACACTCAGAAAAATGGATTGAAACAAGCTTTTCAAATATGGAACATTCGTTTGATGAGACAATAAAAAAAGTTTAATTTTATCACAAATAAGAATGAACCTAGTGTGTACAAAAGGGTCAATGGGAGCGGTGTAACATTCCTAATATTATATGTTGATATATTATGGATAAGGAATGACATACTAATGCTACAATCAGTAAAGATAAAGTTGTCTAAACATTCCTCCATGAATGATTTGGAAAGAGTATCTTAATTGGGGATACAAATCTATATAGATAGATTCAAGAGGATGCTCGACTCAACCCAAGGAACGTATATTCATTTGATGCTAAAGATGTTTAGCATGAAAAACTCCAAGAGATGTCTCATGTTGATGAGCCCTGGAGTGTATCTCTTTTAATAATCCCCATAGACTCCTAAAAGAGAGATCGCATGAGTGACAATCATTTATACAATGAAATATACGAGACCTGATGTTGATCGGTCATATTTTTGAGAAGATCACTGTAAGAAAGTGAAAAACATCTTAAAGTACTTAACCGACACTAAGGATGTGATTAAAATTTATGGTGGGTCTAAATTAAAACTAGAGGGCTTAACAGACTCAAGTCTTTTAGACAGACCTAGACGACAGAAAATCCACTTTAAGGTAAAGGGTTACCTTGAACAGTGGTGCAATGAATTGCAAAGGTTTTAAACAGCAACGAGTTGCTGGTTTAGTGATAAAGACAAAGTATATAGCTATAAATGAAACTGCAAGTTGATTGTTTGGATGAAAAGTTCATTACAGAACTAGGAATAGTTCTTATGTCTCATCTTGGATCTAAACATGTGTTGTGGCACTTTCATTTGATTAAAGGAATCATTGAAAGATGGGAAATCACTATAGAGATAGTGGACTCTCAAGAACAAAATTACATATCCATTAACTAAAGTTTATCCAACAGCAGGATAATCGTCACTTAGAGAAGAAGGGTATGAGATACCATGGCGATTGGCTTTAGTGCAAGTGGTAGATTGAAATTAGTATGCACACAAACCAATCATGTTTGATGATAAAGCATATACTTTATAATAATCTTATTCATTTATTAATAAAAAGTATTAGTTTATTAAAGGCTTTTAATTATCTACATGATACTGCTTTATAATATGTGATAAACTCATAGTTTTAATTAATGCTTTTAGAATAATGATGATGATCATTCTAATGAGATCTAAATTCTTAGAAAGGTTAAAACAACAATAGTTCCCAATCGTTGGATTACTAAATTGGGGATTGGTGAATCCAGATAGATTGGTACATACGTTGCTTGCTCATTGGATGAGGATGATTGATCCCATGATCATTTGTGTGGAGACACTAAACCAAGTATGTAGGTGCTTATTAGATAATAAGTTCACTAAACGTGGCTCGCTAAGGAATACCTAATGGAGTTTTACTTGCCTGTCAATAATAATTTCTGTAGTGATAGTAGTACAAGTAATCCTTAGACTTGAGATCATCATAGTATCTTGTGTATGATGAGTTATACTTTGACTTATTCCTTAAGACTCTTAGGGTATGTATATCAAAGGGTATGTTTGGGTATAATAAGATGTACATGGAGATAATGTATGATCAATAAAGAATCTATCGTTTCTAGTAAAAGAAGAGAAATGTCCTATGTGATTCGATAAATGACAATCCAGTAATCCTTGGCCAAGGCAGAATAAAATTAGAAAGAAGTTTCCAATTTGTATTATTTGGAGTTGTGCATTTAAGAATCAAAATACATATAATTAAATAAAATAAGACTGGACAGTAATTTCATGTCTTATATTTAATTGGGACATTGTATGGTGGTAGGATTGAATTATACGATAACTATTTACTCAAAGGTTCTTTTATGATTAATGTTAAAATCTATATTATCTGGAAAGTCGTTAATCGCTAGGGAGGCTTATCCGTATTGTAGAATAAATATTATTTATTTAAATAAATTAATAGTTTAATTTATTTATTTAAATAAGATTAGAATTGTTCTAATTGATTTATTCACAACTGGTTTAATATGGAGAACCTAAAGGGTTACACCATAAAAAGAAGAATAATTATTTAAGAAGTTAATGGCATAATCGTAATAATATGTTAAGTATATTTAATTTAATCTATGGTGATAGAATAAATTAAATAGCTTAATATTTATTATTTAATATTTTGGAAATATTAAATATTTAAATTCATAAGAGGAGTCTTATTAATATTATTACAATTATTATTATTTTAATTTCTAAAATATTGAAAATTAATTAATAAAAGTACTCTCATATATCCTAATAAGATTAGGAGGCTAATTAATTAAAAGATTTTAATTAATTATTCCTAATAAGATTGGGAGCATAATTAATTAAAGGAGTTTAATTAATTAAAGTAAAACTCAATTCCTTAATTGTTAAGGAGGATTGCCTACATCTAAAAATAAGAGGAGTCTTATTATGGGTGGGAGTGGTTGACACTTTCACAAAAACACGTGAATACATAATTCTAATAGTTTGGATAGTACACCTTTTTTTATGAGAGATAAAAAAAACTAGGATTTTGCCAAATACCCATCTTCTTGAATCTTTTTTCTTCCTTTGTGGATCACCTTTAGAGGCCAAACATTTGGGTGGCTAACATTGAGCAAAGGAAAGAACCAAACCCGGTGGATTTAAGTTGAACGCGAGAGGATTTGGAGGTGAACTTGTACCTGAGGAAGCTCGAATCTTCAAGGTTATAATTCTTGTTCTTCATCTTTTTGTTTAATTAATAATTGTGCATAAAGGATGATCCGGGTATATGGTTTGTAATATTTTAAAACTCTAATTTTCAATGCTTCCGCTTATTTTGTGCAATTTGATTGCATACATGAATATTACAAACCTAACAATCTTATCCTTTAACTCCCATGTAGTCTCCTTGGCGTTGTGGTTTCGTCAAATCACTTTTACAGAAGATATAATTTTATTTCTTAATGTTTGCTATTTCTTATCTACTACTTGGAAAGGAATTTCTTCATAAGTCAGATTTTTTTCTACTTGAATGGGTTCATAGGATATCACGTGCTTATAGGCGAGCTTGTACATACGTAACACAGAGATATGAAACATGTTGCGGATGTATCCCAGTTCAGGTAGTAAAGCTACCTTGTACGCCACTTCGCCTACTCGCTTCAATACCTCGAATGGTCCTATGACCCTTAGACTCAATTTCCATTTCTTGCCGAATTGTATCTTCCCTTTCCAGGGAGACACTTTTAAAAACACGAAACTACGGACTTCAAAGTCTCGGTTTTGACAATGCAAATCTTTGTATTTCTTCTGGCGATCTTGAGATGCTATCAATTTGGCTCTTATTGTTGTCACCACATCAACAGTTTGTTGAACTAGTTCTTGTCCCAAAAGTTGTCGTTCTCTGACCTCATCCCAACACAATAATTTTCTGCACTTTCTTCCGTACAGAGCTTCATACAGTGGAATACCGATACTCGCATGATAACTATTGTTGTAAGCAAATTCTACTAAGGGTAAGTGATCGTCATAATTCCCTTTAAAATCCATCATGCAAGCTCTCAACATGTCCTCTAACATTTGTATGGTTTGTTCACTCTGCCCGTTGGTTTGAGGGTGATACACAGTACTCAATCTTAAATGTGTTCCCATTCTCCCTGACAAGTTTTTCCAAAAATTTGACATGAAGTGCGGATCTCGATCAGAAACAATTGACTTTGGCACTCCATGTCGCGAAATAATTTCCTTTACGTATAACTTTGCTAACTAATTTAAATCGAATCAAATCTTTATTTGTAGAAAATGAGTTATCTTCGTTAGTCGATCTACAATAACCCAAATGGCATCAAAACCCTTTTGCATAGTCAGAAGTCCCACCACAAAATCCATTGTAATGTGCTCCCATTTTCACACAGGTATTTCCAATGGTTGAAATTGTCCACTTGGCCTCGATCTGGTGATCTTCTTTTACTCGTTGACAGTTAAGACATCTACTGACACACTCTGAAACTTCTTGTTTCATGTTAGGCCACCAAAAATGTTATCGAAGATCCCGATACATTTTCACGCCTCCTGGTTGAACAGAATATGTTGTATTATGTGCCTCGTGCAAAATCTCCTCTCTCAATTCAGTTACGGCTGGCACCCACACTGGATCTTCAAATCTTATTATACCGTCCTTATCCAATTTGAATTTTTCTCCTTCATTTTCTGCTACCCTTTTCCTTATCTTCTCGCACTCTTCATCTTTCTCTTGTTATTCCTTTACTCTGTCCAACAATGTCAGATGAGCTTCTATCACAAATAACTTCACTTCGGACTCTTGGTGTCCCTTCACTTGTATTTCCAGTATTTCCATTTCCTTTATTAGCTCCTCCTTATCTGTCAATACAAATAATATCTCCCTTCTTTTTCTACTCAATGCGTCGGCTACTACGTTTGCATTTCCCGGATGATAAAGAATTTTGCAATCGTAATCTTTGATTAACTCCAACCACCTCCTTTGTCGCATATTCAATTCTTTCTGTGTGCAGATATATTTCAGACTTTTGTGGTCCGTATATATCTCACATTTCTCCCCATATAGATAATGCCTCCAAATCTTCAACGCAATAACCACTACCGCTAATTCCTAGTCATGGGTAGGGTAACGCTTCTCATAATTTTTCAACTGTCGTGACGCGTACGCAATGACCTTGTCATGTTGCATTAGCACACATCCAAGACCTCTGTGCGACACATAACTATACACCACAAAAGCTCATGTATCATCCGGTAACGATAATACAAGCGCCTCACTCAACCTCTTCTTCAACTCCTTGAAAATCTCTTCACATTTTCTGTACACAAACTTCATTTTCTTCCTCGTTAGATTGGTTAACGGGGTTACTATCTTAAAAAAATCTTGGATGAATCTTCGATAGTACCCGGCTAACCCTAAGAAACTTTTCACCTCCATTGGTGTCTTCGGCTATTCCCAATTACTTACTGCCTCTACTTTTGCAAAATCTACAGAAATTTCATCCTTTTCTATCATGTGCCCCAAAATTTGGACCTTCTCCATCTAAAATTTGCACTTAGAAAATTTTGCATACATCTTCTCCTTTCTCAATGCTTATAATACCATCTTCAGGTGTTCGGCGTGTTCTTCCTTGGTCTTTGAGTAGATCAAAATGTCGTCAATGAAAACTACCACGAATTTATCCAATTATGGCTTGAAAACTCGATTCATCAAGTCCATAAATGCTACTGGAGCATTAGTCAAACCAAAAGACATCACCAAAAATTTGTAGTGTCCGTAATGGGTTCAAAATGTCGTCTTCGGTATGTCTTCCTTGGGCACTATCAACTGATGATAACCCTTCCGTAGGTCTATCTTGGAAAAACATTTTACTCCCTTTAATTGATCGAAAAGGTCATCTATTCTCGGTAACGGATATCTATTCTTAATCGTCACTATGTTCAACTCTAGATAGTTGATAAAGAGCCTCATCGATCCATCCTTCTTTTTGACGAATAACATTGGTGCTCCCCATGGAGACACACTCAGTCGAATATATCATTTATCTAACAGTTCTTGTAGTTGTATAATCAATTCCTTCACCTCTATCGACGTTATACGATATGGGGCTTTTGAAATCAGCGCAGTTCCCGGTGCTAAGTCTATTACGAATTCAATTTCTCTATCTGGCGGAAGGCCAGGTAGATCATCTAGTGATTCTTTAAGCCTAAAGCTCTATACCCTAAAAGTCTTATTCCTAAAAAACCACCTAATGATTTTTTGGACCAACCCATTAAAGTAAAAATCATCCAAGAGTTGTCAATGACCCAAGAAATAATTGAAAATAGACACTTGATTAAAAAAGATCCAATTGATTTTTTCTTAAATCACCTTGACCAAAATTGGAATGAATCTGAATATTTAGATAAGGGCAATGAGCTAATATCCACTACAAATAAGTCAACTAAATTAGAACATGTATTTGAACTAATTCTTTCATCATTTGAAAATAATAGTGAAAGTTTTATTGAGGTGAATCGTAAGCATAATTCTAATGAAAAGTTTGACTATTTTCAATTTCTTAGACCTCTTGAAAATCATGAGAAGACCACACTCACTTACCCATTTGTATCATTTATTTTTAGTCACATACTTTTTAGGATATATGAAATTCGTAGGTATGTACATTTGTTTTCCTTCTCACCGCATTTTTTTGCTGAACAAATGTCCCGCATACAAGGTACAATTCTTTCACATCTTTGTTCTCTTTTCTTCATTTGAATACATTGAGGACAATTCATGATTTAGGTATGGGGGGGGGGGGGGGAGTTTCTTTTTATTATTGTATTAGATTTTTTTTCTTTTTAGGAAAATATAGTAAAAAACACAAAATATTAAAAATTTTGTTTGACTTTTTATGGATTGAATTGATTCTAATAAGTGTTTGCGGAGCAAAACTCACGAGTAAGATTAAAAGATTTAAAACTCTTGAACCTTTGATTAGATATTAAATCTTAGTTCGAAACACCATCTGAAATAAAATTGAATTCCTATACATTTTTACACTACACATTTACACTAACTCTTAGTTGTGGATATAAACTATGATTCGAGCAATTTCAAGAAAAAAATTTGAAAAAGAAGAAAGAAAAAAAGAGTTGAAAAAAGAAATAATTAACTGCTTTAATGTCCATTGAACGACATAATTGGGTATCCAAGCCTCATAAAGCATCGATATTCATGCCAAAAAATATAATGGATAAAAGCAACTTAACTAGTCTAGTTTTGTGGCCTTTGTTACTCGAGTTAGTAAGCTCTTAGGGGTGTCTCTACACCTAATGCCCTAAAGCCAATTGATTTGGGAGTCATTGGTCCAACGCTCACTACATGAGTAACTCTGAAAAATCTAAGAAAATGAGACATTGCACAAGTCAAGGAAAAAAAATTAAAAAATAGAAAAAAAGAAGAAAAAGAAAAATGAGTTTGCTAGATTTTCAAGATAAAAATCCCTACAAATAGTTACATCATATACACATGCATGCATCACATGGAATTAATTTAATGAAGGATGGTGTCTAAAATGAATATTAACTATTTTTGATAAGGTAAAAGTGTGATTTTGAATTTAATCTTGCTTATGTATAATGCCCATGAATATTTAGAAGTTTTCTTTCAGTTTCATAATTTGTTGAACCCAAAAATATTTTTGAATTTTGTGGGTATATTCACTGCAAACACTCACGAGACACAACTCGTTCACTTGGGGTAACATTGAGATTTAAAGGCATGTTGTACATACTAATTGTAATCGTGTTTCCTATAAAATGGGGTAGTATAATTTTTGTTTTATTTTTATTTTATTTTCATTTTACTCGAGGACGAGCAAAAGCTAAGTATGAGAGTATTTGATAAACACATAATTAATACATTTTAACATTCCCTTATTTATTATTTTACATGCATATTTTATTTAACTAATACATTTTATTTTGTTTTGTAAAAAATAATATTTATTTTTCTTGGGGAGCAAATAAATGATTTATATCCAACTTTTATAGATAAAAAAGGACTCTCGGAGGATTACCATATAGAGATTGAAGTACTAAAGAAGCAAAGAAGAGGGAAAAAGTAACAAAAGTGTCCAAGTTCAATAAATCTAAATTAGGACACAAATTTATTTTTCCTATAAATAGGTCTCTTAGAGCATTAATAACAGTTTTTCTAATTAATTCTCTATCCCCAATTTTAAAGAATATATCAATAAATCATTATCCAACAATTTCCTTATCCTTATTTGACTCTCTATTTTAATCCCTATATAGAATTTTACTCCCCGGTGTGAGAGAATCAAAAGATCGTTCTCTATATATACTAAATGACATTTTACACCCTCATTTAAGTGGACAACTCATCAGTCATACACATCTTGACATTTTTTTACTACTTCATTTTTAAATTATAAACTTAATATTGACTTTTAAAAAAAAAAAAAAATTCAAACGTATTCAAATTTAAAATTGACATAAATTTATTTAATTTATGTCAATATAATTATAAATATTATAAAAGTACTATTAATTATAAAATTTATTATTTTTAAAATTTAAATGAATCATATTAAATTTAAATTTAAAATATCACAAATTAACTTTTAAAACTTAATATTAATCTTATGTACATTTACAATTACAATCCATTCAATACTCACTCCATAAATTACTTAAAATTTAAAATAAATAAAAATTATTTTACTATGGAATATAATTGATAAATTGTACTCTCTTTTATAAATTATAAGATTATTATTAATTTGATGTTTTTGATTGTTGAAACTTTTAAATTTTAAATTTTAAATTTTAAATTTTAAATTTAAATTTTAAATTTTAAATTTCATTATTTGTAGAATAATATAAGGAACCTATTGAGTACATAGTGAAAAAATTGAATCCCTATTTTGCAGAATGACCCAATAACACTGCAGAGTAGGGATAAAGATAAAGAAACTGTTATAAATGCTCTTGTTTTAGAGAGAAGGGGCATTATGTATTATATTAGTTTAGGTTTGGAGTAGGAGTAGGAGTAGGAGTAGTTTCAATTACTTTTTCATTGTACATTCGATGATCGTGAATTAATGGGAGTTTTCTTATTTATTTTTTATCTTTTACTTCTTCTTTATTTTATTAGTTTATTTATTTTCATGTCTAGTTTATTTCTTTAATCTATGATGAAAATGAAATTAAATAATTATTCATGATAATATTTTTTACCACTTCTATTATTTATGCTTTTATGTTTAATTGATTTTGCCTTCATGTTTCGTTATTGAAATACATTCGTTTTAAATTAATTAAAAGGTTTTGATAGATTATTGTTAAGATATGAGATTTTCATAATCCATGTTTGCTCAAAGAAGTTTTGATAGGTTATAGTTAATCTTTAAATTTTCATAATCTATGTTTGCTCTCGTTAATTATAAAATTACTAAATTAAAGGGAAGTGAGATCAAAATCATAGTTGAGTTATAAAAATAGAAAAGATTGAATTATATGTTATGTTTATTATTTAATGGATTCAGATTTCTAGATTGTTTTTTCATTATTAGTTTTCATATTTTAGTTAATCAATTCTCAATCTTTATTTCTAATTCGCCTAAAATAGATATTAAAAATACATTAAAATTAATCTAATGTCTATAGATTCGACCTGTACTTGCCAATTCTTCAATTCGATACTATACACTTACAGTAAATAATTTTAACATCAATTACATTTAACTAGATGATAGTAAAACAAGAACTGAATAAAACACAATAGCAGTGATGTAAATGATAAATTTATTTTCTCTTTTGCTCCTGTAAGTTGAAGTATATTACTCCCTCCGTCCCAGGATAAAAGTCTTGGTGGACTTTTCATGCATATTAAGAAGAGGAATGAAATGACAAAATTGACCATAATAATGTCATTAATTATGGAGAGAGAATTAGAATAAGAAAAATATGAGATATTTAATGCTACGGGTATAATAGAAAAAAATGTGTAAAAGTTTGATTATTAAAGGAAAATAGACATTTAACATGGGACTATCCAAAATAATAATAAGGACTTTTATCATGGGACGGGAGGAAGTACTATTTTGTTTTGCTTAATTTAAATTTATATCGTTTTTCCTATTTATTTATTTAAAAATTTTATTTTATTCCTGCAGTAATTACACACCTACAATCAAGTTGATAATAACTGAACTTACAAGTTACAACGTAAACCAACCTTATATTATTGCAGAAGTAGTTTCAAAATAACGAAATTTATAACGTGACAAAAAACCTTAAAGAGACAATAAGAGAAACAACAATAAGTGTGAATAAAATTACAACCATGCACTTATTTGGTCCCAAATTTAAATATCTATTTTAGATATTTATCTGGTAACCTTGAGATGGGTTTTTTTTCTTTGACAAACCCTGAGAATAATAACAAGAAATATTAATTCATTCGATTGAAAAAAATACGAATTATATGTATGATAAATATGAGAGGATACTTACAATATCTAAAAATAAAATCTGAATTATAAATTTTTATTATCTGTGCAGAAAAATAAAACAATCAGGAAACAACTGTCAAAAACATGCTGCATCCCGCATCCAATTTTTTAGCAAAAAACAAAATATATTTACAATCACCCATCATCGTAACCGAAAATAATTTTATTTATTTTAGAAAAAATGACTCGCACAAGAGTGGAGAAAAAACAAAAAATTTAATCCCAAATTAGGAATAAAATAAAATTCCACAAAAAGGAAAAACAAATTTGACAAAGAGAGAAATTAACAACCAAATAGTAAATTACTAAAAACTAAGAGATTTAAGGGATGACTATTTCAAAAGAGAAAAGAAACTCTTTTCGAATCTAAATATGAGATTTTTGATATTAAAATTTTTGACTAGAGAGAAAAGAGAAGAAAAAAAAATGGTCATGCGTTTCTTTTCTTTTTAAACGCCCACTTTGATAGAAAATAATTATTGAGAATATATACAATATTATTAAATGCAAAATTTAATATTTAAAAGAATATTAACTTGCATAAAATTATATATATTGCATAATAAACTTTAATGATATCTTTCTCTCATTCGTTAACATGGTGATGTAAAGCTCAAATCTCATCACGGACTTAATCAAAAAGTCATCTCTAAAAACCCTATACAAATTAAGTCGTCCTTGGCTGAAGTTGGATTTTAGAGATTAATCTCTTATTTAGTACCCAAATTACAGCTGTTTTTTATGTTTAGTTTACTAACTGTTTTTTTTGTATATTATGTTATCAAATTAAATGTGTTTTTTTTTCATGTTAGTCCTCAAAATATAATATTTTTTTCACATTTATTCTTAAAATTATAATTATTTTTAGGTCTAGTCCTTAATCTATAGTTATTTTTTTATATTTAGTCCCTTATAATTGTTATGTTTGAGGATAATGAAATATCCTAAACAAATAATTAGAGATTAAATGTTAAAAAAAACAACTATAATTCGGGTACCAACTGAGAGAATATCCTTAGATTTTATACGATTATATCATTAAATATGATTTTATTTATGGTGGAGTAGCATGTTCGGTGTTCCTACCATTGGCAAGCTACCAAATACCAATATCTAGATGTCCCTTAAATGCGATACTGTGGGTGGAGTTTTGGTACACGTTTGGTTACACTGAAATTGTACTCTCAACCCCCACTATCAAAGATTCGGAAGTACATTGATTTTACCCTTTTCATTTGTGGTAGTACATGTACAATATTTGTACTACTTTTTTCTCCCCATGTGAAGTACCAAATCATGTACCTTCTCTTCCTAAAATATGAATGGATGGTTCAACAACAACAAATGTTTTGTGGATTGTGTTGGAATTTGAGTCTAAATTATTGTAGGTGTTATTAATTAATTTTACTAATTCTATATATTAACTAGTTGATAAGTTGTGCAATGCACAAGTTAGTTTAAATAATCAATTATATAATTTATTAGCACAATCCTCCTCGAAATTGAAAATATATTATCTATTATAATAATTTAAAATAACTTTTGAGACCATTCATCATATTTATTGAATTTCTTTTTAATTCAATAGATTATATTATAAATATATAAATAATTGTGAATTTCTTATTTACACACCCAGAGATGAATACACACAGAGATTTTTATAACTAATTCATAATTCATACCCACTACGAATTCATAACAAAATTCTCTTAAATTGAACACCAAAATTACAAACATTAACAAACCCAATGATTTAAGCAATCTTTGATCTGATGGTCTTTGTTAACGCTAAGTTTCGCCGGCGTGTCCAATCACAGAATTCACGCGCTTGAATCTGCACAATAACAGATCGCACACGAAGCTTGACGGCTTGTGCCGCCGGGGGATAGCTCCGGTGTGAGAATAAGTACAGGCCGTTAACAAGGTTTAACAATGGAGGCTAATTGTTTAGTGCTCAAAAGTAGGTATTACCTGTTAATTGTAACCTTGGCCTTGTATTTATAGTATCTCATCACCTTAGAATCCTTCTCCGAGTCGGATTAAGACTCCTAATCATGGTAGTTACCATAACTTGGGTCCTACACAATCTCCTTAAAAGGTGCAAGTGGAATCCAATCCAAACACTACCTTTGGAGTTACCTCATTCAAATACGGTTAGGACTCCAGACTCTGCACGCAGGATATCCCACTGCACAGGCCCAACCCAACCAAACTCGCCATCGGGTCTGAGCCTCGGCCTAAAGGACTCTAGGGCCCGACCCCGAACACCATACACTAAGGTAAGGCTCCGGCCCAAAGGATTCGGATGCCGAACCCGAACACCTTCAACTTCTCCATGGGCTTCAGCCCAATGGGCTCATAAACCCTTCCAAAGTCAGCCTTCTACCTCATGAAGGTTGGTAAAACGCTCCCGAACATTTCCCCCCAGTCTCTTGTTATAATTTATTTATAATTAGAGACTTGAGAGGTCATGGATTCGAAGAGTCACGGCAGCTAATGATGAGCTTCCTGGGGAACCTAAGCGGTTTTTCCTCGTTCCTCAAAACATTGCACGCCTTTCTAAACCTGGGCCTACTCTGTGCATTTAATAGCCGCCCTTGGGTTTCGTGCAACTCGGCTTATAAAAAGCCCCATTTGTCCATCACTGTCACTTTTCCCAGACTTCTTCATTTCAAAATCTCTGTTCAACTTTTTCTGGCGAAGGCGATTTTCGGCGTGCACCTTACTCTATTCCACTTCATTGATTTCAGGTTTTTCTACTCCCAAAGTACCTTCATCATTTCCCACTTATGCTTGCTTTTGCTTTAATGGCTGATTCTACCCCTGAACAAGCCTCAAACGTCGATGATATTACCATCCCCCCTTCCATTGGTGCCACTGACCCAGTTCCAGTGGATTTGTCGGCACCACCTCCTGATACCACCACCTTTTCTGTTCTTCCTACTCCGATCAGTGTCGAAGCCAACATCCGAAACGCCTATCACTCCGAAACGAAGTTTTCCCATATCAACACCACATCCAGTGTCGTTCCTTCCCAGCTATCCGACATCCGGACTCTCTTCAAAATCCCTAATGAATACAAGCTTCGGGTACCCAAACCTAGAGAGAAAATATTCTGGAGACCCGAGGGTAAATGGGTTGTCTTACCTCTGTAGCTTCTAAAGTATGGGGTTCGGTTTCCCCTCCACAAGTTCATCTCATCTTTCCTATGCTTTGTCGAGATCGGGTTCGCATAGCTTGTGCCGAACTCGTACATCCACCTGATTTCTTTCATCTCCTTGTGCCAGGAGATCGGGATTACTACGGGCCTCGATTTCTTTTTTGCCTTATTCACCGTCGGCCGGTCGAAGGAGCCTGACCTTCGACAGTTAAACAAACAAGCCAACCGAACCGTCCCCATCAAACCCCCCTCAAGCAACAAAGGGTGGCACCCACAATGGATCTTCTTGAGAGGGACCGACCTCAGACTTCTCCCGAACTGGGCCCATCCCGAAGACCCTATCGCCAAGGTGACTAAATTTCTGAAGGATCGTGCTGGTGCTTTTAAAGAATTCTACAAGAAGTGGAACAAGACTGAATGGAGTCTGACAGTTTTGTCCAGTGAAGCTTGGCTATACAAACACGGATGTAAGTATCTCATTCTTGACTTATCTACAATTCATTTAAATCTCTTTTATCTCCTTCTGATAGCCTTTGTCTTAACATATTCTCCTTTGTGTAGTGACGATCTTCAAGCCCGAGGGGGCCGACGAGTCTTTAACCCCTCTACCAATCAAGGTCGGACCGATCCGCCTCCCCATTATTGATGATGCAGCCAAAGGGGAGACCATCCTGATTGCTGAACTTTCGACTGGTTCTGCTTCGGGCCCAGCTCCTCCAGCTACTGCCTCCGAGCCTTACACCAAGAATGCACTGAAAATGAATCGATCGGAGAAAATGGCCTTGTTAAAGTAGAGTAAGAGGAAGCCTTCCACCAAGGGCCCCTCCAAGCCTTCTCCTTCGGTCATTCCGAAGCTGACCCCTCCTCCACCTCCACCGGAAGTTATCCTCGAGGATTCAGAGGGAACTGAAGAGGTTCCTCTCGAACCTCATTCGAAGAGGCCCCATCTTATAGAGGATCCAGATCTTCAAGTTGTGGACGCCGACCCTCTTCTGACTTCCACACCCACTTCCAGACCGATCAACGATGCGAGCTCCTCCCACGGAACGCCTATTACATTCTGGCCAAAGAGCCCTTCAGAGGTATTCCCCTTCAACCTGTTCGACCACTTTAAATTACGTGGTGATGACGAATGGTTCAGAGGGTTTTCATCCGAGGAGCTTCTAGTGGCCTATATCCAGGCCCAGTGCCAGGTAAAAATGAAGACTTAAATTGATTTCACCAAACCTTTATGCAAAATAACTCATGTATTCCATCTGTTGTTGTAGGCCAATGCTATCCTCGCCCGAGTCATTCTGCCTGTGGCACGAGCTACTAAGAATGAGTCTCAACTAAAGGCGGAGATGGAGCTACTCGGGGCTGAGGTTCAGAATCTTCGATCGAACTTGGAGAAAGAGAAGGAGCTTCATGTCGAGGCTCAAAACAAAGTAACCGAAGTTGAGCATCAGGTCGATAAGCTCAGATCATAATATTATCTGCTTCAAGAAGAGTTCGTCATCTTGGACAATCATACCAAGAAGCTTCTCGAGGAGAAGGAGCATCTAGCAGGAGAGGTCAGAGACTGGGAGCAGGCGATCCAGGCCCTCGGGGAGAAGTTTTTTGAAATGCACGAAAAAATGAATTACTTGATTCGAGAAAACAACTCCCCTCAAAGGAAGGTCAAGTCAAGCGGAAGCGTGCAGAGATAATTACCGAGTACGAAGATGTCTTCGACCTTGACCGATAAGATCATGTCCCAATTTGTTGAAGGGTATGAAACATATCGGGAGAAGGTTTGGGCAAAGCTCACTACTGCCGGATATGATGCCTCCGTTCTCGATTCGTTTGATAAAGAGTCTAAAGCCTGAGAAGAGGGTCTACAAAAATGATTCCTTTTAGGACTTAGGAACTTTGTAACCTCCATTTTGTTTGCTTATAACTCATCCGAGTCTTGTCGGGTCAGATTTTGTACAAACTTTTAAGTATGAATGAAGTACAAAATTTTTGTTTGTAAATTTCTCCCATCAGTTATACTTGTGACTTTTCCCAACCAGTTACGTGATATCGAACTCTTCTGATCTAGTTATGTCCGAAGCTTATTTGATTCTGGAATTATTGTTTTCTCGATCAGTTACACCCGTGACTTTTACTGACCAGTTATGTCGTCTTCGACTTTCTGACTGGTTTAAGCCCAAAGTTTGTCTAATCGGGTACAGAAAATCGTATGAATATAAATGAAGTAAAACATTTCCGAAGAAAAATCTCATTTATTTCTTTTAAAATTAAAACGGTTACATGAATAAAGAAGAGAATGACATAACTTTTACTGGTAAAATTTTCTAAGTCTTCTAGCATGTTGTGTATTCTTTACTTCTGAACCATCCATTGCTCGAAGATGGTATGTACCTGGCTTTAGAACTTCTATCACTTCATAAGGTCCTTCCTAATTAGGCATCAGCTTGCCGGTGTTCTGGGGGGTTGATGCCTCCGACTCCCGAAGGACCAAATCTCCAATTTCAAATCTCCTCTGTTTGACCTTCTGATTATAATGTCGGGCTGTTCTCTTCTACTAAATGGCTAACCTTATCAGAGCTGAGTCCCGAACTTCTTCCAAAAGGTCCAAATTTGTTCGCAGCCCCTGGTCGTTGTACAACTCTTTATATTGGCTGACCCGTAAGGTAAGGGATCCAATCTCAACAGGTATTAGTGCATCGGTCCCATACACCAATCTGAATGGCGAATCTCCAGTGGTTGTTCTCGGGGTAGCCCGTTAAGCCCACAGAACACTGAGTAACTCTTCCGGCCACCGACCCTTTAGCTCATCAAGACGCCTTTTAATCCCATTGAGCAGGGTTGGGTTAGTCACTTCTACTTGATCATTCGATTAAGGATGAGCGACTGAGGTCTTTCGATGCTGAATTCCCAACTCTTTTAGAAAAACTTCGAATTTGGACCCCACAAATTGTCTGCCATTATCTGAAACCACTGCCATCGGGATGCCGAAGCGATAAATGACTCCCTCCTTGAAAAACTTTAGGCATTCTTGTTCGGTGATCTTCTGCAGAGGCTTAGCTTCCACCCACTTCATCATGTAGTCAATAGCCACGATCACGAAACTAACTTGTCCCTTGGCCTTTGGCAGAGGCCCCAGGATGTCGATTCCCCATACAGCAAAGGGAATCGGGGATAAGACCGAATACAGCTCTTCGGGAGGCTGGTGTGGGATGGTGTTGTTCAGCTGAAACTTGGGACATTTCCTGACGAATTCTTTGGCCTCCGTATAGATATTCGGCCAATAATACCCTTGCCTCAAAATCTTGTGTGCCAGTGACTTAGCCCCCATGTGATCCCCATAAATCCCTTCATGTACTTCCTGAAGTGTGTAATCTGCTTCTGATGGAGTTAAACACTTGAGTAGTGGGGAGCTAAAGGCCCTTCGGTACAGATCTCCGTCAATAAGGACGAATTTTGAGCTCCTGTGCTTGATTTTCCTCACTAAGATTCAGTCCGAAGGTAGAAACCCATCTACCAGATATATGATATAAGGTGTGAGCCAACAATCAAGTCGATCCAGGGCCATCACATCTGCCTTTGGTACGCTGGGTTATTCCAACAATTCTAAGTACACTGACCCGTTGAACGAACTAGCTTCGGTGGTTTCCAGTTTGGCCAGGGCATCTTCTACTGTATTATCTGCCCGATCAATCCCTTGACAACTATGTGTGCTAAAGTACATGAGTTTGTCATTCACTTCGGCCAGATATTTCGACATTCTTGCCCCTCGGGCCTCGTACTCCCTCGATATCTGTTTGACCACCAACTGGGAATTGTTGTAGATGACTAGCTTTTGCACTTCTAAGCTTCGAGCCAACCGTAGTCCCGTAAGTATGGCTTCGTATTCTACTTCGTTGTTTGTAGCTTTGAACTGGAATCGAATGGCTTGTTGGACCTTAAACCCTTCGACGCTTGTCGGAATAACCCCTGCTCCACTTATGTCCGATGTCGATGACCCGTCCACATACAAATTCCACGGGTTTTTCCTCTTGAGCTTGATGAATCGTGTTCATGTCCCGGTTCGGAAAGAACATTCCACTATGAAGTCTGCCAATGCTTGTCCCTTGATCGCTGTTCGGGGATGGTACTCCAAAGCGAACTGTGTTAATTCCATCGCCTACACAGCCAACCTACCTGAGACTTCTGGTCTATGTAGAATCTTCTTCAACGGCTGATCCATATACACCACCACCAACCGGCCCTGGATATAATGTCGAATCTTCCTGCTTGTAATGATCAAGGCATAAGCGAACTTTTCCAGGTTCGGGTATCTTATTTCTGTGTCTCGAAGGACGTGGCTGACGTAGTATACCGGGAACTACTTTCCTCCCTTATCCCTTATTAGCGCTGCCCCTACTGCCATCGAGCTTACATCTAAGTACAGGTATAACGGTTCCAAAGGGATCAGTTTCATCAATAAGGGGGCCAAAGACAAGTATTTATTGATCCCTTGGAACGCATCCTCAGATTCGGCAGTCCATTGGAAACTTTTCTCATTTTTTAGCCCTTTGAGAGTATCGAAGAAAGGTAGACATCTTTCGGCCGATCTCAACACGAATATCTGAAGTGCAGCTATCTGACCCATCAACCTCTGAACATCCTTATACGACTTTGGAGACCTCATATCTAAGATCGCCTATATCTTTTTCGGATTCGCCTCGATGCCTCTTTTGCTGACTAAATATCCCAGAAATTTTCCTGACCCTAATCCAAAAGTGCACTTAGTCGGGTTCAATCGTAGATTGTGTCTTCGTACTGTCTCAAAGCAGCTCACCAAATCCTCCAGGTGTTCCCGGACTGACATGCTTTTAATAATCATGTCGTCCACGTAAACCTCCATACTTGGCCTAGCTGTCTTTTGAACACGAAGTTCATCATTCGCTGATATGTTTCTCCAGCGTTCAACAGTCTGAAGGTCATTTTCCGTTATGCATAGATGGCCTGATGGGTAATGAAACTAGTCTTCGGGATGTCTTCCCTGCACATCGAGATCTGGTGATATCCCGAGAAGGCATCCATGAAACTCAAACATGTCATACCCCGATGTGGCATCAATCAACTGATCTATATTAGGCAGATGATAGAAGTCTTTAGGGCACGCCTTGTTTAAATCGATGTAATCGATACATAACCTCCACTTCCCATTATATTTTTGAACTAGAACCACATTTTCCAACCATTCGGGGTAGTCGATTTCGAAAATAAATCCTGCCTCCAGCAGTTTAGCGATTTCCTCATTTATGATCTTCTGCCTTTCCGGGGTGAAAGTTCTTCTTTTTTGTATCACTGGCTTTTTATTCAGGTTGACATGCAGACCGTGTGAAGCCACTGACTCACTTACCCCAGGCATGTCGCTAGGCTCCCATGCAAGGATGTCGGCATATACCCAAAGCGGATCTACTAGTCCTGTCCGTAATTGTTCTGCCAATCCTGATCCAATCTTAATAATCTTTTCTATATTTCATGGGATCAATGCCACATCCTCCGTCTCTTCAGCTGGCAACGCCAGTGGTTCCGTACTGCTCTTAATGAATGGCTCTATTTCGATGGCCATTGTTTGTTTCTGCTTGCTGACCCCGACACCCGAAGAGATTTTTTCCTCCCCTATCACGTTCGGTGTAAGAAATTTGATCTTAAAATGAGGGATGGATGTGACCGCCTGCAGTACAGCTAGTGTCGGCCTTCCCAATATAGTGTTGTATGCTGAATCTACTTATACCACAAAGAACTTGACCAGTATTTCTGCCTGCTGAGGTGCTGTGCGAACCTGACAGGCAGTTCGATGGTTCTTGATATATGCACTCGATCCCCACTAAAACTGTACAACGGGCCTTCTCCCCCAAATCCATCTTCTTTCCTTCCAGATCCATCCTCTGATAGGCGTGCATATACAATATGTCGACCAAGCACCCATTACCGATCATCATCCTCTTCATGTCCATCGGCCCGACTTGAGCCGTTTCAACCAGCGCCCCATCATGCGGCTTAATGAGATCGGTAGGGTAGTCTTCATCTGAGAATGAGATGGATTCTCCCGAGTAAGCCCTGCCTTGTCTGGGCGATGAACTTACTACTGACAACACGACCTCGAGGTGTCCACTTCTTTTTCTTCCGGTTATACGCCCTATCGAACCGCCCGAAATTACATTAATAACACCTCGGGGTTACGGGTTCGATTACGACTGTGTTTCTTGAGTCTGCCCTCTGTTCTCCTCTCGAGGTGCCTCTGAACCTTCCCGACCGACCACGTACTATACTAGCTGTCCATTCTGTACATTCTTCTCTATCAAATCCTTCAGATCATTACACATCTCCGTCATATGCCCACGACATTGATTGTATTCACAGTATGTCTTGACCTCTCTTGCCAGGCTTCGGGTGTGTCGAACATGGCTCAAAGAATGGTTTGCTCCGCATATCCTCCAATATCTTTGCCCGATCCATGTTGAGGGCAGTGTAAACTTTGTTGACATTCCTGTTCGGGAAAGGTGGTCGACCACTTCCCGAACCTCCCCCACTGTTGCTTTTCTTACCATAATTATCTGATCTCCCCTGATTATCAGACCACTGATAGCTTTGTTTATCCCTATCTCTAGACTTCTCATAAGATTGGGAGTGCGGTTTGAAGTTTCCCATCGCCTCTTCAATTGCTATGAATCTCTCGGCTCGATGGAAGGCTTCTGTCAAATTCGCTAGAGGGTTGATCACCAGATCCTTCATCAGTTTCTTCGACTTGCCGATATCCAGACCAGTTGTGAAAAATCCCAAGGCCTGTGGAGAGTTTAACTCATATCAATTCTACCGGCCTCCGAAACCCTCGACGATCGCCTGTGCTCTCATCTGACTTCTCTCGAACCTGCATGAGGGAAGCTGTGATATTTCCTCGCCTTTTGTTGCTCCCGAACCGGGCGTGAAAGCTCTCCCAAAGATCACTCCATGAATTAATCGACCCTGCCGCCAAAGTTCCCATCCATTCTCGGGTGCTCTTTTTTAGAGTCATTGCGAACATATGACACTTGGCAGCGTCCGAATGTCCGTAGTATGACATCAGTATGTCGTACCCGTCTGAATGGTCGTATGGATCCCCCAACCCATCATATGTCTCCTTCGGGGGCATCTTCTTCTTGGGATCAGCGGTGATATGATTTATCTCGGGA
Organism: Panax ginseng; assembly: GCA_020205605.1. NCBI lineage: Eukaryota > Viridiplantae > Streptophyta > Magnoliopsida > Apiales > Araliaceae > Panax > Panax ginseng. Next base: position 98,227,765 of record CM035128.1, on the reverse strand, counting down.
AAGAATGATGATCCTAGATAAGCCGATGGTGTTCCCATTCCCAGGTTGTGAAGCAACTAAGTTCGTAGAGTACGCCCCCCCGATCAGATCATTCGCTTGAATAACTTTTCCAGTTCTGCCACCCTTTGAGCGAGGGTGTCGGACTCCTCTTTATGAGGGGATGATTTGGGTCTGCCCCTCCCATATTCGGGAGACGCGTCCCTCCTCCTCTGTCCCGATCTTCCTAGATGGTCCAATCTCCGTTCTGGAGAACGGCTCCTTCTTCTACTTCGGCCGTCCCGAGAACAACTTTTGTGCCTGCTCCATTCTCTTTCTGCCTCTCCCCGTTGAGGTGACCAGGATTGGCTATGATGCCTGCGCCTTTTTGAGGATGCCTCCTGCTCTCCAGCAATCTTTTCCATCTGCTGTTCGAGCTCCTCCTGCTAAAGACATAGGGCCATCATAACGTCTTTGTTATGTTGCATCTTCTTCTTCAAGATGAACTCCCGCTGGTCTCGGCTACCTTCACCTCTTTCTCTTCCTTGCGCCACAAGGGCCCGAGAGTGATTTTCATCAGCCTGGCTCACCTAATTGGGCGTGTAGTGGCTGTCATGGAAGAGTTTACGTCGGAGAGAAGGGGCCGGTTCTTCTTAGCCCCCCTGGGTTCTAGAACCCAGCCTATCTTTCACCGACCCTCTCACCTATGTGGTGAGATGGGTCCTCGCCTTCTCCTGGGTAGAGGCACTATTCTCTCTGCTTGCCATAGCCTGGTGCCGGAAAAGATGGTTGCGATTGTAAGAACACTAAAATCCCTCCTTCTAGCGCCAATGTTAACGTCAAGTTTCTTCGGCGCATCTAACCACAAAATCCACGCGCTTGAACCTGCACAATAACAGATCACACACGAAGCTTGATGGCTTGTGCCGCCGGGGGATAGCTCCGATGTGAGAATAAGTACAAGCCGTTCACAAGGTTTAACAATGGATGCTAAGTGTTTAGTGCTCAAAAATAGGTATTACCTGTTAATTGTAACCTTGGCCTTGTATTTATAGTATCTCATCACCTTAGAATCCTTCTCCGAGTCGGATTAGGACTCCTAATCATGGTAGTTACCATAACTTGGGTCCAACACAATCTCCTTAAAAGGTGCAAGTGGAATCCAATCCAAACACTACCTTTGGAGTTACCTCATTCAAATACGGTTAGGACTCCAGACTCTACACGCAGGATGGCCCACTGCACAGGCCCAACCCAACCGAACTCGCTATCGGGTTTGAGCCTCGGCCCAAAGGACTCTAGGGCCCGACCCCGAACACCATACACTAAGGTAAGGCTCCGGCACAAAGGACTCGGATGCTGAACCCGAACACCTTTAGCTTTTCCATGGGCTTCAGCCCAATGGGCTCATAAACCCCTTCTAGTGTCAGGCCTTCGGCCCTCGTGAAGGTCGGTAAAACCGAATAGTCTTGTTTTCGATTTTCTTCCTTGGAATTGAGTTCTTCATCCGTATTAAATAAATCAATGTATCAAAAAGTGCAAGCCAAATACATTAGAAGATATAGGGCTACCAAATGTAAATAGCAAGACCAAAAGACCTTTTTTTGAAACAAAGAAACTATAACAAAAAGCCCAACATCAATAGTTAGTGCAAAACCAACCGTATAGGTTAGAAAATTTTGGAAAACAACTACTTTGGAAGTCACCTTAGATGTAGGTCCACCATCAGTACCATATTCCAAGCATGCAAGATTCTATTTTAACTTTATATCCCAAAAACTGCATTCCAAAAATTGAATTCTACATCAAATGCATATCACAAACTCAACAAATAACTCAAATAAAGTTATTAGCAACTATCAATTAAGACATTAAAAACATGGGGTAGTTATTCAAGAACAAAATTATGACTGTCAGAAAAACAATTCCCAACACATTGAGGCTCTTGATTAAGCTTCAAAGATAAAATGCAAAGATAGCAAATTAAAGAGCTTGAAATGCTTTACTTTGTAGTTTTTGGTTATCCAACTAAAAGAGAAAAGTAAACTTCTCTTTTCATTGTGGTATTTCAGCAAATATGTGATACGCACAACTCCTAAATAATATGAAATCAAACTTGGTAACCTACAATTAACAAATAAAATTTTTAATTAGATAACTTTGCATTATTAATAGACACTTGGTCTCTCCAAAATCACATTCTAGCAATTTTCCTACCTTGGATTCAAAGTATATAAATTTCTCTCTTGGTGATGACAGTGAGAGGCAGTTGCTTGAAATTAAGACAAAACATTTGGTATATTGGACCAAACTTGCAGAGCAAGGGCAACACACAATTTGCTAGAAGAATGAAAAACAATAGTCATATAATTTAGCTATAGATTATGGTTATGCTGCAGATGTAACAAAAGACCAACATGATTTTTTTATATAAAAAAACCTCAATCTTCCTTATCTGAAAAAATGAGTTTTAGCACAACAAAACATGTCATAAATCTCAAGTTATAAACTAAGGTACTAAATATATATACTTCAGTATGTATGGACTGCAGCTTCTTTTTCTCTTAAAGCTGAATTTGAGGATATTTCTGAGAAAAGGTGTTCACCAGAACACCTTGAAGAGGGATTCAAATACATATATAGATGATTATGTAAAGGAGAGATATAAATAGAAAGTTATGTATTGAAGTTGAATTAAAATGGAAGAGTGGATGACTCCAAATAGAAACATTTGCTTATATATGTCGAACCATTTGTTTTATTATGTAGTATAAACAATAACAAAAATACATGGTTTAACAAATAGATCAATCTCCACTTAGTTAACAAAATTCAACCACATGGCATACCAAACCGTAGAACTTATATTACATCGATCTACAACACATAAACATGAATATATGTACATTAACTGTTGTCACCGAGGATTTTGACCTTCAAAAGCGTTCTTCTTCGGGAAGGCATGGTTGAACAAACTTAAATAAAGTAAATGTTATTTTAATAGGTAGAAAAGAGATTTTATTGATAGAAGGAAAAAAAACTCCTCTATTAATAGAAGATATGAAAAACACAAAAAAAAAGTCCACTAAAAAGAATTAACGTGTGTGTGTGTTCACTTTCCTTTAGAAAATAAATACACAACTAATGCCTACTATTCATCTATACATGGTCAATTTTATATTAAAATATCTCTGATTGCAACTGCTCCTTTGTGGCTGTAAATAGATCCAAAAATAGAAACAAAAATGAGATTCAAACAACCTAGGGGCAACTGCCAATGAAAAATATAAAAATTAAACATCTAATTGATAGCAAAAACAACTTATGATGAAGATGAATTGGCAAATTGAAAGATACTATAAATGCCCATTATTTCTATTCTTCTTCTTTAGTTTTTTTAATTCCAAACTCTGAAAATAGAGCGTAATCGTCATGGCACAAACTCATAGCCTTCTTGTTCCGCTTCTTGAAAAGTTGTCATTAATAAATTCAAGCAAGCACAATATCAAAGTTCAGAAGTTTGATTGAAAAATAATAATAAAAAATAAAAAATAAAAATAGAATCAATTTTGAACCAAGGATTCTAAAGAAAAATAAAAATGTATTAGAATAATGATCGATAATTGTTTAAAGATGAGAATTATTTTTTAAAAAAAGGGAACTAAAATTGTGGATTGTGATGACAACATATATCTTTTTTATGGCATTTCACCAAACATGTAATGTGCACTATTCTAGCATAAGACTGAAATAATATTTAAGTTTGTATTTGTAGTACTATGCATATATTAGAATTTTATGTGTGTGTATATACATATATTTGTAGATGTAATGAAGACATATAGAGAATCATGAAAAAAGGACTCACCTAAATTTTATTGTTGATTTCGATTTCTAAATTATTGGACACATGAAGTTTTCTTCCTTGAGTAATGTATCTCCTCAATTTGGTAACGTTGTTAATAACAGCCTACACTACTACATCAAAAGCATTTCTTAGACAATCTGAGATACCCAATGCCTAGCACCGCCTAAACAAATTAAAAAATATGTTCCAGACCATTAGATCACGGAGTAACCTAACAACTATTTGTGTAAATTTGCATTATATCACTTAAAATGATCAATACATGCAATAAAATCTACCAACTGCAAATGAAAGGCTGGGGCACATTTTGTCATTCTAATGACACTATAATGTCATCAATTCTCTTTTCCATTCCTCTTAGTCCACACAAATAGACCAAGGTGTTCTCTTTCTTGAGTAACTCCCAGAGTTGTTCTGCTTCTGCATATTGAGCCATGCGGGTTTGGATGTACATTTTTTCTCCTTTATCATTAGTTTGCTCTCTGCTCACTAAAAAGTCAAGTCTAAAGTTATCTGGCTTCTTTTTCTCGAATTCCTATCCCCAAACACCAAGAGTTATATTAACTCATTTTATTAAATTGAAAAAAAATGACAGTTTATGATTTAATCGTGATCATTTCACCTCCTTAATTGTAGATCAATGAGCTACTTGTGGGCACACCCAAGAAGAGCTATGCCAAACTATTGAACTGCATTTGTCAATAATCAAGTTATATTCATTAGAAACTTGATTTTCTAGGCGTTAAGTACCATAATAACAATTGCATTGGGATCCTTTGGCATAAGCATTTCTTTTCCTACAGTCCGAGCTTATCTTCACATCAAGACCGGGCTTTTAAGTCACACGAAATGTAGCATTTTTAAGCGACTTATGAGACAACGATTCATTACATTGCTACTTGATACTTGATACCATGTATGCGATTGTGACATTATTATATGCCATCTACGACCTTTTACTATGTAACCATACTAATATCAAATAGTTCAAAGAATCGAGAAAGAAAGAAGCCAAATCATATATAGAGAAATTAAGAGTTTAAATATTCTTCCAGTAACTAATATTTTCAACTTAGAAAACTGTTATTTCACTGCATAAAACCCCTTTGGACTGACAGTAACAAAAAGCTAATAGAACCTTGCAAATATCAAATATTTTTTCTCTTTGGCATTTCATCAAACAGATAACTTGCATATGTTAGAGACATCAGTAAAATTGAAACAATCAAATTTTCAAATGCAAAAGTAAATATAGGTTTAAAGGGAGAAATACAGTGAATGGGGAGACTTAATATTTATGTACCTGGAATCTTTAAATGTAATGTGAATTTAATTGTCCGCTTATTTGATTTCTATCTTGTGAGTAGAAACGGTAAAAAATATCAATGAGAAAATTTTTTATTTGTGTTTCTTGACCTTGTTGATACTTCTCTTTAAGCATCTAGCTGATTCATAAGAGAGGAAAACAAATACCTGAGGGTTCTGCAAATTGAATTGCAACGAAGCTGGAGAATGATTGAGAGGAAGAGAAGTCAGTAAAGAGATTGTTTAAACCGTATCCATTACAATATTAGTAGTTACTGTGAGAAGTATTCTTTCTTTTCAAAGAAAAAAGCAGAGCCAAATGCATAGACATGTATTGACCTATAGAGGAGTTTGTCACATCTTATATGTAATGGCAATTTGCAACCATATATCCCAAGGTCATCCAGTGTATGCATATTTTCATATCCATTGGTTCAGTAGCCAAAATGTCTCTACTGAGACTAATATGTTATATTTGCAGTAGAAGCTCCTTGTAAATTCATTGCAAGCTTGGTGTATTATGTCATATAAAAATTGTATTTACCTTGTGTCGTGAACTGACGCTTGATAGATTCAGTCATGGCGACATAATCGGCTACAAAAATCGATCGATCCAAAAAGTACGCAATCTCTCAATTTGCTGAACCCAAAAAGCCCCAAATTGTCGTATTCGTTTGTCCTACAAAAGAAGTTTAGGGTAAATCAGAGATAGAGAAGAAGAGATTTGACATGTGTGTGGGAGGAAGGAGAGATACAGAACAAAAGAAAGAGTGAGGGGAACCGATTTCGCATGGAATGAGAAGGGGAAGAAACTGAAGTGATTGAAGAGGAGGCAGTGAATCGATTTTGCTGAGGATGATTATGAGGAAGAGGAAGAGATTATACCAACTTGGTAAATAACTCAAGTGAAATTGAACAAATTGACTCAAATTGATTAAGAGTCGACTCCAAATTGAGATCGACAGAGATCGCCTTTACTTTATTTATATATAAGGTATTGACGTGTTATACTCCATGAGTAGATTAAATTAAGTATTTGGAAACTCAAATTCATAGAGTAATGAATGAGATATTAACTCTCAAAGATCACACTTGAAAGATAATAAATACATGTGGGAAAAACCAAGTCCTACATAGGTTAGAAATTAAATATTTTATATGTTTATATACAAGGAAAGTGCTCTTGGGTTTGGGCCCCAAGGGGCACCCCACTTTTGTGGAAGGGAGAGGACCTAGGCAACTCGTCATCGACGACCGACCGGCCTAGCTCGGGGGTCGTGGGTCTGGGTCTTGTACATAATTTTTTAGACAAAATTTATTTAATTTTTTTAGACAAAATTTATTTATTTAATTTTATTATCAAAACTGTGTCGTTTTGAGAAGTTGTTTTACTGTGTCGTTTTGAGGAAGCGGTATCTGTAAGTTTGAACGGTCGGCCCAAAACTGCGTTGTTTTTGTTGCGCCTTTTCTTCTAAGCCTAAACCTACGTAGTTTTGGTTATGTTAATGCTTAAACTACGTCGTTTTAAGGGACCGAATAGATGCGCCTATTCAAAAAATGGTCAAAAGTACGTCGTTTTGACCAAGAGATACAAATAATACCTCTTCAGAAGGCACCCCATGCCTTTTCAGGGGTGATGTACCCACCCGAAGGGTCACCAACCCCTCCTATAAATAGATAGGAGGGGCCCAACCATTTCAGTCATTCAATTTTCAAGCATTCAAGCATATTAGAGTTTTTCAAGCCTTATTTCTTCATTAGTATCTTAGTTAATTTTGTGAGAGAGAGTCTGAGCATTACTTTGGTTCGTAGAGTATACTTTTTGTAAAACTGCAAAAGTATACAGTGTCATTGTATTCTGGGAGACAAGTGCTATCAACTCTAAGCACCATATGGAGGGCATAATTGTCTTAAGGACATAGTATCAAGTACCAGCCTTAACAAATCAGTAACTTCAAGATAAATTTATTTAAATATATATAATTTCCTTGGTTACTAACAAATTGTACCCTTTTCCAAATTTAAAAAAATTATTTTGGCTTTCCTTCTTTTTTTTTCCTTTTCTTTTGACCTTGCAAATCAAGAATAATGTTTTCTAGATTACAACTAATGTGAAATTAAAATGATAAAATAGAACAAGAATGTGCAAATCTTTTCTTTACTAATATCATATCTCATGTATTTTCATGCGTCGAAATCTTATATCCATGTAATATTTCGTCATGTGTAATAACACTTTCTTTTAATTTATATATTAAAAAAATTCCCTTTTTTAAATGGCAAAAGATGAATAATAATTCTCCCCCACAATCCCCCTCCGCCTCCCCCTCCCCCTCTCCCCCTCCCCCTCTTATTATTGTTTTAAGGTGGATACGTCTTTCAGATTAGTGTATTGCTGCTAAAGATATAAAATAATATTATAAAATTAACTTGCAGAAACATATGTTAAAGTGTAATTAATTAATGAATTAAATGATTATAACTATAATCATACACGTTAATTTGTTCTAGTAGCTTGCGATCACGATGTGTGTGACATACAATCATTTATAATAAAAATAAATATGTTATCATATATTGCTTCATTTTTTAAAAAGGATTATATATCATACAACTTATAGAAATTAAAATTATATTTTAATTCCATATAAAGGAGGGAAATTGATAAAAAAAAATTGGGAAAAGATTTAGAATTGTGTCGTTTAATTAAGTTGTTTTGCGATGGAGTGTAAGTAAATAAATAAAAGATACACTCTAAGTAGAGTATTACTATAGTAACAAAATAAACTTAAAAAAATTAATTTTCAAAATGATGAGACGAAGTATAATTAATTAATGATACAACATATATGAATGGACTTCGTAATAATTACCGGCCACAACCAATAACATTATTTTTTTATCATCTTTTATAACCATTCTTTTATCATCAAAATATTATTCCTCCAAGTATGAATATTGCTATTGGAGCAATAAGTTTTTTCTTTTAAGATAACAACTGAATTTAAGATGATTAAAAAAAATAGAAAAAGATCGTTTATATTGGAAAGTGAATTTTAAAAGGTGGATAAAGATTTTATTGAATTATAATTACAACAAATATAAATATATGAATTAATATAATTATAAATTGACTCATCACATTACATATTTAATTAAAAAAGTAATTACTAACAGTTATTCACGTAATTAAAAATAAAAAAAATTGACACAAAGTTATAAAATATTTCAGTTTTCTTTTTTTTATTTTTTTTAAAAATATGTTTGGTTAAATATTTTCCTCCTACTTTAAAATAGAGATTCATTTTAATACTCATTTTTCAGTCATTAAAATATTATTAATTTATTATTTAAATAAATATCGTCCGAGAACAAACAGTCATACCAATGAAACCCACTGCATGCATATATTTATTCTTAATTTATTATTGGTGTACCATAGGTCCAAATGAAATCCAAATGTATTTGTTGGATATCCTAAAATTTATTATACGTAGGTTGCTTTAAAATACTCTAACATAAACGGGTAAATGCCTCCCACATATAACAAGTAATGCCGTGATTACAATACAAAAAAAGGGCACAAATTGACAACGTAAGTTTTAAGATCACAAATTGGAATCTACCAGAAAAATAATATTATATTATTAATTATAAAAGATAAAATAATTAATAATATATTATTCAACTCGTAAGTTGAGTTTTTATAGCTAAAGAATTCCTATAACTTTAAAAATAAACTCATAATAGGTAACTAATTAATATGGCAAGAAAGTTCTAATAGATAACAACTTGTTGACTTTGTCATATTTTATCCTTAGAGTTTTGATGATGAAATGATCATATACTAAATTATTTTATGGTATTTCAGGTATTTGTCGATAAAAGAACATTGGCGAGATTTTCAATTGGTCGAAAAACTTTTTCTTTCTAGGAAGACAAATGTAAGGTCAATTGCATAATATTTGATTTTTCATTTAAAGGCTCTAGGACATATTATTAGTTGTATTTTTATTATATGTCTTAAATGAAAAATATTTTTAAAATCTTATGAAAAATGTTTTGAGGAGTAATACACGCATTAAATATCCGGTCATAGTATGAGCATGATAACTATACATCTTTGGAATGTGATATGTGTGTGTGGTTAATTGAATAATGCTACACGTGGATATTTAAAGATGACAGCTAGACTTTATTGAGATTTGTTACATGTGCGGTTTTGAAGGAGTGATTATTTCTCATGCATAAATAATTTATATCCGATTATGATATGAGTGCTTTATATATACATGCTAGCTAACCATTTATTGTGATAAGATGTATGTGAGAGTTTCAAGGAAAAACAATTATGATTATCTTGGAATTTTAAAGATCTTGAATCTTGGAAAGGGTAAGTGTTGTTGCAAATCACTTCTACACGCTATTTCATGATTGAGATAAACTCAAAGTTGTTTAAGTGGTTTATCTTTTTAATGGGTCTTTTGTTTATCCAAGCTGTATAACTAACAAAGAGAGTGATTTGCTAAATTGGATAAATACTGACTTTCATTTCCTTTCCGTTGTGAGTATTCCTTGATATTTTAATATCGATTGACTTAGACAAATTGAACATATCTATAATTAATGGTAATATATTGTTGGCTATAAAAATAGTATTTTCATGTATAGAAATTACACAACTCACGAAAATATTATTCCGCACTACACTGATATTACCGACAACATATTGTTAATTGGTGCAACGTTTGATCAATTGAGTAATTAAATTTATGGTATTCTTTGAGCTGATATTTGGTAAGATTTAAATTGTTTATTCGGTTGTGCTAATTGATCATTGTATATAGTTGAGCCTTTAATTATTAAATTGATTATTCTTGCATTGATCATAGACCTCTATATATGTATTGAATTTTTGTTTAGACTAAGTGTAGTCTAAAGGTGTTAATCCTAGTGGATTAGAGAAAAGGTTTACAAACAGGTTTAAGGAAGCAAAGGTGCTTTAAGAGTGCATAGGCGCACAAGGAGCAAGAGAGCTCAAGAGAAATTAATTGTTAATTAATTTTTATAAGAATCTGTTTTGTAATCTGTGATTATTTATAAAGAAATAAATAAAGTGAGTCTCCAATACTAGTTGGTATTGGACGTGGACTAGGGTATTATTATAAAGGGTAATAGCTGAACCACGTAAAAAATCTTGGTGTTAATTTTATTATTTGCTTTACTTTAAAATCACATAAGCTATTTTAATTATCTTAATAATTAAAATTTGAATACTTATATTATATTAAGATAATTCTTTAACATCAAGTATTTTATTTAAGTTATAAATTCAGCTGAATATTTTCTTAAAATAATCAGTCTCTTAAATAAGCTATATTAATTCAGTAAGCTGATTTCAATCATTATAGTAGCCTGAAATTAATAGTTTATTTTAAACTTAAAAAATTGGTCATAGATTGCTTCCACACTTATTTAACCCCCCCTTCTAAGTGTGCCTAAATAAATTTCATTTGATATCAGAGCTTGGCTCTACTTATCTTGGTCTTAAAGGTGACTTGTAGGAAAAGATTTTGACATGGCACAGTTCGGGAACAACAACAAAGAGGGACAATCAACCAATAGACCTCCTTTGCTGTTTGGAAAGAAAAATTACAACTTCTGAAAGTTTTGAATGAGGATCTATCTTAAAAGAAATCCTTGGGAATGGTGGGTTGTGGAGAACAGACCAATTATTCCATGAAGAGATGATGGGACACCAAAGATTCTACTAGAAATGGATTCAACCGAAATCTACATGGTCTCATATGATTCAAAGGCAATGAACACACTTTTCAGCGGCATGGTACAATCCGAGATAGACAAAGTTTCCTCATGCAACACTGCTAAGGAAATTTGGGATACTCTAGTGGTAAGTCATGAAGGTACTTCCAAAGTACGAGAAGTCAAGCTAAGCATGCTTATGCACGAGTATGAAATGTTCAAGCTCGAGAAAGATGAAACCATTAAGCTAGCGCAAGCAAGGTTCCTAGTCCTTATAAACTCCTTGAAATTACTGGACAAGACTATTCCTCAAAGTGAGATCAACCGTAAGTTGCTTCGGGCTATGCCCAAAAGGTTTGCTTCTAAAATCACTACTCTTCAAGATTATGCAACTATTTCTTCCATGGATACTTTAACGTTGTTTGGTGAATTAGAAGAATATGATCACATCAGTTAAAGAGATATGATGATGAGGAGGAAACTCGTCGAAGAAAGGTCTTAGCTCTTACTGCAGATAATAAAGAGGAGCTAGATGATGACTCAGATGAAGAAATAGTCATGATGTCAAGAAGACTCAAGGGGCTACTACAATGGAAGAATATGAGAAGAAATACTTTCAATTCAAAAAAGTCCAAAGGAAAGCAAACTGAAGAGACATGCTTTGAATGTGGAGGTCCTGGTCATTTCAAGAAAGATTGTTTTCAATTAAAGAACAAAGGGAAGACAAACTACAAAGACAAAAAGAAGAACAAAGCCCTTGTGACTTGGAGTGATGAGGAATCCGAAGTGGAGATCAATGCTAAAGATGAGATAGCACAAGTATGCTTCGTGGGAATTGAAGGTGAATCTAATCAGGTATCTTTTAATGAACTAAACTCATTAGAAAAAGAAAATAAAAAGTTAAAAGAAAAGAATGCATGCTTAAAAGGTTTAGTTAATAATTTAATGAGTGAAGTGGATTTACTAATAGATGAAAAGAAAGAAATTGAAAAGGAATCTACATGTAAAGAAGAAAAGGTTTTGATTGCTAAGATTGATTATTTAGAAAACTATAATAAAATACTTTTCAATAAGGTAAATTTCTTGAATAATGAAGTCCAAAAATTAACTAATAAGCTAAAAATGAGAGATATGTGTATTGATGCATTTAGTGATAAATCTCCTGTTAAAACCTTTCCTAATAATGAACTTCAAAAAGAAATAGCTTCATTAAAATTATCTCTTGCTAAATTTGTCCAAGGTGAAGAAAATTTAAATGTCATATTAGGTAAACAAAGACCTAGTTTTGAAAGACAAGGAATTGGTTATGATCCTATGCATAGAAAGAGTAATATGAAAATGCTAAAATCAAAGTCACGGTTTAGTTTAAATTATTGCTCTCCTTTCACAACTTGTAAACATTGTGGTATTAAAGGTCATTTAGATATAAATTATTTTAAGAAACAAAACAAGGTTAAACAGGTATGGATTAAGAAGAATGATTTACTTGCTACTAACATAAGTGGACCCAAAAAGATATGGGTACCAAAAGGATAAATTATTCTTTCTTGACAGGTATGCTTAAAAGCAAGAGTTCCATCTCAAAAATGGATTCTTGATAACGGATGTTCTCGGCACATGACAGGTGATAAATCAAAATTCGTAGAACTAAATATTAAGAAGAAGAATGGAACGATCACGTTTGGTGACAACAAAACCTGCGAGATAATTGGAAAATGTAAAATTGTTAATGGCAAGGTAAGATAAATAATGTGCACCTTGTTAATGGTCTTGAGTTCAATTTAATAAGTATTAGCCAATTAATGGATAATGACCATCAAGTTAATTTTGAAAAAGATAAATGCACAATATTTCATGGTACTAACAAAACTACTCTAGTTGCACAAAGGGAAGGAAATATATGCACTATTGATTTTGAGCAACAAGATAAAGAGCTATGTCTTACATCCGTACAAGATGAGGCTAACTTGTGGCATAAAAGGATGGGACATGTTCACATGGACTTAATCAAGAAACTATCCTCAAAGAATCTCGTCAAAGGATTGCCAAGAATCAGGTTTGAAAAGAAAAGAATATGTATTCCTTGCCAACTGGAAAAACAAGTAAGAACTTCTTTTTCAGCAAAGAATATGGTATCAACTTCTTCTCCTTTGCAATTACTTCATCTTGACTTATTTGGATCGGAAAGGCATTCAAGTATTAATGGTAAATTTTATGCATTTGTAATAGTTGATGATTTCTCAAGATACACATGGGTATTATTTTTGAGAACTAAGGATGAAGCATTTAAAGAATTTGAAAAATTAATAAGGTATCTTAAAACAAAGTATAACTATAAACTTATTAGAATTAGAAGTGATTATGGTACTGAGTTTCAAAAAGATTTATATCTTTTTGTGATCAAAAAGGTATTAGCCATGAATTTTCAGCCCCAAGGACTCCTCAACAAAACGGGGTGGTGGAAAGGAAGAATAGGACTCTACAAGAGACGACAAGAACTCTACTGCAAGAAAGTAAGCTTCCAAAGAAATTTTGGGCCGAAGCAGTAAGTACATCATGTTATGTTTTAAATAGAGTACTCATCCGTCCTATTATTTTGAAAACACCTTATGAGCTTCTAAATAATAAAATTTCAAATATAAGTTATTTCAAAGTATTTGGGTCTAAATGTTTTATTTTAAATACAAGTGATAATTTGGGAAAATTTGATGCTAAGTCATATGAAAGAATTTTCATTGGTTATTCTCAAAATAGTAAGGCTTATCGTATTTTCAATATTGGAAAGTCATGTGTAGAAGAATCTGTTCATATTACTTTAAATGAGACTAACAATTATGTTCCAAGAGAAAATGAAGATGATGCAGGAAATTTAGAGACAGTCAAAATTCCAGCAAACCGAAAAGAACAAAACAGGAGACCTAATGAACAGTCTCAGGAAACTGAAATGGACAACTAGCAGGAATGTGAAGCTGAAAATTTACAAGATGCTGAAGATGAGTCTCATGATCAAGAGGAAGTTTTACATGATATTCAAATGCCAAAAATAGCTGGATATGTTAAGAATCATCCTCCGGAGAATATTATTGGATATATCAACAAAGGTGTAATCACACAAAGAGGTTTGCAAAATCATTGTGCATTCTCTGTATTTTTGTCACAGGTTGAGCCAAAGAATGCAAAGGATGCAGTTCTTGATGAAAACTGGTTGTTGGCAATGCAAGAAGAACTTTAAAAATTTGAAAGATGCCAAGTATGGGAACTTATGCCTCCTCCGAAAGATGCTTCCATCATTGGTACGAAATGGGTATTCAAAAACAAGCTTGATGATCACGGAACAATCACCCGTAACAAAGCAAGGCTAGTAGCTCAAGGGTATAATCAACAAGAGGGGATCGACTATGAAGAAACCTATGCACCAGTGGCTAGGCTAGAATCAATCCGAATTTTGTTGGCATTTGCATGCTACAAAAAGTTTAAGCTGTATGTAAGACAACCTCCTGGATTCAAGCATAAAAAGTATCCTAATCATGTCTACAAATTAAAGAAAGCTCTTTATGGTTTAAAACAAGCTCCAAGGGCGTGGTACGACAGGTTAAGTAAGTATCTCTTATCAAATGGATTTATTAGAGGTAAAATAGATTCTACATTATTTATTAAGCAAAAAAATATAGACATTATTATTGTTCAAATATATATAGATGACATAATTTTTGGTGCTACTAATGATCATCTTTGTGAGTGGTTTTCCAAGTGCATGCATAAAGAATTTGATATGAGCTTAATGGGAGAACTCAACTACTTTTTGGGACTTCAAATCAAGCAAACAAAGGACGGAATATACATCCATCAAACCAAATACACAAAAGAATTACTTAAGCGATTTGGCTTCGAAGGATCTAACTCAAAAGGTACACCTATGAGCACATCAATAAAGCTCACCACTGATGACAAAGGTATTGATGTTGATATAATAAAATATCGAGGTATGATTGGACTCTTGTTATATTTAACTGCCTCTAGACCTGATATAATGTATAGTGTTTGTTTGTGTGCTAGATTTCAAGCAAAACCCAAAGAATCTCACTTAAATGCTGTTAAAAGAATTTTGAAATATTTAAGTGGTACTATTAATTTAGGATTATTTTATCCAATTTTCAATCACTTTGAACTAATAGTTTATTCAGATGCTGACTATGCAGGATGTCAAATTGATAGAAAAAGTATGAGTGGTGCTTGTACTTTCTTAGGATATAGTCTCGTGTCATGGCATAGTAAAAAGCAAACCTCAGTAGCTCTTTGAACTACTGAGGGTGAATACCTAGTTGCAGGAAGTTGCTGCTCTCAAATATTATGGATGCGACAAACTCTATGTGATTTTGATATATTATGTGATTGTGTGCCTATTTATTATGATAATTCTAGTGCTATAGATATATCTAAAAATCCTGTGTTACATTCACGTACAAAGCACATAGAAGTAAGGCATCATTTTTTAAGAGATAATGTGTCAAAAGTTTTAATTAAATTGATTTTTATTCCAACTCAAAATCAAATTGCAGATATTTTTACTAAACCATTAAGTGAAGATAGATTTTGCATGTTGCGAAGAGAACTTGGGATGTGTATGACATGATTTTAAAATCTGTATTAGTGTTATCCTAGTTTGCATGTATATCTCATTAACTGATAAATTAAGGATAATTATGAATTTGAATTTACGGCTGTTCATTTAAAGTCTTTTACTCATGCACGCCATATCTGTCATAAGTGATTTTGAAAACTGAAAAGACGGGACTACGAGGGTTTCTTGGGAGACGTAAGTATACATACATGCATCCGGTCTTGTTCTTATACTCTGTATCTTTCTATTTTCTTTATATCTTATATCTCTCCTGATTCTCTCTTACCTTCTCATCTTGTTCTTCATCCACACATCTTCAATCTCCATGAGAACTCGTACGCACAAGAGATCGCTGATCGATTCTGATGATGATCAGACGACGGTTCCACCCCCATTAACAGCCGGACCATCACAAAAGCCAAGAAAAATGAAGAAAGTCGTGTCTGAGGAAACGAAGTTTGTGGATTCTTCGTCTTCTAACGAGTCCACTTTCAGTCCATTCCTGCCGAAATCATCTGGACCATCTCAACGACGAAAGTCAACTGTTCCCTCCGGTAAGACTGAGTTTGCTCCACCATCTGATCCGATAAACCCTAATCTTTCTTCCGATCTTCCTGATAATTTCTTTCGTAGCAATGCCTATGAGGTTCGGTTTAAGACTGTTGTGTTTCCCAAACAATTTGTCTATGAAAAATCTGTTGATCAGATTTGTTATCAACAATCTCCTTTGAGAACATTGCTTGAATCTTGTGGTATCTCTTCAATGCTTTTTCCCCCATCTGTTGCATACCCTAGACTTGTACAACAATTTTATACAAATCTAGAATGTCATGGAGATTTTTATACAACTTTTGTCAAAGGAAAATCTTTATATTTTACAGTCATGGATTTTGGTAGTATTTTGAATATTCCATCTTCTGGTGTTTGTCCTTTTACAAAAAAGGTGCTGTTCATTCTCCATTTACTCCTCTGGAATAGTTATAATCGTAATGAACAACAATTTGTTGGATGATGTTTTTACTCCTAAAACAGTGGATGTCTCTCCTATTTCTTGTGTCCTTCATCATCTTGTTAGATACAATCTGTTGCCTCGTTTAGGTGGAGGAGCAGATTTTACATATCAAGACTTGATAATCGTTGCCATGATTTTAAGAGGAGTTTCTTTTAATCTGTCTCAAATGATGCTTTACCAAATAACCACCTGTTTGCGAAAAACCAAAACATGTTTGCCTTACAGTGCTACTCTCACTACTCTGTTTAATCATTTTAAAATTTCTTTTAAAAATGAAAACTCTATTTCGGTTACTGATTCTATCACCATTGGTTCCTTGAAAATGTCACATATTATTTTACTTGATGGTATGTTTCTTCGTAGTACTTCTGATAATTCTATTCCTCCTCCAATGACAAATCCAACTTCACCTGTTCTGCCTTCAACTCAACCTTCTCTTGAAATTGTGGATATGTTGAAAGTTATTCTTAGTAATCAGGAGAAGATGCAACTTGAAATGTCTTCCCTTCATAATCGCATGTCTTTGTTGGAAAAAGTTAAGTTGCCATTGGGAGCACCTGAAATCAATAAACTATCACAGCATTGAAGATGAGTTTATAAATTTACAAGCTAGTTTTAAAGTACAAACTACTGCCTTAGCTGAGGTGATGCAACGATAACTTAATCGAAATTCTTGTCAGTTGAGTTAGGAAATTAAGTTCGTTAGTAATTAGGTTGGGGAGTTAGCTGAATTAATGGCTCTAAGGTTCAATGATGTAGGTTCTAAACTACATATGCAACGTAAGCACTCAACTGTTTCGGAGTTGGTGCATTGCAACTGGTTGGCCGAGTATCAAGGTGAATTTCTTGGCGTACCTCTACCACCTGCAACTGTCATTCCCAGGCCTCCCCAATTTGCTGCTGATTTGAGCATTGCTGAAAAGGTTCATCATGCCAATCATCGCCACTATTTCACACAAAGGGCAACTCAGCGTGCAGCCGTGGTAGATCTCGATGATTGAACGGCTTCCCTTTTTATTTGATGACAAAGGGGGAGAAGTTTATTATTTTTGGGTTGCTTTTGGGTTGCTTATGGACGAATTTTAAATTTTTTGTTGGTTTTGGTTTGGTGTGCATCACCAAAATGACTTATTATTAATTTGGGATTTGGATCTTAATATTTGATATATTAGCAGTAACTATTTTGATAATTGATAAACTAACAAATACTACAAGTAATAACTTGTTTGCAATTGTTTACAAAATTCAGGATTTTGTAACTTTACTGAAAATCGAATTTCAGAATCCTGAAATAATATTATTGCATGGATTTAGTGGGAGCTAATTATGTTATGCATATATTCAGGGGGAGTTAATGAGAGTTAAACAACTTTGGGTTGTCATCATCAAAAAGGAGGAGAATGTTGACTTTGTCATATTCCATCCTTGAGTTTTGATGATGAAATGATCATATACTAAATTATTTTATAGTGTTTCAGGTATTTGTTGATAAAAGAACATTGGCGGGATTTTCAATTGGTCGAAGAACTTTTTCTTTCTAGGAAGAAAAATGTAAGGTCAATTGCATAATATTTGATTTTTCATTTAAAGGCTCTAGGACATATTATTATTTGCATTTTTATTATATGTCTTAAATGAAAAATGTTTTTAAAATCTTATGAAAAAGGTTTTGAGGAGTAATACACGCATTAAATATCCGGTCATAGTATGAGCATGATAACTATACATCTTTGGAATGTGATATGTGTGTGTGGTTAATTGAATAATGCTACACGTGGATATTTAAAGATGACAGCTAGACTTTATTGAGATTTGTTACATGTGCGGTTTTGAAGGAGTGATTATTTCTCATGCATAAATAATTTATATCCAATTATGATATGAGTGCATTATATATACATGCTAGCTAACCATTTATTGTGATAAGATGTATGTGAGAGTTTCAAGGAAAAACAATTATGATTATCTTGGAATTTTAAAGATCTTGAATCTTGGAAAGGGTAAGTGTTGTTGCAAACCACTTCTACACACTATTTCATGATTGAGATAAACTCAAAGTTGTTTAAGTGGTTTATCTTTTTAATGGGTCTTTTGTTTATCCAAGCTGTATAACTAACAAAGAGAGTGATTTGCTAAACTGGATAAATACTGACTTTCATTTCCTTTCCGTTGTGAGTATTCCTTGATATTTTAATATCGATTGACTTGGACAAATTGAACATATCTATAATTAATGGTAATATATTGTTGGCTATAAAAATAGTATTTTCATGTATGGAAATTACACAACTCATGAAAATATTATTCTGCACTACACTGATATTACCGAGCAACATATTGTTAATTGGTGCAACGTTTGATCAACTGAGTAATTAAATATATGGTATTCTTTGAGCTGATATTTGGTAAGATTTAAATTGTTTATTCGGTTGTGCTAATTGATCATTGTATATAGTCGAGCCTTTAATTGTTAAATTGATTATTCTTGCATTGATCATAGACCTCTATATTTGTATTGAATTTTTGTTTAGACTGAGTGTAGTCTAAAGGTGTTAATCCTAGTGGATTAGAGAAAAGGTTTACAAACAGGTTCAAGGAAGCAAAGATTCTTGAAGAGTGCATAGGCGCACAAGGAGCAAGAGAGCTCAAGAGAAATTAATTGTTAATTATTTTTTATAAGAATATGTTTCGTAATTTGTGATTATTTATAAAGAAATAAATAAAGTGAGTCTCCAATACTAGTTGGTATTGGATGTGGACTAGGCTATTATTATAGAGGTAATAGCTGAACCACGTAAAAATTTTTGGTGTTGATTTTATTATTTGCTTTACTTTAAAATCACATAAGCTATTTTAATTATCTTAATAAATAAAATTTGAATATTTATATTATATTAAGATAATTCTTTAACATCAAGTATTTTATTTAAGTTATAAATTCAACAGGATATTTTCTTAAAATAATCAGTCTCTTAAATAAGCTATATTAATTCAGTAAGCTGATTTCAATCATTATAGTAGCCTGAAATAATAGTTTATTTTAAAGTTGAAAAACTGGTCATAGATTGCTTCCACACTTATTTAACCCCCCCTTCTAAGTGTGCCTAAATAAATTTCACAACTCAATTACATAATATCATTAAAGATTTGTTTCATACTAAAACATTGTTACCTTAAAAGAAAAACCTACCTAAAAACAAGAATAATTAAAATAATTAATATTCAAGCCAATCCGACCTTCCCACAGTAATGATGTCATTTTCGAAAAAGTTTCTATCTCCCAAAGTCATAACGCTAGGACCGAACCTAAAGACCTTTCTCGAATTTGATCGAACTCAACTTTTCAGGAATTATCTCAGCTCTTCAGGAATTATGGTTATTTACTCAAACTAGTTCTCCTACCTCGTTTCCTATCTAGCTCTTTTTCAAAATCCAAATCTAGTTATCTTACATCAATCCCTCCCACCTACGAAGAACTCGACCTCGATTTATAATCTGGATAAAGCGGAACATCTTCACAAAACTCATAAAGATCAGATACATTGAAAGTATGAGAGATATTCAATTTGACAGGCAAGTCAATCACGTAGGCATTATCATTAATCTTCTTGATCACCTTGTACGTGAAAGTAGTATGCATACAAGTCAATCATGTATAATAATAAAGCATATACTTTGTAAACAATCTTATTTATTTATTAATAAAAGTATTTATTTACTAAAAACATTTAATTTATCTACATGGTGTTGTTTTAATAATATGTGATAAACCTATAGTTTTAAGCAATACTTTTAGAATCATGATGAGATCATGCTAATGAGATCTAAATTCTTAGATAGCTTAAAAAATAAAATGTTTCCAATCATTAGGTTACTAAAAAGAGGATTAGTGAATTCAGATAGATTGGTACATACATTACTTGCTCATTGGATGATGATGATTGATCATTTGTGTGGAGACACCAAAGCAAGTATATGTAGGTGCTTAATGGAGAATAACTTCACTGAACATGACTCGCTAAGGAATACCTAATGGAGTTTTACTTGTCTATCTATAGGAATTCCTGAAATGATAGTAGTACAAGTGATCTTTAGACTTGAGATCATCATAGTATCTTGTGTATAATGAATTATATTTTGACTTATTCCTTAAGACCCTTAGGATATATCAAAGGGTATGCTTGGGTGTAATGAGTTATATATAGAGATAATGAATGATCAATAAATAATCTACCACTTCTAGTAAATGAAGAGATATGTCCTATGTGATTCGATAAATGACAACCCAGGAATCCTTGGCCAAGGTGGAATGAAATTAGAAATGAGTTTCTAATTTGCATTTATTTGAAGTTATGCATTTGGGAATCGAAATACATATAATTAAATAAAATAAGACTTTGACAGTAATTCCATGTCTAATATCTAATTGGGACATTGTATGGTGGAAGGATTGAATTGTACGAAAACTATTTACTCAAAGGTTCTTTTATGATTAATGTTGAAATCTATATTATTTGAAAAGTCGTTGATCGTTAAGGAGGCTTATCCTTATTGTAGAATAAATATTATTTATTTAAATAGATTATTAGTTTAATTTATTTATTTAAATAAGATTAGAATTTTTCTAATTAATTTATTCACAACCGGTTTAATATGGAGAACCTAAAGAGTCACACCATAAAAGAAAAATAATAATTTAAGAAGTTAATGGCGTAATCTTAATAATATATCAAGTGTATTTAATTTAATCTATGGTGATAGAAGGAGTCTTATTAATTTTGGGAATATTAAATATAAATTAATAAAAGGAGTCTTATTAATATTATTACAATTATTATTATTTTTAATTTCTAAAGGATTTTGAGAATTAATTTAATATAAGTACTCTCATTTATTCCTAATAAGATTAGGAAACAAATTCATTAAAAGAGTTTAATTAATTATCCCTAATAAGATTAGGGAGCTTAATTAATTAAATGATTCTAATTAATTAAATATAACACTATTTCTAATTAGATTAGAAGGATTGACTAATATCTATATAAGAGGAGTCTTATGCCAGATATTAGTAGACGCAATTCCAATTATTGGAGAGTACTCATTTTTTTTTTCAGAGATAGGAAAAACTAGGGTTTAGCCAAACACCCTTCTTCTTGAGTTTTTCTTTTTCTTGAGTTTTTGTTCTTCCTTGGTGGATCTGTGACACCCCCAAATCTGGGCACTCTATTTTCATAGGATTTGGTGTTCACTATACAAACATTCATTTCTAACTACCCAAATTAAATAAAGTTAACTTAAGCAATAAATCTTCCCATTAAAGGGTTACATAACTTAAACCAACATAGATGATTATGATCCATTGAATTACGAATAGGCTATGAGTAGTAAAGACTCAGAGAAGTGGTTAGAAGCCATGAAATCCGAGATGGACTCTATGAATGAAAACCAAGTATGGTTTCACCACCTGAAGGCATTAAGCTTATTGGGTGTAAATGGGTCTTTAAAATAAAGACTGGAGCAGACGGCAAGGTAGAGACCTATAAGGCCCGACTGGTCGCAAAAGGTTTCAAACAAAGATAAGGAATTGACTATGATGAAACTTTTTCACCAGTAGCTATGCTCAAGTCCATTCAGATTTTGCTTGTGATTGCAGCTTACCAAGACTATGAAATTTGGCAAATAGACGTGAAAATGGTCTTCCTCAATGGGAAACTTGAGGAGGATGTGTATATGACACAGCCAAAGGGATTTGTTTCAACAGTTGGAACAAATCAAATTTGTAAGCTACTACGATCCATTTATCGATTGAAACAAGCTTCTCGTAGGTGGAACATCCATTTTGATGAGACAATCAAAGAGTTTGATTTTATAAAAAATGAGGATGAACCATGTGCATACAAAAAGGATAGTGGGAGCGTTGTTTCATTCTTTGTATTATATGTTGATAATATATTACTAATAGGGAATGATATTCCTATGCTACAATTGATTAAAATCTAGTTATCTAAACACTTTTCCATGAAGGACTTGGGAGAAACATCCTATATTTTGGGTATAAAGATCTATAGTGATAGATCTAAAAGGATGATTGGCTTTTCCCAAGGAATGTACATTGACTCGATGTTAAAGAAGTTTAGCATGAAAGATTCCAACAAAGGTCTCATGCTGATGAGCCATGGAATATATCTCTCCAAGAAACAAGCCCCAAAGACACCTAAGGAGAGAGACCGTATGAGTAAGATTCCTTATGCTTCAACAATATGATCTATCATGTATGGTATGATATGTACTAGGTTGGATGTCGCTCATTCATTAAGTGTAACAAGAAGATATCAGTCCAATCCTGGAGAAGAGAACTTGAAGGCAGTGAAAAATATCCTAAAGTACTTACGAAGAACTAATGATGCATTTCTTGTCTACGGTGGGTCTGAATTGAAACTAGAGGGCTACACAGACTCAAGTTTACAAATGGAACAAGATGAAAGTAAATCTGTTTCGGGGTATATGTTTACCTTAAACAGTGGCGCAGTGAGCTGGAAGAGTTACAAGCAACAAATAGTTGTTGATTCAGTGACAGATGCAGAGTACATAGCTGCAAGTGAAGTTGCAAATGAGGTTGTTTGGATGAAGAAGTTCATAACCGAACTTGGTGTGGTTCCTAACATTAGAGGATCAGTGCCTTTATACTATGACAACACCAGAGCTGTTGCGCAGGCTAATGAACCCAGGTCTCATCAAAAATCCAAACACATGTTGCGGCGGTTTCATTTGATTAGAAAAATCATTGAAAGAGGAGATCGATGTTACCCTAGAGCGCGTGGACTTTCAAGACACCATTGGAGATCAATTTACTAAAGCATTAACATAACAACAGTTTGATCGTCACTTAGAGAAGATATGTATGAGATACCATGACAATTAGCTTTAGTGCAAGTGGGAGATTGAAAGTAGTATGCATACAAGCCAATCATGTATGATGATAAAACATATACTTTGTAAAAAATCTTATTTCTTTATTAATAAAAGTATTTCTTTACAAAAGGCATTTAATTTATCTACATGGTGCTATTTTAATAATATGTGATAAACCCATAGTTTTAAGCAATGCTTTTAGAATCATGATGAGATCATGCTACTGAGATCTAAATTCTTAGATAGCTTAAACTAAAATGTTCCCAATCAATGGATTACTAAAAAGGTGATTAGTGAATCCAGATATATTGGTATATACGTTGCTTGCTCATTAGATGAGGATGATTGATCTCATGATCATTTATGTGGAGACATTAAAGCAAGTATGTAGGTGCTTATTGGAGAATAAGTTTATTGAACGTGACTCTCTAAGGAATACGTAATGGAGTTTCTCTTGTCTGTCAATAAGAATTCCTGAAGTGATAGTCGTACAAGTGATCCTTCGACTTGAGACCATCATAGTATCTTGTGTATAATGAATTATACTTTGACTTATTCCTTAAGACCCTTAGGGTATATCAAAGGGTATGCTTAGGTGTAATGAGTTATATATAGAGATAATGAATGATAAATAAAGAATCTACCACTTCTACTAAAAAAAAGATATGTCCTATGTGACTCGATAAATGACAACCCGGGAATCCTTGGCCAAGGTGGAATGAAATTAGAAAGGAGTTTCTAATTTGCATTTATTCAGAGTTGTGCATTTGGGAATCAAAATACATATAATTAAATAAAATAAGACTTGACAGTAATCTCATGTCTTATATTTAATTGGGACATTGTATGGTGGAAGGATTGAATTTTACGGAAACTATTTACTCAAATGTTCTTTTATGATTAATGTTAAAATCTATATTGTAAGACCCCAACTTATTATAAATAAAATTGAATTTCTTCTATTCTTTATCTTGAAATAATAAGGAGTTAATTTGATAAAATGCTTTGGTTATGGGTGAAATGTGCAACTTTTGCAAAATAAGCAAGTGGTTATAAAATATTTATTTTATCAGGGAATATTTGTTTGGTCGTTGAATATTCTTACTATCGGGAATATTAAATGACGACGCAACCCATTTGTGGGCCCCTATAACGAAAAAAGGTCGATAAAGAAAATGTCAAGTTTAAGTTTTTATAAATAACGGCGTAATTATTCTTTAAGTAACAACGCTTGGATTACACGGTGGTTAAAATACGATGTGTCGTGTGTGGTTGCACAAGATGCACTTGCAGTATTGCACAATATTTTTGAATTATTGATTCTTGCGTAAGAAGGCACTACTCAATAATTGTTATAGTAATTACTGTTCAATATTTTATTTTATTGATTCAATAATTATTGCATTGATATTTTATATTATTATTGTTTCAATAATTGTCACTGTACAGTATTTCCCATTATCAGATAAATAAATCATATTATTTGAATAATATTATTAGATAGCATTATTGACAATGTCTAAGAGAGTTCTGTCTAGAAAAGGGGTTTGGTCACCTAATTGCGCGCTAGTAAGGAGAAATCCTTATCGGAAAGCCCCCTCTTTCTTGGGAAAGACCTAATTGTCAGTATTATGATTCTGTAATATTATTTATAAATAATTAATTATTAATTTATATGATAAGAAAATATTTATTTTATGTGGATGGATAGGGAAATATTTATTTTGTGTGGATATAAATGAAGGAATTAATGGTAAGGTGTATTATCAGTATTTTGTCGGAATGGAGGTATTAAAAATCGTCCGTATGTGAATTTCGGGCATTTTTCGTTTGGAATTTGAAAAAACTTAAAGCTACAAAGTTGTAGAGAATTTGAATGGACATCAAATTCATATTTTTCTGATAAAAGGGCTATTTATTATGAATTATTGATATTTCAGAAATAAATGTTATTATTTAACACTTGGGTGGGCCCCACTTTTGGTTGGTGTGGAATTGGCTGATTTTGGGTGGGCCCCACTGAGGTGCTGAAATGTGATCAATTGTGGTGTGCGTAGAATTTGAAATAAATATTATTATTTTATTAATTTAGTCTCCTTTGGCGTTCTAGCATTTTCCTATAAATAGGCTGCTTAGTTAGAATTAAAAATCACACCAGAAACAAGTTTTCTCCCCCTCTATATTATCGAGCGTAATTTTTTGAGTATTTAGATACTTTGAGAGTTACTATTCAGTACAAGTTTCCTTCAACATCATATCCGATATTCCATTCAGAAATACTATTCTTTTGAGGTAAGGGATGTTATTTTCTTCGTAAATGATATTATTTCTTTCAATATCATCATGCTGAAATATTGGTATGAATTTTATTGTGGAATTTCTACCTTTTTGTGTCGGGGTTACTATTTACGTATACGACACTATTCACGTATACGACACTATTCACGAATACGATACTATTCACCAAAAAAATGAAATTTTCTCTTTTTTGTCCCAGATGTCTATTATGGTTACTATCTTTGATTGTATCCATGTTTTGATCTTCATTCTTGAATTTTACTCCATTATGATTTATTATGGAGTATTTTTAAACTTGAATTATCTAAAGTACGAATATCTAATCTTTGTCCTTTTATCTCACTGGATTCGTTCTCTAAAATATTTTTCATCATCCTTAGTCTTTAATGGTGATACTTGATGAATATCTTTGGCCTGTAGTGTAAAGATGAATGATTACTTGATGAATATATTTGACCTGTATTGCAAAGATGAAAAGGTGTTGAGATGAACATGACCAACTGGTGATACAAATGAATATCTTTGGCCCGTAGTGCAAAGATGAATATTTGATGCAAGATGTATATTGATTGATGTTACAAGGATAAAATATTGATGATTGACTTTTAAATTCATAGATGATAGTAAATTTCATTCTCTACTTAACTCTTCTAATGAATTGTTATTTCCGCTGCGAATATTGATCTAAAACTGGCTGTCCATTATATTTTATTTGATTTATTGAAGGCTAGTGATAAATTGTTGTTCTTTATCTTAGTCATAATAATAGATACAAACCCCCGCGTTGCGGTGAGATTATTTAATTTTTTAATAATAAATGTGTACGTACAATTAATAAATTAAAAAATAATAAGAACATGGTAGATTGTTGTACGATGATCAAATTTTACCTAGAAAAACAGATAAATATACATTGTAGAGGGTAGTGTTGAGATAAAGTAGTGATTTTATTAAATAATAATTAAATTACAAAGGATAATATCAAAACAGTTGATATTATCAAAATAGTTTAGATTTTTAATGATTTAGGGGATTATAAATCTAAAAAATTAAGAGAATTACATTATGCTATTAACTGTTTAGATTTGTAGTGATTTAGAAGATTATAAATCCAAAAAATTAATTAATAACATAAAGTAGTGATTTTATTAATTAATAATTAAATTACAAAGGATAATATCAAAACAGTTGATATTATCAAAACAGTTTAGATTTGTAGTGATTTAGGGGATTATAAATCTAAAATTTAGGGGAATGGATTAGGATTTGTTTTCATCCTCATTTGTTAGGTTAATTGGACAATTGTTGAAATATGGTATCATGTACTATGTTTTAGTATATATAATAGATTCTTTACTGGGCTAGTTGAGCTCACCCTTTTCCTTTTTGTTCTATTTTTCTTCTCAGGAGGTGAGAATATAGCAAAATCTAGCCAGGGTATGGAGTGATGGTTCTAGAAAGTTGTTTTACCAGTCCTCACTATTTTTGTAAAATAGTGTATCAATAATTGTAATGAGGACTCCTTTTGAGTTTGAATACTGTCTATTAGATAATATTTGTATTTAAACTCACAGTATATGTGTTGTTGTATTTGTTTCTGTACCATGTATTTGGTGACTCAGAATGGGTGATGTATACCTATTTTGGGGGCGTCACAGTTGGTATCAGAGCTTAGGGATATGGTCTCTAGCAGAGATCGGGGAATAAAACTAGGAGGGGAGAGACGAGTAAATCCTTCGCTAGTGTGTCCTACCTAAGCTTATTTGTTGGTCGGTCATAATATAGAGATATTATGTGATATGTTAATCTGTTTAATTAACCCTTGTTTTATGGCAGTTTTTAAGAATGACAGTTGAGAACGTTAACAATGGAGTATATGAGACCGTGGAACAACCTTCAATCACCAACCAGGAGAACGTGCAACATGAATGCAATATTCCTCCTGTAAACAACACTACCGAGCAAACAATGAATGATGGGATGTTTAGAAGCTTTTTGCAGTTCATGCAAAATCAGATGAGGGAGACTCATGTACAAAATACGAGTAGAAATGATAGCAACGTGGGGTTTGTCACAGCCAAGCAGTTCAAGGAGTTGGGACCACCAGATTTCTGGGGAAAACCGGATCCGATTAAGGCGTAAACGTGGGTCAAGCAAATTACCAAGATATTCGATGTCTTGGGATGCACAGAAGAACGTAAGGTTCCATTCACCACCTTTATGTTTCATGGTGAGGCAAATTATTGGTGGGAATCTGTGAAGCGTACCCAGCCAGCCGCACTCAATATGTCTTGGGAAAGATTTCGAAAACTGTTCAATGATAAGTACTTTCCTAAAAGTATTCATCATATGAAGGAGGTAGAGTTTATTAGACTGGAACAGAACAACATGACGGTGTCCCAGTACGAGGCGAAGTTCGCGGAGTTATCCAAGTTTGCACCTCATTTGGTAGAGAATGAGGAACATATGACGCAAATGTTTCTGAGAGGTCTAAAACCCGAGATTCGTCAATACCTTATCTCTCACAAATTTTCTCTATATTTAGATGTTGTCAACAGGGCCCAATTATTAGAGCGAGATAATGAGTATGTTCAACCGATGGACCACAACCAGGGTCATACCGATGACAGCAGTCATCGGAGCGATGATAACCAGTGAGAAGGGAAAAATACGGACAAAAATGGTAACCACTCGGGTGGTAATCGTGGCCATGATAATAGGAGATGTTAGTCAAGTGGAAATTTCAAAAACAGGAGATTTAACAATGACGGGAAGACATCAGTAGCAGCACTAACACCAACAACAAATTCTAGGGGAGGAGAACAACCGCCAATTAGATGCTACAGATGCGAAGAGGAGGGACACATAAGCCCAAACTATTCACAGCCTTCCAAGGTGTGTTTCAGTTGTAGAAAAGATGGTCATATAGCTCGATTTTATCCGGTAGCGAAGACAAGTCCAGCGGAGACGGCGACACCAAAGGCGACTACGGACAAAACAAAATCGGTGGTTCAAGAGAGGGTGTTTGTCGTGACTGGCCAAAATACGAGAAACCCGAGCGAGGTGATCACGGGTAAGCTAATCTTGAACTCTTACGAAGTTTATACCTTACTAGATACCGATTCTACCTATTCTTTTATCTCTCCTACTTGTGCTCAACGTTTAAACTTGACTCCAGAGGAATTAGACTTTGACTTATCTGTAGAGACTCTGTTAGGAAAAACTTTCATTATATCCACTGTTTATAAATCTTGCTTGATCCAAGTTGGCACCATCACATTACCTGTTGATCTTATCTCTTTAAAGATACTTGCATTTGATGTGATTTTAGGGATTGATTGGTTAACTACTCATCATGCAAAAATTGATTTTTTTCGTAAGGTTGTTAGTTTTCATATTCCTAACCAACCTGTTATGCGAATTTAAGCAACCAAACCACTAAAATCAATCACTGTCATATCAAGCCATAAAGCCATTCGTTTATTAAAAAATGGATGACAAACTTTCTAAGCCCATGTTATGGACTTGAACAAAAACACGTCAGATTTGAATAATATTTCTATTGTTAGTGAATTTCCTGATGTATTTCCTAAAGAACTTCATAGTCTAACCCAGAATACGAAGTTGAATTCTTTATTGATCTTGAACCGGGTACAAAGCCCATAAAACCCCATATCTAATGGCTCCTATTGAACTTCAGGAGTTAAAAGTCCAACTACAAGAGTTGTTAGACATTGGTTTCATTCATCCTAGTACATCTCCTTGGGGTGCTCCTGTTTTATCCGTAAAGAAGAAAGACGAGAGTATGAGAATTTGTATTGACTACCGAGAATTGAACCATGTCACCATCAAGAATAGGTATCCCCTACCTCATATTGATGACCTGTTTGACCAGTTGTAAGGAGCAAAATTCTTTTCAAAGATCGATCTTCGTTCTTGATATCATCAGCTGAAGATTAAAACTGAGGATATTCCAAAGACTGCCTTCAGAACTCGGTACGGACAATATGAATTCCTAGTCATATCTTTTGGATTGACTAATGCTCCTGCTGCTTTCATGGATATGATGAACCATGTATTCAAGGAATATTTGGATTAGTTCGTTGTTGTCTTTATTGATGACATCCTCATCTATTCCAAAAGCCGTGAAGATCATGAACACCATTTGAAGCTGGTACTTCAAAGGCTTCGTGACAACAAGCTATATGCCAAGCTAAAGAAATGCAAGTTCTGGCTTAAGGAAGTAGCATTCCTTGGGCACGTGGTTTTAAAACATAGAGTATCTGTTGACCCGGTGCAGATTGAAGCAATACAAAGTTGGGAGCAACCGAAGTCGGTGATCGAAGTACGTAGCTTTTTGGGCTTAGCTGGTTATTATCAGAGATTCGTGGAAGGATTTTCTCGAATCGCTAATCCATTAACTCAGCAGACTCGAAAAGATACATAATTCGTATGGAGCGAGGAATCCGAGAAGAGTTTCTAAGAGCTCAAGATGAGACTCATTTCGGCACCTATTCTAACAATACCATCTGGTTTGAATGGATTTGTTATCTACAGCGATGCTTCAGGCAAAGGGTTAGGATGTGTTCTCATGCAACATGGGAAAGTCATAGCCTATGCCTCATGACAACTCAAAGAATATGAGAGGAATTATCCTACTCATGATCTGGAGTTGGCAACTGTCATTTTTGCGTTGAAAATCTGGAGACACTACCTGTATGGGGAGAAATTGGAGATTTATACGGATTATAAAAGCCTCAAATATTTCTTCACCAAAAAGGAACTCAACATGCGACAACGACGTTGGCTTGAGTTGCTGAAAGATTACGACCATAACATTCAATATCATCCTGGAAAAGCAAACGTTGTAGCTGACGCATTTAGTAGAAAATCGTATGCGGGTATGAGTGCGATGTTGTTAACATAAAGACCCATTTTGTACGACTTTCAAAGGCTGGAGATAGATTTAAAGGCTCCAAGTACCCACGTGATCAAACATACGAGTAGAACTAACTTTAATCGATAAAGTTAAAGTTGCTCAAGCCACTGACCCAGAGATGATACGTATGAAGAAGAAAGTACAAAAAGGTGTTATTCTAGAAGTAAGAATCGATAAAGAAGGAATACTTCGAGTCAACTCCAGACTTTGCATTCCTAACGATTCTGACTTGAAGCATAGAATTATGATGGAGGCACACAACACACCATTTGTAATCCATCCTGGGAGTACCAAAATGTATCATGATCTTCAACATACATTTTGGTGGAGTAATATGAAGAGAGAGATCGCGGAGTTTATCTCGAGGTGTTTAACTTGTCAACGTGTAAAGGCGGAGCATCAAGTGCCAAAGGATCCATTACAACCATTTGAGATTCTAAAATGGACGTGGGAACACATTACTATGAATTTTGTTACGGGTCTTCCCAAGGTTTCTCAAGGTATAGATTCGATTTGGGTTATTGTTGATAGATTAACCAAGTCTGCTCATTTCTTACTTATACGTGAGACTTATTCTCTTGAACGTCTTGCTCGTATGTACGTAAATGAGATTGTGAGATTGCATGGCATGCCAATATCCATATTTTCGGATCGTGACCCAAGATTCACTTCACAATTTTGGGTTAGTTTGCAGAAAGCTATGGGCACGGATTTACGATTCAGTTCAGCATACCATCCTTAAACGGAAGGGCAATCAGAAAGGATTATTCAAACTCTTGAAGATCTATTAAGACTCTGTGTCCTAGATTTCAAAGGGAGGTGGGATAAGTACTTACCATTAGTGGAATTCTCCTACAACAATAGTTATCAAGCAAGTATAGGCATGGCTCCATTCGAGACGTTGTATGGATGAAAGTGTCATTCTCCAGTATGTTGGGATGAGGTGGGAGAAGCAACGTTGTTGGGACCAAAATTAGTATTCATAACTACATAAAAGATTCAAATGATCCGGCAACGTATAAAGACCTCACAAGATCGACAAAAGAGTTATGCTAATCTTCATCGAAAGGACGTAGAATTTAATATTGGAGATCATGTACTGTTACGTATTTCTCCATGGAAGGGAGTTACAAGATTCGGGAAGAGAGGAAAGCTCAATCCATGATTTGTTGGTCAATTTGAGATTCTTGACCGAATAGGAAATGTGGCCTATAGACTCGCATTACCTCCAAGCATGTCTCGTGTTCATAATGTTTTTCATATATCTGTGCTTTATAAATATGTGAAAGACTCAAACCACATTATTGCGTTAGAACTAGACGAGATATCCAAAGATTTAACATACGAGGAGGTACCTGTCAAGATATTGGATAACAAAGAGCATGTCCTACTAACAAAGGTTATAACACAAGTCAAGGTTTTGTGGAGGAACCATGCTATGGAGGAAATGACCTGGGAGTTAGAATCAGAAATTAAAACGAGGTACCCTCACATTTTCGAAACACCAGGTACATACGTCAATTTCGAGGACAAAATTTCATAAGGAGGGGAGGTTGTAAGACCCCAACTTATTATAAATAAAATAGAATTTCCTCTATTCATTATCTTGAAATAATAAGGAGTTAATTTGATATAATGCTTTGGTTATGGGTGAAATATGCAAATTTTGCAAAATAAACAAGTGGTTATAAATATTCATTTTGTTGGGGAATATTCGTTTGGTCGTGGAATATTCCTATTGTCGGGAAATATTCGTACGACGACGCAGCCATTTGTGGGCCCCAGAAAGGAAAACGGTTGGATGAAGAAAATGACAAGTTTAAGTTTTTATAAATAACGTTATAATTGTTACTGTTAACACTGTTGGATTACCTGGTGATTAAAATACGATGTCTGGCGTGGTTGCATAAGTAGCAGCACCAGTATTATTATTTGTATTTTTGAATTATTGATTCTTACGTAAGAAGGCACTACTCAATAATTGTTATAGTAATTACTGTTCAATATTTTATTTTATTGATTTAATAATTACTGCGTTGATATTTTATATTATTGTTGTTTCAATAATTGTCACTGCACAATATTTCCCATTATCAGATCAATAAAACATATTATTTGAATAATATTATTAGATAGCATTACTGGCAATGTCTAAGGAAGTTCTGTCTAGAAAAGGGGTTTGGTCACGTAATTACGCGCCAGTAAGGAGAAATCCTTATCGGAAAGCCCCCTCTTTCCTGGGAACGACCTGGTTGTCATAATTGTGATTTTGTAATATTATTTTTGAATAATTAATTATTAATTTATATAATATGAAAATATTTATTTTATATGGATGGATAGGGAAATATTTATTTTTTGTGGATATAAATGAAGGAATTAATGCTAAGCTATTTTATCAGTATTTTGTCGGAATGGAGGTATTAAAAATTGTCCGTATGTGGTTTCGGGCATTTTTCGTTTGGAATTTGAAAAAACTTAAAGCTACAAAGTTGTAGAGAATTTGATTTCCTATGGGATGGACATAAAATTCATATTTTTCTGATAAAAGGGCTATTTATTATGAATTATTAAAGTTTCGAAAATAAATATTGTTATTTAAAACATGGGTGGGCCCCACTTTTAGTTGGTGTGGAATTGGCTGATTTTTGGTGGGCCCCAGTAAGGTGTGCTGAAATGTGATCAATTGTGGTGTGCGTAGAATTTGAAATAAATATTATTATTTTATTAATTTAGTCTCCATTGACGTTCTAGAATTTTCCTATAAATAGGGTGCTTAGTTACAATTAAAAATCACACCAGAAACAAGTTTTCTCTCTCTCTATATTATCGAGCGTATTTTGTGAGTATTTAGATACTTTGAGGGTTGCTATTCAGTACAAGTTTCCTTCAACATCATATCTGATATTCCATTCAGAAATACTGTTCTTTTGAGGTAAGAGATGCTATTTTCTTCATAAATGATATTATTTCTTTCAATATCATTATGTTGAAATATTGGTATGAATTTTATTGTGAAATTTCTACCTTTTTGTGTCAGGGTTACTATTCACGAATACGACACTATTCACCAAAAAATGAAATTTTCTCTTTTTTGTCCCAGATATCTATCTTTGATTGTATCCATGTTTTGATCTTCATTCTTGAATTTTACTCCATTATGGTTTATTATGGAGAATTTTTAAACTTGAATTATACGAATCTCTAATCTTTGTCCTTTTATCTCACTGGATTCGTTCTCTAAAATATTTTTCATCATCATCAGTCTCTAATGGTGATACTTGATTAATATCTTTGGCCTATAGTGCAAAGATGAATGATTACCTGATGAATATATTTGACCCGTATTGCAAAGATGAACAGGTGTTGAGATGAACATGACCAACTAGTGATACAAATGAATATCTTTGGCTCGTAGTGCAAAGATGAATATTTGATGCAAGATGTATATTGATTGATGTTACAGGGATAAAATATTGATGATGGACTTTTAAATTCATAGATGATAGTAGATTTCATTCTCTACTTAACTCTTCTAATAAATTATTATTTCCGCCGCGAATATTGATCTAAAACAGGTTATCCATTATATTTTATCTGATTTGTTGAAGGCTAACGATAAATTGTTGTTCTTTATTATTATTTTTTATCCATGCGAAAATAATTAATTCGATTTATTCCTAATAACATAGAAATTATCTGAATATGAAAATGCTTACGAAATTGATGCTTTCGAATCTCAGCATAATCCAAACAAATCGCGCCTCTCACGGTATCCACCACGATCCATGCATGAACAGGTTAAATGTATGATCTGCGATGATGAATGGGCTGCGGTACTAGCCACCAAAAGGAATGGATTTTAGAAAAGCTGTTTTCTCTCTAGTCTCTCTCTAAGAAGCGGCTAGGGTTATGATGTTATGATATTACCTAAGTGGCTACTATATATCATATATATAGTAGTTAAAAAGGGATTAATCAAAACCTAATTTCATAAAATCCAAAATCCGATATATATATATATATATATATATATATATATATATATATATATTAATTAAGTCTTACTTAATTAATATACATATATACAAATTATCCTTTTAATTTAAATTAAGTGATTTAAATACTATTAATCATATTAATATATTTAAATCCTTAAAATTTAAATTAATTCCATTTTAAATTACGTTACATGTGTGTGACCACATAGGTTATTATTACGTTGGCAATAATTTTAAAATCATATTATAAAATTATAAGCGATGAAAGCGACATCTAGTAATGCATCACTTTACTACCCAGTAATAATAAGATCGATGATTCGATCAACCTTTTAAATGACCAATGTTTCAATGTAATTTAATCCTTTTAACCTTAATATCCTAGATTAAACTTCGAGTCATGGAATGTGTCATACTCTTCATAATTTAATCTGAGTTTTCTTGATCGATGAGTAGACTATATGAAACAAATCACTATTTGAGCATGGCCATGCATTTCATAGTCTACTCAATCAAAGGCCTATGGATATCATCCTAATATATAGGAGGTTAAATTCCATCTAGATCACTCATATTCCTCACACGATTCATGATGTACCCAATAATCACCTTTATAGTCCACCTATTAAAGGTGACATTTGATGATATCAAAGTACATAAATTCCGTGTAGTAATATAGTGATTTGAATTGGGAGGACCATTACATCATTATCACTATGAGAATTTCTAATGACACTTAGCATAATGCTCCATAGAATTCTCATGGTGGAGTGCATCCGATTACATCGTTCTCTAACATGTACCTATGCATTGACTTAATATCTCATATATTTATGACCAATGAGATTTGGTCATCGATCGATCCACATACTAGTCTCGATGCATCAATGTTGTCCCATCAACAATGATACTCGACTAGGGACATTTAAGAACAATGATACTAATTGTAATTATATAATCTCATGTTCAAGTCACATACTTGAAACTATATAATTTGTATCACTATTCTAAGGAATTTTATTATGTTAACAATTATATAACGATAAAATAAAACCATAATAAAATCATTCATTTATTCAATCAAATATAATATCAAAATGTTAAGCAATTATATCAAATAATTGGCCTCTAGGGCATAAACTCTAACGATCTCCCACTTGCACTAGAGCCAATCACTCATGTATCTAATACCCATGGAACTAGTGTGACCAAATGTAGCCTTCTGCTGCGACAAAAGCCTTGGTCGATGGATCTGCAACATTATCATCGATTTGGCACTCTTCCTATATGTACATCTCCTCTATCAATGATTTCACGGATGAGATGGTACACTAAAATATATGCTTGGATCGTTGGTGAGATCTGGGTTCCTTAGCTTTGTCTGATGGCTCCATTGTTATCACGGTATAAACAACTTAGGGATCAACAATGGTTGGAACAACACCTAGTTCGATGATGAACTTTTTAATCCATCTGACCTCCTTGGCACTTTTAGAAGCGACAATATACTCGACCTCACATTGTAGAATCGACTCTCTGTCTCTTTGCTTGAACTCTTCCATTAATGACACCACCATTAAGGCAAAATAAAAACTGGTGAGACTTATAATCATCATTATCGATCTGGAAACTAACATCTGTGTAACCCTTTCTTTGCTAGTTCATCTTCACCTCCATATACGAGAATGAATCCTTAGTCCTTTTAAGGTACTTGAGGATATTCTTGGCTAACATCGATGACCTTCACACAGATTCATTTGGTATCTACTGCTCGTCATGCTCAAAGCATCTGAGACATCCAGACAAGTACATATCATTGCATACATGATAGATCCAATTCTTAGAAGCATAAGGGATCTTTCTCATATATCCTCATCATCTTGTGATTTAGGACATTGGGCCTTAGAGATCTTTACACCATGAGTCATGGGTAAATGTCCTCTTTTTGCCTCTTGCATCTTTGAGCCAGATTTTGACACTTTATCAATATATGTACTACGACTTAGGTAGATCATTTTCTCGATCTATCTCGATAGATCTTGATACCTAAAATGTAAAATTGCATCGCCTAAATCTTTCATGGAGAAACATTTTCTAACCATGTTTTTCTGACTGACTGTAATGAAGGAATGTCATTCCCAATAATTAATATGTAAATCAACATATAATATCGAGAATACTGATGTGACTCCCACTAACCTTCTTATATACACAAGGTTCATCTTCATTTTAATAAAGCCAAACTCTTTGACTTCTTCATCAAATCGAAGATTCCAACTCAGAAGGCTTGCTTCATCCATAAATGGATCGTTGCGACTTACATACCTTTCCGGCATCCTTTGGAGTGACAAAACCCTCGGGTTGTGTCATGTACACATCCTCGAGGAGATTTCCATTAAGGAAAGCGGTTTTGACATCCATCTGCGATTTACGTAATCATAAAAAGGCTGCGATAGCAAGTAAGATCTGATGGATTTAACCATTGCCCTTTGGAGAGAAGGTTTCATCATAGTCGACACCTTGAACTTGTTTGAAACCTTTTGCTACCGATCGGCCTTTATAGGTTTGTACATTACCATCCATATCGGTTTTCTTCTTGAAAACCCACTTGCACCTATTGGTTTTACCCTTGGTTGGATCAACCAAAGTCCATACTTGGTTAGTATACATGGAGTCCATTTGGATCTCATGGCTTGAAGCCATCTCTCGAATCTGGTCCATTCATTCATAGCTTCTTGGTAGGAAGCGCTCATCTGATCTATGAGCATCACATCATAGTTTTGAGTCACAAGATATCCATAATATCTCTCGGGCTCTTGGCGTGTCCTACCGGATCTCTGAATTCCTTGTGTAATTTGAGCGAGTTCACTTTCCATAACATCTTGTGGTTCTGCTCACGTTCAACTTCGAGTTCAATGATATTACGTGGTTCTCGAATTTCTTGAGTTCTACTTTCCTCCCACTTTGTTTCCTTTAGAGACAAATTCTCTTTCTAGAAAAATACCGATTCGAGCAACAAACACTTTGTTCTCGGAAGGTTTGTAGAAATAATACCCTTTTGTTTCTTTTGGGTATCCCACAAAATTACATTTGTCGATTTGGGTCAGAACTTGTCGAGAATCCAGGGCGTTTTACAAATGCCTCATGACCCCAAATCTTCATGAGCGACACACTAGGGCGTTTCCCGGTCCACATCTCATATGGTGTCTTACGAGCCGTCTTTGTAGGAACACGGTTAAGTGTGAATCTGGTTGTCTCTAGGGCATGACCCCGAAGCTTATTGGAAGATCTGCATGACTCATCATTGATCGTACCATGTCCAACAAGGTTGATTCCTCCTCTCGGACACACCATTCCATTGTGGTGTTCGGTGGAGTGAGTTTGTGATATAATACCACACTCCTTTAGAAGGTCATCAAAGTCTTGGCTTAAGTATTCACCTCCTCGATCGGATCGAAGGGCTTTTATGCTTTTGCCAAATTGGTTTTGAACTTCATTCTTGAATTCCTTGAACTTTTCAAAGGATTGGTTTGTGTCTCATAAGATACACATATCCATATCTCTTGAAAGTCGTCGATAAATGTAATGAAGTAATAAAACCTACCTCTTGCTAACGAACTCATGGGTCCACATACATCACTATGTATAAGTCCCGATATATCGCTAGCTTTGGATTCAACATGTCCGATGAAAGGGGCTTTAGTCATCTTGCCTAATAAACAAGATTCGCATTTTTCATATGATTCAAAATCAAATGAATCCAAAAATCCATCTTTATGGAGTTTTGATATCGTTTCTCATTTATATAGCCCCTAACAGCGATGCGAGAGATATGTCGGTTTGAATCATTTGATTTAAATCGTTTTGTATTTATGTTATAGATAGGCATTTCCAAATCAAGAATATAAAGACCATTAAACAATTGTGCAACACCATAACATATATCATTTAAGTAAAAGCGAACAACGGTTGTTCTTTATTATAAATGAAAAACCTTTCTTGTCGAAACAAAAAGCGAAAAAATAATGTTTTTTGCTTATAGCGAGCACAAAATAACAATCTTCTAATTCTAAAACTAGCCCGGAGGGCAAAGATAAATGATAAGTTCCTACGGCCGGTCACGACAACTCTTTGCTCCATTCCCAACACGTGGGTCGACCTCTCCTTTTGCCAAAGTCCTACTCCTTGGAGTTCACGCACATTAACACAAATGTGAGAACCACATCCGATATCTAATACCCATGATGTAGAAGTAGACAAGTTGACTTCTATAACATATATACACGAATCGAAGTCCCACTTCCTTTCCTTTTCTTCACTTCTTCCAAATAAGCAAGACAATTCCTCTTCCGATTGTCGGGTTTTCCACAAAGTGATGATCACCTTCTTTAGCCACCCCACCTTTAGGTTTTAAAGCTGTTTTTGGTTTTGGATTTAGGTTTTGGCACGAAATTTAGATCTATCTTCTTCTTGCCTTTCCATTTTCCTTAGCATTCCCCTTTTGCACCATCATTATGGGGAGGCGGGTCACTTGCCTTTTTCATGTTGTTCTCGGCGGGTTCTTAACATGCTCAACAACAACTTCGATGAGGGGTTTCACAATTTCATTCATAAGATAATTCATGACAAATTGAGAATAGGCTGCTTTGTTAGGGGATTGCAAAACAAGATCTGTTTGGGCCTCGGGAGTGATTGGAAAACCCAACCTATCAAGGTACTCAATATACCCAATCATTTTTACACATGTGGACCAAGCTGGATCACGTTCACCCATTTTGCGGTGATCTGATGCCTTGCTTGTATCATACCTCTCTGTCGAGCATGCCCTTGAACAATTTCTTGAGATGCTCGATTATCTCATAAGCATCCATCAACTCATGTTGCTTACGAAGCTCGGCGTTCATGGTTGCTAGCATGAGACAACTCACGTCGAGCATCATCTTGATGCTTCTTTGTAAGCATTATGCTCCATACGTGTGTGTGCGATGTCGGTTGGTCTTTGCGAGAATGGGCTTTTCAATGACATATAGCTTGCGCTCTTGTTTGAGGACAATCCTCAAGTTCTATGCCGATCGAGAAATTAATTCCACTCGACTTGTCCTTCTCGAGGGTGATCGTAGTGAAAGACTACTTGTATTGTTGTTGTTTGCCATTGATATCTACAATTTATAAGTGCAAAAAAAATAATAAGTCAAATTACGAGTTGATATTATGTAATTGATAATAGTACATTCAAAATATACCTCCCACTATTTTATTCAAATTAATAGCCCTCACCATTAATTGGGAAAGCATTTTTCAATTAAATCTTTCTAGTGAGCGAAGATCCATATTTCATTATGCCTAAGTTAGCTTTGGCTAATCTCTTAAAACACAATTATTTAGGTAGACAACCCTTTTTGTCAATTATATCATATATAACTCTGGATAGTTTGGTAAACAACAATTGTTTCTAGTCCATCTAATGGTACCTACCAAACTCTATGCCTCTAAG
Source organism: Panax ginseng (assembly GCA_020205605.1). NCBI lineage: Eukaryota > Viridiplantae > Streptophyta > Magnoliopsida > Apiales > Araliaceae > Panax > Panax ginseng. Next base: position 98,187,576 of record CM035128.1, on the reverse strand, counting down.
TCCACAATCTATTGAGATAACTTAGTTAAGTCGGGCCCAATGATTTTAACGGTTTGGATATCACAATTATCCTATCGCATCTTACCTAGATAAATAGGGTACTTTGCTTTGGCAAACCTACATCTATTGATCAAGGTCTTGATGAGTGTTATTCATTGGAAGGCATCGATTTAGACTTAATAATTTAATGAGGGATTTTATTAATAAATTTAGATCTCACCAATTTTAATCTTATTAAGCATGCACATTATTTATCATATCATATACATCTGAAGCATAAATAAAGTGCAAAATTAAATGTGTCACGATTATGGCCCAATCCTTTGTCGATCTTTTCAAGCTAATGAAAGATTGAAGGTCGATCTAAGGTGGTAAAAGATCTTAAAATAAATAGCTTCCTTGGATCTTCCTCGAGCATGTGCCTCCTCTCCATCATCATCTTTTCATCGTGTCCTTCATCTTTTCATCTTCATCGATTCTGATTATTACATGACATAAAAAAGAAACCTCGAGTTACATTCGAGGGATTTAGATGAGAAGAAATTTTACATTAGAATTTATAGAAAGGCACGACATGCAATAGTATTTCAAAACCAAAACCACTAACCTATGGGTTGAAAAGGCCATAGCATGCACCATGCATATCCTGATAAAGCATATAACGGTTTATATAAAATTAAAGAAAAATATATATAACAAATTGGGGTCCACGACCATAAATGCTTCTCTGACGGGGGGTCGAGGGGTCTCCCCCACAGGCGGTGGTCTCGTTTGGCGGAAAAAAAAAAATTGAACTACAATCATATTGCGAAATTTTTTCAAATGATTCTCTAAAGCAGTTTGAGAATCACGTATTTTAATCCACCAAAATAGTCGTAATAACAATACACCGTCGTACATATCATATATGTCGATTTCAATTAATCATATTAAATTGAATCTTTTATTCGCCATATAAGATACAATTAACGAACAACATATACATGCATATCTATTCTTGATATTCATAATACGAATAATATAGATTATAGAATATCATATACTCGATTAACGAACATCATATACATGCATATCTATTCTTGATATTTATAATATCAAAATATATATAATTCTGAATATCATATACTCGATTAACGATTCGGTAAAATTGTATCATCATATATCATATATATCGAAAACAATATAATCAATTTGGATCGGTAAAATTGTATCATCACATACCATATATATTGAAAACAATTAAACATGTTATACGAATTAATCGTTTATAAGTAGCTACGATACCCTTTGTGGGGTTTAAACCTACGAAAAGCATACGGTGAAATAGAACAATTTAAAGCAATTTACGAAACCTAAAAACAGGATCCATGCGAAAATAATTAATTGATTGGTTAGAAATTATCTAGAATATGAAAATGCTTACGAAATTGATGCGCTCGAATCTCAGCGCAAATCCAAATGAATCGCGCCTCTACGGTATCCACCACGAGCATACATGAAGCGAAATCGATATGATCTGCGATGGCAGGCTAGCTGCGGTACTAGCCACCAAAAGGAATGGATTTTAGAACTTTTTTCTCTCTAGTCTCTCTCTAAGAAGCGGCTAGGGTTATGATGTTATGATATTAACCCTAAGTGGCTACTATATCATCATATATATAGTAGTTAAAAGGGGGATTAATCAAAACCTAATTTAATAAAATCCGAATATATATATATATATATATATATATATATATATTAAGTCTTTACTTAATTAATATACATATATATAAATTATCCTTTTAATTTAAATTAAATGATTTAAATACTATTAATCATATTAATATATTTAAATCCTTAAAATTTAAATTAATTCCATTTTAAATTACGTTACATGTGTGTGACCTATAGGTTATTATTACGTTGGCAATAATTTTAAAATCATATTATAAAATTATAAGCGATGAGCGGCATCTAGTAATGCATCATCTTTTTACCCAGTAATAATAAGATCGATGATTCGATCTGACCTTTTACGTGACCAATGTTTCAATGTAATTTAATCCTTTTAACCTTAATATCCTAGATTAAACTCGAGTCATGGAATGTGTCATACTCTTCATAATTTAATCTGAGTTTTCTTGATCGATGAGTAGACTATATGAAACAAATCACTATTTGAGCATGGCCATGCATTTCATAGTCTACTCAATCGAGAGGCCTATGGATATCATCCCAATATATAGGAGGGTTAAATTCCATCTAGATCACTCATATTCCTCACCACGATTCATGATGTACCCAATAATCACCTTTATAGTCCACCTATTAAAGGTGACATTTGATGATATCAAAGTACATAAATTCCGTGTAGTAATATAGTGATTTGGTCGGAGGACCATTACATCATTATCACTATGAAATTTCTAATGACACTTAGCATAATGCTCCACATAGAATTCTCATGGTGGAGTGCATCCGATTACATCGTTCTCTAACATGTACCTATGCATTGACTTAATATCTCATATATTTATGACCAATGAGATTTGGTCATCGATCGATCCATCTAGTCTCGATGCATCAATGTTGTCCCATCAACAATGATACTCTTGACTAGGGACATTTAAAAACAATGATACTAATTGTAATTATATAATCTCATGTTCAAGTCATCATACTTGAAACTATATAATTTATATCACTATTAGGAATTTTATTATGTTAACAATTATATAACGCGATAAATAAAACCATAATAAAATCATTCATTTATTAATCAATCAAATATAATATCAAAACCGTTAAGCAATTATATCAAATAATTGGCCTCTTTAGGGCATAAACTCTCAACCTAAGGTAGTATTTGGGATATTAGAGGTAGATGGAGTAACACGTTAGGCGGCACAAATTTGATTTATCGAATAAAATGGATGCTGTAAAGACCGGGAGTTTTTAGACAATTATATCTATATTTTTATGAATATTTTTTTTATTTTAATTTATTAATTATTATCAATATTGGTATCAGTGATGATATTTTTTAGTATATGCGATATGGATTTAGCAGGTTAGACAATTTAATTTTTCTAATTTGACTAAGAACGAAAATGAAGTCGGATATTATTCAAAACCCTAATTCTGAATTGTGAATAAGGATTTGAGTATTAATACAGTATTAATTGTATTTCAATATTATACATATGTACTGTATGTGTGTAATATTCATTGTTGATCAGATATAGCATAGCATTATAAAACCTTAAAGTTGAATTAATAAACCCTAATTTAAAATTCAAATAGGAAATTTAGACTGATTATTTATTGTGTATATGTGATGAAGGAGATATGTTAGCAATTATGAATCTAATTACGGAAAACACTAACGATTATTTAGAAACCCTAATCACTAAGTTAAAACCCTAATTTCATTATCGGGAAACCCTAAACTCTAATTTTCAAACCCTAATCAGAGATTAGCAAACCTTAATGGTGATTAACAAATCCTAAGAATTAAAATTTAAGGGAAATATATAAAATTTCCAAACCACCCTTAAAATTTAGAAGGAAAAGACCAAAATACCCTTTTATATGCAAAATGACTAAATTACCCTTTACTTATGATTTAAGTAAATGTGGTGGCAAATCTTATAACTCACCATGTTAAGATCTCCCATGTGCTCATATATCTCAGCCAAATCTTATCTCTTATGACACCTTGCAAGTTTAGCTTCATTGAATCAAAATATATGGATTAAAGAGAGAGAAAAGTCTAAACTTAGTCTCATTTTTATCCAAAAACCTAGCCAAACTCTCTCACCCTATAAGCCACAAAATATCTTAGTAAATCAGTCCCTAAATAAGTTTCTAGAACATTAAGAACAGAATAGGAAGCAAGAATGAAAGCTTGTTTAAGAAAGAGGTATAAACCCTAGCTTGAATATAATCATGTATGCTAAATTAGATGTACTATTTTTGTGTTTATTTTAGTGTTATTAGATGTTATTTAGTGATCTATGATGTTACATCATTGATCCATAACATAAAAGTGCTTAAAAATTAACTTTTTAAAATTGTCAAGAACCCTAGATTTATGGCCTGATAACCGAATGTCAGAGGCCATAGATCTAGGTCTGTTAATGACTTTACTTATTAGATATATTAGATTTGTAGTATGATATGTGGGCTGTGATCTGGACTTGGAATCATGCTTAGATTATGTATATATTTCCAGTTATGGATGGTCAAACTGCGTTGACCGGCCATGACTTAACAAATTCTCGGTAACCCAGAACCTACCCAGCAGTGTCTAACAGTAAGTTTATGAGCCCAGATCTTTCTTGTGTTTGTTGATTTGATTCTGTTATTGTATCTAAGTTGTAATATGGTATATGGACTTTAGATTCGAGCCTTTAGAACACCTAAATAATAAACAAAATGAAAGTAATTGATGGTCAAAGTAGCTTTCTCGAACACGAGTTCTATTTTCTGAGTAACCTAGAAAACTTAAGAACACCACTTCTGACATGGGTTGACCAGATGATATCTTATGATTCTGATGTAGTTAAGTTGACCTGATATATGATATTTGTACCTTGACATGTAGACTACAAGCATGACCCATTTCAACACTAAAACATCAAATAGAACATTATTAAATCAAGACACAAAGTAGCTATCAAGCACTGCCTGGGTTTTTGGGTAACCCAGAAAACCCAGGAAGGGCCTAACAACCACACTACAAGAAAATGGGCTAACAATGACTAAAAGTATTAGCGACCGGATGTAAGACCCCAGTTTTTATGAATAAAGATAATTTTTCTATAATTATCATTTTTGAATATTATGGAATGAATTTAATATAATGTTATAGTTATGGGTAATATTTACAAATTTTGCAAAGTATGCAAGTTGTCATATTATATTTGATTGGTCGGGAAATATTCTTTTTGTCGGGGAATATCAAATGCGACGGAGTACAATCATTGGTGGACCCCATAATGAAATTATTATCCGGATTGAAAACGACAAAATATTTTATGAAAATAACGGGTAGGAAGTTTTCACAGTTAATATTGTTGAACTACTCGATAGTAAAGAAATCTGATGTCTGGCGTGGTTGCATAATAGCACACGGTATTGATTATTGATTCTTACGTGAGAAGTCACTCAGTTTTGCTTATTTTATGGACCCCCATTTTGCCCATTTTTCAAAATAATCGGGAGAAAGTAATATCATTTTTTTAGTATATATATATATATATATATATATATATATATACTATTAGTGGCATGTGATTATATATATATATATATATATATATATATATATATATATATATATATATATATTAGTAGTGGCATGTGGTGGAGTGTGAATATATATGTATAATCTAGTGTTGGTGTGTGTGTGAATATGGGTGAGTGGGTGGTAGTGGTGAATAAAGTTGTCAAGTTGCAAAAGTGGGTGGGGGGGAGATTTGATTTTTACGGGAGGAGTACAATTATTATTATATATATATATATATATTTAGGTTTACAACATGTGTGGATTATATATATAGATATGTTTTATAATTTTTTCCTTTATTCTTATTGGTTGGGGGATTGACAATTACTAGCTTTGTTTGGCAGATTGTGGGATGTTTCTCAAACCTAGACATTCATTGGCCAACACCTTGACAAATGATGCATGGGTGGTAGAAATTGTCTAATATAGCATGTGTTGTATTATATATATATATATATATATATATATATATATAATACAAATTTGATTTTGAAAATCTAGCGTCAATTTTATTACAATTACAGTTTTCCATTCTCCTATAAATAGAAGCTCATTCCTTCATTATTTCTTACGAATTCACGAAAGTCTAGAGAGAAAATTATAGAGAAAAGAAGAAAAGTATTACTACTACTTCCTATCTTGTATCCGATTTCTTTTACGGTAAGGGTATTATTTCTTTTGTATTCATGAAGAAAACTTACATTATTCCATTCTTTATTATTACTTGGAATAACTTTTGTATCTGTGATCTACCCTATACTTGGTGATTTCTATTGTTATTCTATTCGTTATTATTACATTGGAATATCACATATGCATGCCTTTTCGGGACTGGTTAAATCTTTATTATTACATTGGAATATCATCGTATGCATGCGTTTTACACTGAGACTGGTTCCGTCTTTATTATTACATTTGGAATATATCATGTACATGCGTTTTAGGCGGACTGATTCCGTTATTTATTATTACATTGGAATAACTTTTGTCTGTCTGAATACCGCATACATGGTGATTTCATTGTTATTCCATTCCTTATTATTCTCTTGGAACATCCGATTGGTGTGAATTTCACGACTGATTCCGTTACTTATTATTACATTGGAATAACTTTGTTTATCTGAATCCGCATGCATGGTGATTTCTTTTGTTATTCCATTCTTTAATATACTCGGTTGGTTAAAGTTTTGACTTCTATACTCCATGAAATTAGTGGAATATCCTTGATATTTAAGCTTCATCCGATATTTTTTTTCATGGAAATATTCTTACGAGCATTCTTGAATTTTACTCTACAAAGAAGTATCATGTTGACAATTTGGGCGTTATTGGTTCTGGACAAATTAATTAAGTGAACTTGTTTTATTGAATTCTTATATCATTGTCATCATCCTCATGTTTATATTATGTTGAAAGTCATCATGGCACGTAGTGCGTAGATGGACTTGGTATGATTATGACTAGGGATTATTCGATGTAATCATGGTAGTAATGTTACAAATGATGTGGTAAAAGTCTTCATTGGCCGTAGGTGCATTGATGGACGATTTGTTGGCATGATCATGACACAGTGGTAATACTAAAAATTTCCTTGGCCATAGTAGTGCGGGGGTGATTTGATGATGTGGATTATTTATTAAAATTTGAGTCCTGCGATAAAAGTGATGAAAAACCTTTTAAATCATAAAAGATAGTAAATTTTATTCTCTACTTGACTCTTTAAATGAATTGCTTGTTACTGCTGAGTTAAACTTGATGTCTATTGTATTTTATCGGTTTAACATTGTTGAAGACTAATAATAATTTATTACGCATTATCTTAGTTATAATATTTCTTCTTTGGGCTAGTTGAGCTCACCCTTTCTTTCCTTTATTCTCTTGAGGAAATGAGAAGCGTGGTTGGGGAACGAGTCGGGGAATAGAGTGATGGTCCGGGATGATAGTATTAGCTAGTAGTCCTCACTATTACATTAAATAGTGTGACAATAAATGTAATGAAGACTTATTCTGAGAGTGTATATTGTCTAGAAGACAGTATTTGTATTTAAACTCACAGCTCTCTTGTTGTATAAATAAGATTGTATTTATATTCTGTACCATGTATTTGGCGACTCAGAATAGGTGATGTATACCTATTTTGGGGGCATCACAATTGGTATCAGAGCTTAGAGATATAATGAATGGCTGAGATGTGAGATAAGAACTAAGAGGGGAGAGACGGGGAATTCTTTTGCTAGTATGACCTACCTAAGTTTATTTGGTATTTAATTGGTCAGTCAGAGTGTAGGGATAATATGTTATATGTTATTTAACTCTTGTTTTTTGGCAGTATTTAAAAATGACATCCGAGAATGTTGAGAACTTCAATGGAGCACAGGAGACCGTTAAGTCTCCACAGATCAATAATCAGGATAATGTGCATCAGGAAGGCGACAATCCTCAGGAAAACAATAACACTGACCAAATGATGAACGATGGAATGTTCCGAGGCTTCATGCAATTCATGCAACATCAGTCGAGAGCGGCTCCTGTCCAAAATGCAGGTGGAAACACTGGCAACTCTCGGACGGTCACCGCCAAGAAGTTTAAGGAATTGGGACCACCGGAGTTTTTTGGAGAGCTAAAACCACTTAAGGCGGAGACATGGATTAAGCAGATCAACAAGATATTTGATGTATTGGGATGCTTCGAGGAGTAAAAGGTTCCTTTTGCCACCTTCATGTTGCGTCTGATGATTCTTGGTGGGAATCATAAAAGCGTACTCACACTGCCACTTGAAAGATGTCTTGGGAGAAGTTCGAGGCTGTTCAACGACAAGTACTTTCCCAAAGTATTCGTCACATGAAAGAGGTAGAGTTCATCAAAGCGGAACAAAACAATATGGTATGTATCGCGATGCGAAACCAAGTTTGCCGAGTTGTCGGGTTTGCGTCCCATTTGGTTGATAATGAGGAGAGAATAACGCGAATGTTTTTAAGAGGTTTGAAACACGAGATATCGTCAATATCTTATCTCTCATAAAGCGTGTTTATATTGAGATGTTGTTAATAGGGCTCGATTATTGGGCGTGATAATGAGTCATCCCAACCAAAAGATAACAATAGGTAAAGTGATAATACTAGTGAGAAGCGATCATCGAGCGGTGACAACAAGCGTGGAGAAATCAACGAGCGAAATGGTAACCACTTGGTGGTGTCGAGGCCAAAAACAATAAGAATGGACATTTCAAGAAGAGGAGATTCAATAATGATGGAAAGGCGTTAGCACCGGCAGACAGTCGTTAAGGAAGGAGAACGACCACCTATCATATGTTTAAAATGAGGAGGGAGGGACACATCGGTCAAAAGCTATGCAATCTTAGTCAAAATCATGTTATAAGCTGCGGAAGAAGAAGGTCACCTAGCCCAATTTTTTTGTTCACCGAAGACAAGTTCAACTAGGATGGAGGCACCAAAGGCCAGTCGAGAAAAAGTCAGCCCGTAGTCAAGGGAGGCGTTTGTTGTGACCTCCCGGAAAGCAAGGAACCGAGCGAGGTCATCACGGGTAAGCTTATCATAAACTCTAGCGAAGTTTATACCTTATTTGATCTGGGGTTCTACCCATTCTTTTATTTCTCCTACTTGCGCTCAACGTTTAAATTTGACTCTAGAAGAAATTGGACTTTGACTTATCTGTTGAAACTTCATTTGGGAGAAACCTTCATTACATCCATTGTTTATAAGTCTTGTTTGGTTCAAATCGGTACCCTCACATTACACATCGATCTTATTTTATTGAAAATACTTGCATTTGATGTAATTCTAGGGGATTGATTGGTTAACTACTCATCATGCAAAAATTGATTATTTTAAATAAGGTTGTTAGCTTTCATATTCTAACCAACCTATTATGCGAATTCAAACAACCAAACCATTAAAATCAATCACTATCATCTCAAGCCATAAAGCTATTCGTTTATTGAAAAAGCGGATGTCAAGCTTTCTTAGCACATATCACGGATCTAAACAAAAATACGTCGAGTTTTGAATGATATTATATTGTTAATGAATTTCTGACGTATTCCACGAAGAACTTCTGGCCTACCCCAGGCGTGAAATTAAATTTTGTATCGACCTTGAACTTGGGTACAAACTTATTTCCAAAGCCCCATATCGAATGGCTCTATTGAACTTGAGGAGTTAAAGACCCAATTATAGAGGAATTGCTTAGACATTGGCTTTATTAGTCTTATTACTTCTCCTTGGGGTGCTCTGTTGTATTTGTGAAGAAGAAAGATGGGAGTATGCGACTTTGTATTGATTATCGGGAGTTGAATCATGTCACCATCAAAAATAGGTACCCATTGCCCGCGTATTGATGACCTATTTGACCCGATTGCAAGGAGCCAAATTCTTTTCAAAGATTGATCTTAGTTCGGATATCACCAGTTGAAGATTAGAACCAGATGACATTCCGAAGATGGCTTTCGAACTTCGATGCGGGCATTATGAGTTCTAGTCATGTCTTTTGGATTGACTAATGCTCCTGTTGCCTTCATGGATATGATGAGCCAAAGTATTCAAGGAATATTTGGATCACTTTGTGGTCGTCTTTATTGATGACATCCTCATATATTCCAAAACCCGTGAAGATCATGAAGCAACACTTGAGGCGATACTCCAAAAGCTTCGTGAATATAAGCTTTATGCCAAGTTGAAGAAATGCGAGTTCTGGCTTGAGGAAGTAGCATTCCTTGGGCACGTGGTATCAAGTCATGGAATATCTTTTGACCTAGTAAAGATTGAAGCAATTCAAAGCTGGGAGCAACCTAAATCAGTGACCGAAGTACGTAGCTTTCTCGGTTTAGCTGGTTATTATCGGAGATTCATGGAAGGATTTTCTCGAATTGCTACTCCATTAACTCAGCTGACTCGGAAAGATACAAAGTTCGGTTGGAGCGAGGAATGTGAGAAGAGTTTTCAAGAACTCAAGAGGAGACTCATTTCAGCATATGTTCTGACAATACCATCTGGTTTGGAGGGATTTGTCATCTACAGTGATGCTTCGGGCAAAGGGTTGGGATGTGTTCTCATGCAACATGGGAAAGTCATAGCCTTTACCTCACGACAACTCAAAGAATATGAGAGGAATTATCCTACTCATGATCTAGAGTTGGCAGCAGTTGTTTTTGCACTAAAGATTTGGAGGCATTACTTGTATGGGGAGAAAGTGGAGATCTTCTGGATCATAAAAAGCCTCAAATATTTCTTCACTCAAAAGGAACTCAACATGCGACAACGATGTAGGCTTGAACTGTTGAAAGATTATGATCATACCATCTTGGAAAAGCGAATGTGGTAGCTAACGCATTGAGTAGAAGATCATATCTTGGTCTGAGTGCAATATTGACAATATGAGGCCCATTTTGTGTGACTTGGAAAGGATGAAGATAGAGTTAAAGACTTGAGGACCCATGTGATGATGGCAAATATCTGAAGTAGAACCAACTTTAATTGATAAAGTTAAAGTTTGCTCAAACTACGGACCTAGAAATTTGATCGTATGAGGAAGAAAGTGCAAGAAGGTGCTATGCCAGAAGCAAGAATCGATTATGAAGGAATACTTCGAGTCAACTCCAGACTTTGTGTTCCTAATGATCCTGAGTTAAAGTATAAAATCATGATGGAGGTGCACAACACACCGTTTGCAATCCATCTTGGGAGTACCAAAATGTATCGTGATCTTCGTCATACATTTTGGTGGAGCAATATGAAGAGAGAGATAGCGTTGTTTATCTCAAGGTGTCTAACTTGTCAACGAGTCAAGGCGGAGCATCAAGTACCAAAAGGTCCATTGCAACCATTTGAAATTCCAGAATGGAAGTGGGAGCACATTACCATGGATTTCGTTACTCGTCTTCCCAAGGTTTCTCAAGGCATTGACGCAATTCGGGTCATTGTTGATAGATTGACCAAGTCTGCTCACTTCTTACCAATACAAGAAACTTATACACTTGAACGTCTTTCTCGTATGTACATAAACGAGATTATAAGACTGAATGGTATGCCAGTGTCCATAGTTTCTGATCGAGACCCAAGATTCACTTCACGATTTTGGGTTAGTTTGTAAAAAGCTATGGGCACGGATTTATGATTTAGTTCGGCATATCATCCTCAGACGGACGGATAATCAGAGAGGACTATTCAAACTCTGGAAGATTTATTAAGACTCTGTGTCTTTGACTTCAAGGAAAGTTGGGATAAGTTCTTACCATTGGTGGAGTTTTCCTACAACAACAGTTATCAAGCAAGTATTGGCATGGCTCCATTCGAGGCGTTGTATGGAAGAAAGTGTCGTTCTCTAGTATGCTGGGATGAGGTGAGTGAAGCAATGTTGTTGGGACTGGAGTTGGTACGTATGACTATGGAAAAGATTCAAACGATCCGACAACGTATAAAAACCTCACAAGATCGACAAAAGAGTTATGTTTATCTTCATCGAAAGGATGTGGAATTCGATATAGGAGATCATATGTTGTTACGTGTTGCTCCATGGAAAGGAGTTATGAGATTTGGAAAGAGAGGAAAGCTCAATACTCAATTTATTGGCCCATTTTTAATCCTCGATCGAGTAGGAACTGTGGCCTATAGACTCGCTTTACCGCCAAGTATGTCTCGTGTTCATAACGTTTTTCACATATCCATGTTACGTAAATATGTGGAAGACCCGAACCACATTATTGAGTTAGAACCGGACGAAAAAGCGGAAGATTTAACGTATGAAGAGGTTCCTGTTCAAATCTTGGATAAGAAGGAACATATTCTACGCTTCAAGGTTATACCTCAAGTCAAATTTTTATGGAGGAACCACGATGTTGAGGAAATGACCTGGGAGTTAGAATCTGAAATGAAATTAAGGTATCCTTACCTCTTTGACATACCAGGTATGTACCCAAATTTTGAGGGCTAAATTTCTTAAGAAGGGGAGGTTGTAAGATCCCAATTTTTATGAATAAAGATGATTTTTCTATAATTATCATTTTTGAATATTATGGAATGAATTTAATATAATGTTATAGTTGTGGGTAATATTTATAAATTTTGCAAAGTATGCAAGTTGTCATATTATATTCGATTGGTCGGGAAATATTCTTTTTGTCAGGGAATATCCGTACGACGGTACAATAATTGGTGGACCCCACAACAAAATTATTGTCAGATTGATAAAACGACAAAAATATTTTATGAAAATAACGGCGGAAGTTTTACCGTTAATACTGTTGAACTACTCGGTAGTAAAAGTAATGCTGATGTCTGCATTGGTTGCATAATAGCACACGGTATTGATTATTGATGCTTACGTGAGAAGTCACTTAGTTTTGCTTATTTTATGGACCCCCATTTTGCCCATTTTTCAAAATAATCGGGAGAAAGTAATATCAATTTTTTGTATATATATATTGTTAGTGGCATGTGATTATATATATATATATATATATATATATATATATATATATATATATATATATATATATATATATATATATATATTGTTAGTGGCATGTGGTGGAGTGTGTGAATATATATGTATAATCTAGTGTTGGTGTGTGTGTGAATATGGGTGAGTGGGTGGTAGTGGTGAATAAAGTTGTCAAGTTGCGAAAGTGGGTGGGGGAGGGAGATTTGATTTTTACGGGAGGGAGTACAATTATTATTATTATATATATATATATTTAGGTTTACAACATGTGTGGATTATATATATAGATATGTTTTATAATTTTTTCCTTTATTCTTATTGGTTGGGGGATTGACAATTACTAGCTTTGTTTGGCAGATTGTGGGATGTTTTTCAAACCTAAACATTCATTGGCCAACACCTTGACAAATGATGCATGGATGGTAGAAATTGTCTAATACAGCATGTGTTGTATTATATATATATTATAAAAATTTGATTTTGAAAATCTAGCGGCCAGTGAATTACACAGTGCCTTTCCATTCTCCTATAAATAGAAGCTCATTCCTTCATTATTTCTTATGAATTCACTGAAACTCTAGAGAGAGAAAATTATAGAGAGAAAGAAGAAAACTATTCTGCTACTTCCTTTCTCTTGTATCCAGTTTCTTTTACGGTAAGGGGTATTATTTCTTTTGTATTCATGAAGAGAACTTACATTTATTCCATTCTTTATTATTACATTGGAATAACTTTTGTATCTGTGATCTACCTATACTTGGTGATTTACATTTGTTATTCTATTACGTTATTATTACATTGGAATATCACATCATGCGTTTTACGTGGGACTGGTTAAAATCTTTATTATTACTTTAGAATATCACATACATGCGTTTACACCGGACTGGTTCCGTCTTTATTATTTTGTTGGAATATCACATGCATGCGTTTTATGCGGACCTAATTCCGTTATTTATTATTACATTGGAATAACTTTTGTCTGTCTGATACCGCATACATGGTGATTTCTGTTGTTATTCCATTCTTTATTATTACATTGGAACATCACAGCCGGTCTGCGAATGTACTTTGACTTTGGTTCCGTTATTACTTATTATTATGTTGGAATAACTTTGTCATGTCACGAAATCTGCGTGCATGGTGATTTCTTTTGTTATTCCATTCTTTAATATACTCAATTGGTTAAAGTTTTAACTTCTATACTCCATGAAATTAGTGGAATATCCTTGATATTTGCGCTTCATCCGATATTTTTTTCATGGAAATATTCTTACGAGCATTCTTGAATTTTACTCTACAAAGCGGTATCATGTTGACAATTTGGGCGTTATTGGTTCTGGATAAATTAATTTATGAACTTGTTTTATTGAAATCTTATATCATTGTCATCATCCTCATGTTTATATTATATTGAAAGTCATCTGTGGCACATAGTGCGTAGATGAACTTGGTATGATTATGACCGAGGATTATTGATTGTAATCATGATAGTGTAATGTTACAAATGATGTGGTAAAAGTCTTCATTGGCCCGTAGGGCATTGATGGACAGTTGTTGGCATGATCATGACCTGGTCGTGATACTAAAGAATTTCCTTGGCCGTAGTGCAGGGGTGATTCGATGATGTGGATTATTTATTAAGCTGAGTCCCAGCGATAAAAGTGATAAAAACCTTTTTAAATCATAAAAGATAGTAAATTTTATTCTCTACTTGACTCTGTTAATGGATTGCTTGTTCTGCTGCAGTTAAACTTGATGTCTATTGTATTTTATCAGTTTAACATTGTTGAAGACTAATGATAATTTATTATGCATTATCTTAGTTATAATATTTCTTACTGGGCTAGTTGAGCTCACCCTTTCTTTCACTGTTCTCTTCAGGAAATGAGAACGTAGTTGGGACGAGTCGGGGAACGGAGTGATGGTCCGGATGATAGTATTAGCTAGTAGTCCTCACTATTCTGTTAAATAGTGTGACAATAAATGTAATGAAGACTTATTCTGAGAGTGGATATTGTCTAGAAGACAATATTTGTATTTAAACTCATAGCTCTCTTGTTGTATAATTAAGATTGTATTTATATTCTGTACCATATATTTGGCGACTCAGAATAGGTGATGTATACCTATTTTGGGGCGTCTACCGAACATCGCGCTAATATTAGTACTTGGGATCATATGTCGTGAATAGTACTTGAATTCAATTCATCGCTAGTTCATATCAGCGACCACATGCGGTCGTTGAGCAGTCGCAGGTATAAATTTACCGCACAAAAATTGGCATGGAATGTTGGCGCGTAGGTTTTCTGCGACCAGTCACAATCAGCGACCGGTTGGCGGTCGCTAATAAGTCCACATCATGAAAAATCAGCGACCGCAGGTGGTCGCTGATCTATTCCAATTAACCAGTATCAGTTAGTCACTCTCGACACAACAAAAGAAAAAAATGAGGGAGAAAAGAAGATGGAGAAGTGGGAGAAGGGGTAGAAGATAAGAGGGAGAAGATGGGAAAATCGACACCACCATCACCACCACCACAGCCACCGCTGGCGCCACCACTTCCTGCACAGGTAAGAGATTCATATTTATTGCACATGGCCTGTGATTTAATCTTGTTTAGTTTTTGCCGTTGATTATACCTTTGTTCTCTCTACTTCTCTTGAATGGTTTGGGTAGGATGAATTTTGGATCACAGAATTGAGGGTTTTGCTGAATTTTAAATGCAGAAAGTTTTCTTATCCTAGCTAACATTGATGGTTAGTCGATAATTTGCTGTTGATTGAGTTGTAGTCTATTACTGTTGATTGTACACTGGTTAAAACCTTCTGTAGATTATAAAGAAAGGATAATTGAGGTTGATTGGTAATAATATTTTAGCAACCTTATAAACTTAAAAGAGTGTTGGAAAAACTCCTTTTTAGTTTATATCTATTTTTTAAACAATACCCTCTTCTCCTATGTTTGTTATAAATAGGGTATAAATAGGTTATATAAATTTGGTAGTATTTACATAGGGTATAAATAAATTTGTTTATGGGGAAATCCTTCATGTATTGTTTATGGGTAAGTGAACAAATAAATTTCAATTTCAAAGTTAATGTCGAAGTAATGGTACAGATGCAATTCATATCTACATAGGGTATAACTTGAACTAATTAGTTTGGGCAACACTGATATGAATGTGTAACTTGTAAATCAACCTAACCTGGCTCTATATGCAGATGGTTATAGAGACAACTAAGAGAGTACTAGTTTCTAACATAAATGACACACTTCTTCTTTCCCAAAACAGATTAAAGTAAAAAGTAGAAGAAAGAAAACATGATATATTAGACAACACCTGGGGTACATCTTGAAATCACCCACACTCTTATGTACAAATAGAATTGCTTACTAATTTCGCATACCCACCAAATAATTAGTATACCTTCTTCTGTAATCTTGATATACGCAGCGTTATAGTTTCTAGAACACATTGCAAAGTCCATTGGTTGTTCTTCAAACTTGACCATCAAGATATTTTCATAACCTAATGTCCTATTTAGAAGAGTTTTTGTTGTGTTCAGATATGGACCAAGAACATGAGGCAATAATCTACTATAAAAGTACAACATGAGGAAATATGAGCCATAAGTATGACTTAGGTTAGAATAGAAAGAAAATGAAAAGTACAAATATATATATATAATCTAGTTGGCCACTTATACAAGTAAAATTATAAAATTTTCCTACATACCTATCAAACAAACTCTAAATTTGCATTTTTTCCTACAAAATCCGTTTTATATAACTTTTTACTGCTTTAATTTGCATTATTATATTGGGAATTTTTATATTTCTCTTGGTTTGTGTCTTGGGTGCCAAGAAATGACAATATATGCATGCCGTCTTGCATGTGGCTAACCCATATTATAGGGGAGACTGGTGAATTTTTTTTGTTGGTTGGGTAGTTGCGAACATATATAATATTAACGAGCTAATCATATGCTTACAAGTATGCTCAAGTTATATTCTTAGTAGCTAGTATACTCAAGTCATATGGTTACAAGTATGCTTAAGGAATATGCTTACAAGTATGGGCGCAATATGTTAATCATATGTTGCTCAAGTCATATGCTTACAAGTATGCTTAAATGTTAATCATATGCTTACAAGTATGCTCAAGTCATATGGTTACAAGTATGCTCAAGTCATATGCTTACAAGTATGCTTAAATGTTAATCATTTGCTTACAAGTATGCTCAAGTTATATGCTTACTAGCTAGTATGCTCAAGACATATGGTAACAAGTATGCTCAAGTCATATGCTTACAAGTATGCTTAAATGTTAATCATATGCTTACAAGTATGCTCAAGTCATATGTTAACATTTATAATGTTGTCTGCAGTAGGTACTGTGGTATCATGGAAATCTATTTAGACTATAGTTGGATGGCATGACGAAAGTCAAGTGCCCAGATAGGTGCTACATTTGAATTTAGAGCTGGTTGCCAAGTGTTTTTGGAGTATGCGTATTGTGACACCCCCTAAAATAGGTATACATCACCCATCTTGAGTCGCCAAATATGTGACGCCCCCAAAATAGGTATACATCACCCATTCTGAGTCGCCAAATACATGGTACAGAAACAACTACAACTTTTATTATTATAATTGTCGTGCAAAATACGACAACACACATGCTATGAGTTTAAATACAAATATTTTCTTCTAGACAATATCCACACTCAAATAAGTCCTCATTGCATTTATTGATACACTATTTTACGAAACTAGCGAGGACTGCTAAAATAACTGTCTAGGACTATCACTCTTTACCCCGACTGGTTCCTGCTATATTCTCACCTCTTGAGAAGAAAAATGGAACAAAAAGGAAAAGGGTGAGCTCAACTAGCCCAGTAAAGAATATTATGACTAAGATAATGAGCAAAAAATTATCGTCAGCCTTCAACAAATCAGATAAAATATAATGGACAACAAGTTTTAGATCAATATTCGCAGCGGAAATAACAATTCATTAGAAAAGTTAAGTAGAGAATAAAATCTACTATCATCTATGAATTTAAAAGTCCATCATCAATATTTTATCCCTGTAACATCAATCAATATAATCAAATATTCATCTTTGCACTACGGGCCAAAGATATCCATCTGTATCACCAGTTGGTCATGTTCATCTCAACACTTGTTCATCTTTGCACTATGGGCCAAAGATATTCATCAGGTAATCATTCATCTTTGCACTACAGGCCAAAGATATTCATCGAGTATCACCATTAAGGACTGAGGATGATGAAAAAATTTTTAGAGAATGAATCCAGTGAGACAAAAGGACAAAGATTAGAGATTCGTACTTTAGATCAAAACATGGATTCAATTTCAAGAATAAGGGTCACAACAGATAACTTGAAAGGAGAATATATTTTTTTTATGAGCGATGAATCGTGAACGATGCATGAGTGAATGCAGATTCATTTATGAAAAGTTCCAAATTTGATTAAAAATTTCAGATCAATATTCCTATGAAATGATATTAGATGAAGCGAAATTTCTAATCATTTCAGGAATTATAGAAGCAATACTTACCATAGTAAGTTCAAATTTAGGAATACGAGATGAAATAATATCGCTTACATAATATGGAGTATGAAAGGAAATAATATTTCTAACGAATATTGCAATAAAATAATATCATTTACCTTGGTAGAAACTGGATTTGACTGGAATATCGGATATTATTCTGAGAAAATCTTGTAGAAAAACTACGCTCAAAGTATTCTTATACTCAAGAAAAATACTCACAATACTCTAGAATAAGAATTTCTGATTATGAATTGGTGTGTTGAGGAAGGAGGGGTTACCTCCTATTTATACTAAAACCTCGGAGGAAAACAGATAAACCTATCTACTCTGCCAAACTTTTATGCCTAACTTCTGCCTAATTCTTTTTTTCTTTCCCAAGGTTGGGGCCACTTTTGAAAGCAAGTTGCAGGGAAAAAAAATTCAATGCCTAACTTTCCTGTTCTTGTTTTTTTTCTTTCATTGCCTGCAAATTCTTATGGGCAAGGCCCACCAAACTTGGAAAAAAAAACATGCGTTGCAGAAAGCTTCCACCCACCAATTTAAAAACAAAGGATTGCAGGAATAGGAAACGTGCACGAAATAATAACCTTTACTCGAATTTTATTCATATGTTGAAAATTATATATTATCATAATATTATATAAAAAAATGTAACATTATAATAATATATTTGAATGAATATTTTATCAGAGAAATAATTGTAATTCCACAAAAATATGCCAAACTTTCAATAATTATTTCATGCAAAAATTCCTTCATTTATATTCACATAAAATAAATATTTTCTTATCATATAAATCAATAATTAATTATTCGCAAATAATATTACAGAATCACAATAATGACAACCAGGCCGTTCTCAGGAAAGAGGGGGCTTTCTGATAAGGATTCCTCCTTACTGGCGCGCAATTAGATGACCTAACCTCTCCTTGACAGAACTTTCTAGACATTGCCAATAATGCTATCTAATAATATTATTCAAATAATATGTATTATTGATCGGATAATGAGAAATACTGTGCAATGACAATTATTGAAACAATAATAATATAAAATATCAACGCAATAATTATTGAATCAATAAAATAAAATATTGAGCAGTAATTACTGTAACAATTATTGAGTAGTGCCTTCTTACGTAAGAATTAATAATTCAACAATATCATGTAATACCGCGCTACTTTTGTGCAACCACGCCAGATTCGTATTTCAACCAATTTGTAATCCAACAGTGTTAACGGTAACAATTATGCCGTTATTTATAACAACTCAAATTTGTCGTTTTCTTCATCCGACAGTTATTCTGTTATGAGGCCCACGAATGGTCATACCGTCGTCATTTAATATTCCCAAACAAACAAGAATATTCCACGACCACACGAATATTCCCCGACAAAAATGAATATTTTATAACCACTTGGTTAATTTGCAAAATATGCACATTTAACCCATAACCAAAGTATTATATCAAATTAACTCTTTATTATTTCAAGATAATATATAAAGAAAATTTAATTTTATTCATAATAAGTTGGGGTCTTACAAAATACATGGTACAAAATTAAAATACAACTTAATTATACAACAGTCGTGTAAAATACGACAAAACATAGCTGAGAGTTTAAACAAAAATATTGTCATCTAGACAATATCCACACTCAATGGTGTCCTCATTACAATTATTATCACATTATTCCGTAGAATGGTGAGGACTACTAAAGCCATTTATCCTGGACCATCACTCCATTCCCCGACTTGTCCCAGCTATAATCTCATTTCTTGAAGAGAACAATGAAAGAAAGGGTGAGCTCAACTAGCCCAGTAAGAAATATTATGACTAAGATAATACAAAATAAATTATCCTTAGCCTTCAACAATATAACAACTGATAGAATACAATAGACAATAAGTTTTAGATCAACAACTACAACGGAAATAAGCAATCCATTAGAAGAGTCAAGTAGAGCATAAAATCTACTATCTTCTATGATTTAAAAAGTTTTTCATCAACTTTATCGCTGAGACTCAGCTTAATAAATAAAATTGAATAATCCCTGCACCACGACCAAGGATATTCATGTAATCATCAATGGTCATGATTATACAGAATAATCCCTGGTCATAATCATACCAACAATTGTCCATCAATGAACTATAGGCTAATGAGGACTTTTACCACATCATTCGTCACATTACGGTCATGATTATACCTAATAATCCTTGGTCATAATCATACCAAGTCCATCTATGTACGTAAGCCAAAGATGACTTTAATCACAATATAAGCATGGAGATGATGACAATGACATAATAATTCAATAAAACAAGTTCAAGGATAAATTTTAAAGATTTATAATTTAATTTATCCAGGAATCAATAACGTCCAAATTGTCAACATGATACTTCTTTGTAGAGTAAAATTCAAGAATAATATTCATGTACCAAAAATAATTTGGACAGAAAAGAAATATATTTTTTGGGTGAATAGTATCCCATGAATAGTATTTCAGGAATAGTACCCTGTGAATAGTACCCCGACACGAAAAGTGTCCTAAATACCCGAGTGAATGATACTAGAGTGAATAGTAATTGGGTGAATAGTAACCCATGAATAGTAACTCATGAATAGTACTCAAGTACAAAAAGTACCCTGAATACCCGAGTGAATAATACCAGAGTGAATAGTAATTGGGTGAATAGTAACCCATAAATACTAACTCGTAACAAAAATACCAAAAAAAATGATATTTCATGATGATTACAAAAGAAATGATATCTCATACGAGTATAATAGAATATATGAAACTGCAAATGGATTTTCACCCGCCATGCGGTAATCCACGTAGACAGATTATTTTCACAATTTAATAAAGAATGAATATGAAGGATCATTCACCATGCATGCGGTAATCCACATAGACAGGTTATTCCAACAGAATAATAAATAATGGAATAATAGAAGAATTCACCATGCATGCGATAGACCGCACAGATAGGTTATTCCTAACAGAATAATAAAGAATGGAACCAGGTCATGCGTAATCCGCATAGACAGGATATTCCAACAGAATAATAAAGAATGGAACCCGGTTATGTATAATCCGCACAGACAAGATATTCCAACAGAATAATAAAGAACAAAACCAGGTTATGCGTAATCCGCATAGACAGGATATTCCAACAGAATAATAAAGAATGGAATAACAACAGAATTCACAAGGCATGCGATATATCACATGCATGAGTTATTCCAACGAATAATAAAGAATGGAATAACAACAGAATTCACTGGTATGCGATATAGAGCATGCATACGGAGTTATTCCAATGTAATAATAAAGAATGGAATAACAGAAAAATTTCACCATGTATGCGGTACTTCGTATAGACAGGTTATTCCAACATAATAGTAAAGAATGGAATAACAACCCTTTCGAGTATTGAAAGAAAATAACTCTCTTCATGAATACGAAAGAATAATACCCCTTACCTCAAAAGAAGACTGGATACTAGAATAGTGAGGTAGCAGACTTCTCTTCTTCTTTCTCTCTATAATTTCTCTTTATAATAATTGCTCTATAGCTTTAGTGAATTGGTGAGAAATGAAGGAAGAATGAGCTTCTATTTATAGGAAAATATAGTTTCGATAATTGCACGTTTTGGGGCTCGAAATATTATAGTATAACACCTTCCTCTTTTCCTTCATTTTTAATTTAGTCCTGCAAGTATTATCAAACTTGCACAACCTCCCCTAATAGTAAATCATGTGAATAAATAGTAAATCATGTGAACCAATAGTTCTAGACATGTGAAAATATGAATTACAGTATAGTACCTCCATCTATACCTCCATTTTTAACTTAGTCATGCAAGTATTATCAATCTTGCACCAACTCCCCTAATAGTAAATGAATGTAAATCAATAGTACACACATGTGAACAAATAGTTATAATCATGTGAATCAATAGCAATTAATTGCTCATTTATCCGTTTAATTACCCGATTGGTCAATATAACCTCCAGACATCAATTATTATCGAAATAAATGTCAATTTCCACTAACTCTAAAAATTCCCACACAATGGAATTATCAATTTCATCTTTAATCAACATGAACTTATTCATCATTAATATTATAACTCATAATATTTAACAACCAGGTAGTTCCCAGGAAAGAGGGGGCTTTCCGATAAGGATTTCTCCTTATTGGCGCGCAATTAGGTGACCAAACCTCTCCTTGACAGAACTTCTAGACATTGTCAATATTGTAAATAATAATATGAATAACTTTGCCGTCTCAATTATTGATTTAATAGTATAACATATTATGCAGATGATATTGTGACAATAATTGAATCAATAATATGAGAGATATGATGCAGCAATTACTATAGCAATAATTGGGTATAACTGAGTGATTTTCTCACGTAAGCATCAATAATCAATACCGTGTGCTATTATGTAACCACGCGTATTACTTTACTTTTACTACCGGGTAGTTCAACAGTTTTAATGGTAACACTTTCGCCGTTATAAAAAGATAATTCTGTCATTTTCTTACTACAACAATACATCCGTTGTGGGGTCCACCAATGATTGTACCATCGTACAAATATTCCCTGTTAAAACGAATATTCCTCGACCAATCGAATATTATATAACAACTTGCTTAGTTTGCAAAATTTATAAATATTACCCACAACTATAGCATTATATCAAATCCACACCATAATATTCAAAAAAATATTTCGAGAAATTTAAATCTTTATTCATAAATTTTGGGGTATCATAATCTCCTTTCCTTATGAAATTTCACCCTCGAAATTTACGTACACACCTGGTATGCCGAAGAGATGAGGATATCTTGACTTCATTTCAGATTCTAACTCTTGAGGTATAACCTTTGAGTGTCGAATAGGATTCTTCTTATCCAAGATTTAAACATGTATCTCCTCATACATTAAATCTTCTGTTATCTCGTCTAGTTCCAATTCAATAATTTGGTTTGGGTCGTCCACATATTTACGTAACATCGATACGTGAAAAATGTTATGAACACGCGACATACTTGGCGGTAAAACGAGTCTATAGGCCACAGTTCCTACTCGATCGAGGATTTTAAATGGGCCAATTAAATCAAGGGTTGAGATTTCCTCTCTTCATCGATTCTTGCTTCTAGAATAACGCCATCTTGAACTTTCTTCTTCACATTCATCAACTCTGAGTATGTAGCTTGCACAACTTTAACTTTATCGATTAAAGTCGATTCTACACGTATATTTGATATCACCACATGGGTCCTTAGAGTCTTGAACTCTATCTTCATCATTTGTAAGTTATACGAAATGGATTTTTGTGTTAACAACATCGCACTCATAAACGTATACGATCTTCTACTCAACGCTTCAGCTACCACGTTTTCTCTTCCACGATGATATTGAATGGTATAGTCGTAATCTTCAATAGCTCGAGCCAATGTCTTTGGCACATTATATGTTTATTTTGGTTGAAGAAATATTTAATGGTTTTAGAAATGGGTTTTGTACTGGGGTCAATACAAAATTTGATTTCACGCTCTAGGGGTAGGCTAGGAAGTCTTTAAGAATACGCCAGGAAATTTATCAACGATAGAAATATCATTTAAAAATTGTGACTCTCATCCAAGACTTGGATAATACGTCACATTGATACCTATCAACTAGCCATCGTCATTCACGACGTCGCCTATAGAAAGTCTGGCTTCGGTGCATTCCACACAAGGAAGTCACTAGCGAAAGGCTCGGGGCTCTTTACTTATGGCTTGATATAATAGTGATTGACTTTAGTGGGTCAGTTGCTTGAATTCGAATAACAGGTTGGTTAGGAATATGAAAGCTAACAACCTTACGAAAAGCTTGATGAGTAGTTAACCAATCGATTCCTAAAATCACATCAAAGGCAAGTATTTTCAAAGAGATAAGATCGACAGGTAACGTGAAAGTGTCGATTTTTACCAACAAGATTTATAAACAGTAGAGGTAACGAAGGTTTCTACTAACGAAGTTTCAACCAATCAGTCAAAGTCTAATTTCTCCAGAGTTAAATTTAAACGTTGAGCGCAAGTAGGAGAAATAAAAGAGTGGGTAGAACCGGTATCTAATAAGGTATATACTTTGCAAAAATTTATAATTAACTAACCTGTGCTAACATCATTCGGGTTACTCACTTTTTGAGAAGTCACGAAAAACGCTCTTCCTGAAACCACCGACTTTGTTTTGTCCGTATCCGCCTTTTGTGCCACCGTCCCAGCTGGACTTGACTTTGGTGCATGACAAAATCGGGCTAGGTGACCTTCTTTTCCATAATTGTAACATGCTTTGGGCTGCATCACGCAGTTTAGAATGATATGTCCCTCCCCTCCGCATTTGTAACATACAATTGGTGGTCGTTCTCCTTCCTTGAAAACGGGTGTTGGTGCTACTGTCTTTCCATCATTGTTGAACCTTCTCTTCTTGAAATTTCCACTCCTATTATCTTGGCCATGATTACCACCGAAGTGGTTACCATTCTTGGTATGATAATTTCGCCCACGATGGTTATCATTTTTCCAATGGCCGTTGCCACCACTACGATTATTATCGTGTTGTTGGTCGTTGCCTTTTGGTTGTGCTGACTCATTATCGCGCTCCAATAACTGAGCCCTATTCACAACATCTGAATATAAACAAAGTTTGTGAGAAATGTGGTATTGACGTATATCGGGTTTTAAAACTTTTAGAAACATTCGCGTCATTCGCTCCTCATTATCGACTAAATGGGATGCAAACCGGGATAACTCCGCAAATTTAGCCTCGTATTGTGACACGGTCATATTGTTTTGCTCCAACTTGATAAACTCCACCTCCTTCATGTGACGAATACTTTCGGGAAAGTACTTGTCATTAAACAACTCTTGGAACTTCTCCCAAGAAATCTTGAGTGCGTCAGGCTGGGTACGTTTTACAGATTCCCACCAGTAATCTTCCTCTTCACGCAACATAAAGGTGGCAAAGGGAACCTTTTTCTCCTCGGAGCATCCCAAGACATCAAATATCTTGGTGATCTGCTTTAACCACGTCTCTACCTTAAGTGGTTCTGGCTTTCCCAAAAACTCTGGTGGTCTCAACTCCTTTAACTGCTTAGCGGTGACCGACCGTGGGTTGCCATTGATTCCACCTGCATTATGAACATGAGTCTCTCTCGTCTGATGTTTCATGAATTGCATAAAGCCTCTAAACATCCCATCGTTCATCATCTGATCGATGTTGTTATTTACCTGATGATTATTGTCTTCCTGTTGCAAATTATACTGGGTATTAATCGTTGGTGACTCAACGGTCTCATGTGCTTCATTGATGATCTCAACATTTTCAGATGCCATTTTCAAATATTGCCACAAAACAAGGGTTAATTAACATATCACATATTATCCCTATACTCTGACCGACCAATTAAATACCAAATAAACTTAGGTAGGTCATACTAGCGAAAGAATTCCCCGTCTCTCCCCTCCTAGTTCTTGTCTCACATCTCAGCCTGGGATCATATCTCTAAGCTTTGATACCAACTGTGACGCCCCCCAAAATAGGTATACATCACCCATCTTGAGTTGCCAAATACATGGTACAAAATTCAAATACAACTTAATTATACAACAGTTGTGTAAAATACGACAAAACATAGCTGAGAGTTTAAACAAGAATATTGTCATCTAGATAATATCCACACTCAATGGTGTCCTCATTACAATTATTATCACATTATTTCGTAGAATAGTGAGGACTACTAAAGTCATTTATCTTGGACCATCACTCCATTCCCCGACTTGTCCCAGCTATAATCTCATTTCCTAAAGAGAACAATGAAAGAAAGGGTGAGCTCAACTAGCCCAGTAAGAAATATTATGACTAAGATAATACAAAATAAATTATCCTTAGCCTTCAATAGTATAACAACTGATATAATACAATAGACAACAAGTTTTAGATCAACAACTGTAGCGAAAATAAGCAATCAATTAGAAGAGTCAAGTAGAGCATAAAATCTACTATCTTCTATGATTTAAAAAGTTTTTCATCAACTTTATCACTGAGACTCAGCTTAATAAATAAAATCGAATCATCCTTGCACCATGGCCAAGGATATTCATGTAATCATCAATGGTCATGATTATACCGAATAATCTCTGGTCATAATTATACCAACAACTGTCCATCAATGAACTACAGGCCAATGAGGACTTTTACCACATCATTCTTCACATTACGGTCATGATTATACCGAATAATCCCTGGTCATAATCATACCAAGTCCATCTATGCACGTAAGCTAAAGATGACTTTAATCACAATATAAGCATGAGGATGATGACAATGACATAATAATTCAATAAAACAAGTTCAAGGATAAATTTTAAAGATTTATAATTTAATTTATCCAGGAATCAATAACGTCCAAATTGTCAACATGATACTGCTTTGTAGAGTAAAATTCAAGAATAATATTCATGTACCAAAAATAATTTGGACAGAAAAGAAATATATTTTTTGGGTGAATAGTATCCCGTGAATAGTGTTTCGGGAATAGTACCCTGTGAATAGTACCCCAAGATGAAAAGTGTCCCGAATACCCGAGTGAATGATACTAGAGTGAATAGTAATCGGGTGAATAGTAACTCGTGAATAGTACTCCGACACGAAAAGTACCCCGAATACTCGAGTGAATAATACCAGAGTGAATAGTAACTCGTGAATAGTAACTCGTAACAGAATAATACCAATGAAAATGAAATTTCATGACGAGTACAAAAGAAATGATATCTCATACGAGTATAATAGAATATACAAAACTGCAAATCGATTTTCACCCGCCATGCGGTAATCCACGTAGACAGATTATTTCCACAATTTAATAAAGAATGAATACGAAGGATCATTCACCATGCATGCGGTAATCCACATAGACAGGTTATTCCAACAGAATAATAAATAATGGAATAATAGAAGAATTCACCATGCATGCGATAGACCGCACAGATAGGTTATTCCTAACAGAATAATAAAGAATGGAACTGTGTCAAATGCGTAATCCGCGAGACAGGATATTCCAACGTAATAATAAAGAATGGAACCCGGTATGTATAATCCGCATGCATGTGATATTCC
Source organism: Panax ginseng (assembly GCA_020205605.1). Lineage (NCBI taxonomy): Eukaryota > Viridiplantae > Streptophyta > Magnoliopsida > Apiales > Araliaceae > Panax > Panax ginseng. Next base: position 98,160,077 of record CM035128.1, on the reverse strand, counting down.
AACAAAATAATAAAGAATGTAACCAGGTGTCATGCGAATCCGCATGCATGTGATATTCCAACGAGAATACTAAAGAATGGAATAACAACAAAATTCACAAGGCATGCGATAGACCAGCAAAAACAGTTATTCCAACAAAATAATAAAGAATGGAATAACAACGAAATTCACCGTGGCATGTGATAGACCGATGCATGTGTTATTCCAATGTAATAATAAAGAATGGAATAACAGAAGAATTTTACCATGTATGCGGTACTTCTTATAGACAGGTTATTCCAACATAATAGTAAAGAGTGGAATAACAACCCTTATGAGTATTGAAAAAAAATAACTCTCTTCATGAATACGAAAGATTAATACCCTTACCTCAAAAAAATCGGATACTAGAATAGTGAGGTAGTGGACTTCTTCTTCTTTCTTCTCTCTATAATTTCTCTCTATAATAATTGCTCTATAGCTTTAGTGAATTGGTGAGAAATGAAGGAAGAATGATCTTCTATTTATAGGAAAATATAGTTTCAATAATTGCACGTTTTGGGGCTCGAAATATTACAGTATAATACCTTCCTCTTTTCCTTCATTTTTAATTTAGTCCTGCAAGTATTATCAAACTTGCACCACCTCCCCTAAAAGTAAATCATGTGAATAAATAGTAAATCATGTGAACCAATAGATATAGACATGTGAAAATATGAATTACAGTATAGTACCTCCATCTATACCTCCATTTTTAACTTAGTCATACAAGTATTATCAATCTTGCACCAACTCCCCTAATAGTAACTGAATGTAAATCAATAGTACACACATGTGAACAAATAGTTATAATCATGTGAATCAATAGCAATTAATTGCTCATTTATCCGTTTAATTACCCGATTGGTCAATATAACCTCCAGACATCAATTATTATCGAAATAAATGTCAATTTCCACTAACTCTAAAAATTCCCACACAATGGAATTATCAATTTCATCTTTAATCAACACGAACTTATTCATAATTAATATTATAACTCACAATATTTAATAACCAGGTCGTTCCCAGGAAAGAGGGGGCTTTCCGATTGGATTCGTCCTTATTGGTGCGCAATTAGGTGACCAAACCTCTCCTTGACAAAACTTCTAGACATTGTTAATATTGCAAATAATAATATTGTAAGACCCCAAATAATTAATAAATGAAATTTAATTTCCTCTATTTATTATTTTGAAATAGTAAGGGTTGATGTGATTAATGTGGATAGTTATGGGTAAAATACGCAAATATTTCAAAATAAGCAAGTGGTTATAAAATATTCATTGTTGTCGGAGAATATTCGTTTGGTCGTAGAATATTCGTGATCGCTTCGGGGAATATTCAGACGACGCAAGCAACCATGTATGGGCCCCATAATGGAAAGCGATTGGAGGAAGAAAATGACAAATATAAGTTGTTTAAAAATAATCTACAGTAGTTATTCTGCTTAACCTTTGTTGGAATACCCGGTGGTTAAAACACAATACGCCGTTGTTGCACAAGAAGACACTCAGATATTGCACCAATTATTGACTCTTACGTAAGAAGGCACTACTCAATAATGGTTACATAATTATTGCTCAAAGATTTTATTTTATTGGCTCAATAATTGTTGCGTTGATATTTTATATTTCGTTGTTGTTTCAATAATTGTCATTACACATTTTTCATTATCGGCTAATAATTCATATTATCCTAATAATATTATTAGATAACATTATTGGCAATGTCTAGAAAGTTCTCATCTAAGGAGAGGTTTGGTCACCTAATTGCGCCGCCAAAGAAGGAGAAATTCTTATTGAAAGCCCTCTTCCTGAGGAACCTACTTCGGTTGTCAATATTGTGATTCGTAATATTATTTGTGAGTAATTAATTATTGATTCATATGATGAGAAAAATATTGATTTTATGTGGATATAGATGGAGAAAATTTTTAATGTGACAATTGTTGAAAATTAATATTTTATCTTTTTCTCGATAAAATAATTCATTTAAATATTATTATTTTTAATAATATAATAATGGTGATATTTTTACAACGAATATGGGATATATGAGTATACGAGGAGGAAGAGTATTTTTGTTGCAATAAATGTTTAAAACATGTTAAACATGTTTGTGGACCCCATTTATTGATCGAAATTTGATTATAGCCTCTAAAAATCACTCGTTTGTGGATTTCGGTCCAATTTCATTTGGAATTTGGTAAAACTTTCTTCTACAAAGTTGTAGAGAATTGAATTTCCTATGAAAACTCGTGAGATTCAATTTTCTGATAAAAGGCTATTTATTATGAATTATTGAAGTTTGAGTTCAAATAATTGATTTTTGGAAGTTTTAAATATTTATATTAACAAAAACGTTTTTTACATTTGTAAGCCTCATGAATCACATGTTAAGTTGCTGAAATCAGAAGTCTATGGGCGGTATGAAAATTTTAATATAAATTAATATTTTATTAAATTTTCTGCTTTGGTGTTCTAAGCATTTTCCTATAAATAGGTGTCTTAGGTTAGAATTGAAAATCACACCGTAAATCAAGTTTTCTCTCTATATTATCGAGCGTATTCTTGTGAGTATTTTGAGTATACTTTGAGTATTGCTATACGGTGAAAGTTCAAGTTATAGCCTATATCCAAAGATTCCAGCTTAAATCTTGCCTTTCCGAGGTAAGGATGTTATTTTTTTTTTAGTAATTATATTATTTCTTCAATATCATTATCTTTGAAATATTGATCCGAAGTTTTTATCAAATTTGGAACTTTTGGTGTCGAGTTACTATTCACGATAACTCAAGACTATTCACGATACTGGTACTATTCACTTAATATGGCACTATTCATCGAAAAATAAAAATTTTTCTTTTTGTCCAAAATATCTATTGTGGATACTAGCTTTGATTGTATCCATGTTTTGATCATTCTTGAATTTTACACCACTATGATTATTTTTGAGGTATTTTTGGACGTGGATAAAATAAAGTACGAATCCTTAATCCTTAATCCTTGTCATTTTGATTCACTGGATTCGTTTCTTTAAAAAATATTTTTCATCATCCTCAGTCTTAAATGATGATATTATGGAATATCTTTGGCCTGTAGTGCAAAGATGAATGATTTCTGATGAATATCTTTGGCCTGTAGTGCAAAGATGAATGATTTCTGATGAATATCTTTGGCCCGTAGTGCAAAGATGAACAGGTGTTTAGATGAACATGACCAACTGGTGAATGTCCTTGGCGTGTAGTGCAAGGATGAATATTTTATCCCAGATATATATTGATTGATGTTACAGGGATAAAAAAAATAGACGATGAACTTTAAAATTCATACATAGAAGATAGTAGTTTGCATTCTCTACTTAACTCTTCAAATGAATTATTATTTCATTGCGAATATTGATTTAAAACTTGTTGTCTATTGTATTCTATTATATTTTTCCCTCGTGAAGACTAACGATAATTTTGTTGTATATTATCTTAGTCATAATATTCTTTATCGGGCTAGTCGAGCTCACCCTTTTCCTTTTTGTTCCATTTTTCTTCTCGTGAGGCGAGAATATAAATGAGTACGCAGTCTGGGTATGGAATGAAGGTTCTAGGGAGAGTTGTTTAGTAGTCCTCACCATTGTTGTAAAATAATGTATCAATAATTATGATGAGGATTTATTTGTATGTGGATATTGTCTAGATGGCAATATCTCGTATTTAAATTCACAGCTTTACTATTGTAATAATAAAGTTGTAATTGTTTCGCATCTGTATTGACAACTCGAATGGGTGATGTAGACCTATTTTGGGGTGTCACAGTTGGTATCAGAGCTTAGGGATATGATCTCTGGCGGAGATCGGGGAATAGAACTAGGAGGGGAGAGACGAGTAAATCCTTCGCTAGTGTGTCCTACCTAAGCTTATTTGATAGTTGGTCAGTATATAGGGATATTATGTGATATATTGATTTCCTTAATTAACCCTTGTTTTATGACAGTATTTGAGAATGTCGACTGAGAATATTAACAATGGAAATGAGACCGTGGAGACGCCTGTACTCACCAACGAGGAGAATGTGCAACAGGCTGGCAATGTTCCTCCTGTGAACAACACCATTGAGCAGATGATGAATGAGGGGATATTTAGAAGCTTTTTGCAGTTCATGCAAAATCAGACGAGGGAGACTCGTGTTCAAAACATAGGAGGAAATGATAGCAATTCACGGGTTGTCACAGCCAAGCAGTTCAAAGAGTTGGGACCACCAGAATTTAAGGGAAAGCCTTATCCGATCATGGCAGAAACATGGGTCAAGCAAATTACCAAGATATTCGATGTCTTGGGATGCACAAAGGAACAGAAGGTTCCATTCGCCACCTTTATGTTCCGTGGCGAAGCGCACCATCGGTGGGAGTTCTGTGAAGCGTACACTCCATCCAAATCGGTAAGACTCAAGATGTCTTGGGAGACGTTTAAAAACTATTTAATGACAAATGCTTTCCGAAAGTGTTCGCTATATGAAGGAAGTGGAGTTTATTAGATCGAGTAGAAACAACATGATTTGTGTCTCAAAGACGAGGCGAAGTTTGAAGAGTTATCCAGTTTGTACCTCATTTGGTGGAGAATGAGGAACGATGACGCTGGATGTTTCTAAGAGGTTTGAAACCCCAAGATACGCCAAGATCTCATCTCTCATAAATTTTCTCTCTATTCGGATGTTGTTAATGTGGCTCAATTGTTAGAGCGAGATAACGAGTACGGCCAACCGAGGTACCACAATCAGGATCATACCGGAGATAGCAGTCAACAAAACAACAATAACCAGTGGAGAAAGAAAAAGGCGGACAAAAATGGTAACTACTCTGGTGGTAATCATGGCCATGAAAATAGAAGAATCGAGTCAAGAAGAGATTTTAAAAAGAGGAGATTCAACAACGACCATGTGAAGACGACAGTGCCAGCAGCAACTGGTTCCGAGGGAGGAGAACGACCACCGGTCATATGCTATAAATGCGGGAAAGAGGGACATATCGGTCAAACCGCTTCACAACAGTTCTGTATGCTATAATTTTGGAAAGGAAGGACATATCGCTCGAGATTGTACTGCAGTAGCGAAACCTAGTTCAAATGAGGATTTGGTGACTCAAAAGATCGTCCCCGAAAAGTCAAAGTCAACGGTTCTGGAAGAGCGTTTGTTGTGATCGGTCAAAATGCGAGGAACCCAAACGAGGTGATCACGGGTAAGCTATTTATAAATTCTTGTGAAGTTTATACTTTACTAGATACCAATTACTACCCATTCATTTATCTCTCCCGCTTGTGCTCAACGCTTAAACCGACTCGGAGAAATTAGACTTTGACCTATCTCGTGGAAACTCCGTTAGGAGAAACTTTCATCACATCCACTGCTTTATAAATCTTGTTTGATTCAAGTTGGCACCATCACCTTACCATTGACCTTATCTCTTTAAAGATACTTGCTTTTGATGTGATTTTAGGGATTGATTGGTTAACTACTCATCATGCCAAAATTGATTGTTTTCGTAAGGTTGTTAGCTTTCATATTCCTAAACAACTTTTGTTGGATGCGAATTCAAGCAACTAAACCATTAAAATCACCACTATCATATCTAATCATAAAGCTATTCGCTTATTAAAAAGCGGATGTCAAGCTTTCTTAGCCCATGTTATGGATTTGAATAAAGACACGCCAAAATTGAATAATATTCCCGTTGTTATTGACTTTCCCGACGATTTTCAAGAACTTCCCTTGTCTACCCCCGTAACGTGAAGTTGAATTCTTTATTGACCTTGAACCCGGTACAAAAACCCATTTCTAAAACCCCATATCGAATGGCTCCTATTGAACTTCAGAGTTAAAGGTCCAACTACGTGAAATTGTTGGACATCGGTTTCATTCGGCCTAGTACATCTCCTTGGGGTGCTCCTGTTTTATTTGTAAAGAAGAAAGACGGGAGTATGCGACTTTGTATTGACTATCGGGAATTGAACCATGTCACCATCAAGAATAGGTATCCTCTACCTAGTATTGATGACCTGTTTGACCAGTTGCAAGGAGCACAATTCTTTTCAAAGATCGATCTTCATTCTTGATATCATCAGCTGAAGATTAGAACTGAGGATATTCCAAACACTGCCTTTAGAACTCGGTACGGGCATTATGAATTCTTAGTCATGTCTTTCGGATTGACTAATGCTCCTGCGGCTTTCATGGATATGATGAATCGAGTATTCAAGGATTATTTGGATCAGTTCGTTGTTGTATTTATTGATGACATCCTCATATATTCCAAAAGTCGTGCAGATCATGAGCACCATTTGAAGCTGGTACTCCAAAGGCTTCGTGAAAACAAGCTATATGCCAAGTTAAAGAAATGCGAGTTCTGGCTTGAGGAAGTAACATTCCTTGGGCACGTGGTGTCAAAACATAGAGTATCTGTCGATCCGGCGAAGATTGAAGCAATACAAAGTTGGGAGCAACCAAAGTCGGTGACCGAAGTACGTAGCTTTCTAGGCTTAGCTGGTTATTATCAAAGATTCATGGAAGAAGAAAGTACAAGAAGGTGTTATTCCGGAAGCGAGAATTGATGAAGAAGGAATACTTCGAGTCAACTCCAGACTTTTTGTTCCTAATGATTCTGATTTGAAGTACAAGATCATGATGGAGGCACACAATACACCATTTGAAATCCATCCTGGAAGTACCAAAATGTATCGTGATCTTCGACATACATTTTGGTGGAACAATATGAAGAGAGAGATTGCAAAGTTTATCTCAACGTGTTTAACTTGTCAATGTGTAAAGGCGGAGCATTAGGTGCCTAAGGGACCATTGCAACCACTTGAGATTCCGAAATGGAAGTGGGAACACATTACCATGGATTTCATTCTGGGGTCTTCCCACGGTTTCTCAAGGCATAAATGCTATTTGGGTTATTGTTGATAGATTAACCAAGTCTCGCACATTTCTTGCCGATACGGGAGACTTATTCTCTTGAACGCGTCTTGCTAGTATGTATGTAAATGAGATTATGAGGTTGCATGGCATGCCAAGATCCATAGTTTCGCATCGTGACCCAAGATTCACTTCAAGATTTTGGGTTAACTTGCAAAAAGCTATGGGTACGGATTTACGATTCAGTTCGGCATACCATCCTTAAACGGACGGACAATCAGAGAGGACTATTCAAACTCTTGAAGATTTATTAAGACTCGTGTCCTAGACTTCAAGGGCGCTTGGGATAAGTATTTACCATTGGTGGAATTCTCCTACAACAACAGCTTATCGTGAGAAAGTATAGGTGTGGCTCCATATGAAGCATTATATGGAAGAAAGTGTCGCTTCTCAATATGTTGGGATGAGGTGGGTGAAACAACATTGTTGGGACCCGAGTTAGTACGTATGACTCACCGAAAAGATCCAAATGATTCGACAACGATACAAACGGCACAAGATCGACAAAAGAGTTATGCGGATCTTCATCGAAAGGACGGGAATTTAGTATAGGGATCATGTATTGTTGCGAGTTGCTCCATGGAAGGGAGTTACAAGATTTGGGAAGAGAGGAAAGCTCCATCCACGATTTATTAGTCCATTTCAAATTCTTGACCGAGTAGGAAATGTAGCCTATAGACTCGCGTTACCTCCAAGTATGTCTCGTGTTCATAATGTGTTTCACATATCCGTACTTCAGAAATATGTGAAACGACCCAACCACGTTATTGAGTTAGAACCCAGGACAAGATGGTCAAGACTTAACGTATGAGGAAGTACCTGTCAAGATCTTGGATAGGAAGGAGCATGTCCTACGCACGAAGGTCATACCACAAGTTAAAGTTTTGTGGAGGAACCAGGCTATAGAGGAAATGACCTGGGAATTGGAAACGGAAATGAAAGCGAGGTATCCCCACCTTTTCAAAACACCAGGTACGTATGTCAATTTCGAGGACGAAATTTCATAAGGAGGGGAGGTTGTAAGACCCCAAATAATTAATAAATGAAATTTAATTTCCTCTATTTATTATTTTGAAATAATAAGGGTTGATGTGATTAATGTGGATAGTTATGGGTAAAATACGCAAATATTTCAAAATAAGCAAGTGGTTATAAAATATTCATTGTTGTCAGAGAATATTCGTTTGGTCGTGGAATATTCGATCATTGTCAGGAATATTCGTATTTACTCGGCCAAGCAAATGACCATGTGTGGGCCCATAACTGAAAGCGATTGGAGGAAGAAAATGACAAATATAAGTTGTTTAAAAATAACTCTACAGTTATTACCGCTTACATAATTGTTGGAATACCCTATGGTTAAAAACACAATACGCATTGTTGCACAAGAAGACACCAGTATTGCACCAATTATTGACTCTTACGTAAGAAGGCACTACTAAATAATGGTTACGATAATTATTGCTCAAAGATTTTATTTTATTGGTTCAATAATTGTTGCGTTGATATTTTATATCTTCTTTGTTGTTTCAATAATTGTCATTACACAAGATTTTTTCATTATCGAAGCAATAATTCATATTATCCTAATAATATTATTAGATAACATTATTGGCAATGTCTAGAAAGTTCTATCTAAGGAGAGGTTTGGTCACCTAATCATGCGCCAAGAAGGAGAAATTCTTATTGAAAGCCCCTCTTCCTCGGAACCCTCCTGTTGTCAATATTGTGATTTTGTAATATTATTTGTGAGTAATTAATTATTGATTCATATGATGAGAAAAATATTGATTTTATGTGGATATAGATGGAGAAAATTTTTAATGTGACAATTGTTGAAAATTAATATTTTATCTTTTTCTGATAAAATAATTCATTTAAATATTATTATATTTTAATAATATAATAATGGTGATATTTTTACAACGAATGTGGGATATATGAGTATACGAGGAGGAAGAGTATTTTTGTTGCAATAAATGTTTAAAACATGTTAAACATGTCGGTGGACCCCATTTATTGACTGAAATTTGATGTTTTAAGGTTGTACTCTTGTATGTATACTACATATTCATGCTCCTATATAACTTTGTTAATCAACAGAATGAAAAGTATGTAAGGTCAAACTAGCTAACTCGATCACGATGGCAGTTTTCTGGAAAACCCAGAAAACTCAAGAACTTTATTTCTGACAAGGTTTGACCGTATGAGATCTTATGCTTTTGAGGTAGTTAGGTTGACCGGATGATTGATAATTGTACCTTGACATGTGGACTATAAGACTGAACCCTTAGAACACCATAATATCACACAGAACTTGATGAAATTAAGGCACAAAGTAGCTATCAAGCACTGCCTGGGTTTTTGGGTAACCCAGAAAACCAAGGAAGGGCCTGACAACCACTTTGGTCCTCCAGATCTTGCATGTATGTTGCTTTATGACCCTGTTAGTTGATGATTTATGTAGTATTACAACCATACTACATGACTATTACAATACCTTGCCCAGAAACAACATGACCAGCAAGTTACAGATGGTCAAAGTAGGCAACTTGAACACTCACTGTCAGTGTTCTTGAGACTCAAGAACTCCTTCTGCGACAAAAAATGTCGTTAAAGCCTTTAGCGACGGATTTAATTATTTTTATTTTCTAAATTTCAAAAAATACATTAAAAATAGAAATAAATTCCTAAAAATTACAAAATCAGTTTTAAAAATTATTTTAAGTTATAAAATTAACTTTTGATAAAGTGATATATTTTTCATTAATATTCCTATTTATTTGAATATTAATGGTATTAAATTTATTTAATAAATGTATTAAAAATGAGATAAAAATGATTTTTATATTAAAAAATTATTTTAAATGATAATAAAGTGTTTAAAAATATTTTAAATTATAAATTATGACTTTTACTATTTTAAGGTAATTTTCATTAATAATTTAATATTTATGATCATAGGTTTATTTAATATTTATATTAAATAAATGGTTTAAAATTGGTTTTAATGACTTAAAAATCATTTAAAAAAGTTAAAAAGGATTTAAAAATATTTTAAGTTATAATAAATGACTTTTAATATTTTTATGAATAATACATTAATATTTAAATATTAATGGTAATTATTTAAAAATGATTTTTAATGTTTTAAAAATCATTGAAGGGTAATATTAATACTTTTAAAATATTTTAAGTTATTATAGATAACTTTAATATTTTGCAATGGTTTCATTAATAGTTTAATATTAATTAAATATTAATGATAATAGAATTATTAAATATTTAAATCATTTTATAATGATTCTGGTGTTTGAAAAATCATGATAAATTATAATAATTAGTTAAAAATTATTATAAGTTAATTAAAAATAATATGACTGATATTTTTAGTTATTGAACTACAAGATAGAGTCTTAGACTCGATAATTACCCGATAAAGTTGTCGGTACACTGAAGTGTTACCGAAGTTGACCCAGACTTATATAGATTGACCTGATAAATAATTATCTATGTTAGAATAATTGCTATAACTATGTGACAATGTGTTTAAGCTATATAATGACTACGAATAATAGTGTTATGTGTTATGATATATTATTCTGATCAAAAGAATAATCTTATGAATGATAGGTTTCAGTATAAAAGATAAAACTAAGTTGTATAAGCAGCAGATCATGCAAGTATCCTTACTCTTTGTTTCTACTTATGCAATACTCCTGTATAAGTAAGTTATCGAATTGTACTCGCGTTATATAAGTTATTATACCCTACTAGTATCGATCACATATTTCAATATTAGTATTCATGCTAGTTATAGAATTATATTCGTTTACCAGTACTGTAGTAATGTATGATCAATATATACCTTGTTGATAGATAGTTAAGTTAGATTATTCAAGTGCCCTCACTTGGATAATGATTGCATTTAATCTCATATTGACACATACCTACTGATTTTCAGGTATGTATATGTTATTTAAAAATTGTCTAAGCTATTTAACTCAGCTAGACATAGAATGAAAGAATATTGTAGAACATGATAAAATATTATTATTATTAAATTGAAATGTTTTATTTCGAATGTCAGATTAATTATGAACATCCCGAACATGAAAAACTTTTATGCGCCAAAGGCGGAATAGCTGAACGACTTATCGTTCACACAAGTAGTGTTGATCAATACAAGGCATAACGAGCTGATCACCCTCCGTGTCCGTAAGATAGGACGGTTGACAGATGATGTGACGCCCCCAAAATAGATCTAATCCACCCAACCTATTCTGAGTCGCCAAATACATGGTACAGAAACAACTACAACATTATTAATACAATTATCGTGAAAAATATTATAACACATAAACTGTGAGTTTTAATACAAATATTATCTTCTAGACAATATCCACACTCAGATAAAGTCCTCATTATAATTATTGATGCACTATTTTACAAAAATAGTGAGGACTGCTAAAACAACTATCTAGGACCATCACTCTATACCCCGACTGGTTCCTGCTATATTCTCGCTTCCTGAGAAGAAAAATGGAACATAAAGGAAAAGGATGAGCTTAACTAGCCCAGTAAAGAATATTATGACTAAGATAATATACAAAAAATTATCCGTAGTCTTCAACAGGGAAAAATCTGATAGAATATAATAGACAACAAGTTTTAGATAAACAACTGCAGCGGAAACAACAATTCATTAGAAGAGTTAAGTAGAGAATGAAATCTACTCTCATCTATGAATTTAAAAGTCCATCGTCAATATTTTATCCCTGTAACATCAATAAATATACATCTTGAATCAAATATTCATCTTTGCACTACGGGCCAAAGATATTCATTTGTATCACTAGTTGGCCATGTTCATCTCAACACCTGTTCATCTTTGCACTATGGGCCAAAGATATTCATCAGGTAATCATTCATCTTTGCACTATAGGCCAAAGATATTCATCAAGTATCACCATTAATGACTGAGGATGATGAAAAATATTTTAAAGAACGAACCTAGTGAGACAGAAGGACAAATATTATGGATTCGTATTTCAATTTTTCCAAATTCAATAATACTCCATAATAAGCAATTGTGAAGTAGAATTCAAAAATAAAGATCAAAACATGGATACAATCAAAGATAGTAACCATAAAAGACATCTGGGATGAAAAAGAGAAATTTTATTTTTTAGTGACTAGTGTCGTATACGTGAATAGTGCCGTATACATTAATAGTAACCCCGACACAAAAGGTAGAAATTCCACAATACAATTCATAACAATATCTCAGCATAATGATATTGAAGAAAATAATATCATATAAGAAGAAAATAACATCCCTTACCTCAAAGAAACAGTACTTCAGAATGGAATATCGGATGTAAATTCGAAGGAAACTTGCACTGAATAACAACTCTCAAAGTATCTAAATACTCACAAAATACGCTCGATAATATAGAGAGAGAGAAAAAAAACTTGTTTCTGGTGTGATTTTCAATTCTAATTTAGCACTCTATTTATAGGAAAATGTTAGAACGCCGAAGCAGACTTGACTTGCAACCTGATGGCTTTACCTGCTACTATTCTCACCCACCACTTTTGAAATAAAATCTCAGCACATTTCTTCACCAACCAAAGGTGGGGCCCACTCATTCTAGAATTTTCCACCAAAATGATAAATTTAAAAATTTCAAGAATTTCTGAACCAGTCACCTCTTAAAATTCATAACAAATCATACGTTCATTTTTAATGGTTCAAAATTTGTGGACATATACTCAACTTATATATGTATAACATATCCAAAAATCACAACGATCCAACGGTCGGATTAAAAATTATAACTCACGCAATATATCTCAAGAACATTGATTTTTCGGACTACGAGTCCTTTGGATCAGTTTTATTCAAACAGTCACCACGGAAAATCTATAAAGAATTTTTGGGTGATTCTAATTTCTACGGTTAGCTTACTTCCAGGGCTTTCATTTGCTATATGGCTCATCACCTAACTCATTATACACAAGGATTTATAGATTTTACAAAATCAAGTAATAAACTAATTTTCTAAAAATTTCCAAATTTCGTTCTTCATTTCGATAAAATACTAATAAAACACCTCATCATTAATTCCTTCAATTATATCCACATAAAAATAAATATTTCCCTATCCTTCATTTATATTCACATAAAATAAATATTTTCTTATCATAGAAATTAATAATTAATTATGCACAAATAATATTACAGAATCACAATAATGACAACCAAGCTGTTTCTAAGAAAGAGGGGGCTTTTCGATAAAGATTTCTCCTTACTGGCGCGCAATTAGGCGACCAAACCTCTCCTTGACAGAATTTTCTAGACATTGCCAATAATGCTATCTAATAATATTATTCAAATAATATGAATTATTGATCTGATAATTATTGAAACAACAATAATATAAAATATCAACACAATATTATTGAATTAATAAAATAAAATATTGAACAGTATTTACTGTAACAATTATTGAGTAGTGCCTTCTTACGTAAGAATCAATAATTCAAAAATCATCATGCAATACTGGTGTACTACTCTTGTGCAACCACGCCAGACATCGTATTTTAACCACCGGTTATTTCAACAGTGTTAATGATAACAACTACGCCGTTTATTTATAAAAACTCAAACTTGTCATTTTCTTCATCCGACATGCTTATTACATTATGGGGCCCATAAATGATCAAGGCCGCCGTCAATCGACGGATATTCCCTTAAAAAGAATATTTCACGACCAAACGAATATTCCCCGACAACAATGAATATTTTATAACCACTTGATTATTTTGCAAAATTTATACATTTTACCCATAACCAAAATATGATATCAAATTAACTCCTTATTATTTCAAGATGATGAATAGAGGAAATTCAATTTTTTTTTATAATAAGTTGGGGTCTTACAACCTCCCCTCCTTATAAAATTTCGTCCTCGAAATTGACGTACGCACTTGGTATTTTGAAAAGGTGAGGATACCTCTCTTTCATTTCTGATTACAACTCCCAGGTCATTTCTTCAATAGCATGGTTCCTCCACAAAACCTTAACTTGTGGTATAACCTTTGTGCGTAGGACATACTCTTTCCTATCCAAGATCTTGACAGGTACCTCCTCGTACGTTAAATCTTCGGCTATCTCGTCTGGTTCTAACACAATAATGTGGTTTGGGTCGTCCACATATTTACGTAACATCGATACATGAAAAATGTTATGAACATGCGACATACTTAGCGTTAAGGCGAGTCTATAGGCCACAGTTCCTACTCGATCAAGGATTTTAAATAAATCGAAGGTTTGAGCTTTCTTTTCCTCATCGACTCTTACTTCTAGAATAACGCCTTCTTGCACCTTCTTCTTTATATTCATCAGCTCCGGTGTGTAGCTTGAGCAGTTTTAACTTTATCAATTAAAGTCGATTCTACTCGTATATTTAACATCATAACGTGGGTCCCTAGAGTCTTTAACTCTATTATACAATATAGGTCTTTGTGTTCAAAACATCGCACTGGTAACCGCATACGATCTTCTACTCAACGCGTCATCTACCACGTTCGCTTTTTCAGGATGGTATGGTCAGAACAGGGGCCGAAATGAGTCGCCTCTTGAGCTCTTGGAAAATCTTCTCGCATTCCTCGCTCCATCCGAATTTTGTATCTTTCCGAGTCAGCTAAGTTAATGGAGTAATAATTCGAGAAAATCCTTCCATAAATCTCCGATAGTAACCAGCTAAGCCTAGAAAGTAATGTACTTTGGTCACCGACTTCGGTTGCTCTCAACTGTGATTCATATCCCAATTTTGGATAGCACGTCATAATGGCACCTATCGTTTTACCGCCACACAAATATAGAGTTCCCTACGGAGAGTCGGGCTTTGGTGCATTCCACAAAGGAAGTCACCAGATAGAGGCTCGGGTACCAACTCTTGTACTTGAGTTTTTAACTTCTGAAGTTCAATAGGAGCCATTCGATATGAGATTTTAGAAATGGGTTTTGCACCGGGTTCAAAGTCGATACAAAATTCAATATCACACTCAGGAAATTCTTCAGGAAATACGCCAGGAGATTTATTAACAACAGAAATATCATTCAAATCTGACGTATTTTTGTTTAAATCCATGAAATGGGCTAAAAAAACTTGACATCCATTTTTTAATAAACGAATGGCTTAATGGCTTGATATGAAAGTGTTTGACTTCAATGGTTTGGTTGCTTGAATTTGCATAATAGGTTGGTTAGGAATATGAAAACTAACAACCTTACGAAAATAATCAATTTTGGCATGATGAGTAGTTAAACAATCAATCCCTAAAATCACGTCAAATGTAAGTATCTTTAAAGAGATAAGATCAACAGGTAATGTGATTGTGCCCACTTAGATCAAACAATATTTATAAACAGTGGATATGATAAAAGTTTCTCCTAACGGAGTCTCCACAGATAAGTTAAAGTCTAATTTCTCTAGAGTCAAGTTTAAACGTTGAGCACAAGCAGGAGAGATAAAAGAATGGGTAGAACCGGTATCTAACAAGGTATAGATTTTGCAAGAATTTATAATTAACTAACCCTTGATACCTTCGTTCGGGTTCCTCGCATTTTGGATAGTCACGACAAACGCTCTTCCAAAAACCGCCGACTTTGTTTTGTCCGTATTTTCCTTTGGTGCCACCGTCCCTGCTGGACTTGACTTCGCTATAGGACAAAATCGAGCTATGTGATCGTCTTTTCAACAACTAAAACATACCTTGGAAGGCTGTGAACAGTTTGGACTTATATGTCCCTCCTCTCCGCATCTATAGCATCTAACTGGTGGTCGTTCTCCTCCTGTAGAATTTGTTGCTAGTGCTGGTGCTGCTGCCGACGTCTTCTCATCATAGTTAAATCTTCTCTTCTTGAAATTTCAACTTGAATTATTTCTTTTATTATCTTGGCCATGATTACCACCGAAGTAGTTACCATTTTTGGCATGATTATTTCCTCCACAATGGTTAACATTGTTCCGATGACCGTTGCCACCGGTTAGATTATCATCGAGTTATTGGTCGTTATTCTTCGGTTGAGCTGACTCATTATCGCGCTCCAATAACTGAGCCCTATTCACAACATTTGAATATAAACAAAGTTTATGGGAAATGAGGTATTGATGTATTTTGGGTTTCAAACCTCGCAGAAACATTCGCGTCATTCTCTCCTCATTATCAACCAAATGGGATGCAAATCGGGATAGCTCGGAACACTTATCTTCGTACTGCGACACGTTCATATTATTTTGCTCCAACTTGATGAACTCTACCTCCTTCATGTGACGAATACTTTCAGGAAAGTACTTGTCATTAAATAGTTTTTGAAACGTTTCCCAAGACATATTGAGTGCGGCAGGCTGGGTACGCTTCACAGATTCCCACCAGTAATCTACCTCACCACGAAACATAAAAGTGGAAAATGGAACCTTCTGTTCCTCCGTGTATCCCAAGACATCGAGTATCTTGGTAATTTGCTTGACTCATGTTTCCGCCTTAATCGGATCCGGATTTCCAAAGAATTCTGGTGGTTCAAACTCCTTGAACTTCATGGCTGTGATAAACCGCGCATTGCTATCATTTCCACCCGTATTTTGTACACGAGTCTCCCTCGTCTGATTTTGCATGAACTACAAAAAGTTTCTAAACATCCCATCATTTATCGTTTGCTCGTTAGTGTTGTTTAAAGGAGGAATATTGTCTTCCTGTTGCACGTTCTCCTGATTGGTGACTAAAGGTGTTTCCACAGTCTCATACACTCCATTGTTAACGTTCTCAGCTGCCATTCTTAAATACTGCCATAAAATAAGGGTTAATTAAATAAATTAACATATCACATAATATCCCTATATTATGACCGACCAACAAATAAGCTTAGGTAGGACACACTAGCGAAGGATTTACCCATCTCTCCCTTTCTAGTTCTATTCCCCGATCTCCGCCAGAGACCATATCCCTAAGCTCTGATACCAACTGTGATGCCCCCAAAATAGGTCCAATCCAGCCAACCTATTTTGAGTCGCCAAATACATGGCACGAAAATAACTATAACTTTATTAATACAATTGTTATGCAAAATACGACAACACATAAACTGTGAGTTTTAATACAAATATTATCTTCTAGACAATATCCACACTCAGATAAAGTCCTCATTACAATTATTGATGCACTATTTTACAAAAATAGTGAGGACTGCTAAAACAACTATCTAGGACCATCACTCTATACCCCGACTGGTTCCTACTATATTCTCGCTTCCTGAGAAGAAAAAATAGAACAAAAAGGAAAAGGGTGAGCTCAACTAGCCCAGTAAAGAATATTATGACTAAGATAATATACAACAAATTATCCGTAGTCTTCAACAGGGAAAAATCTGATAGAATATAATAGACAACAAGTTTTAGATTAACAACTGCAGCGGAAACAACAATTCATTAGAAGAGTTAAGTAGAGAATGAAATCTACTATCATCTATGAATTTAAAAGTCCATCATCAATATTTTATCCCTATAACATCAATCAATATACATCTTGAATCAAATATTCATCTTTGCACTATGGGCCAAAGATATTCATTTGTATCACCAATTGGTCATGTTCATCTCAACACCTGTTCATCTTTGCACTATGAGCCAAAGATATTCATCAGGTAATCATTCATCTTTGCACCACAGGCCAAAGATATTCATCAAGTATCACCATTAAGGACTGAGGATGATGAAAAATATTTTAAAGAACGAACCCAGTGAGACAGAAGGATAAATATTATGGATTCGTATTTCGGTTTATCCAAATTCAATAATACTCCATAATAACCAATTGTGAAGTAGAATTCAAAAATAAAGATCAAAACATGGATACAATCAAAGATAGTAACCATAAAAGACATCTGGGATGAAAAAGAGAAATTTCATTTTTCGGTGAATAGTGTCGTATACGTGAATAATACCGTATACGTGAATAGTAACCCCGACACAAAAGATAGAAATTCCACAATAAAATTCATAACAATATCTTAGCATAATGATATTGAAGAAAATAATATCATTTAAAAAGAAAATAACATCCCTTACCTCAAAGAAACAGTACTACAGAATGGAATATCGGATATAAATCCAAAGGAAACTTGCACTGAATAACAACTCTCAAAGTATCTAAATACTCACAAAATACGCTCGATAATATTGAGAGAAAGAGAGAAAACTTGTTTTTGGTGTAGTTTTCAATTCTAACTTAGCACTCTATTTATAGGAAAATGTTAGAACGCCGAAGCAGACTTGACCTGCAACCTGATGGCTTTACCTGCTACTATTCTCACCCACCACTTTTGAAATAAAATTTTAGCACATTTCTTCACCAACCACAGGTGGGGCCCACTCATTCTAGAATTTTCCACCAAAATGATAAATTTAAAAACTTTAACAATTTTTGAACTAGTCACCTCTTAAAATTCATAACAAATCATACGTTCATTTTTAACGGTTCAAAATTTGTGGACATATACACAACTTATATATGTATAACATATCCAAAAATCACAACGATCCAACGGTCGGATTAAAAATTATAACTCACGCAATATATCTCAAGAACACTGATTTTTCAGACTACGAGTCCTTTGGACCAGTTTTATTCAAACAGTCACCACGAACAATCTACAAAGAATTTTTGGGTGATTCCAATTTCTACGGTTAGCTTACTTCTAGGGCTTTCTTTTGATATATGGCTCATCGCCTAACTCATTTTACACTAAGAGTTATAGATTTTACAAAATCAAGTAATAAACTAATTTTCTAAAAATTTCCAAATTTCGTTCTTCATTTTGACAAAATACTAATAAAACACCTCAACATTAATTCCTTCAATTATATCCACATCAAAATAAATATTTCCCTATCGTTCATTTATATCCACATAAAATAATTATTTCCTTATCATATAAATCAATAATTAATTATGCACAAATAATATTACAGAATCACAATAATGACAACCAAGCTGTTCCCAGGAAAGAGGGGGCTTTCCGATAAAGCTTTCTCCCTACTAGCGCGCAATTAGGTGACCAAACCTCTCCTTGACAGAACTTTCTAGACATTGCCAATAATGCTATCTAATAATATTATTCAAATAATATGAATTATTGATCTGATAATGGGAAATATCACAAGCGAGTGAAAATTATTGAAACAACAATAATATAAAATATCAACGCAACAATTATTGAATCAATAAAATAAAATATTGAATAAAGAATTACCGTAATAATTATTGAGTAGTGCCTTCACGTAAGAATCAATAATTCAAAATATCGTGGTAATACCGTAATAACTCTTTATGCAACCACGCCAGATTATCATTTTTTAACCACCGGTATTCCAACAAAGGTTAATTGTGAATAACTACGCCTGCTTATTTATAAAAACTCAAACTTGTCGCTTTCTTCATCCGATAGTTATTCCGTTATGGGGCCCACAAATGATCGCTAGGCGTCAGATTTGGATATTCTCGACAAAAAGAATATTCCACGACCAAACGAATATTCCCCGACAACAATGAATATTTTATAACCACTTGCTTATTTTGCAAAATTTGCACATTTCACCCATAACAAAAATATGATATCAAATTAACTCCTTATTATTTTAAGATAATGAATAGAGAAAATTCAATTTTATTTATAATAAGTTGGGGTCTTACAGATGAAGTTTTGTTTAACCTTTTCAAAAATTAAAAATAAAGTTCATAATTTGTTAAACTATTTTCCATTTATAGTCAGTACATAGTTTCAAAAAATGAAATAGA
The DNA here is from genome assembly GCA_020205605.1 of Panax ginseng. Classification (NCBI taxonomy): domain Eukaryota; kingdom Viridiplantae; phylum Streptophyta; class Magnoliopsida; order Apiales; family Araliaceae; genus Panax; species Panax ginseng. The sequence continues at coordinate 98,140,230 of CM035128.1, read as the reverse complement.
CTTAATATGTAGTTCAGTATTGTCTCAGCTTACTTCACAACTATTACTTCGTTGTTGAAGTGTCATCCAAAAAAAATATTCAAATCTTTTAGATAATCTTTATTCATTGCTATTACTTGTTGGGCACTCAAATGCTCATTCTTGCTTTAAATTTAAATGTTTTCAGTTAAGCTAGCACGACCTGAAGGTTTCGGCAAGGACAAAGGGAAGGGGAAGCTAAAGGAGTAGATTAAATTATGTTGTTATGACTGTTTATAGTAAGATAATATAATATTTATCATGTAATGTAAGACTTAAAGATTCTCGAGACTGGGAAGGTAGATAACTTTGATATAATAATTTTGTTTAATTAATAAATTTAGTAGTTGAATGATGTTATCGTGAAGCCCCAAGTACGAGTTTCAAGTACTCGGATTTGGGGGTGTCACAATGGTATCAAAGCTTTAGGGTTAGAAACCTTATGTGGGAGTAGAACTTAGGCTATAACCTTAGGACAGAGGGAAACGTTGAAAATATAAATAACTCAAATAGAGTTTAAAGGAGATGAATTAAATAAATTCATCGTAAAACAAAATAAAAGATAAGTTATATAAAATTATTATTTGTTGTGTGTATATACTATATGTACTTATCAAAATAATTTATGTGTGTAGATGTCAGGCGGAAAAGGATTATTATACGCTTATAATATGAAGAAGGATCAAATCCCTACACCCGAGCTAATATCGAAGCCAATAGCTGAAGTAGAGGCTCACGTTGAAAGTAACCTTGATGAGGTAATTATTTTGGAGAATATAAAACAAGACTCAGAAATGGTAGAACTAACAAATAGTGATTCGGACACCAAAGTTGGAGCTGATCAAGCATCAACCGAAGTACAGAATCTGCGGGACTAGGTTTCTTCTTTAAAAAAGTTATTGGAAATAGAAAAGCTATTTAATAGTCAAATGCAAAAGGCGTTGATTGAAATAATGGAAGAACAAGATAAGCTTAATATCCAAATAGATCAGATAGGAGCTAAAAGCAGAATATTAGGTGAAACTCCGAGCGAGAAGGGGAAAAGAAAGATGAACGACCGGGAGTTAGAAAATTATGAAAACTCGAAGAAAATAGGAATTAATAGAAACCGTAAAAGGAAACATAAAGGCATGTGCAAGAAAGGGAAAAAAATATGTTACATATGCGGCTATGAGGGACATATCTCTCTTTATTATCCTGACTATAAGCAAGGTGCATGTGTTATGTGTGGGTTGGAAGGTCATCAGGCGAAAGATTGTCTAAAATCAAGAGAATGTGTAGGGAATAAGTAGGATTAGTATTTGAATATGTATGTTTGATGGTATGATATGAGTGAGTGTGTAATTTAATATTCCTAACTTCTGGTATAAGTTGTAATAGTAAATCATGACTTTTGTGGTCATAAAGGGATAGCTGATGCTTATAACAATATGTGTTATCCGGTGTAAAGTACTATGAAGGAATGTGAATATATGTTTGTTTAATGAAATAAGTTTTTATGTCTTTATCTGATAATTTGATAATCCAGTAAACCAAGTTTTCAAAATTTAATATTTTAAGTGATTTGAGTTTGAAATCACGCGTTATATGTTAAACATATACGATAAGGCATAGAATGTAAGAATAAATTATGATTTTATCAGATAATGTCGCCAAGAAGACAAAATTGAAACTAGAGGGCAGAGGAATCTATTAATAATGTGGGAGGACAACAACCACCAGACCCAATATAGAATTTTGCAAACATGATAGCTCAAGCTATGCGGAATGCGATACCAGCCGGAGGAAACTAGATCGAAAATCAATTGGCAAACTTTAAAGATTTCAAAGTGGTAAGACCGCCAGAGTTTAGAGGGACAAATGACCCGGTAGAAGCTCATGCTTGGATAAAAGAGATAGAAAAGGCTTTTGTGATAGCTAGGGTAGCGGAGGGGCAAAAGACAGCTTTTGCCACTTATATGATGAAAGGGGAGGTAAATTTCTGGTGGAGGCCAATCAAACTAGAGCTGGAGTAGGAGAGGTGACGTGGACTAGGTTTAAAACACTTTTCTTTGAGAATTATTTTTTGACTAGTATGCAGGCTAGGATGGACGTGAAATTTCTGGAGTTGAAGCAAGGGGACATGTTAGTTGCAGAGTATGCTGCAAAATTTAATGAATTAGCTAGGTTCACTCCACACCAAGTGGACATGGAAGCAAGGAAGACACAGAGGTTTGAGTTTGGCTTAAAACCCTGGCTCTACAACAAGGTGGCGGTATTGCAGATTGTTACTTTTGCAGCACTGTTGGACAAGACTATCAGAGCCGAAGAGGAAAGTGAAGCCATGACTCTTTATAATAATGAGAAGAAGAATAAGGCTAAAATTGAGGGAGCTGTCACAATGGAAGGGAGTAGTGGAAGTAAGATGGGAAAGAGGAAATGAGACAATTTAGGAAATATAAAATTAAGTAGGAGGGTGTAAAGAAGTAGGTGGTGCAATGTTGAAACTGTGGGAAGAACCATTTCGGAGAGTGTTTGAAAGGAAAGTCTGTGTGTTTTAAGTGTGGGCAGGAGGGACATATCTCTCCCAACTGTCCTAATCCAAGGATGAATAATGGTTCTTTTATTTGTGGATCAACAGAACATAGGGTGAGGGAATGTCCAAAAAGGAGAGCTGATGGGGGAAATGTCAATACATGGAAGAGTAGTGGGACGCTAGCAATAACTGGTCCAACTCCACCAAACCAACCAACCAAATTAACTACAAGGACCTTCAATATGACAGTTCAAGATACCGTGGCAACTGGTAATGCAAGTCCAGGTATTATTCGAACAAATTTTATTTTCTTATGTACGATTTTCTTATATATATATATATATATATAGTAAATGATTTTATAAAGAAATTTTGAAGGAGGAATTTGAGTTCTTTTAGAAATCAAACTTCCGTTTAATCAGATAGAAAAGCTTTATGTTGAATAATTAATGATTGGTTCGATCAATTATGATCGAGATCTAATTGCAAGAATTGTGTATGCTATATACCCTTGTATGTATAAGTTTTAAAACGGTGATTCCGGGGGCGTAATCTTTATAAGGGAGGGTGAATGTAATATCCCGATAATTTTTATATAAATAAATAAGAAATTTTGCATATAATTTTTTTTATTTAAAGGTGGGAATATGTGTCAGGTAATGTGTAAGTATATTTGTGATAAATAAAAATTTATTTATAATTACAAATAAATTTTTAAAGAATTATTAATCATTATAAACAATATTTTATAGTAATTAATTTTATAGTATAAATGATTTTAGTACTTATTTCCCATGAAAATAAATTTATATATTATTTAAATAATATATGAAATGATTATTAGTATTATTATAATAACTATTTTATTATGTGAATTTATTTCAGATTAATTGAGTTAATTATTTAACTTAATTAATAATGTTGTATACGAAATATAAATCAGATATGGAATCCAAACCCTAATTCTGGATTTAAGAATGAGAATAATATTATAATATTATTTTTATTTCAGTGCTATAAATATGTACTGAATGTACGTATTGTTAATGGTGGGTCAATTATGGTGAATAATGTGAAACCCTAATTGTAAATTAAAAACCCTAATTTCCAATTAAAAACCTTAATTGCTAAAGTGGAAACCCTAATTATTATTTTAGTAAATTATAATGTTAATTAGAAAACCCTAATTCATAATTTGGGGAACCCTAATAATATCAAGAAATCCTAAGTATTTTTAAAACACTAATTTCCTATTAAAAACCCTAATTTTAATTAGTAAGTTCTAATTAAAATTTTAATAAACTTTAAACTTAACTTTTCAAACCCTAGAAATTATTTGAGAAACATTAAGGTTTAAAATCCATTGATTAAACCCTAGATTCAAGTGACATGAACAAGAATATCCTTAATTGCTTTGTTAATTTACTAAAATAGCATTTTTGAATTATTTAATGAGATTTGTTGCTAGAAAATCTTGCCAAGATATGGAGTTGGTGAACTAACCTAGATCTTCCATGTGCTTAAAATCTCAGCCATCCTTATCCCAATTGACACCTTGCAAGCTTAGATTCATTGAATCAAATTATAAAGGATAAAGAAGAGAGAAAGTTTACCAAAGTTTTTCACTTACTATCTAACACTCAACCTAACCTATATCTCTCTAAAGCCACGAAATCCCTAAGTAATTCAGTCCCCAAAAAACCCTTTAGAACATCAAGATCAGTGGTATAGAGCAAGATCAAAGCAATTCCAAGAAAGAGGTATAACCCTAAAACATAAAATTTGATTCTTAAAGCCATGTTAGATTTCTTGTTTATGTGTTTATTTAAGTGTTAGAAGATGGCATATGATGATCTATGAAGTTACATCATAGATCTATAGCATCAAAGTGCTCAAATTTCAACTTTTCAAAACTGTCCAAGAACCCTAGATTTATGGTCTGACAACCGAATGTCAAAGGCCATAGATCTTAGTCTGTTAATGATTTTGTATGTTTGATGTTTTAGATTTGAAGTTTGCTGTATGGACTTTAATCTGGACTTGAAATCATGCTTAGATCATGTCCAGAATGAAAGATATTCATGGTCAAACTCAGTTGACCGAGCATGACCAAGAGTTTATAGGCAACCCAGAAACTCAAAATCAGTGTCTGACAACATTTTTCAAGGCTCATATCTGTCAATTGTTAAGTGTTTTGTTGATGTTATTGAATTTAGTTTGTAGTCTGTTAGATATACTCTAGATATATGCCTTTAAATCACTCAAACAATCAACAGATTGTAAGTAGTGGATGGTTAAAATAGCCTGCACGACCATGACTTTTAATTTCTGGGTAACCCAGAATCTGTTCTTCAGTGTCTGACAAAATGTTCAAGGTTCCAGATCTTACATATGTTTGATGATTTACTTGTGTTAATATTTTAAGGTTGTACTCTTGTATGTATACTACATATTCATGCTCCTATATAACTTAGTTAATCAACAAAATGAAAAGTATGTAAGGGCAAACTAGCTAACTCGATCACGATGGCAGTTTTCTGGAAAACCCAGAAAACTCAAGAACTTTATTTCTGATAAGGTTTGACCATATGAGATCTTATGCTTTTGAGGTAGTTAGGTTGACCGGATGATTGATAATTGTACCTTGACATGTGGACTATAAGATTGAACCCTTAGAACACCATAATATCACACAGAACTTGATGAAATTAAGGCACAAAGTAGCTATCAAGCACTGCTTAGGTTTCTGGGTAACCCAAAAAACCCAGGAAGGGCCTGACAGCCACTTTGGACCTCCAGATCTTGAATGTATGTTGCTTTATGACCTTGTTAGTTGATGATTTGTGTAGTATTACAACCATACTACATGGCCATTAAAATACCTTGCCTAGAAACAACATGACCACCTAGTTACAGATGATAAAAGTTGGCACCATGAACACAGACTGTCAGTGTTTTTGAGCCTCAAGAACACCTACCGCGACAGAAACTGTCGCTCATGCCTTTAGAGCCGGATTTAATTATTTTTGTTTTCTAATTTCTGAAAAATACATTAAAAATAGAAATAAATTCCTAAAAATTACAAAATCGGTTTTAAAAATTATTTTAAGTTATAAAAATTAACTTTTGATAAAGTGACATATTTTTCATTAATATTCCTATTTATTTGAATATTAATGGTGTGACGCCCCCAAAATAGGTATACATCACCCATTTTGAGTCGTCAATAACATGGTACAAAAACAACAACTTTATTAATACAACATATAAATTATGAGTTTAAATATAAATATTGCCATCTAGACAATATTCACACCCAAATAAGTCCTCATTACAATTATTGGTATATTATTTTACAAAAATGGTGAGGACTACTAAAACAACTCTCTAGAACCATCATTCCACAACCCGACTAGAACTCGCTACATTCTCGCCTCCTGAGAAGAAAAATAGAACAAAAAGGAAAAATGGTGAGCTCAACTAGCCCAGTAAAGAATATTATGACTACGATAATATAGAACAAATTATCGTTAGTCTTCAACAGGGAAATATTTGATAAAATACAATAGACAACAAATTTCAGATCAATATTTGCAGCAAAGATAATAATTCATAGAAGAGTTACATAGAGAATGAAATCTACTATTATCTATGAATTTAAAAGTCCATCATCAATATTTTATCTCCGTAACGTCAATCAATATACATCTTGAATCAAATATTCATCTTTGCACTATAGGCCAAAGATATTCATCAGTCGATCATGTTCATCTCAACACATGTTCATCTTTGTACTACGGGCCAAAGATATTCAAAAGAAAATCAACCATCTTTGCATTACAGGCCAAAGATAGTCAGTAATCTTATCATTTAGGATTGAGGATGATGAAAAATATTTTAAAGAAAACGAATCTAGTGAAACAAAAGAATAAATATTAAGGATTCGTATTTGAAACAATCAAAGTTCAAAAATACTTCATAAATAACCGTAGTGAAGTAAAATTAAAGAATGATCAAAACATGGATAAAATCAAAGCTAGTATCCATAATAGATATTTTGGACAAAAAACAAAAATTTAATTTTTTTGTGAATAGTATCGTATTCGTGAATAGTGTCGTATACGTGAATAGTAACCCCGACACTAAAAGACAAGAATTTCACAAGAAAAATCTTTCTAATATTCCGGCATAATGATATTAGAAGAAATAATATCATTTTAAAAAAAATAATATCCCTTATCTCGAAAAGACGGTACTTCTGATTGGAATACTAGATATAGTGTTGAAGGGAACTTGTACCATGTAACAACACTCAAAGTATCAAAATACTCATAAGAATGCGCTCGATAATATAGAGAGAGAAAACTTCAGTTTCTGGTGTGATTTTCAATTCTAACCTAAGCATCCTATTTATAGGAAATTGCTTAGAACACCAAAGCAGAAAATTTAATAAAATATTAATATTATTTATTTAAATTCTTACGCCCACCTTGACCATTTGAATTCAGCCACCAGTAATGACAAAAACAAAAAACACATTTTTGTTATTAAAAATAATTAAAACTTTCAAAAATCAATTATTTCGGAACTAAAGAACTTCAATAATTCATAATAAATAGCCCTTTTATCAGAAAAATTCAAACCTTACGTCCTTTCCATAGGAAATTTCATTCTCTTAAACTTTACAGAAGAAAGTTTTTCCTAATTCCAAACAGAAATTGACCGAAATCCACATACAGACGATTTTACAGGCTATAATCAAATTTCAATCAAGAAATGGGCCCATAGACATGTTTAACATGTTTTAAACAACTTTTGCAACAAAAATATTCTTCCTCCTCATATATTCATATATCTCACATTCATTGTATAAATATCACCATTATTATATTATTAAAATATAATAATATATTTAAATGAATTGTTTTATCGAGAAAAGATAAAATATCAATTTTTCAACAATTGTTACTTTAAAATTTTCTCCATCTATATCCATTATAAAATAAATATTTTCCTTATCATATAAATCAATAATTAATTATTCACAAATAATATTACGTAATCACAATATCGAATGACCGTGCCGCCTCTTTGGAAAGAGGGGCTTTCCAATAAAGATTTCTCCTTACTGGAACGCAATTAGGTGACCAAACCTCTCTTTAGACAGAACTTTCTACACATTGCCAATAATATTATCTAATAATATTATTCAAATAATATGAATTTTTGATTCGATAAAGGAAAATATTGTGTAATGAAAATTATTGAAACAACAATAATATAAAATATCAACGTAGCAATTATTGAATCAATAAAATAAAATATTGAACAGTAATTACTGTAACAATTATTGAGTAGTGCCTTCTTACGTAAGGATCAATAATTGGTGCAATATCGTGTGCTACTGTGGTTTAACCACCAGGTATTCCAACAGTATTAACGGTAACAACTACGCGGTTATTTATAAAAAACTTATATTTGTCGTTTTCTTCTTTAAATCTTTCCGTTATGGGGCCCACATAAGGCTGCGCCGTCGTACGAATATTCCCCAACAGCAAGAATATTCCACGACCAAACTAATATTCCCCGACAATAATGAATATTTTATAACCACTTGTTTATTTGAAATATTTGCGCATTTTACCCATAACTAACCACATTAATCAAATCAACCCTTACTATTTCAAAACAATAAATAGATGAAATTTAATTTCATTTATAATAATTTGGGGTCTTACAACCTCCCCTCCTTATGAAATTTCGTTCTCGAAATTGACGTACGTACCTGGTGTTTCGAAAAGTTGAGGATACCTCGCTTTCATTTTCGTTTCTAACTCCCAGGTCATTTCCTCTATAGCATGGTTCCTCCACAAAACTTTAACTTGTGGTATGACCTTTGTGCGTAGGACATGCTCCTTCCTATCCAAGATCTTGACAGGTACCTCCTCGTACGTTAAGTCTTCGACTATCTCGTCCGGTTCTAACTCAATAACGTGGCTCGGGTCTTTCACATATTTACGAAACACAGATATGTGAAAAACATTATGAACACGAGACATGCTTGGAGGTAACGCGAGTCTATAGGCCAATTTCCTACTCGGTCAAGAATCTGAAATCTACCAATAAATCGTGGGTTGAACTTTCCTCTCTTCCCAAATCTTGTAACTCCCTTCCATGGAGCCACACATAACAATACATGATCCCCAATACTAAATTCCACGTCCTTTCGATGAAGATCCGCATAACTCTTTTGTCGATCCTGTGCCGTTTGTATACGTTGTCGAATCATTTGGATCTTTTCTGTAGTCATACGTACCAACTCTGGTCCCAACAATGATGCTTCACCCACCTCATCCCAACATACTGGAGAGCGACATTTTCGTCCATATAATGCTTCGAATGGAGCCACACCTATACTTGCCTGATAACCATTGTTGTAGGAGAATTCAACCAATGGTAAATACTTATCCCAACTCCCTTTGAAATCTAGGACACAGAGTCTTAATAGATCTTCAAGAGTTTGAATAGTCCTCTCTGATTGTCCGTCCATTTGAGGATGGTATGCTGAGCTGAATCATAAATTCGTGCCCATAGCTTTTTGCAAGCTAACCCAAAATTGTGAAGTGAATCTTGGGTCACGATCCGAAACTATGGATACTGGCATGCCATGAAATCTCACAATCTCATTTACATACATATGAGCAAGACGTTCAAGGGAATAAGTCTCCCGTATCGATAAGAAATGAGCAGACTTAGTTAATCTATCAACAATAACCCAAATAGCATTTATACCTTGAGAAACCGTGGGAAGACCCGTAACGAAATCCATGGTAATGTGTTCCCACTTCCATTTCAGAATCTCAAGTGGTTGCAATGGACCCTTAGGCACTTGATACTCCGCCTTTACACGTTGACAAGTTAAACACCTCGAGATAAACTTTGCAATCTCTCTCTTCATATTGTTCCACCAAAATGTATGTCGAATATCATGATACATTTTGGTACTTCCAGGATGGATTGCAAATGGTGTATTGTGTGCCTCCATCATGATCTTGTTCTTTAAATCAAAATCATTAGGAACGCAAAGTCTGGAGTGGACTCGAAGTATTCCTTCTTCATCGATTCTTGCTTCTGGAATAACACCCTCTTGTACTTTCTTCTTCATACGCATCAGCTCTGGGTCTGTGGCTTGAGCAACTTTATCTTCATCGATTAAAGTTGGTTCTATGCGTATACTTGACATCATCGCACTCGTTCCTGCATATGATCTTCTACTCAACACGTCAGCTACCACGTTTGCTTTTCCATGATGGTATTGAATGGTGTGTTCATAATATTTTAACAGCTTGAGCCAACGTTGTTGCCGTATGTTGAGTTCCTTTTGGGTGAAGAAATATTTGAGGCTTTTATGGTCTGAATATATCTCCACTTTTTCTCCATATAGATAGTGCCTCCAGATCTTTAGCGCGAAAATGACTGCTGCCAACTCTAGATCATGAGTAGGATAATTCCTCTCATATTCTTTAAGTTGTCGCGAGGCATAGGCTATGACTTTCCCATGTTGCATGAGAACACATCTTAACCTTTTGCCTGATGCATCGTTGTATATAAAAAATCCATCCGAACCAGATGGTATTGTCAGAACAGGTGCCGAAATGAGTCTCCTCTTAAGATCTTAGAAACTCTTCTCGCATTCCTCGCTCCATACGAATTTGTATCTTTCCGAGTCAGCTGAGTTAAGGGGGTAGCGATTCGAGAAAATCCTTCCACAAATCTTTGATAATAACCAGCTAGGCCTAGAAAGCTACGTACTTCGGTCACCGACTTTGGTTGCTCCCAACTTTGTATTACTTCAATCTTCGCCGGGTCGACAGATACTCTATGTTTTGACACCACGTGCCCAAGGAATGTTACTTCCTCAAGCCAGAACTCGCATTTCTTTAACTTGGCATATAGCTTGTTTTCACGAAGCCTTTGGAGTACCAGCTTCAAATGGTGCTCATGATCTGCACGACTTTTGGAATATATGAGGATGTCATCAATAAATACAACAACGAACTGATCCAAATAATCCTTGAATACTTGGTTCATCATATCCATGAAAGTCGCAGGAGCATTAGTCAATCCAAAAGACATGACTAAGAATTTATAATGCCCGTCATCGAGGGTTCTCGAAGGCGTTTTGAATATCCTCGCCTCTAATCTTCAGCTGATGATATCAAGAATGAAGATCGATCTTTGAAAAGAATTGTGCTCCTTGCAACTGGTCAAACAGGTCATCAATACTAGGTAGATGATACCTATTCTTGATGGTGACATGGCTCAATTCCCGATAGTCAATACAAAGTCGCATACTCCCGTCTTTCTTCTTTACAAATAAAACAGGAGCACCCCAAGGAGATGTACTAGGACAAATGAAACCGATGTCCAACAACTCCTGTAGTTAGACCTTTAACTCCTGAAGTTCAATAGGAGCCATTCGATATGGGGTTTTAGAAATGGGCTTTGTACCAGGTTTAAGATCAATAAAGGATTCAACTTCACGTTCTGGGGGTGGACCAGGAAGTTCTTCAGGAAATACATCAGGAAATTTACTAACAACAGGAATATTATTCAAATTCGACATGTCTTTATTCAAATCCATAACATGGGCTAAGAAAGCTTGACATCCGTTTTTTAATAAACGAATAGCTTTATGATTAGATATGATAGTGACTGATTTTAATGGTTTAGTTGCTTGAATTCGTACAACAGGTTGTTTAGGAATATGAAAGCTAACAACCTTACGAAAACAATCAATTTTGGCATGATGAGTAGTTAACCAATCAATCCCTAAAATCACATCAAAAGCAAGTATCTTTAAAGAGATAAGGTCAACAGGTAAGGTGATGGTGCCAACTTGAATCAAACAAGATTTATAAACAGTGGATGTGATGAAAGTTTCTCCTAACGGAGTTTCCACAGATAGGTCAAAGTCTAATTTCTCCGGAGTTAAGTTTAAACATTGAGCACAAGCAGGAGAGATAAATGAATGGGTAGCACCTGTATCTAGTAAGGTATAAACTTCACAAGAATTTATGATTAGCTTACCCGTAATCACCTCGTTTGGGTTCCTCGCATTTTGACCAGTAACGACAAACGCTCTTCCAGGAATCGTTGACTTTGACTTTTTTGGGACAGTCTTTTGAGTCACCATCCCCACTGGACTTGGTTTCGTTACTGTACAATCTCGAGCGATATGTCCTTCTTTTCCATAATTATAACATACCTTGAACTGTTGTGGGCAGTTTGGGCTGATATGTCCCTCTTTCCCGCATTTATAGCATATGACCGGTGGTCGTTCTCCTCCCTTAGAACCAGTTGTTGCTGGTGCTGGTGCTGACGTCTTCACATGGTCATTGTTGAATCTCCTCTTTTTAAAATCCCCTCCTAACTCGCTTCTTCTATTTTCATGGCCATAATTACCACCAGAGTGGTTACCGCTTTTATCCGTATTTTTCTTCCTCCGCTGGTTCTCGTTGTTCTGATGACTGCTGTCACCGATATGATCCTGGTTGTGGTCCCTCGGTTGAACGTACTCGTTTTCTCGCTCTAATAATTGAGCCATGTTGACAATATCTGAATAGAGAGAAAATTTATGAGAAATGAAATATTGACGTATGCCGGGTTTCAAACCTCTCAGAAACATCCGCGTCATACGTTCCTCATTCTCCACCAAATGAGGTGCAAACACGGATAACTCTCGCAAACTTCGCCTCGTCTTCGGGACACCGCGTCATGTTGTTTTGTTCCAATCTAATAAACTCCACTTCTTTCATATGACAAATACTTACAGGAAAGTACTTGTCATTGAACAGCTTCTGAAACGTCTCCCAAGACATGCCGAGTGTAGTGGATGGTGCGCTTCACGATTCCCACCATGTCTGCCTCATTACGGAACATAAAGGTAGCGAATGGAACCTTCGTTCCTCGTGCATCCAAGACATCGAATATCTTGGTAATTTGTTTGACCCACGTTTACGCTTTTAATCGGATTCGGCTTTCCCCAGAATTCTGGTGGTCCCAACTCTTTGAACTGTTTGGCTGTGACAAACCGTGCGTTGTTATCATTTCCACCTGTATTTTGTGCACGAGTCTCCCTCGTCTAATTTTGCATGAATTGCAAAAAGCTTCTAAACATCCCGTCGTTCATCATCTGCTCAGTGGTGTTGTTCACAGGAGGAACATTGCCAGCCTGTTGCATGTTCTCATCGTTGGTGAGTAAAGGTGTCTTCACGGTCTCATTTACTCCACTATTAACATTCTCAATTCCCATTCTCAAAAACTGCCATAAAACAAGGGTTAATTAAAAAAAATCAACATATCACATAATATCCCTTATACTAACCAACTAATAAATAAGCTTAGGTAGGACACACTAGCGAAGGATTTACTCGTCTCTCCCCTCCTAGTTCTATTCCCCCATCTCCGCCAGAGATCATATCCTAAGCTCGATATTAATCATGGCGCCCCCAAAATAGGTATACATCACCCATTTTGAGTCGTCAATAACATGGTATGTAAACAACTACAACTTTATTAATACAACATATAAACTGTGAGTTTAAATACAAATATTGCCATCTAGACAATATTCAAACCCAAATAAGTCCTCATTACAATTATTGGTATATTATTTTACAAAAATGGTGAGGACTACTAAAACAACTCTCTAGAACCATCATTCCACACCCCGACTAGAACTCGCTACATTCTCGCCTCCTGAGAAGAAAAATGGAACAAAAAGGAAAAATGGTGAGCTCAACTAGCCCAGTAAAGAATATTATGACTACGATAATATAGAACAAATTATCGTTAGTCTTCAACAGGAAAAAATCTGATAAAATACAATAGACAACAAATTTCAGATCAATATTCGCAGCGGAAATAATAATTCATAGAAGAGTTACGTAGAGAATGAAATCTACTATTATTTATGAATTTAAAAGTCCATCATCAATATTTTATTCCTGTAACATCAATCAATATACATCTTGAATCAAATATTCATCTTTGCACTACAGGCCAAAGATATTCATCAGTCGGTCATGTTCATCTCAACACCTGTTCATCTTTGCACTACGGGCCAAAGATATTCAAAAGAAAATCAACCATCTTTGCACTACAAGCCAAAGATATTCAGTAATCTCATCATTTAGGACTGAGGATGATGAAAAATATTTTAAAGAAAAAGAATCCAGTGAAACAAAAGAATAAATATTAAAGATTCGTATTTCAAACAATCCAAGTTCAAAAATACTTCATAAATAACCGTAGTGAAGTAAAATTCAAGAATGATCAAAACATGGATACAATCAAAGCTAGTATCCATAAAAGATATTTTGGACAAAAAATGAAAATTTAATTTTTCTGTGAATAGTGTCGTATTCGTGAATAGTGTCGATAATCGTGAATAGTAACCCCACACTAAAAGACAAGAATTTCACAAGAAAAATCTTACCAATATTCTCGCATAATGATATTAGAAGAAATAATATCATTTAAAAAAAATATTTCCTTACCTCGAAAAGACGGTGATTTCGATTGGAATCTTTGGATATAGTCTTTGAAGGAACTTGCAATCGATATCAACACTCAAAGTATCAAAATACTCACAAGAATGCGTTCGATAATATAGAGAGAGAAAACTTCAGTTTCTGGTGTGATTTTTAATTCTAACCTAAGCACCCTATTTATAGGAAATTGCTTAGAACACCAAAGCAGAAAATTTAATAAAATATTAATATTATTTATTTGAATTCTTACGCCCACCTTGACCATCTGAATTCAGCCACCACTAATGACAAAAACAAAAAAAAACATTTTTGTTAATAAAAATAATTAAAACTTTCAAAAATTAATTATTTCGGAACTACGGAACTTCAATAATTCATAATAAATAGCTCTTTTATCAGAAAAATTCAAACCTTACATCCTTTCCATAGGAAATTTCATTCTCTACAACTTTACAGAAGAAAGGTTTTCCAAATTCCAAACAGAAATTGACCGAAATCCACATACGGACGATTTTACAGGCTATAATCAAATTTCAATCAAGAAATGGGCCCATAGACATGTTTAACATGTTTTAAACAACTTTTGCAACAAAAATATTCTTCCTCCTCATATATTCATATATCCCACATTCATTATAAAAATATCACCATTATTATATTATTAAAATATAATAATATATTTAAATGAATTGTTTTATCAGAAAAGATAAAGTATCAAATTTTCAACAATTGTTACTTTTAAAATTTTCTCTATCTATATCCACATAAATTGAATATTTTTCTTATCATATAAATTAATAATTAATTATTCACAAATAATATTACAGAATCACAATATCGACAACCAGACCGTTCCTAGGAAAGAGGGGGCTTTCCAATAAAGATTTCTCCTTACTGGCGCATAATTAGGTGACCAAACCTCTCCTTAGACAGAACTTTCTACACATTGCCAATAATGTTATCTAATAATATTATTCAAATAATATGAATTATTGATTCGATAAAGGAAAATATTATGTAATGACAATTATTGAAACAACAATAATATAAAATATCAACGTAGCAATTATTGAATCAATAAAATAAAATATTGAACAGTAATTACTGTAACAATTATTGAGTAGTGCCTTCTTACGTAAGAATCAATAATTGGTGCAATATCGCAATGCTACTCTTGTGGTTTAACCACCGTATTCCAACAAGATAATTGATAACAACTACTACTGTTATTTATAAACAACTTATATTTGTCGCTTTCTTCATCCAATCGCTTTTTACATTATGGGGGCCCACACAAGGTCAGGTGTCTGTCCATACGAATATTCCCCGACAGCAAGAATATTCCAGGACCAAACTAATATTCCCCGATAACAATGAATATTTTATAATCACTTGTTTATTTGAAATATTTGCGTATTTTACCCATAACTAGCCACATTAATCAAATCAATCCTTACTATTTCAAAATAACAAATAGATGAAATTTAATTTCATTTATAATAAGTTAATGGTCTTACAAATGGTGTTAAAATTATTTAATAAATGTATTAAATAAATGGGATAAAAATGATTTTTATATTATAAAAATTATTTTAAATGATAATAAGGTGTTTAAAAATATTTTAAATTATAAATTATGACTTTTACTATTTTAAGGTAATTTCCATTAATAATTTAATATTAATGATAATAGTTTTATTTAATATTTATATTAAATAAATGGTTTAAAAATGGTTTTAATGACTTAAAAATCATTTAAAAATGATATAAAGGATTTAAAAATATTTTAATTTATAATAAATGACTTTTAATATTTTCATGAATAATACATTAATATTTAAATATTAATGGTAATTTTTAAAAATAATTTTTAATGTTTTAAAAATCATTTAAGGGTAATATTAATACTTTTAAAATATTTTAAGTTATTATAAATAACTTTAATATTTTGGCAATGGTTTCATTAATAATTTAATATTAATTAAATATTAATGATAATAGAATTATTAAATATTTAAATCATTTTATAATGATTACGGTGTTTGAAAAATCAAGATAAATTATAATAATTAGTTAAAAATTATTATAAGTCAATTAAAAATAATATGACTGATATTTTTAGTTATTGAACTACAGGATAGAGTCTTAGACTCGATAATTACCCGATAAAGTCATCGGTACACCGAAGTGTTACCGAAGTTGACCTAGACTTATATAGATTGACCTGATAAGTAATTATTTATGTTAGAATGATTGCTATAACTATGTAACAATGTGTTGAAGCTATATGATGATTGCGAATAGCAGTGTTATGTGTTATGATATATTATTTTGATCAAAAAAATAATCTTATGAATGATAGGTTTCAGTATAAAAGATAAAACTAAGTTGTGTAAGCAGATCAGACAAGTATCCTTACTCTTTGTTTCTACTTATGCAATACTCTTGTATAAGTAAGTCATCGAATTATACTCCTATTATATAAGTTATTATACCCTACTAGTATCGGTCACATATTTCAATATTAGTATTCATGCTAGTTATAGAATTATATTCGTTTACCAATACTGTAGTAATGTATGATCAATATATACCTTGTGGATAGATAGTTAAGTTAGATTATTCAAGTGCCCTCACTTGGATAATGATTGCATTTAATCTCATGTCGACACATACCTACTGATTTTCAGGTATGTATATGATATCTAAAAATTGTCTAAGCTATTTAACTCAGCTAGACATAGAATGAAAGAATATTGTAGAACATGATAGAATATTATTATTATTCAATTGAAATGTTTTATTTCGAATGCCAGATTAACTATGAACATCCTGAATAGGGAAAACTTTTATGCGCCAAAGGCGGAACAGCTGAACGGCTTATCGTTCAAACAAGTAGTTTTGATCAATATAGGGCATAACTGGCTGATCACCCTCCGTGTCCGTAAGACAGGATGGTTGACAGATGAAGTTCTGTTTAACCTTTTCAAAAATTAAAAATAAAGTTCATAATTTGTTAAACTATTTTCCATTTATAGTCAGTACGTAGTTTCAAAAAATGAAATAGACTTAATATGTAGTTCAGTATTGTCTCAGCTTACTTCATAACTATTACTTCATTGTTGAAGTGTCATCCAAAGAAAATATTCAAATCTTTCAGATAATCTTTATTCATTGCTATTACTTACTGGGCTCTCAAATGCTCATTCTTGCTTTAAATTTAAATGTTTTTAGCTAAGCTAGCATGACCTGAAGGTTCCGGTAAGGACAAAGGGAAGGGGAAGCTAAATGAGTAGATTAAATTATGTTGTTGTGACTGTTTGTAGTAAGATAATATAATATTTATCATGTAATGTAAGACTTAAATGTTCTCGAGACTGGGAAGGTAGATAACTTTGATATAATAATTATGTTTAATTAATAAATTAAGTAGTTGAATGAATGTTATCGTGGAGCACCAAGTACGAGTTTCAAATACTCAGATTTGGGTGTGTCACACCTATCGCCCACAAGTATGCTGTTTGGGCTGAATTTTAGGTATGTTTTTTTTAATTATGACAGATAATATAATATTATAAGGATAATTGTTTAGTAATGTTATTATTGTTGTTTTATTTGCAAAAAATATAGATGGGAGGACGCGCAGGCTTCAATAATACATACATTATTCTGGCAGAAGTGCGCGATCCGTACCAAAGACAATTTGAACAAAGAACGACAAAAAGCCCTTCAAAATGCATTGATTGACCATCCAGGCCATGGAGAGGATTACATGCACGAGCATAGTCCGCGGTGGTGCACTCAGTCCATATGGGCTGAGATGTGTGCCCAATGGAGAGCTGAGAGCTGGGTGAAAAGACGAAAGACTGCCGCCACCAACAAATCCCCGGGTGTACCCAATGGAAAAAAGGCTAAAGGAACATATAAGGGCGACAATATTTTACAGTTGTAGCATATCACTGCCAGGGTACGTATTTATAAGTTTTAATATATTTACAATCATGAATTGTAGAATATATATCATATTTTTACTTAGTAATATTGGCCTATTTTTTGTATACGAGTCTCAGTCTCAAGGTTAGCCTATCCATTGGCCGGATGTGTACGTGGCCACCTATGATGGCCTACCTGATGCTATCCAGATAGCGATAATAAGTTTAAACAACTTGATCTTGTTTATCAATGCTTACAGAATTTATTTTTAACTATTTAATTGTTAACATGATGACATGATACTTATAAGCGTTTATTAAATGAGCGCTATCCTGAAGGCACTCCACGTCTGCAAATTGATCAAGAGTTGTGGGAGAGGGCGTCTGTTGTGAAGAAGAACTACATTAAAGGTTAAGGACAACGACGACGCCCATCCTTCAGTGGCTCAGACAGCTCTACTACCCAGTCTTCACAGTCATCAAGTCATCCAGTTGTTCATACTCCTGCTGACTGTGTGAGAGGTATATATCGAGATCGCGTTCTTCTAAAGATACTGAGTGGGCATCTGGCGGCTCTGAGTCCTGATGAGTTAGCTGATGCAGTAGCGACAGCAACAACAGCACATCATGGGGATGGCGACGAGGTAATAAATTTGTTGTATATTTTCGTAATATCAGTATCAACACAGTTACTATATTTGTAACTTGTTTTATTATTTTGTTAATTACAGTGTGATCAAGGAGAAGCTAATCAAGACAATGATGCTTGACAACCGATTTAGTGTTGTTTTGTAGTTCTTTGAGAATCTTGTACTTTTATATTCATTCTTTGGATGTCGATCTGTATGTTACTTAAACATTAGATTTGTGTTTTAAATTATTCAAGTCATATTGGTTTTTAAAGGTTTATATAGTTTATATACTAGTTTGGTGTATGTGTCGGTAAATATATGGACGATGGATGTTAATATTATTGTGCACTTTGTTTATATTATTGTGTATGTGTGTTGGGATAAAGCAGGTACAAAATAGGTACAATTTTTTGGGAATTCTGCAAAACAGGCAAAAGCTAGTTTTCAGTTTTTTAACATCAGCGACCGCATGCGGTCACTGAGAATTATTAGCGACTGCAAATCACATGAGGGTATCAGCGAGCGCATACGATCGCTGATAGCAGTTGCTGACATGTGGCCCACGTCAGCCTTTGGTCCTGAACCATGCTGACTCAGCTTAGCGACCAAAATGACGAATGAGGTCACTAATATCGGTTGCAGATACATCGATTGCTAATAGTGGTCGCTGATGTGCATTCCAGCCACCGAATTTTATGCGACGCTTATCAGCGACCGTATGTGGTCGTTGATAAGGTGTCTGCGACCGACTGGGCGGTCGCTGATAGGCCTTTTTCTTGTAGTGCCACTTTATGCCCTTATATCTTGCTTTTATGTTATAGATTGACCCTGTTAGTTGTTGATTCATGTAGTATTACATTAATACTACGTGACATTACAATAGCATGCCCAGAAATTACATGAACTGAGAAATATCTTTGGTCAAACAAGACACCTTGAACACTACCTTTGAATGTTCTTGAGGCTCAAGAACACAATAGGCGACAATTTCTGTCGCTAAAGGCTTTAGCGACATATTTATTTGTTAGGTTTGTAATATTTATTAACTCAATCAAATTGCACAAAGTAAACGGAAATGTGGAAAATCAAAGTTTTAAAATTTTACAAATCATATACCCAGATCATCCTTTATGCACAATTATTAATTAAATGAAAAGATAAAGAATAATAATCATACCCTTGAAGGTTTGAGCTTCCTCAGGTACAAGTTCACCTTCAAATCCTTTTAACGTTCAACTTGAATCCACCGCGTTTGGTTCCTTCCTTTGATCAATGTTAGCCAACCAAGTGTTTGGCCTCTAGAGGTGATCCACCAAGGAAGAAGAAATATTCAAGAAGATGGGTATTTGAAAAAACTCTAATTTTTCTATCTCTCATAGAAAAAGGTTGTACTCTTCCACAATTAGAATCACGTATTCACGTGTTTTGTGAAAGTGTCAACCACCCTCACCCATAATAAGACTTCTCTTATTTATAGATGTGGGCAACCCTCCTTAACAATTAAGGAATTAAGTTTTATTTTAATTAATTAAATTCCTTTAATTAATTAGGCTCCCAATCTTATTAGGAATAATTAATTAAACTCTTTTAATTAATTACCCTCCTAATCTTATTAGGATATATGAGAGTACTTTTATTAATTAATTCCCAAACTCCTTTAGGAATTAAATAATAATAATAAGACTCTTCTTATTAATTTATATTTAATATTTTTAAAATATTAAATAATAAATATTAAGCTATTTAATTTATTCTATCACCATAGAATAAATTAAATATACTTAACTTACTATTACGATTATTTCATTTGCTTCTTAAATAAATATTCTTCCATTTATGGTGCGACCCTTTAGGTTCTCCATATTAAACCAGTTGTGAATAAATTAATTAGAACAATTCTAATCGTATTTAAATAAATAAATTAAACTATTAATTTATTTAAATAAATAATATTTATTCTACAATAGGGATAAGCCTCCTTAGCGATCAACGAATTTCCAGATAATATAGATTTCAACATTAATCATGAAAGAACCTTTGAGTAAATAGTTACTGTACAATTCAATCCTTCCACCATACAATGTCCCAATTAAATATAAGACATGGAATTACTGTCAAGTTTTATTTTATTTAATTATATATAATTCGATTCTTAAATGCACAACTCCAAATAATGCAAATTAGAAACTCCTTTCTAATTTCATTCTGCCTTGGCCAATGGCTACTGGGTTGTCATTTATCGAATCACATAGAACATTTCTCTTCTTTTACTAGAAAAGGTAGATTCTTTATTGATCATACATTATCTCCATGTATAACTTATTATACCCAAGCATACCCTTTGATATACCCTAAGGGTCTTAAGGAATAAGTCAAAGTATAACTCATTATACACAAGATACTATGATGATCTCAAGTCCAAGGATCACTTGTACTACTATCACTACAAGAATTCCTATTGATAGGCAAGTAAAACTCCGTTAGGTATTCCTTAGCGATCCACGTTCAGTGAACTTATTCTCTAATAAACACCTACATACTTACTTTAGTGTCTCCACACAAATGATCATGAGATCAATCATCCTTATCCAATGAGCAAGCAACGTATGTACCAATCTATCCGGATTCACTAATCCCCAATTTAGTAATCCAATGATTGGTAACTATTTTAGTTTTAATCTTTCTAAGAATTTAGATATCATTAGAGTGATCATCATCATTATTCTAAAAGCATTGCTTAAAACTATTGGTTTATCACATATTATAAAGTAGCATCATGTAGATAATTAAAAGCCTTTAATAAATTAATACTTTTTATTAAGGGAGGATCGGAGAAAAGGGTCAATCAAGCACGTCTGTCAACGATTTACAAGAAATAATAGCCACACTCCTCAAGACTTTATTAAAGGCAAAGATTCAAAACGCGACTTTGGTGACGTCCCACTTAATCAAGTATTAACCTGATGATCTCTTTTAATTAATACATGGCATGGAATTTTAAAACATATTAAATATATATTTACGTATAAATTACCACATATATGATCTCATGAAATCTTCATTGATTAGGGGGTAGGGGTCTACCTAAAAACTATGAGCCGGCTGTGTTTCTTCCTCATATGGCGGTTTTTGTTAAAACAATATAATGTTTTGATATATAAAATCGTTCTAAGAAATAAGAACGATTATAATTATCTGCTCATGATTGATATCTTTGTTTTGTATCGATTCATCGCTTTTCGGTATGATAATCTAAAAAGCTCAAGCAAGGAAACATAATAATTAACGGAAGCAATAATTAAAACTTACATAAGAGTCTTGGATATCTTCAAACCACAGATTTATATATATCAAATATTTTACAGAGAGAGGTACAAGGAGAATACAAAAGAAAAATGCTAAGAAAAGTTTTGCCTCAACAATGGGTGAGGTCTCCCAATTTATAAAAGTGAGAAGATAAGAAAGGATCTGGCGTGTCCTAGATAGTGGAGTCGGTTGGCAGTCCTTATCTTTTCTTCTTTAACTCTCAGCCGTGGGAAGTGGAGGGCATGAGACAAGCTATCGGATGAGTGGATTACAAACCGTCAAGTCTTCTCGATGATAGAGGACAACCGGGTCGCTACTTTCGATAAAGGAGTTACCGTGGTTGTCCTTTTCTGATTATTGATACTGTAGTGGAGGATAGCTTTATGCTTTTCCTTTCCTTTTCTTGTCTTGTTCCATTTTTTCTGAAATCATGGAAGTGAGAGAGTCCCAAAAGTCTCCCATCGTAGGCTCCGGTTCCTGACTTTCTCCAGCTAAGACATTGAATTCATTGTCGTCCTGTTCAGATTCTTCATTATCATTAACAGTTTTCATGGAACTGTCATCTTGTGTGAATGATTGTAAGAATTGGGTTTTCATATAGTCCATGGTCTTGACTATTAATTCTGTTTCAGTTAGATTTGGAAATTTCTGTTTTAAATCAATTTGAATCTTGACAAAAGGATTAACTGATGATGGTGCTGGCAGGCTTTGAGGGATAACATCCAAGAAGGCCTGGGTATGGTTCTATATGGATTTCAAAAGTTCTGGTAACGTGGGATTAAGACCTTTATCCCACCACTTGGTAAAAAATACTCTTTTTAAGTGAGGGATTTTATTCTGATAATCGCACTGAAAATCCCACTTCCAAATCCAGGGAATTCCAAAACGGATTATGAAATGGGCAAACAGTTTCTGTATAGATAACTCTTTATTTACTGGTATATGGGCGTAAGCAACTTGCCATTCTTTGAATGCTGTTTGAATAGATTCTGGTAGAGTTTCCATGGTAATTCCAAGCTTATCCCACCAAACGAAAAACCAGTTGGGAATTTCATTTTTTAGAACATCGGGACAGATACGGATAAACCAGGAATGGTTACGGATAGGATTCTGGTAATAGAAAACATGCGTAAAGGAATCAATATAATCCTAATAGCTGTATCTTGTTTCTGTTGTATGACTAGAATCAACAGTACGGGTGGTATGAGGATTAATACCCCAATTAGCAAGAGGCATGATACTCTTGACAGTGGTTTTACTGTATTGAATTGGGCTAGTTGGTTTAGATGGATCATGAAGCGTATGCTTAATGTCCATAGATGCTGTTTCAATAATAATCTGCTTTCATACACATAGCGATCTTCGGTTAAAGCGGGAGGAGATCGCTGAGTCGTTAAATAACGTCTCTTGATCTCCCATGGATCTTTCATCCATTTTTCATCATTCTGTTCAATAAACAATACTGTTTCTTCCACATAATTGGTATCAGAGCCATGTTAGTTTATTAACATATTAATAAATATATTACTCATAAATTACACATATATGGTCACCTTGGAAAAATGACTGATTTTTCAACCTCTCTTTCTACCGTAGCTAATGCTTCGGCTTCTACAGTGGAAGCAACCGAACTTATTGCCTATCAGGATGTAAAGGAAGCCTTATATAAATGGACTATTACTAAAATCAAACCAGAAACAATTTATAAAATTGGAACCTTTGATTTTATCAAGAAAAGAATAATAAAACCTTTGAGCATCTTTGTTCCTTTACAGAATAATGATGAAATTTTATATTTATTGCATATTGAAGACTTATACCCTTTTTTACAAAAATATAAATATGTTCACATAGGACTTGTTAAAATGTAGGCATTGGATAGTCATGCATTTTAACTCTACTATAGGCGTATGTTAAAATAATGCATGTATACATGTAATCATAAAAATGCATTTTTAAAAGCTCTAGATAAGAATTTACCACACCCTTTCTGAGGTGATTTGGAGACTTATTGTCCAGATATTATGGATCCGGATCAGCCGAGTAGTTCCCACAGGACCACTTCTAGTTTACGAAGAAGGGCTTCTAAAGTGCTTTGACCCCGTGCTATTAGATAGCCTCGTCATTTGGTGGAGGCGGTGATACGTCCTGTCCAGGTTAAAGTGCTGGACATCGAGGATGAGGAGGAGGATGTTCAGGTTGCGGATCCTGCTCCTGCTGCACGTGTTCCCGTAGGGATTTGCTAGGCATTCAAGTGGTGAATCCAGAGCTTCTGGGTGACTTAAGTCAACACCCTTCAGTTTACCTGCACACAAACGAGGTATAAAGTTAAATCTTAATCTTCCTTCTTTCCTATTGATGAGGATTAAAGGATTCTAATGTTGATCTGCATTTGATGTAGGTTCCCGACTTTACACAGCCTCAAGGGAACTGGTTCAACATCCACTATACATATCAGGCTTTGCATGATGACTCTAGAGCGATTGTACATGGCTGGGGATTTGGGACGTTCTTTTCCATTCTTCCTCGCCGTTGTCCCTGGGGTTACCTCAGGGCATTGTTTGGGCACTGGTTTCACCAGACTCAGTCACTCCATTTGCTGGACTGTGAAGTGATGATTACGCTGATGGATTGGCAGTTTATCATAGGTATGGAGTTTGGAGGCGCGCCAGTGCCTTGTACGACGGATATTACCCCTACAGCCGTTAGATCCTTGTTAGGAGTTACAACGGAGGCGCTCAAGGGCAGGACTGTTCGTACAGGGCCTTTGAGCGTAGATGCTATAAACAGGCTATTAAGTGAGCCCATACACGATGATGTGAGATTCAGGGATTGCATTCTTCGGCGATTGTTCCTGATGATCATTAGGGGCTGCTTTATAGCAGATAACTCTTCTACGGTGTCCTTCGCTTTGATCAGCGCCACTCGATACATGGACCGTATAGGAGAGTATGATTGGGGTTCCTACACCTTCGCTTACTTCCTCAAGGGAATGCGTATGCGCTCGTAGGGATTGATCGAGGCTTGGTTAGGATTCTACCCATTTCTGCTGGTGAGTGTTTGTCTTGTGTTTTCCCATGTATAGGTTAAGAGTGTTGACTGACAGCAGATGTTTGCCTTTGTGTTGGCATTTTTGGGCCTATGAGAGGCTCCCATGTTTGCGTCCTATGAGTGTGTTAGGCTTAGATACCTATCCACGAGGACGGAGATGGCATCATTCCATACTAGTGGAGGTTCTTGTTGTAGAGGGTTTCACTCATTGCCGCCTACAACTGGAGTTATTGACAGCAGATGTCATCATGTGGGTTCCCTAATCTGGAGAGTACTTGAGCATTGGATTTGAGGATGGGTACCCGACTGGAGTTACGCATGTGATTTCCACCTGTAGGATTCCTCTCTTCACAGATGGAGGATGTGAGCTTTACTTAGGAGATCGTGCTATTAAGAGCACCACATGAAAGATTCGTATGCCGATCTTGCCTCCTACCAGGTGTTATTGGCCTGTTTCGCAGTCACCCGTCATTGATATCCCATTGTTGGGTGTTAACGGTTTTGCACTGTCAGAGGGTCCCTGCACTCGTGAGATATTCCAAAGATTGGTGGTTCCCTCGTACCATTGGAGCCTGCACTGCGCCACTCGGGTTCATGGGGATATGGTTCCGGATCCATGATGATGACAGATTGGATAGCCTGTGTCCGAGATCTGGCTCATATTACACATATTGACAGTTTGACCCGAGAGTTGGATCAGACACATTTCTTTATCAGGAACTTGGGCAGAGATCCTTCAGAGGCAGATACTTTTGATCCTTTCAGC
The DNA here is from genome assembly GCA_020205605.1 of Panax ginseng. Taxonomy (NCBI): domain Eukaryota; kingdom Viridiplantae; phylum Streptophyta; class Magnoliopsida; order Apiales; family Araliaceae; genus Panax; species Panax ginseng. The sequence continues at coordinate 98,114,455 of CM035128.1, read as the reverse complement.
TTTGGCCCTGGCCCATCAGGTGACCCATATGGTTTTGCCGGTGCAGATCCTCCCTTGTATAGGCCTAACATCCCTGTGGATAGAGATCAAGTGACTCAGGAGGAGTTACATCAGGTGGGCAGGATTGATGTAGACATTGATTCTATTGTCTTCTTCTGATGTATATTCTCGTTATCTCTTTTGATATAAAACTGTAAGATATTGGGTATCTTTGCCCCATTCTCGCTATATCTTTTGATAGGCCTCTGTTAGTTGTAGGGCAGTTTTGCCCCATTTCCCTGTATTTTAGGTGTACAAAGATGTATTTATATGATGATATACTTAGGAATGTATGTACAGTTTTCCATTCCCTATATCATATTGACATCTATTGTATCATGCATGTTATTATGCTATGTATATGTATGCATGTCCAGAGATATTCAACATTGACCCCTGGATGGTCTTATAACACGGCCCGTACAGATGTCTTCCTTGATAGTTAGCCGTATTGATCATACCTCACCATTATTGGTGGCATATGGTATGCGATCGTGGTATGATAGTATGTCACCATCAGACAGCGTAATGGTAGATCATCTGTTATAGCATAATATGACCCTGTTGATGTTTCAGGTTCCTGCAGGTTTCGTAGAGGGCATGCTAGAGCACTAGGTATCAGAGAGGCAGGTTTTCCGATTTGGGACCCATGAGTTGACTCTTACTTTGGAGGACTATACATGTTTGACGATGCTTCCACTGGATAGACCTTGCGTGCATATTGCGATTGGAGATATGAGTAGGCAGTTAATGACCCTCACTAGATTGAGGTATAGGGTGGTGCAGGATGAGCTCACATCTGGCCACGTTATATCCCAGCATTTTCTGTTTGACATATTTGTCTCTAAGGATAGTTATACATGACATTCTGGGGATTTCACCACACTGGAGGATCATTGGCGTTTGGGTAGAGTGGATGTACTGCTATTGTGCATACTGTCGTATGTCTACATGCCACGATACATGGATGATTTGGACATAGGAGTCATCATGGCAGTGAGAGCTCTTAGGGAGGGTCACACCATCATACCAATGATTATAGCAGACTCTGAGGTCAGCCACATACTGCTGCACTTATCCGACGGGAGTGTTTACACATAGCTCGGTCATGCTGTACGTGTAGTTTATATCACACTTGAGACCGATTGGCACTTTTAGATGACATGAGTATTGTTTCACCCATGATATATCCATGTCATACTCCTTTCAGCCTGTGGAGTGTATAAATGCTACATCTTGGTCAGCTTTCCTGGCAGCGATCGGAGATCCGTTTGCTATATTGTCGTGTTTAGGGCTTAACTCACCCTACAACTTCATCACTCATGCTTCGAGCATGGATTATCTTCCTCTGGCTAGCTTGAGAGGCATGATCACTTACCACCCGCTAGCTGTGATGTATCAGTTTGACTAGTTTCAGGACTTCTATCCTTTTGAGGGGGCATCGAGTCAGCGCTTTTCTTCTCGCCATTTATTAGCAGAGGATAGATCCAAGTTGTATACCTGTTGGGATCAGCGTGAGCTAGCTGAGTTTTCCGTCAGCCATCCGGGTTGTTCTGCAGAGTATTCCACATGGATGGAGACAGAGACTCCATCGGTTGCGGTAGTATCCAAAGTGCAGGGGACTGATTCCGATGATGAGGAGCCTATGGAGAAGACATATATTCCTATCAAGGAGGATTTGTCTACTGGGTTGCCAGCAGTTGTGATGGATTCTCCCACTACGAGTGCTACTGTGATTCAACATTCAGCACAATATCTGGAGTAGAGTCTACATCTGATGACCATTGAGAGAGATCATGCTAGGGCCTTGATGTTAACAGCTCTTGATGGGAGAGATGCCGCTCTATTAGAGGGAGATGAGGCCAGATCAGCCAGAGATGCATTGATTATAGAGCAGGATGCTGCCATATCTGCCCGGGATGTGGCCGTCACAGATAGTACTTCTGTGAGATCCCTTATAACTGGCATCCTTGCCGATATGAGTGCATATATTGATGAACATTATGCCACCATGCAGTTAGCATCTGCTAGCTCATGTAGATACCATTGGGCAGGAGCTTGCAACATTACCTTCTTCTTCAGAGAGGGATGCTATGTTAGATCTGATAGTCCGCACATACACAGATCCGTAGATAGACTTGTATTTTCCTGCACAGACTAGTTTAGCCATTTTTTCATGTACAACACATATTGTATATATCAAAAAATATTATATATGGCAGGGAAATATATTTTGATTCACTTCCCTTTCAGTTGTGCCTTGATACTTGCTTGATATTTGCCTGCTTCTTTAGGGCTTATGATCTTGATGCATTCTAAACTCATCCTTGATGTATGGACATTGAGACATCACATGATCTTTCAGAATAGATCAATGATTTGTGTACATCCCTACCATCTTTGGTGTCTTGGGACTGGTTTCTGTATGTAGATGTGGAGAGGAGTATGGCTTTTCCTCTCTGAGATTGACTGTACCAGAGATGGTCGCCAGTACTCCTATTTAGGAGGAGCCCAATTAGTTCCATCTCTTATGGATTGGTGTTTCTCTTTGAGGTACAATCGCAGCTTAGATAGTCGCCAAATCTCCTATTTGTGAGGAGAGGTTAGGTAGTTCCATCCCTTTGGTCTGAAGCCGATGAAGTGTGGTGGATTGAAGTTTGATCCTAGTACCGTGTGATAAGTATTTTTTTTCTGGTATGGGGTTAGACCGAACCATAAATGGCTGCCTACGTACTCCTATTAAAGAGGAGATCAGGTCTGCGTAGTTCGAACCTGGTGTAAGAGGTTCAACGCTGAATGTAAAGGTGTAAATGGGTGTAGAAGCTTTATTGATGAAGAAGGGTGTAGAAGTGTTTTTGTGGTTTTTGTTTATGTAGAGAAGGGTAGAAATGTTTTTGTTATTTTTTTATTACGACCAGACCATATAGAATATGGTTGCCTACGTACTCCCGGGTATCAGGGAGATCAGGTCGACATAGTTCGCCCCTCAGGATGATTCGTAGCCGAAGAGAATTCTGAATCCCATGTGCAGGCTATACTGCGGGGAAAAGAAAGTTTGATCCCATACTTGGGACAAACTGCAGGTGTGAAAAATTTTGATCCCGTCTTCAGGACAAACTGCAAGCTTAGAAAAGTTTAATCCCGTCTTCAAGATAAACTGCAGGTGTGAAAGGTTCAATCCCTGAGGGGATAACCAAAATTGTATGAAAGGTTTGAAATGAAGTAAGACCAGGCTGCTAGTTTGAAGTGTATGTTTCCCTGAGGGGCAAAAGAGTATATAAAAAGGGTTAGAAAACCGGAATGACTGGTGATCTGATGATCCAAAACCAGGATGTTTACTTGATGGTAACCTCAGACATAGTACCATTTCACGATGTCCGAGTTGATGAGCTGTGGAAATTCATCGCCGTCCATTTCCTGTAGTCTAAGAGCGCCTCCTGTCAATACCTCCTTGACAACAAACGGGCCTTCCCAGTTAGGAGCGAATTTTCCCTTAGATTAATCTTGGTTGTCAATGATCTTCTTCAAAACAAAGTCATGTTGTTTAAACTGCCGTAGTCGGACTTTCTTATTATAGGATCTTGCGATCCTTTGCTGATATAACTGACCATGGAAGATGGCCACAATTTACCTTTCGTCTATTAGAGACAATTGGTGATATCTATCTTGTAACCATTGGTCTTTATCCAGTTGAGCGTCCATCAACACTCCGAGGGATTCTATTTCCACCTCTATGGGGAGCACTACTTCCATCCCATATGCTAATGAGTAGGGGGTTGCCCCAATGGAAGTACGCATTGAAGTTCTGTAGGCTAATAAAGTCAGAGGCAAGAGGTCAGGCCATCCTTTGTGATTGGCAGACATCTTCTGCATGATCTTCTTGATGTTTTTATTAGCCACTTCAACAACACCATTCATCTTTGGACGGTAGATGACGGAGTTAAGGTGTTTGACGTGGAATTTATTGCATAACTCCTCCATCATTTTGTTGTTGAGGTTCTTAGCATTGTATGACACAATTACCTCTGGTTGTCCATATCGATAAATGACATTATTTTTGATGAAAGTAATGATGACTTCTTTGGTAACCCTGGGGAAGGAGGCTGCTTCTACCCACTTGGTGAAGTAGTCAATCATGGTGAAGATAAATTGATGTCCATTACTGGCTTTGGGCTCGATGGGCCCGATCACGTCCAATACTCACATTTAAAAGGGCCATGGTGAACTCATATTACGGAGTTCCCTTGGAGGGGCGTGGATAGCATTTCCATGAATTTGGCATTGATAACACCTCTTGACGTGATCATCACAGTCAGCTTTTAGCGTAAGCCAATAATGTCTTGTTCTGAGGATCTTCTTAACAAGTAGGGGGCCGCTCATGTGTGGGCCATATACTCTACCATGGATCTCATCCATGAGACTCTGAGCTTGGTCCTTGTCCAGACATCTGAGGAGACCTAATCCTGCATCTCTCTTGTAGAGTGCATCTCCGCTCAGGTAGAATTTCATAACAAGTCGATGGATCCGCCTTCTTTCAGTTGGGCTCGCCTCAGCGGGTGTAGATCCATCTCGTAAGTACTCCTTGATGTGCTGATACCTAGGGTTATGGATGGGAGGTAGCTCATCCCATACTTCTCCAACATAGTTCCCATAAACTGGGGCCTTTTACAGGGCAAATGTGATGCTTGACATGTTTTCCTTGTCAGATATGTGAATCAAGGAGGCCAATGTTGCTAGTGCATCCGAAAAATCATTCCTATTACGAGGAATATGTAAAAAGGAGATTTCTTTGAAATTCAAAGCTATCTATAAAACTTACCGATGTTAAGGCAACAAATGTAATTCTTTGGTTTGATAGATTCCCGTGGATTATTTGATTACCAATTTGGAATCCCCAAAGACAGTTAACCGCCTGATGCCCATTAAACATGAAAGTTTTAGCCCCATGATATAGCCTTCATACTCAGCTGTGTTGTTGGTGCTGACAAATTTCACTTTGACGGCGATAGGATACTACTCCCCCGTACCGGACACTAGAACTACTTCAGCTCCAGAGCCTTTTATGTTAACAGCTCCATCGAAATATATTTTCCATGTATAGCATGTATCGTACTGATGATGTTGTTGAACTGCCATTACCCCTTTATCGGGGAAGTATGTTTCCAAGGGTTTGAAATCCCCTACAGGTGCGGCGGCCAGTTGATCCGCAATTCCTTGACCTTTGATAGACTTTTGCGTCACGTAGACGATGTCGAATTGCTATAGGATCAACTGCCAACTGGACAGCCGATAATTTAGTATGGGCTTACTGAACACATACTTGAGAGGATCCACGCGGGATATGAGATGGGTTGTGTGACCATGGAGGTAATGATGTAACCTCATGGAAGCCCATGCTAAAGCACAACAAGTCTTCTCAATTAGAGTGTACTTATGGTCATTGCTGCTGAATCTTTTGCTGAGGTAATAGATAGCTCATTCTTGGCCTCTATTATCTTTCTGTCCCAGCATGCAGCCCATGGCATTGTCATTAATGGACAAGTACATGAATAGGGGAAAATCATCCCTGGGTGGTACCAATACAAGTGCGTTAACCAACTGCTCCTTAATTGTAAGAAATGCTTTCTGACACTCATCGTTCCATTTCATGGAGGAGTTCTTCCTTAACAATTTGAAGATGGGCTCACAGGTTGCTATGAGTTGAGAAATAAACCTGCTAATGAAGTTTATTCTTCCCAAAACTCCCTGTATTTCCTTATCTGTCTAAGGAATGGGCATTTTCTTGATGTCCTGGATTTTGGTGGGATCCAGCTTAATCCATTTATGGCTGACTAGGAAGCCTAGCAACTTGCCTGATTTAACGCCAAAGGCGCACTTGGCTGGATTCAACTTTAAGTTGGACTTATGCAACCTGTTCAAAAATCTTTTTGAGATGGTCTAGGTGATCTTCCTCCTTTCGGGACTTGACAATGATGTCATCCACGTAGATTTCTATCTCCTTGAGCATTAAATCGTGGAAAAGAGCCATCATAGCTCGTTGATAGGTTGCTCCGGCATTGATGATGCCGAATGACAACCGTCTATAACAATAGGTTCCCTAAGGCATGATGAAGGCAGTTTTCTCACGATCCTCCTCAGCAAACAAAATCTGATGATACCTCATGAAGCAATCCGCAAATGAGTACATGCCATATTGAACAATATTGTTAATGAGAATGTGGATAAAGGGTACGGGAAAGCTATCTTTAAGGCAAGCTTTGTTCAGATCCCAATAATCCATGCAAACTCGCACCTTTCCTCCTGGTTTAGGCATGTGAACTGTGTTGGATATCTATTCTGGATATGTAGACACCATGATAATACCAGCTTGAAATTATTTCACAATTTCTTCTTTCACCTTTAAACTCCACTCATGTTTCAATCGCCTGAGCTTCTGCCTGACTGACTTAAATCCCTCTTTAATGAGAAGGCGATGAAGGGAAATTTCAGTGGACAAACCCACCATGTCTTCATGAGACCATGCAAACACATCCTAGAATTGAGTTAGTAGCGCAACCATATTATTCCGTTGGTTTGGGGTTAGGTCTGAACTAATATGGATTAACTTAGGGCTTTCTAAGGTTCCTATATTGAAAGAAAGGGTTTGATCAAGATTAGGTTTAGGTTTATCTTCGACCCATTCCTTAATCTCCTGAGGTATCTCAATGTCCTCTTGTATTTCCATCAAGTTTGAGTCCTGAAAAAAAATATGCTTTCACTTAATATATGAAACTGGTTAATTATAAAAAAGTTTTAGCATGTACTAATAAAATAACTGCTAATACTGTTCAGAAAAGTAAGCAATTAAAGTTATCTATAGGGCAGAGGGATTTCTGCCTGTTTTACCCTCGTCGACCACTGCATGGAGTGCTACTCCAATTGTCGAGAGTAAAGTCCTGATGGACTGCAGTGATGGAGGGGCTGTCATCGTCCTCCTTTTCCCGAATGATGACCATAACATCTGGTCAATCATCATCTGGGGTGTATCTGTTTGTATGTTCATCATGGACAATGATGCGTATGCCTGACATCATCAAGGCGATGTCATGTTTACGTTTACATTCCCTTTCTTCCAATTCGTGATCAGGAATTAGGACCTCTTTTGCTTTAAAGGTTACTAATTTAGGAAACATCATAGCCATAACATGGGCTGGCACCCTTATCGGAGACTGTATCATCTCATGAGGTGCAGGTGGGGAAAATCACCGTGTGGTGGAAGCTTGAGGAATCTGCTTGTGTTTATGAGGATTCCTATGATCGAATCGCGTAATAGCCTAGTCCGATCGTCCCATTGATCGACATTTGAATTGGGTGCTTAATACCCTACTGATTTTTACCCAGCCCTTGCCCAGGCTGATGACCCAATGACGTCATTTCTTGGGTAGTTGACATCACATCGGTAAAAATCTTGGGCACGGGAAGTGGCACTCCAATATGATGGTATTGTGTGTTGTTCACTTCCAAAGTATAAAAACTGGTCGGCTCAACTTCTGAATTGAAGCTGATGAGTGGTAGGTTTCCTTGTTCGTGACATTCCTACCGGCGTTGACAAAGGACTAGGCTATTGTTGACAATGTATTTAAGTTATTGATGAAGTGTAGAAGGGACGGCTCCAGCCATGTGGATCCATGGTCTCCCCAATAGCAGGTTGTATCCTGAATCTATCTTAAGGACGTGAAAGGATACATTAAATGTATTTGGACCAATCTCAATTAGCAGCTCAATCTCTCCGATAAAATTTCATCGGGATCTATCAAAACCATTGATAATCGTATGGCTACTTCGGATCCGCTTAAGATTGAGGTTCATCTTCACCAAAGTGGCATAAGGACAGATATTCAGAGACAAACTTCCATCTATCAAAACTCCAGCTAACATATACCCGGAGGACAAAACTGCAATGTGCAATGGCTTGTAATAACCGGTCAATTCGGGCGGTATGTCGTCATCAGTGAAGGATATCACATTGTTGTTAAAAATTGGATCAACCAGATGTTGAAATTTTTCCACATGCACTGATTTTGGTAAGTAGGCTTCTTCTAAAACCTTTAATAAGATCTTCATGTGATCCTCGGAAGAGAAAACCAAGTCCAGTATTGAGATTTGATATGGAGCTTCTCTTAAGCTTAGAACCACCTTGGCTTCATTATGGGCCATAGTGCAGAGGAATTTCTCAATCTTCTCCATGGGAATCTTCCCCTTTTCTTTTTTGGTAGGATTCATCACCCTTTGAGGAAGATACAGTGGATTTTCCTTCGACACTATAGCAGTAGTATGAGACGTGGATCCTTTAGCTTCTCCATAATTCTATGAGACTTTGTGTAAGCTAACAACATGATATTGTGGTCTAAATGGTAAAGAAATTGGCTCTGGTGCAGCCACTTTCAAAGGATTGTTAGCTCCTTTGAGTTGAATTGCTTGTATAGGATATGGTTTGACAATCTCACCAGCATCAGCGGATATAACTGCTACTAGCCCCTTCTATTTAGTAGGACACGTATTCCCACTATCGAGTAGGACAGTGTCATCGTCTGCCAATTGCAGGACATTGCTGTCAATTACATTCTGAATAAGGTGGCAGAATGCCCAACATTCTTCTGTGCTGTGACCGCGAGAATGTGAATGATATTGACAAACTCCATCAGAGTTGAACCATCTTGAACAGGGATTGATTGGAGGTAGAAGGGAGGTGATTCTTCCTTCGTTGATTAGCATCTGAAATATTTCCTCCATAGGTTGGCCTAGGTATGTAAATTCCCTTTTATTAGCAAAATCCCGACGGGTTTTAGCGCTTGCTCTCTTCGCAACCTTGTCCTCCAGTGCTTCATTTTCTAAAGGTGGTGATGAAGCATTCATATAAAAAGGAAGGAGATAGGCATGCTCCTGTCTGACTAACTGGCGTATGACTTAATGTTGATGGATCACCAGTTCTGCCAATTGTTCAACTTGCTTACAAAGAGCTTTCATCTTTCGTTCCATGGCAAATTGGAACTTTGCATAATCCCATCTATCAACACCATCTTTGATGGTCTGGGATGATTCATCATTAAAATTGGAACTCTGTCCACTGCTCCAACTAATTATATTGACCTCTTCTTCTTTGTGTTGAATAAGAGGGTTGTCTTGCACATGAGGTTGATGTGACGCCCCCAAATCCGAGTACTTTTTACCTCAGATCTGGTACATCATTTCTATAACTATTGCAGAAGATATAAACATAAATTGTTTATACACTAAACTTTTACACATCATTCCCAAGGTCTACAACCTTAACTAAATACATACCTTCAATATCTAAAAAGGTTTACAATGCTATTTTTGTCAGAAAATTTAATAAATCTAACTGTACCATAATTAAATCTTGCACTTTGCCTTTGCCTATGTCCTTATTCAAGCTTTCATTTAAATCTAAAATTTTTATCATGATATAGCAAGGGTGAGCAACAAATTTGCCTAGCAAGTTTTAAATACAATGGAGATATATCATGATTGAAAAGAATGAATAAGCTTTCAAGATTTCAACAATATAATAATTATGAAATAACATGAATCACATTTCAATAATTGCATGACTGAATCAATAATCTTTGAAGGTCAACAATGAACATGAACAATTTAATTGAACCTTATGGTAATGAAGGTGATCAGCCTTTCATACCTGATGAACATATGCAACATGCACTAAGTGCGAATCAATAATCAGTTTAGACGTGAATAATCATCAATAATCATTCACTAACATGTTTTGTAATATAACTCGAGTTTGAGTTAAGGAAACTTGCCTGCACAGTCGATTACCGCTACACAATTTAATTTATTCTCTTTATTGAAAAGACCTATCAGGTATAAAGATTGATCTTTCAATTAGCATATCATACCTTATTCCATAATATTATTTAACACTTAATCACATAGTCACATATTAGATAATCTTACCACCATATTCATTTACTTATTTATAATCTCATCATCTAATATTAACTTGTCTAACCTTCAGTCACAAAGTTAAGTATTAGACATTACACCTTAGTATTAGTATTATCATTATACTTTGATAATCTTTTCATCGCTTATAACTTATGCGTATAAGTTTTCCCTTTATATGTTATCTTAGTAAGCTAGATAACCTTTCAGTATACTGAAATATCGTTTTAGTAAACCGGATTACATTTCAGCATCCTGAAATTACTATTTCAGCAGACCACAAAATATTTCAGTAGACTGAAACCATTTCAGCAATCCAAAATCACCCTGAATTCTCATTTTAGTCTATTACAAGCATAACATAGTTCATTAAATACCAAATTCAATAATTATGTTGAAAAATAACATAAAACTCTTATTTTAATATCCCGTCGAATATTATTAATTATGTAAATATATTTTACGCTAAGGTTATTAACCTTTTAATAACATTCCCGTCAAATACAACTAATAATATCTTAATCCAATATTATTAGTCATATAAAAAAATAATTTAAGTCATTAATCACATTAATAAATAATTTAGTTCAATTATTTTCCTTTCCTTAATTAACTCATTAAACATTCTAAAATGCCATAAACATCACAACACTTCACACCCGACCCAAAACTTCATCAAAAATCTGCATAAGCCATGCTTAAAGGTCTCAAGTCATAAATCATATTTTTCATATTTTTGGACATCATATATTTAATTAAATCCATTTATCCATTTATCATTATTTCGATGAAAAATACCAAATCAGTCCCACAAATATTTCTTTTCTGTGTTTTGACAGAATATAGTTCCATATTGAACATATATTTTTCCCGAAATTTTTAAAATCCATTTACTATATTTAAATAGTGCATAATAGCCAAATATTCTCAGATTTTTCATAACTCGAGATTAACTCCAAAAATTCTGAAAATTTTAAAGTATGTTCCTGTTATACACATGTACTTCCAGTAAAAATTGTGTAATTTTTGGACTTATACACAGAGAGTTATTCGGGTGGCTTCAGAAAAAGAGCCCTTCACCGTAAATTTCATAACTCTCAAACCGTATGGCCAAAAATTCTCAAAGTTTTACAAAACCTTCATATCATCTGATATTATCACTCCAAATTTTTCCAGAATATTTAAAACACAAAAAGTGGATGAAAATGCCCCCACTTCTGACTAGTCCAAAATAGTTTTAATTTTTGTTAGAAAAATGGGACTGTTTTGGCTTAATCAGTCACAATGACTTGTAAACTCATCCTTTTTGAGTGCTACCCCTTGGGTTAACTAGTAAACACCTATATCTAGCACCCCTCTTTGACGGATCGTAAAAAGGAGTTATAGATTTAAAACGGTGGATTTTCAAAGTACATAGAAATTTTGGGTTTCTAAACTAGAAAAATCATTTTTTCTTTTTCTTTCTATTTCAACCAAATCAACACCCAATATAGCTAGATCCATACTTGAATCCATGAAAAACACATAGATTATAGGGGTTTGAACTTCCAAATCAAAAACTCCCTTTCATCAAATCCCTAAAATAAATTAGAAGAAAGTTTAGGGAAAATAATTTTATGCCTTTCTTCTTCTTCTTCTTAATCATCATGGAGAATTTTTCTGTCTCCTTCCTTCTTCCATGGATTGCCGCTCCTCTTCTCTCTCTCTCTCCCTCTCAGTTTTCCCTTTCACGGTCCTCTCTCTCTTTTGTTAGCTAATAAGGAATGAGATGAAAGAGAATATAGAAAGTGAATATGCTTCCTTTATTAAATATAGATGTAGACACTCGAAATGTTTCTGCACAACTGTTACTAACATTACAGGAGGGCAGAATTGTCTTTCGGAGATAACCCTGGAAGATAGTTCACATCCGTTCCGGATACTACCGGAAGATCAGTTCACAACTTGGACCACACACCGGGAACATCACTTCCAACCTGGACCACACACCGGGAGTCTCATTCTCAACCTCGGAACACACACCGGAAGGATCATTTCCAACCTCGGAGATAACCCTGAGTTTCGTCCTTGGCGATAACCCCAAGGAATGTTGTTGCAGTTCTGGCGATAACTCCGGAAATGCTTGTTTCAAACATATGCTATCAGCTTCAGTCTTAGACTTCCTGCCGAGGCACTCATCTCTCAAACCCGGAGTTAACACCGGGCATACAGGCACTCACAAGATGACCTTGCGGCATTCAAACAATTGCAGCAGTCCAATCTCAGATGTAACCCTGAGCAACGTCTGCTTTCAACTCAAATCGGCGATAACCCCGGCAAAGAGTCAAACATAATCTTGCCAAATCAACACATGCGCGTCGTCTCAAAACTTCATATATACATACATACAACAATGTCCCATAAGAACCGAGGAGTTACAATCCCGAGTGACTATTACGCGTGGCAGTACACCGGATAGAATTTGAAGCTTGAAGACTATAGGCATGGTCCCCTCTTCCTGACTTCGTACAACCTCTAATCCATGTCATTGCGTAAATCTCGACACAAGAGGTCCGAAGAAGGTCACATATACCTCATTCAGATGCTCGGATTGAAGTTCTGCAAGTTCGAGCGGACATTACAGTGTGCAAGTGCACGTACTTTGAGACGACGTGACCCGCAAAGCCCAAGCCCACCACGACTAGCCACAGGTGTAACTGCGGCTGGCGCAGGTACACCTGCGACCATCAGTCTATAAATATAGACCTTGGGTCAGCCATTTTGAGAGAGAGAAGAGAGAGAAAAGGCGAGGAAGCCCTGTCCACTTTACTCTGTACACACCCAAATTGAGTGTTTTCCTCATTTTAAACATCTATTAGCTCACATATAGCTATACTTTCATCCGACGGGAGCTGAGTGTTTATCCATAGAGAGTCATAGAAGTCTATATTGGCAGCCCACTGCCCACTATAAGCCTTCTTACATTCTATAAAACCTTTCTTCTCATAATAGCACACACTGTAATACACATTGAGAGTTGTGTGTGTGTGTTTTCCTGGACTTCGGTCTGTGGTTTTCATTTCTATCTGTATATATATACTTATATTTATATGTATATATTTTTATATGGACTAACATTATCGAGTTATGCCTCGATTGAGCCTAGACTTCGGTCTGGAGTGTTTATTGGCTTATATATATATATATTTATATATATATAAACTGTTGTTAGACTCTGTCTGATGAGCCTATGTGACGCCCCCAAAATAGGTATACATCACCTATTCTGAGTCGCCAAATACATGGTACAGAATACAAATACAATCTTAAATATACAACATGAGCTGTGAGTTTTAATACAAATATTGTCTTTTAGACAGTATTCAAAGTCAAAATAAGTCCTCAATACATTTATTATCATACTATTTCATAGAATAGTGAGGACTACTAATGCTATCATCTGGACTGTCACTCCATTCCCCGACTAGTCCCTGCTACGTTCTAATTTCCTAAAGAGAACAATAAAAGTAAAAGGGTGAGCTCAACTAGCCCAGTAAGAAATATTATGACTAAGATAATGCAGAATAAATTATCATTAGCCTTCAACAGTGTTAAACTGATACAATATAACAAACATCAAGTTTAACTGCAGCGGAACAAGCAATCCATTAAAAGAGTCAAGTAGAGAATAAAATCTACTATCTTTTATGATTTAAAAGATTTTTCATCACTTTTATCGCTGGGACTCAGCTTAATAAATAATCCACATCAATCCTGCACTACGGCCAAGGATATTCATTAGTATCACAACCACAAATTATCCATGCACTATGGGCCAAGGATATTCGTGTATTCATCAATGGTCATGATCATGCCAACAACAGTCCATCAATGCACTATGGGCCAATGAGGACTTTTACCACATCATTTGTAATATTACGGTCATGATTATACCGATTAATCTCCGGTCATAATCATACCAAGTCCATCTATGCACCACAGCCCATGATGACTTTTAACATAATATAAACACGAGGATGATGACAATGATATAAGAATTCATAGAAACAAGTTCAAGAATTAATTTATCCAGAACAAATAACGTCCAAATAGTCAACATGATACTTCTTTGTAGAGTAAAATTTAAGAATGCTCAGAAGAATATTTCCACGAAAAGATACTAGATGAAGCGCAAATATCAAGGATATTTCACTAATTTCATGGAGTATAGAAGTCAAAAATTTAATCAACTGAGTATAATAAAGAATAGAATAACAAAAGAAATCACCAGGCATGCGATAGACCGCACATATAGGTTATTCCAACAAAATAATAAATAACGAAACCAGGTCATGCGTAAACGCACAGACAAGATATTCTAACAGAATAATAAATAATGGAACGGTGTCATGCGTAACGCATTACGCACAAGATATTCCAATGTATAATAAATAATGGAACCAGTCATGCATAAAAGCGCTTACGTATGTGATATTCCAATGTAATAATAAATAATGGAACGGTCATGCAGAAAGCGCACAAAACATGATGTTCCAAATGTAATAATAAAGAATGGAATAATGTAAGAATTTCACCATGTATGCGGTGCCATGATGATTAAAGTTATTCCAAAATAATGATAAAGAATGGAATAATGTAAGAATTTCACCAAGTATAGGGTAGCTCACAGATACAAAAGTTATTCTAATGTAATAATAAAGAATGGAATAATGTAAGTTCTCTTCATGAATACGAAAGAAATAATACCCCTTACCTTAGAAGAAACTGGATATAGGAGTAGTGAAGTAGCAGAATACTATAGTTTCTCTCTCTAGAGTTTCAGTGAATTCGTAAGAAATAATAAAGGAATGAGCTTCTATTTATAGGAGAATGGACTGAATAGTAACTAATTCATGAACGGTCTAGATTAATTTACTTTTAAACGGACGGTCCATATTGATTTACTATGTAGTATTAATAAAATATTCTAATAAAATAAAATCTTTTAAATAAAATATAATATATTCTATTTATAATCTAATAAAATGAATAACATTATAAAAATATTCTATTTTACATAAAAAGATTTTACTATGCAACCACTATGCAGGCACTATGCAAATACTATGCATAATAGAATATTATATATTCTATTTATAGTCTAATAAAACAAATAACTTTATAAAAATATTCTGTTTTATATAAAAAGATTTTACTATGCAAACACTATGCATGCACTATGCAAATAATATGCATAATAGAATATTATATATTCTATTTATAGTTTAATAAAATAAATAACTTTATAAAATTATTCTGCTTTTATATAAAAAGCTTTTCTGCTTTTATTACATTAATAATACTAATAAAATAGAATTTATATATATATATATATATATATAACTTTCGTGACTTCATAAAAAGACACCTCAATATATTTAACAACATTTATCATCATTATTATAATTCACAATATTAATTGACTGTGTCATTCCTGTGAAAGAGGGGCTTTCCAATAAGGATTTCTCCTATCAAAAGCAATTAGGTGACCAAACCTCTCATCAAGCGTAACTTCTAGACATCGTTAATATTGCAAATAATAATATTAATAACTTTGTCATCTCAATTATTGATTTAATAATATATAAAATATCAACAATAATTGAATCAATTAATGTGAGATACTATGCAATAATTACTGAAGCAATAATTAAACAAAACTGAGTGACTTCTCACGTAAGCATCAATAATCAATACTCAGTGCTACTACTATGAAACCCAGCACAGATTCTGCATTTTTTTAACAACGAGTGTTTCATTAATTAACGATAAAACTTCAGCCATTATTTTTATAAAATATTTTTGTCATTTTCTCAATCCGACAATAATTCCGTTATGGGGTCCACCAATGATTGTGCCGTCGTACGAATATTCCCTATTTAAACGAATATTCCCCGACCAATCAAATATTATATAACAACTTGCCTACTTTGCAAAATTTATAAATATTACCCACAACTATAGCATTATATCAAATTCATTCCATAATATTTAAAAATGATATTTATAGAAAAATCATCTTTATTAAAAAAAAAATTGGGGTCTTACAACCTCCCCTTCTTATGAAATTTCACCCTCGAAATTAGGGTACGTACCTAGTATGTCGAAGAGGTAAGGATACCTTGATTTTATTTCAGATTCTAACTCCCAGGTCATTTCCTCAATAACGTGGTTTCTCCACAAAACTTTGACTTGAGGTATAACCTTGGAGCGTAGAATATGTTCCTTCTTATCCAAGATATGAACAGGAACCTCCTCATACGTTAAATCGTCCGCTATTTCGTTCGGTTCTAACTCAATAATGTGGTTCGGGTCTTTCACATATTTACGTAACATGGATATATGAAAAACGTTATGAACATGAGACATACTTAGCGGTAAAGCGAGTCTATACGCCACAGTTCCTACTTGATCGAGGATTAAAAATGGGCCGATGAATCGAGGATTGAGCTTTCTTCTCTTTCCAAACCTTGTAACTCCTTTGATTGGACCAACACGTAACAACACATGATCTCCAATATCAAATTCCACGTCCTTTCGATGAAGATCAGCATAACTCTTTTGTCGATCTTGTGAGGTTTTTATACGTTGCCGGATCGTTTGAATCTTTTTCGTAGTCATATGTACTAACTCTGGTCCCAACAACATTATTTCACTCACCTCATCCCAGCATACTGGAGAATGACACTTTCTTCCATACAACGCTTCGAATGGAGCCATGCCAATACTTGCTTGATAACTGTTGTTGTAGGAAAACTCCACCAATGGTAAGAACTTGTCCCAACTTCCCTTGAAGTCAAGGACATAGAGTCATAATAAATCTTCAAGAGTTTGAATAGTCCTCTCTGATTTTCCGTCCGTCTGAGGATGATATGCCAAACTAAATCATAAATCCGTGCCCATAGCTTTTTGCAAACTAACCCAAAATCGTGAAGTGAATCTTGGGTCTCGATTAGAAACTATGTATACTGGCATACCATGCAATCTTACAACCTCGTTTATGTACATATGAGCAAGACGTTCAAGTGTATAAGTTTCTCGTATTGGTAAAAAATGAGCAGACTTGGTCAATCTATCAACAATGACCCAAATTGCATCTACGCCTTGAGAAACCTTGGGAAGACCAGTAACGAAATCCATGGAAATGTGCTCCCACTTCCATTCTGGCATTTCAAGTGGTTGCAATGGACCTTTTGGTACTTGATGCTCTACCTTGACTCGTTGACAAGTTAAACACCTTGAGATAAACAACGCTATCTCTCTCTTCATATTGCCCCACCAAAATGTATACCGAAGATCATGATACATTTTGGTACTCCCAAGATGGATTGTAAACGGTGTGTTGTGCGCCTCCATCATGTTTTTATACTTTAACTCAGGGTCGTTAGGAACACAAAGTCTGGAGTTGACTCAAAGTATTCCTTCTTCATCAATTGTTGCTTTTGGCATAGCACCTTCTCGTACTTTCTTCCTCATATGCATCAGCTCCAGGTCTGTAGCTTGAGCAGCTTTAACTTTATCGATTAAATTCGATTCTACTCGTATATTCGCCATCATCATATGGGTCCCTGGAGTCTTTATCTCTATCTCCATCCTTTCCAAGTCATACAAAATGGGCCTTTGCGTTGACAATATCGCACTCGTACCCGCATGTGATCTTCTACTCAATGCTTTAGCTACCACGTTTGCTTTTCCATGATGGTATTAGATGGTATGATCATAATCTTTCAACAGTTCAAGCCAACGTTGCTGTCGCATATTGAGTTCCTTTTGAGTGAAGAAATATTTGAGGTTTTTATGATCCGTAAAGATCTCCACTTTCTCCCCATACAAGTAATGCCTCCAAATCTTTAGTGCAAAAATGACTGCTGCCAACTCTAGATCATGAGTAGGATAATTCCTCTCATATTCTTTAAGTTGTCGAGAGGCATAGGCTATAACTTTCCCATGTTGCATGAGAACACATCCTAACCCTTTGCCTGAAGTATCACTGTAGATGACAAATCCCTCCGAGCCAGATGGTATTGTCAGAACAGGTGCTGAAATGAGTCTCCTCTTGAGTTCTTGAAAACTCTTCTCGCATTCCTCACTCCAACTGAATTTTGTATCTTTTCGAGTCAGCGGAGTTAATGGAGTAGCGATTCGAGAAAACCCTTCTATGAATCTCCGATAATAACCAGCTAAGTCGAGAAAGCTACGTACTTCGATCACTGATTTAGGTTGTTCCCAGCTTTTAATAGCTTCAATCTTTGTCGGGTCAATAGATATTTCATGACTTGATACCACGTGCCCAAGGAATGCTACTTCCTCAAGCCAGAACTCGCATTTCTTCAACTTGGCATAAAGCTTATTTTCACGAAGCTTTTGCAGTATTAGCCTCAAGTGTTGTTCATGATCTTCACGGCTTTTGGAATATATGAGGATGTCATCAATAAAGACGACCACAAAGTGATCCAAATATTCTTTGAATACTCGGTTCATCATATCCATGAAGGCAGCATGAGCATTAGTCTATCCAAAAGACATTACTAGGAATTCATAATGCCCGTACCGAGTTCTGAAAGTCGTCTTTGGAATGTTGTCGGTGCTAATCTTCAATTGGTGATATCCAAAACGAAGATCAATCTTTGAAAAGAATTTGGCGATTTGCAACTGGTCAAATAGGTCATCAATACGTGGCAATGGGTACCTATTTTTGATGGTGACATGATTCAACTCCCGATAATCAATAGAAAATCGCATACTCCCATCTTTCTTCTTCACGAATAGAACAAGAGCACCCGAATGAGAAGTACTAGGACGAATGAAACCGATGTCTAACAATTCCTGCAGTTGGGTCTTTAACTCCTGAAGTTCAATAGGAGCCAATCGACATGGGGCTTTGGAAATAGGTTTTGTACTGGGTTCAAGGTCGATACAAAATTCAATTTCATGCTCTGGGGGTAGACCAGGAAGTTCTTTAGGGAATACGTCAGGAAATTTATTAATGATAGAAATCTCATTCAAAACTGACATATTTTTGTTTAGATCCGTGACATAAGCTAAGAAAGCTTGACATCCATTTTTTAATAAACAAATAACTTTATGGCTTGAGATGACAGTAATGGATTTTAATGGTTTGGTTGCTTGAATTCGCATAATAGGTTAGTTAGGAATATGAAGGTAACAACTTTATGAAAACAATCAATTTTTGCATGATGAGTAGTTAACCAATCAATCCCTAGAATTACGTCAAATGCAAGTATTTTCAATGAAATAAGATTGACAAGTAATTTGAGGGTACTGATTTGAACCAAACAAGACTTATAAACAATGGATGTAATGAAGGTTTCTCCCAACGGAGTTTCAATAGATAAGTCAAAGTCTAATTTCTCCACAGTCAAATTTAAACGTTGAGCGGAAGTAGGAGAAATAAAAGAATGGGTAGAACCGGTATCAAATAAGGTATATACTTTGCTAGAGTTTATGATAAGCTTACCCGTGATCACCTCGTTCGGGTTCCTTGCTTTTTGGGAGGTCACGACAAACGCTCTCCCTTGAACTACCGGTTTTGTCTTGTCTGGGACGGCCTTTAATGCCTCCATCCCAGCTGGACCTGTCTTCGGTGCACGATAAAATCGGGCCAAGTGACCTTCTCGTCCATAATTGTAACATGCTTTGGATGACATCGCGCAGTTTGGACTGATGTGTCCCTCCTCTCAACATTTGAAGCATATGATAGGTGGTCGTTCTCCTTCCTTAACGACGGGTGTTGATGCTGACGTCTTTCCATCATTGTTGAATCTCCTCTTCTTGAAATGTCCACTCTTATTGTTTTGACCATGATTACCACCAAAGTGGTTAGCATTTCTGGCATGTTGAATCCCTCCACGCTTGTTGTCACCGCTTCAATGACTGCTATCACTGGTATTATCATTTTGCCGGCTGCTCTCTTTTGGTTGGGTTGACTCATTTTCGCGCTCCAATAACTAAGCCCTATTAACAACATCTGAATACAAGCAAAGTTTATGAGAAATGAGGTATTGACGTATCTCAGGTTTCAAACCTCTTAGAAACATCTGTGTCATTCTCTCCTCATTATCAAACAAATGGGACGCAAACCGGGACAGCTCGGCAAACTTGGCTTCGTACTGCGACATTATCATGTTGTTTTTCTCCAGCTTGATGAACTCTACCTCTTTCATGAGACGAATACTTTCGGGAAAGTACTTGTCGTTGAACAATTCTTGGAACTTCTCTCAAGTCATCTTCAGTGCGACATGTTGAGCATGTTTTACAGATTCCCACTAGTAATCTTCCTCTGCTCGCAACATGAAGGTGGCAAAGGGAACCTTTTTCTCTTCGGAGCATCCCAAGACATCAAATATCTTGCAGATCTGCTTTATCCACGTATCCGCCTTAAGTGATTTTGGCTCTCCAAAAACTCCGGTGGTCCTGTGTCCTTGAATCGCTTGAAGCGGTGACCGTCCCGAGAGTTGCTAGTGTTTCCACCTGCATTTTGGATAGGAGCCGCTCTTGCCTGATGTTGCATGAATTTCATAAAGCCTCTGAACATTCCATCGTTCATCATATGGTCAGTGTTATTGTTTGCCTGATGATTTTCGCCTTCCTGATGCACATTATCCTAATTATTGATCTGTGGAGACTCAACTGTCTCCTGTGCTCCATTGATGTTCTCAACATTCTCGGATGTCATTTTCAAACACTGTCACAAAACAAGGGTTAATTAATATATCACATATTATCCCTATATTCTGACCGACCAATTAAATACCAAATAAACTTAGGTAGGTCATATTAGCGAAGGAATTCCCCGTCTCTCCCCTCCTAGTTCTTGTCTCACATCTCAACCAGGGATCATATCCCTAAGCTTTGATACCAACTGTGACGTCCCCAAAATAGGTATACATCACCTATTCTGAGTTACCAAATATATGGTACATAATACAAATACAATCTTAAATATACAACATGAACTGTGAGTTTTAATACAAATATTGTCTTCTAGACAATATTCAAACTCAAAATAAGTTCTCAATACATTTATTATCACACTATTTTATAGAATAGTGAGGACTATTAATGCTATCATCTGGACCGTCACTCCATTCCCCGACTAGTCCCTGCTACGTTCTCATTTCCTAAAAAGAACAATGAAAGTAAAAGGGTGAGCTCAACTAGCCCAGTGAGAAATATTATGACTAAGATAATGCAGAATAAATTATCGTTAGCCTTCAACAATGTTAAACTGATACAATATAACAAACATCAAGTTTAACTGCAGCGGAACAAGCAATCCATTAAAAGAGTCAAGTAGAGAATAAAATCTACTATCTTCTATGATTTAAAAGGTTTTTCATCACTTTTATCATTGGGACTCAACTTAATAAATAATCCACATCAATCCTGCACTACGGCCAAGGATATTCATTAGTATCACAACCACAAATTATCCATGCACTATGGGCCAAGGATATTCGTTTATTCATCAATGGTCATGATCATGCCAACAACTGTCCATCAATGCACTATGGGCCAATGAGGACTTTTACCACATCATTTGTAATATTACGGTCATGATTATACCGATTAATCCCTGGTCATAATCATACCAAGTCCATCTATGCACTACAGGCCACAGATGACTTTTAACATAATATAAACACGAGGATGATGACAATGATATAAGAATTCAGTAAAACAAGTTCAAGAATTAATTTATCCAGGAACAAATAACGTCCAAATAGTCAACATGATACTTCTTTGTAGAGTAAAATTTAAGAATGCTCAGAAGAATATTTCCACGAAAAGATACTAGATGAAGCGCAAATATCAAGGATATTTCACTAATTTCATGGAGTATAGAAGTCAAAAATTTAATCAACTGAGTATAATAAAGAATGGAATAACAAAAGAAATCACCAGGCATGTTCTCAAAGGGATTGGAACACATGGCAGTGTTTCATATACAGACCTTTGCATATTTCCTGGTGTTCATTATCTAGAGAAATTCAAAACCCCTAATTTTGAAAAATATAACGGATTAGGGGATCCTTATACCCATTTAAAGGTATTCATTGGAGAACTTGGATCTTACGCGGAAAATGAAAATCTTAGAATGCAGCTATTCCAGAAGAGTCTGACTGGAGAAGCCCGTTCATGGTATACCAGATTAGACAACTCAAAGATCCATAGTTGGGAAGAGCTGGCTCACGCCTTCCTCACTCAATACAGTTTTCAATCTCAGATGGCTCCTGACCGGTACCAAATTACCAAGGTCAAGAAATAGTTTAATGAGTCATTCAGAGAGTATGCTCAAAGGTGGAGGCGCCTGGCTACTTAAGTTATTCCTTCCATGACAGAATCAGAAATGGTCATGACTTTCATAGATGTACAGGAAGCTCTTTTCTATGAAAGAGTTCTAGCTAGTATTGGCAAACCATTCTCTGAAATGATCAAGCACGGAGAAATGGCTGAGATGGGATTGAAGTCTGGAAAAATTCAAGACCTAACCGCTCTTAAAGCTGTTGCTGAACACATCCAGTCCAGATCTTATGGAAAATAACCCCCGGAGGATCCATAAAAAGAAAGAGGAGGATGTTTCCTTGATACTACAAGGACAGAAAGGCAATCAAAGTATGCCTATACAAAGGAGAAACTACTCCCCTTTTCAAGCACAATCTTCAAACCCTCCATTGCCTAAAGGTGGAGATGTAAAGCAACCTCGGACGTTCACACCCTTAGGGGACTCGCTCGAGAATATTCTTGTACTTCTGACTACTCAGAATAAAATCACACATCTTCTTCCACCAGCCAACCCTAATGGGAAGGGTTTTAATGCTACTTAGAAGTGTGCTTATCATGCTGGAGCACCTGGACATGATACTCAAGATTGTTGGGCCTTGAAACATAAGATCCAGAACTTTATAGACAATGGTGAGATTGTAGTCACCAAACTAGATCAACCTCATGTGCAAGACAAACCTCTTCCCCAACACAACGAAGAAGAGGTCAACATGATCAGTTGGAGCACTAGGCAAAGTTCCAATTTTAATGGCGAGCCATCTCAGACCATCAAAGACGGTGTTGATAGATGGGATTATGCAAAGTTCCAGTTTACTATGGAACGAAAGATGAAAGCTCTTTTCAAACAAATTGAGCAGTTGGCTAAACTGGTGACCCATCAACATCAAGTCACACGCCAATTAATCAGACAGGAGCATGCCTCTCCTTCCGTTTGTTATGAATGCTCCACCATCACCTTCAGAAAGTGAAGCTATGGAGGATAAGGTTGCAAAGAGAGAAAATGCTAAAGCCCGTCGGTATTTTTCCAATCAAAGGGAATTTACCTATCTCGGCCAATCTACGGAGGAGATATTTCAAATGTTGATCAACGAAGGAAGAATTACCTTCCTTCTACCTCCAATCAATCCCCGCTCTAGACGGTTCAATTCTGATGAAGTGTGTCAATATCATTCACACTCTCGCGGTCACAGCACAGAAGAATGCTGGGCACTCCGCTATCTTATTCAGAATCTTATTGATAGCGGTGTCTTGCAAATCGCAGATGATTACACTGTTCAACTTAAGAGTGGGAATGCATGTCCTACCAAATGGAAGGAATCAATAGCAGTTATATCCAAAGTGGATGATGAGACTGTCAAAGTATTTCCCATACAACCAATTCAACTCAAAGGAGCTGATAATCCTTTGAAAGTGGCCACACCTGAGCCAATTCCTTTACCCTTCAGACCACAACATCCTGTTATTAGCTTGCACAAAGTTCCATGGAATTATGGAGAAGTTGAAGGATCTACGTCTCATACTACTGCTAAAGTGTCGAAGGATAATCCACTGTATCTTCCTCAACGGGTTATGAAGCCTACTTACAATGCAAAGGGGAAGATTCCCATGGAGAAGATTGAAAAATTCCTCCGCACTATGGGCCACAATGAAGCCAATGTGGTTTTAAGCTTACGACAAGCTCCACACCAGATATCTATACTGCCTTTGGTTTTCTCTTCCGAAGATCATCAGAAGATCTTATTGTAGGTTTTGGAAGAAGCATGTCTGCCAAAATCAGTGGATGTGGAAAAATTTCAACATCTGGTTGATCACATTTTCAACAACAATGTGATATCCTTCACTGATGATGACATACCGCCCGAAGGGACTGGTCATTGCAAGCCATTACACATTGTATTTTTGTCTTCCGGGTACATGCTAGCTGGAGTCTTGATAGATGGAGGGTCATCTCTAAATATCTGTCCTTATGCCACCTTGGTGAAGATGAATGTCAATCTCAAGCGGATCCAAAGCAGCTATACGGTTATCAGAGCTTTTGATGGATCCCGGCAAAATTCCGTTGGAAAGATTGAGCTGCCAATTGAGATTGGTCTAAATACATTCAATGTATCCTTCCACATTCTCAAGATAGATTCAGGATACAACCTGTTATTGGGGAGACCATGGATACACATGGCTGGAGATGTTCCCTCCACATTACATCAACAACTCAAATACATTATCAACAACAGTCTAATCACTGTTAATGCTGAGCTAGAGTATCTTGAACAAGGAGATCTGCCAATCATCAGTTTCAACTCTGAAGTTGAGCCGAACAGTTTTCATACCTTGGAAGTGAGTAACACTCAATATCAAGCTATTGGAGCAACACTTCTCGTACCCAAGATTTCTGTCGAGGTAATGTCGGCTACTCAAGAAATGATGTCATTGGGTTATCAGCCTGGAAAAGGGCTTGGTAAAGATAAGCAGGGTATTAAGCACCCTATTCAAATGTCCAAATAAATCGGAGACAAATGCTAGGCTATTCTGCCAGTTCCAGTCATAGGAATCCGCATAAACACAGGCCGGTTCCTCAAGCTTCCGCTACATGACGATGTTTTCAATCTGCACCTCATGAGCTAATGCAATCTCCAGATAAGGTGCCATCACATGTTATGACCCTACTGTTTCCCAAGTCAGTACCCTTCAAAGCAAAAGAGGTGTTGATTCCTGATCCCGAAGTGGAAGAAAAGGAACGGAAACGTAAACATGACATTGCCTTGATGATGGCAGGCATATGCGTCATTGTTCATGATGAACATATAAACAGATACACCCTAGACGATGAATACCCAGATGTCATGCCTATCATTCAGGAGAAGGAGGACAATGATGATTCTTCCATCACTATAGTCCATCAGGACTTTGCCCTCGACAATTAGAACAACATTCCATGCATTAGTCGACGAGGGTAAAATGGGCAGAAAATCCCTCTGCCCTATAGATAACTTTAATTGCTTACTTTTCTTTACAGTACTAGCATTTATTTTATCAAGTACATGCTAACACCTTTGTATGATCAAACAGTTGCATATATTAAGTGAAAACATACTTTGTTTCAGGACTCTGAATTTAGATGTGCTTGTACTTGCTGATGAGGTGCCTTCTCTCCACAAGGGTTCTAACTTTGATGCAAAGTTTGACTCAAACTTGATGGACATTCAAGAGGACAATGAGACACCTCAGGAGATTAAGGAATGGTTCGCATACAAGCCTAAACCCAACCTTGACCAAACCACTCCTTTCAATCATGAAACCTTAGAAAACTCTAAGCTAATCAAAATTGGTTCAGACCTTACCACAAATCAGCGGAATGAGATGGTTGCACTATTAACCCAATTCCAGGATGTGTTTGCATAGTCTCATGAAGACATGGTGGGTTTGTCCACTGATATTGTTCTTCACCTCCTTCCTATTGAAGAATGATTCAAGCCAGTTAGGCAAAAACTCAGGCAATTGAAACCTGAGTGGAGTTTAAAGGTCAAAGATTGTGAAACAATTTCAAGCTGGCATTATCATGGTGTCTACATATTCAGAGTGGATATTCAACATTGTTCTCATACCTAAACTAGGAGGAAAGGTGCGAGTCTGTGTGGATTACCGGGATTTGAACAAAGCTTGCCATAAAGATAGCTTTCCTGTACCTTTTTATCCACATTCTTATTGACAACACTGCTCAATACGACATGTACTCCTTTGCTGATTGCTTTGCGGGGTACCATCAAATTATGGTCGCTGAGGAGGACTATGAAAAAACTGCTTTCATCACGCCTTGGGGAACCTTTTGCTACAGACGGTTGTCATTCGGCCTCATCAATGTCGGGGCAACCTACCAGCGAGCTATGATGGCTCTTTTCCACGATTTAATGCATAAAGAGATAGAGATCTACGTGGATGACATCATTGTCAAATCCCGAAGGGAGGAGGGCCACCTAGACCATCTCAAGAAGTTATTCAACAGGTTACGTAAGTACAACTTGAAGTTGAATCCAGCCAAGTGCGCCTTTGGTGTCAAATCAGGCAAGTTGCTAGGTTTCCTAGTTAGCCACAAAGGGATTGAACTGGATCCTACCAAAATCCAGGCCATCAAGGAAATGCCTATTCCTCAGATAGAGTAGGAAATACGGGGATTTTTGGGAAGAATCAACTTCATTAGCAGGTTCATTTCTCAACTCATAGCACCCTGTGAGCCCATCTTCAAGCTATTAAGGAAGAACTCCTCTATGAAATGGAATGATGAGTTCCAGAAAGCCTTCCTTACCATTAAAGAACAGCTAATTAATGCTCCTATTTTGGTACCTCCCAGGGATGATATTCCCCTGTTCATGTACCTGTCCATTAATGACAATGCCATGGGCTGCATGCTGGGGAAAAAAGACGATAGAGGCCAAGAACGAGATATCTATTACCTCAGCAAAAGATTTAGCACCAGTGAACACAAGTACACTCTAATTGAGAAGACTTGTTGTGCTTTAGCATGGGCTTCCATGAGATTACAACATTATCTCCATGGTCACACAACCCATCTCATATCCCGCGTGGATCCTCTCAAGTATGTGTTCAGTAAGCCTATACTAAATTGTCGACTGTCTAGATGGCAGTTGATCTTACAACAATTTGACATCGTCTACGTAACGCAGAAGTCTGTCAAAGGTCAAGGAATTGCGGATCAACTAGCCGCTGCACCGGTAGGGGACTACAAACCCTTGGAAACATACTTCCCCAATGAAGGGGTAATGACAGTACAACAACAACATCAGTACGATACATGCCGTATGTAGAAAATGTATTTTGATGGAGCTGTTAACACTGAAGGCTGTGGTATGGGGGAGCAGTATCCCATCGCCATCAAATTGCAGTTTGTCAGCACCAACAACATAGTTGAGTATGAAGGCTGTATAATGGGGCTAAAACTTGTCCGTTCAATGGGCGTCAGGCGGTTAGCTATCTTTGGGGATTTCAAATTGGTGATCAGGCAATCCACGGGAATCTATCAAATAAAAGAATTACATTTACTGCCTTACCATCGGCACGTTGTACAGATGGCTTTGGAGTTCGAAGAAATCTTTTTTCTACACATTCCTCGTAATAGGAATGATTTTGCGGATGCATTAGCAATGTTGGCCTCCTTGGTTCACATACCTGACAAGGAAAACATGCCAAGCATCACATTTGCTATGCAAAAAGCACCAGCTTATGGGAACTACGTTGGAGAAGTATCGGATGAGCTACCTCCCGTCCACCACCCTTGGTATCAGTATATCAAGGAGTATCTGCAAGATGGATCTACACCCGCTGAGGCGAGCCTAACTGAGATGAGGCGGATCCATCGACTTGCTATGAAATTCTACCTGAGCGGAGATGCACTCTACAAGAGAGATGCAGGACTAGGTCCCCTTAGATTTCTAGACAAAGACCAAGCTCAGAGGCTCATGGATGAGATCCATGGTGGAGTATGTGGCCCATACATGAGCGGCCCCTTACTTGTCAAGAAAATTCTCAGAACAGGACATTATTAGCTTACACTCAAAGTTGATTGTGATGATCACGTCAAGAGGTGCTATCAATGCCAGATCCATGGGAATGTTATCCACACCCCTCCAAGGGAGCTCCACAATATGAGTTCAACCTGACCCTTCTCAAATGTGGGGAATGGACGTGATCGGGCCCATCGAGCCCAAAGCTAGTAATGGCCATCGATTCATATTCACCATGATCGACTACTTCACAAAGTGGGTAGAAGCAGCCTCCTTCCCCAAGGTTACTAAAGAAGTCATCATTGCTTTCATCAAAAATAATGGAGTCTGTCGATATAGACAACCAGAGGTCATTGTGTCAGACAATGCTAAGAACCTCAACAACAAAATGATGGAGGAGTTATGCAGCAAATTCCACAGCAAACACCTTAACTCTGTCATCTACCTTCCAAAGATGAATGGTGCTGTCGAAGCGGCTATAAAAATATCAAGAAGATCATGCAGAAAATATCTGCCAATCACAAAGGGTAGCCTGACCTCTTGCCTCTGACTTTATTATCCTACAGAACTTTTATGCGAACTTCCACTGGGGCAACCCCCTACTCATTAGCCCATGGGATGGAAGCAGTGCTCCCCATAGAGGTGGAAATGGAATCCCTCAGAGTATTGATGGATACTCAGTTGGATGAGGACCAATGGGTATAAGACAGGTATCACCAATTGTCTCTAATAGACGAAAGGAGAACTGCGACAATCTTCCATGGTCAAATATATCAACAAAGGATCGCACGATCCTACAACAAAAAAGTTCGAATACGGCAGTTCAAACAACATGACTTGGTTTTTAAGAAGATCATTGACAACCAAGATAAATCTAAGGGAAAATTCGCTCCTAACTAGGAAGGCCCATTTGTTGTCAAGGAGGTATTGACAGGAGTTGCTCTCAGATTACAGGAAATAGATGGCGATGAATTTCCACAGCTTATCAACTCGGACACCATGAAACGATACTATGTCTGAAGTTACCATCAAACAAATATCCTGGTTTTGATCATCCAATCACCAGTCATTCTAGTTTTGAACCCTTCCTTTCTACATACTCTTTTGTCCCTTAGGGAAACATACACTTCTAACCAGCAGCCTGGTTTCACCTCATTTCAAATCTTGCATACAATTTCGGTTATCCTGAAGACGGGATTAAACCTTTAACACCTACAGTTTATCCTAAGACAAGATTAAACTTTTCTATGCCTGCAGTTTATCCTGAAGACGGGATTAAACTTTTCTACGCTTACAGTTTATCTTGAAGACGGGATCAAACTTTTTTCACACCTGCAGTTTATCCCCATTATGGGATCAAACTTTCTTCTCCCCACAGTATAGCCTGTACATGGGATTCATACTTCTCTTTGGCTGCAATTCATCCTGAGGGGCGAACTACGTCGACCTGATCTCCCTGACACCCAGGAGTACGTAGGCAACCATATTTTATATGGCCCGGTCGCAATAAAAAAAATATTTATGCCCTTTCTCTACAAAAACAAAAACAACAAAAACATTTTTACACCTCATCTGCCTTTCACATTCAGCATTGAACCTCTTACACCAGGTTCAAACTATGCAAACATGATATCCTCTTCAATAGGAGTACGTAGGCAGCCATTCATGGTTCAATCTAACCCCTACCAGAATAAAAATATTTTTCACACGGTACTGGGATCAACCTTTAATTCACCACATTTCATCGGTTTCAGATCAAATGGATGGAATTATCCAACCTCTTCTCACAAATAGAAGATTCGGTGACCATCTAAGCTGCAATCGTGCCTCGAAGAGCAATACCAACCCATTAGAGATGGAATTAACTAGGCTTCTCACAAATAGAAGTACTGGCGACCATCTGTGGTGCGGTCAATCTTAGAGAGGAAGAAACTACCTCCTCTCCACTTTTCCATACAGATACCAGTCCCAAGACACCAAAGATGGTAGGGATATACAGAAATCATTGATCCATTCTGAGAGATCTTGCGACGTCTCAATGTCCACCTATCAAGGATAAGTTCAGAAAGCATCAAGATCATAAGGCCCTGAAGAAATAGGCAAATATCAAGCAAGTATCAAGGCATAACTAAAAGGGAAGTGAATCAAAATATATTTCCCTGCCATACATAATACTGTTTGATATATACATATGTGCTGTACATGAATAAATGGCTAAGGTAGTTTGTGCAGGAAAATACAAAGCTATCTACAGATCTGTATACATGCGGACTATCAGATCTAACATGGCATCCCTCTCTGAAGAAGGAGGTAACACTGTGAGCTCCTGCCCAAGGGTATCTACTCGAGCTAGCAGATCAGAGGCTAACTGCATGGTGGCATAATGCCCATCAATGTAAGCACTCATGTCGGCAAGACTGACAATCATCTGGGATCTCACTGAAGTACTGTCTGTAATGGCCACATCCCTAGCAGATAAGACGACATCCCGCTCCACTATCAATGAATCCCTAGCTGATCTAGCCTCATCCCTCTCCAACAGAGCGGCGTCTCTCCCATCAAGAGTTGTCAATGTCGCGACCCTAGCCTGATCTCTATCATAGGTCATCAGATGTAAGCTCTGCTCCAAATGTTGTGCCGAATACTGAGTAACAGTGGCACTCGGGGTGGGAGAATCCATCACAAATGCTAGCAGTCCAGCAGTCAAGTCATCGATGGGTATATCAACCTCCTCTATAGGCTCCTCATCGTCAGAATCAGTCTCCTGCACTATGGATAATTCCATAGCCGATGCGGTCTCTATTTCCATCCATGCAGAATACTCTGCAGAACAACCTGGATGACTGACAGAAAACACAGCCAGCTCTCGCTGATCCCAACATGCATACAACCTGGATCTGTCCTCCGCTGATAAACGGTGTGAAGCAAAGCGCTGACTCACTGCCCCCTCATAAAGATGAAAATCCTGAAACTGGTCAAACTGACACATCACGGCCAGTGGGTGGTAAGTAATCATGCCCCTCAATCTAGCCAGAGGGAGGTAATCCATGCCCGGAGCATGAGTAATGAAGCTTTAGGGGTGAGCTAAGCCTTAGACATGACAATATAGCAAATGGATCCCTAATCCCTGCTAGGAAAGCTAACCATGATGCAGCATCTGTACACTCCTGTCGTCTAAGCGTACCAATCGGTCTCAAGTGTGACATAAACCACACATACAACATGACCGAGCTATCTATGAACACTCCTGCCGGATAAGTGCAGCAGTATGTAGCAGACCTCAGAGTCTCTGCAATAATCATTGGTATAATGGTACGACCCTCCCTGAGAGCTCTCACTGCCATAATGACACCGATATCCAGCTCATCCATATATCGTGGCATGAAGACTTATGAAAATACACACAATAACAGTACATCCACTCTGACTGAATGCCAATGGTCCTCCGGTGTGGTGAAATCCCCCGAATGTCGTGCATAACTATCCTCAAAGGCAAATCTGTCAAAAAGAAAATGCTGGGATATCACGTGGCCGGATGTAATCTCGTCTGTACCACTCTACGTATCCCTGGCGGGGGTCACAACGCACATCTTTCAAACATCTACGTATCCCCGGCGGGGGTTACAATGCAAAACCATGAAATGCTAAACCTCCCCGGTGGGGGTCATAACGCACATCTTTTAAACATCTACGTATCCCCGGCGGGGGTCACAACGCACATCTTTCAAGCATCTACGTATCCCCGACGGGGGTCACAACGCACATCTTTCAAGCAGTCGCGTATCCCCGATGGGGGGTTACAGCGCATTCAACCATTGATACACACATCAATGAAGGTCAAGCAGCCTTGACGTCATGTCAGCCGATGACAAGTAAACCCATCGAAGCAACTCATCAACCTTTCCCCGGCGGGGGGTTACAACGCAATACCACCATTAACACATACATCAATAAAGGTCAAGCAACCTTGACAATGCACCCAGCAGGGATCTATCCGGTGATACACACATCAACGAAATTCAAGAAACCCTGACAATAATAGGTTGTTGGCAGTAACTCCGACAGGATGAGGGAATATGTTATACACATCCTCAAATAGACAAAGGTTTATCCCCACAGATCTCTTACACACAAGAGGCACCTCTATGGAATATAAGTCAGTGTCTAGGATTCGAGACTTTGGTGATAGCCCCAATGTCAACATCCTTGAAGACTTAGATCGCATGTCCAAGCCATCACTGATTGTCATCCCAGCAGGATTACCTGACAATCATGCATCATACATTTGCATCATGTTGCTGCACATAGCATCATGTTTATCTCACTTGCATTTCAAGTGTCTAGGATTCTTTATCCTATCCATGCCTTGCATTGCATGAATATGATAAAGAAGGGCATCTATAGACACTTGAAATTTTTTTGCACAACTGTTACTAACATTACAGGAGGGCAGAATTGTCTTTCAGAGATAACCTTGGAAGACAATTCACATCCGTTCTGGATACTACCGGAAGATTAGTTCATAACCCGAAACACACACCTGGAACATTATTTCCAACTCGGACCACACACCGGGAGTCTCATTCTCAACCTCGAAACACACACCATAAGGATCATTTCCAACCTTAGAGATAACCTCGAGTTTTGTCCTCGGCGATAACCCCAAGGAATGTTGTTGCAGTTCCAGCGATTACTCCGGAAAGGATTGTTTCAAACACATGCTATTAGCTTCAGTCTCAGACCTCCTGCCGAGGCACTCATCTCTCAAACCCGGAGCTAACACCGGGCAGACAAGCACTCACAAGATGACCTTACGACATTCAAACAGTTGCAGCAGTCCAATCTCAGATGTAACCCTGAGCAACGTCTACTTTCAACTCAAATCGGTGATAACCCCGTCAAAGAGTCAAACGTCATCTTGCCACATCAACACCTGCGCGTCGTCTCAACACTTCATAGATATATACATACAACAATCTCCTATAAGAACCAAGGAGTTACAATCCTGAGTGACTATTACACGTGTCAGTACACCGGATAGAATTTGAAGCTTAAAGACTATGGGCATGGTCCCCTCTTCCGGACTTCGTACAACCTCTAATCTATGTCATTGCGTAACTCTCGACAAAAGCGGTCTGAAGAAGGTCACATATACCTCGTTCAGATGCTCAGATTGAGGTTCTACAAGTTCGAGCGGACATTATAGTGCGCGAGTGTACGTACTTCGAGACGACAGGACCCGCAAAGCTCGGGCCCTCACTGAATCACCATAGTGTAATCATGGCTACTGCATAGCTACACCCTACTGGCTACAAGAGATTACCCTCGGCCCATCAGTCTATAAATATAGACCTTGGGTCAGCCATTTTGAGAGAGAGAAAAGGCAAGGAAGCCCTGTCCACTTTACTCTTTACACACCCATATTGAGTGTTTTCCTCATTTTAAACATCTATTAGCTCACATATAGCTATACTTTCATCCGGCGGGAGCTGAGTGTTTATCCATATAGAGTCATAGAAGTCTACATTGGCAGCCCACTGTAAGCCTTCTTACATTCTATAAAACCTTTCTTCTCATAATAGCACACACTGTTATACACATTGAAAGTCGTGTGTGTGTGTTTGCCCGGACTTCAGTCCATGGGTTTCATTTCTGTTTGTATATATATACTTATATATATGTATATATTTTTATATGGACTAACATTATCTAGTTATGCCTCGATTGAGCCTGAACTTGATGCGAGCGTTTATTGGCTTATATATATATATATATATATATATATATCGCTCATGTTGTCGGACATATCCGATGAGCCTAGATTTTATATCCGGTGCATTTACTGCTTTTATATATATATATATATATATATACATTTCGTCCTGTCTGGAGTTTACTTCGTGGCAATTAATAGCTTTTACAGCTTTTCTTATATTTTCATCCCGCCTAGAGTCTACTTCGTGGCAGTTGATAGCATTTACTGCTTTATTTACATTTTTGATCCCCCATTAAGTTGCTTCGTGGTGGCTGATCATGCACATATTTATATATTTACCGCTTTTATATATATATATATATATATATAACTGTTTACTGCTTTCCATACAAATTACAGTATCATGTGAGCCTAGGAATCATGTGATCACAAATTTAGTCTACTGAATCTAGATTCGGTTCTCGTGATTGACTTTTTCCAGCTGTAAGCAGCTTGTACATTATTTACAGTGTCTGAATTCCCTTGGATGGATGTCATGCCCATAAGGAGCTCGGAACTGCTGTATATTATTTTCTCGCAGATGCCTCCCATCTCGAAAATAAAAGAAAACAAGCCGAACATTTAATAATAAAATGGAAGTATCAAAGGCCTTAATTACTATTGAGCACAGGGTTTGAAAAACCTTTTTTTATAAAACTTCATTGCTATATCTTGCTTAAAACTGAATTTTTTACAAAATTCAAACCCTATGTATATAGGTGCGAACAAGGCATAGCACTACTTCCAAATAATTGCACATTGATCCCCCCACACACACAAACACATTCATATAATATTTTCTTTGAAAAGTGGCTGTCACCATGGCAACACGGATGTCGGGGGGTGCCTAACACCTTCCCTCCGCATAACCAAGCCCCCAAACCCTAAATGAATCTCGGTTTCACAGACCCGTTTAGTAGTGTCACATCACTGGGTCAATGTGCAAACCTTTTCGGTTTCGTTGGTGCAACCAGTTAAATACACCAACTGGCGACTCTTAAAGTCAAATCGTCGACATTATACATGTCGGATATTTTTCACTTATTTTTTCAAACAAATCTCACATTAACATGAGAACGCCAAAAAACAAGTAACAAAAAGGGACATTAAAAAATCCCGACGTCGACAATAGATATAAGATAAATATCTCTCTTCCTCTCCTTTCTACCTCTAAAATTACCGACCATGTGGCCTCTTAGCTTCCACATCTTTTTTTTCTTTTTTTAATTACTTTATTAAATACCCAAAATGCCCTTCTCCAATTTGGGCTTAAAACTTATTTCTTTTGGGTTTTCAATTAATCCTTTAGGCTATGTAATACTAACATAGTCCAATCATATCCATCTTATCCCACCCTAAATATTTAATTTGGGTATCCATTCCAAATATTTAGAATTTAAATCATTACTCTTGTACATTAAATTTTATAACCCAATTAAACTTGTTTTAATTAAGTTATAAAATTAATAACTTGAGATAATAAAAATATATCTCTTAACTTAATATATTTTTTAATATTATTATTCTCCCACAAGTAGGCTTAGTTTGGGCCCTTAATTAATTCCATTGAGCTAGCAATTTTACTTGTTTTACTTACTAACAAAACTAACTTGGGCTTTCAACCCTAATTAAATTGGGTCATTATAATACTTGTCCCATACATAATATATTGGGCTAGATTAAATAATTTAATCACCCATAATCGCTTTATCCACAAGTCACATGCTTAATTAATTAATTGGACTTGCTTAAATAAAATAACCTCCTTAGCCCATTAAATCTAATTCTCATGGACTCTATTTAAATTCTTGGGCTATAACCTTATTATAGTCCATTACTTTTAATTCTATTCCATTCTACCCTTATCATTTAATTAGGGTTCCATTACACCTTTGTAAATAAATTTCTTACTCATATATCTTTAATTCCATAACCCAATTATATTTTGGTTATAACATTAATTATTTGAGATATATAAAATAAATCTCTTAATGTTAGTATATATATTTATATACTAATATTCTCCCATATTATAACCTCTTAAGTTATTTAATTATCACATCTAATATATAAATAAGGTTACATAACCCTAATTCTTAATTCACTTTTATATACAAAATAAATGTATTCACATTATATAATGTATATTTATTTAATCATATACATAATTCACATAATCATAACATATTTCACTTCTTACACTAATTTTGACTTTTCTCCATAAAAAGTCAACTATTAACTTTGACCAAATGTCAACTTTTACACATTTTGTGTTTACTGTCCATTTTCACTAAACTTGACGTTCCGGATGCAACCGAACAATCCATGCTTGAAAATTCTATCTCTAACTCAAATTTTGAGTTTTAAATTACTCCCTTCTTATTGTTAATCGTATTAACTAACAACTTTATACTTATTCAAATTCTTATTTACCAGTCAAGGCCAACGTTCAAGCTATGTTAATTACTAACATAGTTTTATCTTGATCCTTATTTCATTAACTTAATTCATCATTCCTCTCGGTAAAATATATATAGCACCTTACTAAGTATAGTATATATATATATATATATATATATATATATATATATATATATATATATATATATATATATACACACACACACATATACTCATCTTCGTTTAACCTCAAAGCATCTCTTCATGTGAAATCTTATCTCCTTAAGAAAATTTCCATATGTACTTATATAACATTTCTTAGACTATTCCGTTCACATCAAATTTACAGATATCGTAATAACTTATTCTTGATATTCCTTCAAGTATATATTAATTCATTTCTAGGGTTTAGGAATTTTGTAACCCATATTTTCTCTATTCTCATTCGAATAACAAACCATATAAGTTTTACTTGAAAATTTTAAATAAATCCTCAAATTCTCATCTAGGTTTAATTCTTTAACCTTTATTTTAATCATTCAAGATTTTATCAAACCACGATCTAGGTTGATCTGGTTTGGTAACCACGATCTCACCGTTGTCTATAAAATCTTGAATCTTGTGTTTCAAGGCCCAACAATCTTGAGTATCATGTCCAGGTGCCTCGGCATGATAAGCACACTTCTGAGTAGCATTGAAACCCCTTCCATTAGG
This sequence comes from Panax ginseng, assembly GCA_020205605.1. Lineage (NCBI taxonomy): Eukaryota > Viridiplantae > Streptophyta > Magnoliopsida > Apiales > Araliaceae > Panax > Panax ginseng. The sequence continues at coordinate 98,077,723 of CM035128.1, read as the reverse complement.
GTTGGCTGGCGGAAGAAGATGCATGATTTTTTTCTGAGTAGTCAGAAGAGAGAATATTCTCAAGCGAGTCCCCTAAGGGTGTGAACGTTCGAGGGCGCTTTGCATCTCCACCTTTAGGTAATGGAGGGTTTGAAGACTGTGCTTGAAAAGGGAAGTAGTTTCTCCTCTGTATAAGCATGTTCTAACTGCCTTTTTGACCTTGTAGTATCAAGGAAACATCCTCCTCTTTCTTTTTATGGATCCTTCGGGGGTTGTTTCCATAAGTTCCGGACTGGATGTGCTCAGCAACTGCTTTAAGAGTGACTAAGTCTTGAATTTTTCCTGATTTCAACCCCATCTCAGCCATCTCTCCATGTTTGATCATTTCAGAAAATGGTTTGCCAATACCCGCTAAGACTCTCTCATAGAAAGGAGCTTCTTGTATGTCTATGAAAGTCATGACTATTTCTGATTATGTCATGGAAGGAATAACTTGAGCAGCAAGGCGCCTCCACCTTTGAGCATACTCTCTGAAAGACTTGTTAGACTGTTTCTTGACCTTGGTAATCTGATACTAGTCAAGAGCCATCTGAGACTGGAAGCTGTACTGAGTAAGGAAGGCGTGAGCTAGCTCTTCCTAGCTATGGATTTTTGAGTTGTCTAATCTGGTATACCATGAACGGGCTTTTCCAGTCAGACTCTTCTGGAATAGTTGCATTCTGAACTTCTCATTTTTCGAATAAGATCCATGTTCTCCAATGAACACCTTCAAATGTGTGTAAGGATCCCCTAATCCGTTATACTTTTCAAAGTCAGGGGTTTTATATTTCTCTGGATAATGAACACCAGGGAATATGCAAAGGTCAACATATAAAACACTCCCGTGTGTTCCAATCCCTTTGAGAGAACAAATAGTTTCTTTAATTTGAAAGACCTTCTTCCTGATATCACTGGTGTCTGGATCTCCTTTGGGATGGGTGTTTTCACGGTCTTTGTTGGTTGTATCCAACGGAGGTTTCGGATTTGTTTTATCCAAACCTTGAGTTCATCCTTGTGCAGAGGATTCTGTATGTGTAGGAATCTTTGAGCCCTGAGTAGACTGATGCAATTCCTTAAGCAGAACAGCCAAATTTGTAATTTATTTACTTAATTCGTTAAATTCTTCTCGAGAAACGAGATTAGAATGGTCAGAAGAGGACATGATTGTCTGTAGGCTTGTGACCTTTTTAGAATTTGAGCGAGTAATATACCCAATTGTTTCCCTACAAAAACTTATGTAGTTTAGTCTTAGGGATAATGTAAATGTTTACAAGCTATCATAATGTGTCCATTTTAGGAATATTATCCTGCAAAAATGGGTGTCATTTGATAGCATGTCATGTATGTGCAAATATTTTTCATATTTTCCATTACATAAAGATGAACATGGAATAAAATTACAAGTAAACGTTTTTACAAGTAATAGAAAATGGATAGCATGAAGAGACTTTCCTCTACCTTTCGTTTATCAGAGGCTGACCTATCTTAGGGTTACTGTCGTGGATTTTTGGCATGAAGGTCCCAGAGCATCGCAATCTACTCGATGGGAAGTTAATTCGGTCTTTCAACTGGAGCGAATCTGGGTGGTGCCTTTCCTGAGCCTCGTTGGAATTAGTCTCCCTACGAGTCCAGTAATCAAACACCGATAGGATAGCCTCTTGGTGGAGGAACCACACAACATACATTCACATACAACGTGTCTCACCGTTTATGAAAATGATGACATGTGAGAAGCACTAATATCATAGATAGATATTTTGCAGTGCAGTAATTAAATACATTCGTACACATTAATCATAAATGTAAATGTAACATTCACATAGAAGCATATAACAGTTTTGAAAAGCTTGTAGTAGCGCCTTAAGCCCTCTTACTGGTGTCCCCAGCAGAGTCGCCACCTGTCGACGTCAGGATTTTTATTTATCCCTTTTCTATTCTTGTTCTTTGGTGTTCTCATGTTATGTGAGATTTGTTTGAAAAAATAAGTGAAAAAGGTCTGACATGTATCATGTCGACGATTTGACTTTAAGAGTCGTCAGTTGGTGTTTTTAACTAGTTGCACCAACGCAACCGAGAAAAGGTTTGTACATTGATCCAGTGATGTGACACTACTAAACGGGTCTGTGAAATCGAGATTCATTTGGGTTCAGGGGCTTGATTATGCATAGGGAAGGTGTTAGGCACCTCCCGATGTTCGTGTTACCATGGTGACCACCACTTTTCAAGAAAATGTTATATGAATGTGTGTGTGTTTGGATCAATGTGCAATTTTTTTGGAAGTAATGCGAGGCCTCGTTCACACCTATATATAAAGGGTTTGAATTTATATGAAAAATTCAGTTTTAAACATGATATAGCAGTGAAGTTTTGTAAAAGAGGGTTTTCAAACCCTGCGCTCAATAGTAATTGAGACCTTCACATACTTCCATTTTATTATTAAATGTTTGGCTTGTTTGCTTTTATTTTCGAGATGCAAAGCATGTTCGAGAAAATAATATATATATAGCGATGCCGAACTCCTCATGGGCATGAAAGCCATCTAAGGAAATTAAAACACCGTGAATAATTTACAAGCTACTTACAACTGAAAATGTCCATCACGGAATCTAATCTAGATTCATGATCAATCAGGATCACATGATTCCTAGGCTCACATAATGCCGCAGTTTATATGAAAAGCAGTTAGCAGTTATATATATAAAAGCTGTAAATATATATATATATATACAGACATGATCAACCACCACGAAGCACCTCCATGGGGGATCGAAAATGTAAATATATAAAAGCGGTAAATATATATAGAGAGACATGATCAATCACCACGAAGTACCTCCATGGGGGATCAGAAATGTAAATAAAGCAATAAATGCGATCAACCGCCACGAAGTAAACTCCAGGTAGGAGTAAATGTAAAGAAAGCAGTACAGACGATCAACTGCCACGAAGTAAACTACAGGCGGGACGAAATGTAAATAAAGCAGTAAAAGGCCACGAAGTAAACTCCAGGCCTGACAGAAATGTGTATATATATATACATATATATATATAAGCGGTAAATGCACATGATGTTTCTCAATCCCGGCTCGGTTTATCATTTCAGCGATTTGTCGCTATATACATATATATATATATAAAAGTAGTAAACGCACCGGATATAAAATCCAGGCTCATCGAACAGAGTCTGACAATAGTTCATATATATATATAAACAAGTAAACGCTCCAGACATATGTCTAGGCTCAATCGATACATAACTCGATAATGTTAGTCAATATATATAAATATATACATATATAAGTATATATATAGACAGAAATGAAAACTACGAACTGAAGTCCGGGCATCACACACAACACGACTCTCAATGTGAAGAAGAGTGTGTGCAAAGATGAAGAGAAAGGCTTTATAACGTGTAAGAAGGCTTAAACTGTGTGACGATTTGATTGTTTGAATTGTGATTCTGGGGACAAAATCTTTGTAAGAAAGGAAGGATGTAACGATCTGAAATTTCAAATTGTAATATTAAATATTTATTGAATAATATAAATATTTATTTGATGTGTCTATTGTTGAATTGATGAAATAAATATTTTATTGATGTAATGGTTGCTAGTAAATATTAAATTAATTTATAATTTAGAGATTTGTAATATGACATGAGGTGTTATATTTTAATTAATAATTTAAATGGTATATTAAATTATTAAATAAAATTATATTATAATTTTGTGTTGTTTGTTTAAATGATTTTATTTAATTAAAATATGGTATGTGTTTGATTTATTTAATTAATGTTGGATGTAGAAATCCAAATAAATAAGATGTAATTATAAATTATAAGCTAAAGTATTTATTAAAATAAATTAAAAAGGGTTAATTTAGTTTTTGCCAAACAAGGCTTAAATAAATTAAGTCTTTAAATTTTAAAAGATTTTGCCAAACAAAGCCTATGGCTTTTGGATTATTCTTTATTTTTAAATTTAAATAATATGAATTAATAAAATAAAATAATAAATATAATATATTTATAATATATACGTTATATTTTATTTGTAAATGTTATAATAAGTATAATGTATTATTATAGCTATCAGATGTTTTTTTTCTTTACGCATACTTGGCTAAGTTTGAAAGTTTAGAGAGAGTCTGATAGAGCTTGACAGATAGAATTGAGAGAGATTGAGAGGAAGCTTAAGCAATTTCCAGCAATTCAAGTGAGTGTGGCAAGGATTGTTCGACAATTTGAAGGTATGTTCACAACCTTGGTATTATGTATATGTATATACATGTGTATGTGTTTCACGGCAAAAACTAGATGTTCTGTGAATTCTAGCTTTCTATAAATTGTTTGTGACGCCCCCAAAATTGGTATACATCACCCATCTTGAGTCGCCAAATACATGGTACAGAATACAAACACAAACTTAATTATACAACCGTCGTGTAATATACGACAAAACATAGCTGAGAGTTTAACAGGAATATTGCCTTCTAGACAATATCCACTCTCAAATAGAGTCCTCATTACATTTATTGACACACTATTTTATAGAATAGTGAGGACTACTAATACACCATCTCGAACCATCACTCCGTTCCCCGACTAGTCCCGGCTACGTTCTCATTTCCTGAAGAGAACAATGAAAGCAAAAGGGTGATCTCAACTAGCCCAGTAAGAAATATTATGACTAAGATAATGCAGAATAAATTATCATTAGTCTTCAATAATGTTAAACTGATAAAATACAATAGACATCAAGTTGAACTGCAGCGGAATAAGCAATCCATTAGAAGACTCAAGTAGAGAATGATATCTACTATCTTCTATGATTTAAAAAGTTTTTCATCAACTTTATCGCTAAGACTCAGCTTAATAAATAAAACACATCATCGAATCATCCCTGCACTACGGGCCAAGGATATTCATTAAATCATCAATGGTCATGACTATACCGAATAATCCCTGATCATAATTATACCAAAAACTGTCCATCAATGCATTAGAGGCCATTGAGGACTTTTACTAAATCATTTACAACATTACAGGTCATGATTATACCGAATGATCCCTGGTCATACTCATAACGAGTCCATCTATGCACCTAAGCCAAAGATGACTTTCATCACAATATAAGCATGAGGATGATGACAATGATATAATAATTCAATAAAACAAGTTCAAGAATAAATTTTAAAGAATTATAAGTTAATTTATCTTGAAATCAATAACGTCCAAATTGTCAACATGATACTGCTTTGTAGAGTAAAATTCAAGAATGCTCAAAAGGATATTTCCATGAAAAGATACTAGATGAAGCGCAAAAATCCAGGATATTCTACTAATTTCATGGAGTATAGAAGACAAGACTTTAACCAACTGGGTATAATAGAATATATGAAACTGCAAATGGATTTTCATTCGCCATGCGGTAATCCACGTAGACAGATCATTTCCATAATTTAATAAGGAATGAATACAAAGGATCATTCACCATGCATGCGGTAATCCACATAGACAGGTTATTCTAACAGAATAATAAAGAATGGAATAACAAAAGAATTCACCATCCATGCGATATAGAGCCGCATGCATGGTTTATTCCCAAATGTAATAATAAAGAATGGAACTAGGTCATGCGTAATACGCACAGACAGGATATTATAACATAATAATAAAGAATGGAACCAGGTCATGCGTAATCCGCAAAGACAAGATATTTCAACAGAATAATAAAGAATGGAACTAGGTCATGCGTAATCCGCATGCATGTGATATTCCAACGAATAATAAAGAATGAATAACAACGTAATTCTTGAGAATGCGATAGGCCTTATGCATGAGTTATTTCAAATGTATAATAAAGAATGGAATAACAAAAGAATTTAACCATGTATGCGGTGCCCAGATAGACATGTTATTCAACATAATAATAAAGAATGGAATAACAACCCTTACGAGTATTGAAAGAAAATAACTCTCTTCATGAATACGAAAAGAATAATACCCCTTACTTTAAGAAAAAACTGGATCTTTGGAATAGTGGTAAAGCAGACTTCTCTTTTCTTTCTCTATAATTTCTCTATAATAATTGCTCTTGTGAGACTTAGTGAATTGGTGATAAAGGAAGGAAGAATGAGCTTCTATTTACAGGAAAATATAGTTTCAGTAATTGCACATTTTGGGGCTCGAAATATTATAGTATAATACCTTCATATTTTCCTTCATTTTTAATTTAATCATGCAAGTATTATCAATCTTGCACCAACTCCCCTAATAGTAAATCATGTGAATCAATAGTACACACATGTGAACACATAATTATAAGCACGTGAATTAATAGTAATTAATTGCTCATTTATCTAGTGAATTACCCGATTGATCAATATAACTTCAAGACATCAATTATCATCGAAATAAATGTCGATTTTCACCAACACTAATAATTCCAACACAATGGAACTATCAATTTCATATTTAATTAACACGAACTTATTCATCATTAGTATTATAATTCACAATATTTAACAACCAGGTCATTCCCAGGAAAGAGGGGGCTTTTCGATAAGGATTTCTCCCTATTGGCGCACAATTTGATTATCTAACCTCTCTTTGACAGAACTTCTAGATATTGTCAATATTGTAAATAATAATATGAATAATTTTGTCGTCTCAATTATTAATTTAATAATATAACATATTATATAGATGATACTGTGACAATAATTGAATCAATAATATGAGTTATATGATGCAACAATTACTGTAACAATAATTGAGTATAACTGAGTGACTTTTTACGTAAGCATCAATAATCAATATCGTGTGCTACTATGCAACCACGTGTATTACTGTACTTTTATCACCGATTATTTTATGACAACTTGCTTACTTTGAAAAAAAAATTCAAATATCACCCTTAACTTTGAACTTTTATCAGTTTAACTATTTACTAAAATAAAAAAATTGAATACTTTTATTTCATAAAATTCGAGATCTTATAATCTCCCCTCCTTATGAAATTTTGCCCTCGAAAATTACGTACCTGGTAGTTCAAAGAGATGAGAATACCTTGCTTTCTTTTCAAATTGTACCTTCCCGATTAATTCTTCTCTATCATGATTTTCCCATTTCTCATCTCCTATATTTCAGATATCATTCTAGAATATATCTTCAAAATAAGGGTTAGTTAACATACCACATATTATCTCTATACTCTGACTGACCAATTAAATACCAATTAAGCTTAGGTAGGTCATACTAGCGAAGGAATTCCCCGTCTCTCCCTTCCTAGTTCTTGTCTCACATCTCAGCCAGGGATCATATCCTTAAGCTTTGATACCAACTGTGGCGCCCCCAAAATAGGTATACATCACCCATCTTGAGTCGCCAAATACATGGTATAGAATACAAATACAAACTTATTTATACAACCGTCATGTAATATACGACAAAACATAGCTGAGAGTTTAAAACAGAATATTGCCTTCTAGATAATATCCACTCTCAAATAGAGTCCTCATTACATTTATTGTCACACTATTTTATAGAATAGTGAGGACTTCTAATACACCATCTCGAACCATCACTCCGTTCCCCGACTAGTCTCGGCTACGTTCTCATTTCCAGAAGAGAACAATGAAAGCAAAAGGGTGAGCTCAACTAGCCCAGTAAGAAATATTATGACTAAGATAATGCTGAATAAATTATCATTAGTCTTCAACAATGTTAAACTGATAAATTATCATCATACAAAAAACTTTCCATCAATGCACTACAGCCACTGAGGACTTTTACCAAATTATTTATAACATTACAGGTCATGATTATACCGAATGATCCCTGGTCATAATCATACTGAGTCCATCTATGCACGTAAGCCAAAGATGACTTTCATCATAATATAAGCATGAGGATGATGACAATGATATAATAATTTAATAAAACAAGTTCAAGAATAAATTTTAAAGATTTATAAGTTAATTTATCCTGAAATCAATAACATCCAAATTGTCAACATGATACTGCTTTGTAAAGGAAAATTCAAGAATGCTCGGAAGAATATTTCCATGAAAAGATACTAGAGGAAGCGCAAATATCCAGGATATTCTACTAATTTCATGGAGTATAGAAGTTAATACTTTAACCAACTGAGTATAATAGAATATATAAAACTACAAATGGATTTCCATTCGCCATGCGATAATCCACGTAGACAGATCATTTCCATAATTTAATAAGGAATGAATATAAAGGATCATTCACCATGCATGCGGTAATCCACAAAGATAGATTATTCTAACAGAATAATAAAGAATGGAATAACAAAAGAATTCACCATCCATGCGATAGACCACACAGACAGTTTATTCCCAACAGAATAATAAAGAATGGAACTAGGTCATGCGTAATCCGCATAGACAGGATATTCCAATAGAATAATAAAGAATGGAACCAGGTCATGTGTAATCTGCACAGACAGGATATTCTAACAGAATAATAGAGAATGGAACCAGGTCATGCATAATCCGCACAGACAGGATATTCCAAAAGAATAATAAAGAATGAATAACAACAAATTCACCAGGCATGCGATAGACCACACAGACAGGTTATTCCAACAGAATAATAAAGAATGGAATAATAGAATAATTTCACCGTGTATGCGGTACTTCGTATAGACAGGTTATTCCAATATAATAATAAAGAATGGAATAATAACCCTTACGAGTATTAAAAGAAAACAACTCTCTTCATGAATATGAAAGAATAATACCCCTTACCTTAGAAGAAAACTAGATACTGGAATAGTGAGGTAGCAGACTTCTCTTTTTCTTTCTCTCTATAATTTCTCTATAATAATTGCTCTTGTGAGACTTAGTGAATTGGTGAGAAATGAAGGAAGAATGAATTTCTATTTATAGGAAAATATAGTTTCAATAATTGAACATTTTGGGCCTCGAAATATTACAGTATAATACCTTCATCTTTTCCTTCATTTTTAATTTAATCATGCAAGTATTATCAATCTTGCACCAACTCCCCTAATAGTAAATTATGTGAATCAATAGTACACACATGTGAACACATAGTTATAAGCATGTGAATTAATAGCACTTAATTGCTCATTTATCTGGTGAATTACCCGATTGATCAATATAACTTCCAAACATCAATTATCATCGAAATAAATGTTGATTTTCACTAACACTAATAATTCCAACACAATGGAACTATCAATTTCATCTTTAATCAACACGAACTTATTCATCATTAATATTATAATTCACAATATTTAACAACCAGGTCGTTCCCAGGAAAGATGGGGCTTTCTGCTAAGGATTTCTCCCTATTGGCGCGCAATTAGATTATCTAACCTCTCCTTGACAGAACTTATAGACATTGTCAATATTGCAAATAATAATATGAATAACTTTGTCGTCTCAATTATTTATTTAATAATATAACATATTATACAGATGATACTGTGATAATAATTGAATTAATAATATGAGAGACTTCTTACATAAGCATCAATAATCAATACCGTGTGCTACTATTCAACCATGCGTATTACTTTACTGTTATCACCGATTATTTTATGACAATTTGCTTACTTTAAAAAAAAATTCAAATATCACCCTTAACTTAAAACTTTTATCAATTTAACTATTTACCAAAATAGAAAAACTGAATACTTTTATTTCATAAAATTCGGGATCTCACATTGTTGTTATGTAATCTGTTTGTGGTAATTAGATATAGTTATAATGATTAAAGTTTATGTTTAAGCAAGAATTTGTATGCTAATTTCGTTTGACAGTATATGTAATTTTCATATAGTTCATGAAAAGTACCAAATTTTAGTGGTCAAACTGTATGTGAAACTATAAATTGAGTCTTGTATATGTTAGTTCATTAAGAAACGAGCATAATGTAATTTGAACGAAGCAATTTGGACAAGAATTGAAGTTACAGTGTTGATTTTCATGAAAGATATCAAAAATTGAGTTTTTATATGAAAATATGGAATTTGAGAAATTAAATTAGTTTTGGTTGATGTTAAATTACTCTAATTGGTTGAATATGTTAATAAACATGTTTATGATGGTTTTATATCATTTGTATGTGTTAATACTAATGTCTAGTTGGTAAAATTTTTGCTTGTTGGGAAAAAGTCGGCTACTATTTATCAATTTGTCTCTTCTTCAATCACAATACTTACCGTACAATTAATTGCCAGCAAATGTTAAAACAAAAAATTGTCCTGAGACAGTTTGTTCTATTTTTTTTTTGCAGACCTTGGAATACCTTCCAACTTGGTTTAAGGTTATGTTAATGTGTCCAACATGTAACAACAAGGCTAAAACAGAGTTGTGATTATGTGGTTAGCGAATTCAAAGTGGTAAAAATGATTATTAAATTGCGAACACGTTATGTGATAACTCAGTATACACAATAAATGTTAGACAAGTGTTGCAAAGTAAAACACTTGGAATTTCTGAAATGTAAATGGTAATGAAAGACTTGTGCTAAAATGATAAGATTAGCTAGAAATGTGCATATTATAGTATGTTAGCATATCTAATAGGTATTGTGGTTCTAAACCTATGTGTAGGTGAACGTGAGTTTAATATTATAGCTTATGCTCGAGGAAAGTTTTCTAACTCTACATTTATATTGAGCAAGTTTCTAAACTTATCTTTTTATATTGAGCAAGTTTCTTACTTTAAAGTATCATTAAGCGAACTCTTGTATTCCTAATCATTATTTGAATTAGCTAGCTATGATCTTGTCTTTATTCGAGCAAGTTTTGAATTTCAATATTTATTGATGTAATCCAACTTGTTTATTGTTAAGAAAGTTTCTTTATTGACCTTCATGTATTATGAGTGCAATTTTCTTGAATTCTAATTCTAATGTCTAATGTTGAATTATCTTATTTCATTACTTGACACAAGCTATTCTCATATTGAGCAAGCTTTATTTTTAGCTTGCTATTACTTAATGTATATTCAATAATTCATTGTCCTAGCTTAATATTGTTCAAGAAAGGTTTATTGTCATTCAATACTTATGCATTGTAATTGTTTCTAAGCATGAGTTAGAAATATAGTTAGTTCGTTTACACTTATTCATTGTTCCATATTATGTTATTATTGTTCAATTGTTGTATTATTAAACACTATTAACTCAACTCGTCCTCTAGTTGATGTTCGTTAAACTTCAAATTACCCTTGAAAGCTTATCCAAACCAAACTTTCTTTGGTGCGGACTTGTACTCTAAATACTGAGATGAACAACCCTATTATTAGGGGAAATTTACGCTTAGCGTTGAAATGTTTGTGCACAATACATTATACGAAGGGCTGATCCTCCTAAGTACAAGGAGTCCTTATAGTCTTATGACTGTTAAAGTTGGAGTTGAAAGATTACTCGCAACTATGGACATAGTTCGTGGTCTTATGACCCTCAGATATTTATATTCCATATTTTGATTCCAGTCTTTGGTTATCATTGATAGAGTACTATTCAGTTTTGATGAGCCTATTTATTGGCATCTATTATATTCTTGTATACTCATTGATATATCTAGAGAGCATTTGTTTTGCTCACTTTTGCATAATTATACACTCATTGCAGCTAAAGTTGAGAAGGTAGATGAGCCTTCAATTAGCAAAGGAAAGGGAAAAATGTACAAGTGATGCAGACTTAAAATTTTTGTTTATTGTGATGGTCATAGACTTTTAAATAATGATGTGATGTAATAATTTTATTTCCGCACTTGAATGATGTTTAAATGTTAGACAACCTGGGAAGATTTTATTTAATAATGTAACCCCATTTAAAGGGAGGATTTATGGTTAAATGTTATTTTATTTGGGTAGATAGATATGAATGATTGGATAGTGAACACCAAATCTTATGGGAATGAAGTACCTGGATTTAGGGGTGTCACACACTGGGCTGCCAAAGAAGACTTCTATGACTATAAATGGATGAACACTCAGCTCCCACCTGTAAAAATATAGCTATATGTGAGCTAACAGGTGTTTAAAATGAGAAAGAACTCAATATGGGGTGTGTATAAAGAAAATTTGACAGGGCTTCCTCGTCTTTTTTTTCTCTTACAAATGGCCACCCCAAGCTCTATATTTATAGAGCTAGTGGCCGCAGTGTACTTTACTTGAAGTCGCTGATGATGCACTGCGATGCAGGGTGCCCCGGGCTCATGTCTCGCTCTCAAGTATCGTGCACTTTCGTGCACTATGATGTATGCTCAAACTTGTAGAACTTCAATCCGAGCATCCGAACGAGGTGTACAAGACCTTCTACGGACTGCTTTTATCGAGAGTTACACAATGACATGGGATTAGAGGTTGTACGAAGTCAGGAAGAGGGGACCATGCCCATGGTCTTCAAGCTTCAAATTCTATCTGGATGCATAATAGTCACTCGGGATTGGAACTCCTTGGCTCTTGTGGGACATTGTTGTGTAGAAATGTATGTATGAGATGTTGAGATAGCGCGCTGGGGCTTGCGGTGGCAAGATGATGATTTTTCCCCTCATCGGGGTTATCTCTAGTTTGGGCTGATAGCAGACGTTGCTTAGGGTTATCTTTGAGATTGGACTGTTGCAATTGTTTGAATTCTGTAGGGTCATCTTTAAGTGTTCCTGTCTTCCCGGTGTTATCTCCAGGTCTTTGGAATGAGTGCCTCGGCGGGAGTTCCAAGGTTGAAGCTGATTGTATGCATTTGAAACAAGTATTTTCGGGGTTATCGCCGGAACTGCAAAGACATTCCTTGGGGTTATCTCCAAGGATGAAACTCAGGGTTATCTCCGAGGTTGAAATTGATACTCCTGGTGTGTGTTCCGGGGTTAAGACTGAACTTTCGGTGGTATCCGGAATGGATGTTAGTTATCTTCCAGGGTTATCTCCGAAAGACGAATCTGCCCTCCTGCAATATTAGTAGCAGGTGTGCAGAAAATTTCGAGTGTCTACACTATCTATATAGATATCTCAATTACGATACACTTCCCAAATTATTTATGGAGAAATGTTTAGACAACTTTATCTTTACTAATTCTAGCATTGACATGTCATTCCATATTCGTAGTATATCAACATATAATACTTGGAATGTCACGACGCTCCCACTAACCCTTTTGTACACACTAGGTTTATTCTTATTTTTGATAAAATCAAACTCTTTTGATTGTTTCATCAAAACGAATGTTCCATTTTTGAGAAGCTTGCTTCAATCCATTTCTCTTAGTGTCTACAACTCTTACCTCATCGTATGTAATTGGATCATCATCTTTTATGATATATACCTCATCATCATCATCCATGATGAATCCATACCTCCTAGGTATCTTCGATACTATTTTAGATTTACGATTCAGTTGTGGTACAATAGTTCTATTTATAGAATCCTCTTATTTGACTTATAGTATTTTGTGATTCTTGAACTCTTCAAGATGTATTATCCTACCACTATCCCTTTTAATGATAAATACCTTTATCTTAGAAGGTAGCGTGTTTCACAACAAACACCTTTTGTTAAGTATGATTATAGAACATATACCCTAAACTTACTTTATAATGTCCCACAAATATGTACTCGTCAAATCTTATCCCAAGCTTATCCTTTGAAACCTTTTTCACATAAGCTGGACAACCCCTTATCTTAACATACATAAGATTAGGAATCCTTCCTGTCCAAAACTCTATAGAGTCTTGGGGTCGAATTTTGAGGTTACCTTTTCCGTAGATATGCAGCCATTTCTAGGGCATGACCCCAAAAGGATACTGGAATGTCGGTAAAATCATTATGGACCGTACCATGTCCAACAAGGTACAATTTTTCCTTTTAGATACATCAATCAATTATTGCGTATTAGGAGGCGTCCATTATGAGAAAACCATTTGAGATGATCTAGAAACTTATTGCACAAGTATTTATTCCTTGATCTAATCAAAGAATCTTAATACTTTGCCAATTTATTTCACTTCTGAATTCTTTGAACCTTTTAAATAATTCACACTTGTATTTCAGAAAATACACACATTCAATTCTTTGAATGATCATCTCCTTTTCTTATACTAGTTTGTTCAATTTGCAAAATTATTTTCACGTAAGTTAAGTATACAAAATCCATTAAGTAATATTCCAATTCTATACAAAACATTATTATTATAAATAGAACAACAATTGTTCCTAAATATAATACCAAAGATTTAATTGTCCAAAAACAAAATGGAAATAATATTCTAACGAGAACAGGAATACAATAACAACTTATTGACTTAACAGATTTGCCCTTAGGCAATGCTAAACTACAAGTTTCTATGGCTAATGCAACAACCTTTGCTTCATTTCCCACACATAGGATTACTTATCTTTGTTTAGTTTTCTACTTCTGATTGGTCCCTTCATAAATCTATATTTATCATAGCCAAAGTCGGTATCCAATACCAAAGTAGAACTTTGACTTAAAGAAAAATTTATTTTAAATCATGAATAAAATTTTATTTGTAACCGAAACTTCACTAAGCCTCTTCTGGTTAGCTTCTATAAGATACTTCTCGCAATTTCTTTTCTAGTGTCCAGGCTTATTGCAATGGAAGCAAACTCCTTTGATATCCATATCAGTTTTGTTCTTATTATCCATTATTTTTGTCCTTTCTATTTACCTTCTTAGAATCGTTCTTCTTTTCAGAAGATCCTTTGGCCCCTACCAGTAAGACTTGGTCTTTTTTGGTTGGAAAATGACTCTCAACATTTTTCAACATGTTAAGCAAATCAGCAAGGCTGATATCTAGCTTGTTCATATGAAAAATTCACAACAATTATGAAAGGAGTCCGGGAGTAACTACAAGATCAAATCTTGGCTCAACTCTCCATCCATGACAAAACCTATTGTCCTAATTGTTCAATCAAATTGATCATGTTTAGGACACGTGTTTGTACTGTAGTGTCTTTGGTCATTCTAGATCGGAAGAGCTCCTTAGATATCTGATATCTATTAGTCCTACTTTCCTCACCATCAACTACTTGAAGTGCATGAGTATAGTAGGAGCATCAATAGTCTCATGCTGACACTAAAGCTAGTTACTCATGGATGCGAGAATGATGCATTGAGCCAACTGTGCATCATCTTGCCACTTTTTAAAAGTAGCAATCTCTTACTCAGAGGCATTGTCTGCAACCATTGCAGGGATAGGCTTATTAAGTACATAAGTTAGCTTTTTAGCCGTGAGAACAATTCCCAATTTCCTTAACTAATCCGCTTAATTCGGTCCGATTAATTTAGCATCTAATATGCTACGCAATGATAATAATTTAGACATTGTAAAATTCTGTAAATGAATTTGTAATTAACAACATTTTAGCATAAATTCTTTAATTAATTATCAAAATAATTCAGGTCTTGTTTTAAATTGGTATCTCCCACTATTTTCTTCAAACTATATTACCCTCACTTATATAGTTCGACAAAATCTAATTAAAGATTTTCTAGTGAGAATAAGGATCCCATTTCAAATATATATAGCCTTGTGGTGGCACAACAAACTATGTATAAATAAGTAGGTAGACAACTCTTAAAAATTACTTCATCATGTAACTCCTTTTATTTTTCCTCTTAGATTATTTTGATCAAGTGGTGGCACATCCGAATCAAAATTATCAAAGTTAAGTCCAACCTAGCACTTCCACATATTCAAAAAAGAAAAATATTGTCCTTGTGGTGACACAATAAAACAACATTGTTCAGTTTTCTTTATAAGCATCAAATGTGATAAAATTAACATCTCAAAAAAATTAAGATAAGCCTTGTGGTGACACAACAAACTTATAATATTAATTGATACTCTATTATTTTTTATCATGCTAGAAGGCGACGTTCGATATTCCAAATATCTTTGAACGCTTAGGACTTAATATAAAATATTTGAGGAATTTGTTATTAATTTGTCTCATCTTGTTTAGCGCACATGCACACACACACACACACACACACACACACACACACACACACACACACACACATATATATATATATATATATATATATATATATATATATATATATATATATATATAATACGCGTCATATTAATTAACATGCGAAACATGTTTGCATAATATATGTGATGACTGCAAATAGCACTGTTATGTGTTATGATATATTATTCTAATCAAAAGAATAATCTTATTAATGATAGGTCTTCGTATAAGAGATTGTACTAAGTTGTGTAGTTATAAGCAGAAGATTAGGCAATTATCTTACCTTTGCATTTACTTTATGCAATGGATCTTAGTAAGAAAGTTTCTGAACTATACTGTTATTGATCTTGTACCTAAATCTTTATATTCATAAAAGTTCTCGAACTCTATCCATTCATTGATTACCAGTGTAGTCTTACTGTATGACCAAGATATACCCTGTTCGTTAATAGATAGGTTTGGTTATGCAAGTGTCCTCACTTTGATAATTCTTGTACTGGGTGATACATACTTACTAAATTCTGATATGTATATATTAATTACAAGCTATCTAAGCTATTTGACTATGTTAGACATAAATTTAAATATACTGTTGAACATGATAGGACCTTATTGTCATGTTACTGAATTATTTTGGTTCAGATTCCAGACTAAATATGAACATCCCGAACATGGGAAACTTTTATCCGCCAAAAGTGGACCAGATGAGCGAGAATATCGTTCTAACACGTAGTACTGATCAATACATGGCATACCGGACTGATCACCCTCCGTGCCCGTAAGACATGACGGTTTACGAATGAAGTTCTGTAAAACCATTTTAAAAATTAAAAACAAAGTTCATAGTCTGTCAACTGTTCCCCATTTATAGTCAGTACGTAGTTTCAAATTTGAAATAGAATTGATATGTTGTACAATATTATTTCAACTTACTTCACAACTATTGATTCATTATAGAAGTGTCATTCAAAGAAAACATCTACTTCTTTCAACTAATATTTATTGTTTGTTATTACTTGCTGGGCAATCAAATGCTCATTCTTGCTTTAAATTTAAATATTTTCAGCTAAGAGTGAACGACCTGAAGGTTCTAACAAGGACAAAGGAATGGGAAAGCTGGCAGAATAAGTTTTATGGTATCTTATGTAATAGTTAGACTTTATTAAGAAGATAATATTTATTAATTATCATGTAATAGAATGTTTTAAAGGTTGTGAACCTGGGATTAGAAAACTCTCATTTGAGATCCCGAATTTTATGAAATAAAAGTATTCAATTTTTCTATTTTAGTAAATAGTTAAATTGATAAAAGGTTAAAGTTAAGGGTGATATTTGAAAATTTTGCAAAGTAAGCAAGTTGTTATATAATATTCGATTGGTCGGGGAATATTCGTTTTAACAGGAAATATTCGTACGACGGCACAATCATTGGTGGACCCCACAACGGATGTATTATCGTAGTAAGAAAACGACAGAATTATCTTTTTTATAACGGCGAAAGTGTTACCGTTAAAACTGTTGAACTACCCGGTAATAAAAGTATATTAATACGTGTGGTTGCATAGTAGCACACGATATTGATTATTGATGCTTACGTGAGAAATCACTCAGTTATACTCAATTATTGCTACAGTAATTATTGCATCATATCTCTCATATTTTTGATTCAATTATTGTCACAGTATCATCTGTATAATATGTTAAATTATTAAATAAATAATTGAGATGGAAAAGTTATTCATATTATTATTTGCAATATTGATAATGTCTAGAAGTTCTATCAAAAAGAGGTTTGGTCATCTAATTGCGCGCCAATAAGGAGAAATCCTTATCGAAAAGCTCCCTCTTTCCTGGGAACGATCTGGTTGTTAAATATTGAGAGTTATAATATTAATGATGAATAAGTTCGTGTTGATTAAAGATGAAATTGATAGTTCCATTGTGTGGGAATTATTAATGTTAGTGGAAATCAACATTTATTTTGATAATAATTGATGTCTAGAGGTTATATTGACCAATCGGGTAATTAACCAGATAAATGAGAAATTAATTGCTATTGATTCACATGATTATAACTATTTTTTCACATGTGTGTACTATTGATTCACATTCATTTACTATTAGGGGAGTTGGTGCAAGATTGATAATACTTGCATGACTAAGTTAAAAATGGAGGTATAGATGGAGGTACTATACTGTAATTCATATTTTCACATGTGTAGAACTATTGATTCACATGATTTACTATTAGGGGAGATGGTGCGAGTTTGATAATACTTGCAGGATTAATTAAAAATGAAGGAAAAGATGAAGGTATTATATTGTAATATTTCGGGCCCCAAAACGTGCAATTATCGAAACTATATTTTCCTATAAATAGAAGCTCATTCTTCCTTCATTTCTCACCAATTCACTAAAGCTATAGAGCAATTATTATAGATAGAAATTATAGAGAGAAACATGAAGAGAAGTCTGTTACCTCACTATTCTAGTATCCAGTCTTCTTTTGAAGTAAGGGGTATTATTCTTTCGTATTCATAAAGAGAGTTATTTTCTTTCAATACTCGCAAGGGTTGTTATTCCATTCTTTATTATTATATTGGAATGACCTGTATATACAAAGTACCGCATACATGGTGAAATTCTACTGTTATTCCATTCTTTATTATTCTGTTGGAATAACTTTGTTTTGTCTGATCTATCGCATGCACAGTGAATTCATTGTTATTCCATTCTTTATTATTACATTGGAATATCCCATCTGTCTGGATTACGCATGACCTAGTTTCGTTCTTTATTATTACATTTGGAATATCCGATTGCATTGGATTCACGCATGACCTAGTTCCGTTTTTTTATTATTCTATTGGAATATCACATGCATGCGGATTATGCATAACCTGGTTCCATTCTTTATTATTTTGTAGGGAATATCCTGTCTGTGCGGTCTATCGCATGAATGGTGAATTCTTCTGTTATTTCATTCTTTATTATTATGTTAGATAACCTGTCTATATGGATTACTGCATGCATGGTGAATGATCCTTCGTATTCATTCTTTATTAAATTATGGAAATGATCTGTCTACGTGGATTACCGCGTGGCGGGTGAAAATCCATTTACAGTTTCGTATATTCTATTATACTCATATGGGATATCATTTCTTTTGTACTCATCATGAAATATCATTTTCTTTGCTATTTTTCTGTTACGAGTTATTATTCAGAGGTTACTATTCACCCTGTTACTATTCAGTCTAGTATTATTCACTCGGGTATTCGGGGAACTTTTCATGCCGGAGTACTATTCACGAGTTACTATTCACGGGTTACTATTCACCCAATTACTATTCACCCAAATATTATTCACTCGGGTATTCGGCACACTTTTCATGTCGGGGTACTATTCACGGGATACTATTATTGAAGTACTATTCACGGGGTACTATTTACCCAAAAAATATATTTCTTTTCTATCCAAATTATTTTTGGTACATGAATATTATTCGAATTTTACTCCACCAAGCAGTATCATGTTGACAATTTGGATATTTTTAAACTCTAGATAAATTAAAGTCTTTAATATTTACCCTTGATTTCGTTTGATTAATGCTTATATCATTTTCATCATCCTCATGCTTATATTATGATGAAAGTCATCTTTGGCTTACGTGCATAGATGGACTGTTGATTATTAATTTTATAATTGTATATCTTTGGCTTACGTGCAAAGGCGAACTGTTGATTGAAAGCTTTGGCCCGTAGTGCAAAGATGGACAGGTGTATGACATGATCATGACCACTGGTGATAATAACGAATATCCTTGGCTCGTAGTGCATGGATAATTCGATGATGTGATTGATAGGATCATGACCATTAGTTAACAGTTGAATGTCTTTGGCCGTAGTGCACTGACAGACAATTAATTGGTAAGATCATGACCATTAGTTTTATAGTTGAATATCTTTGGCCCGTAGTGCAAAGGTAGACAACTGATTGGTATGATCATTATTATTACATTTGAATATCTTTAGCCTTTGGGGTAAGGATATTGAGTAAACGTTCTATTAAGCTTTTGTGGCAAGAAGAAACTATTGATTTACATGATTATAAATATGAATTGTGGATTTAACTATAATCTTTGGTGGTTTAGGTGAAGACAGGTGATGATAGTTCTTTTTGTCTTGGGTATAACAAAGAACTATTGATGAGTATTACAAGGATAAATATTAACGATGGACTTTTAATCTAGAGGAGATAGTAGACATTATGTTCTACTTGACTCTTCGAATGGATTGCTTATTCCGCTGCAGTTAAACTTGATGTTTATTGTATTTATCAGTTTAACACTGTTGAAGGCTAATGATAATTTATTCTGCATTATCTTAGTCATAATATTTCTTACTGGGCTAGTTGAGCTCACCCTTTTTTTTCACTGTTCTCTTCAAGAAATGAGAATATAGCTGGGACGAGTCGGAGAACGGAGTGACGGTCCAGATGGTTGTTTTAGTAGTTCTCACTATTCTATAAAATAGTGTGACAATAAATATAATGAGGACTCCATTGAGTGTGGATATTGCCTAGAAGACAATATTCGTGTTTAAACTCTCAGCTATGTTTTATCGTATTTTGTATGACAGTTGTATAATTAAGTTTGTAGTTGAGTTCATGTATCATGTATTTGGCGACTCAAGATGGGTGATGTATACCTATTTTGGGGGCGTCACATTTGATATGTATATTATTATTATTATTATTATTATTATTATTATTATTATTATTATTATTATTATTACGCTCAAAGAAATGATATCGTCAAGCACCAAGTTTTGGTTTCAAGTACCTGAATTTGGGGGCGTCATAGATGCTATGACAAGTGCACAACCACATCAAGTGGCATATTTTTGCGAGTTATATGCAAGAGAACATCCTACAGAATAGTGTGTCATCAACTCAACATCGGTTCAATTTGTGGGCAGCTAAAATAGGATTCCGCAAAATATATATCAAAATGCCTACAACCTGGGGAATATGAACCATCCCAACTTTTCATGGAGAAACAATCAAAATTAGCAGGCTCCACGGCCTTCTTATCCCTTGGGGTTTCAAAATCAGCATCAAAAAGTAGCTCCGCATTAAGAGAAAAAAACAGACTTAGAAGAGCTTTTGTTAAAATACATATCGGGAAATGAGGTGGCAATGAAATCACAAGTGGGGGCCATCAAAAACTTAGAAAATCAGATGGGACTATTGGCCTTAGCATTGAATAATAGACCGCAAGAGACTCTACCAAATGACACAAAAGAATCTAAAGGGAAATTAAGAACAGTGTCAAGTAATCACTTTGAGGAGCGGAAAATATCTTGATGGAAAAATTATAGAAAATTCAGTTAAAAAAGATGTCAAGGATAATGAAAACAAAGTGGTTGAAGAGAAACAGGGTGAGGAGAAGCAAAAGGAACAAACTAAGTTAGATGGCAAGCCAGTTGTGTATTCTCCACCACCGTTTCAACAGAGGGTCCAAAAACAGAAATTAGACAAGCAATTCACCAAATTTTTGGACGTTTTCAAGAAACTTCAAATTAATATTCCGTTCGCAAAAGACCTAGAGAAAATGTCGAGTTATGCCAAATTTATGAAGGGTATTTTGTTTAGGAAAAAAAGTTATAAGATTATGAAACTGTGGCGTTGACGGAGGAATGCAGTGCAATTTTACAGTAAAATACAACATAACAATAAAGGAACAAGCTAGTCGGTAGCCTTGCCCTTGCCCTTGTCTTTCCTAGAGACACTTCCCTGTTCCGCCTTAATTGAAAGGTTTTAAATAAGAAAGAATGAGCACAAATTGCCCAACAAATAATATACAACAAGGGTAATGAGTATTGTATCACGAGTTTGAAATACCAAAGTATAGTCTCCAAGATAGTTCAGAGTCTTAGAACAATATTATGAACAATGAGTATCAATAATTCTTGAATCAAATCTTGGGAGTATGAATGATAGTTCAATATAGATCAACATATATATATGAATTCAAAGGGTATCAACGTATCTAACTTGATAAAATAGTTTATATTGAGCAGTCACTAAGGACTATTGAACATCTACTAGAATTACCAATATTAAACTGATAACCCAAAATAATTAAGTATGATAGATGATCAGTCTACAATACTCTATGTTATGCATAACACCACAGTAATATCCACGTGTGTGTTGGGGCTTCCAACAATATACACTCCCCTTACCATAAGGGTTATTCAACTCAGTTTTCAAGATTTCCGCACCAGTCAATTGGTTTGGAAAATTTTATAAACATGCATATTGTAACAATTCGGAAATTTATACTATAATTTTAAATATTTATTGAATTATATAAATATTTAATTGATGTGTTTATGGTTGAATAAATATTTTTTTAATTTGATTTGATGTGATTATTTATTTGTTAAATAAATAATTAATGAGTGAAGGAAATTAATTATTATGAGATTATATTCTAATTTAATTTAATAATTAAATTAGAGAGTTGATAGGGATTAAATGGATTATTATAATATTTTTAATTTAATTTGGTAATAAAAGTGTGACAATAAACTTTGCTATAAGTGGGTTATTAAAATAAATTAAAGGAGTTTAAATTAGTTTTGCCAAACAAAGCTTAAGGATATTAAGTCTTTAATTTTTAAAGAGGTTTTGCCAAACAAGGTCTTATGGCTTTTTGATTTTTGATTTTTGATTTGTGATTTGTGATTTTTAAATAAAATAAATTGAAATAATAATAAAAGAAATATATTTATAACCTATACGTTTATATGTTGTAACCGATAGTATTTAGTATGCCTATTATGGCCATATCGGTTTTTTTACGCATACTTGGCTATCAGTTTGTTCACGCAGTCATTTACTAAGCCTAAGCGTAAGAAAACAGAGAGAGGAAAAGATTGCAGAGAAATTGTGAGAGTTTGAGAGTTGACAGAGTTTGAGAAAGAATTAAGATAGGATTCCTGAAACTTTCCAAGAAACTATCTATGGTGAACAAGGATTTCTCAAGCGATAGAAGGTATTATTCATAACCTTCATATTATATATGCATCTATATGTACGTATACCTGTTTTCCTAAGTTTAAATTTGTTATAAAGTTTTATAAAAGTTTCTGTAATCCAAATGTTTATAATTAGTTATGAAATTATGTGCATATGTAGTTGTGATGTTATAATTAATATATATATATATATATATGTGTGTGTGTGTGTGTGTGTATGCTAAATTACGTTTAACAGAAAAAATTGGTTTTACAGTGAGTATCTGTATGAACATGGCTTGTAGGAATTCCAAAATTAACATTTTGATTGTGAGTTAAATGTGAAATTGAACTTTGAGTATGTCAATTTGGTAAGAAATAAAAAGAACGTAGTTAGAATGAACTAAGTTGGTGTATAATCGAGATTACAGTGTTAGTTTTTGTCAAACAATATCAAAAATGGAGTTTTTGGTTTTAAACATAGCCTTCAAGGATTTGATTCTTCTGAAATTGTGGTTTACTTGTTTTGAAATCAGTATATATATACTGGGTAAAGGTTATATGTAATTTATATAAGTTATATATGTTAATTTAGGTGCTAGCAGTGTTAAACAGTCAAAAATTTTGCTTTGTTCTGCCTTTTGTGGTCGGTTCTGTAATTCGGCGCCTCAGCACCAAAATCAGAGAGGCAACCCTATCCTTCGCTTTGCAACGCCAAACTCGGTGCCACAACGCCAACCTCGCGCCATAGCGCCAACCTCGAAACCTGGCGCCAAATTGACCCATATCACGTGAGCACCAGCGCGCCGCCAACCTCGATTCAAATCAGCACTTGCATGGTTATTAGCAAGATAAAGGCCCGAAAATTTATTTTTGTACACGAGTGCAGTAATAGTTAATATGATACAATATTATGACCATGATTTTGTTAAATGTTGTATTATAGTTCTATTAATGAGTATATTGTTAGTAGTTAATGATTTTTCTTGTGTAATTTGATTATGTGGTTAAAAGTCAAGCCATACATGAAATAGACACACTTATCTGTATACAGATTATCGGTAGTAACTACTTATGCCATGATGACATGTTTATAGGATACTGTGAATCGAATTGTTATGGTTTAGCTCATACGCAAGGCAAGTTTTCCTAATTCTAAACTTTCTTTGAGCAAGTTTTCTAAACATAAACTTCCTTGTGTAAATTTCTTAACTCTATTTATATTGTGCAAGTTCCCAAATCTTACCTTTTGATATTGAGCCAGTCTTTTTAATATTTAACTTGTTGTTTAGCATGCAAGTCTCTAAATTCTGATACACTGATATTAAACAAGTTTTGTCGTTCAATTTACTATTTGTTATTCATACTCAATACTCAATTCTAAATAACCTTAGCTTAATATTGTTCAAGCAAGGTATGTTATGTTATTCAATGTTTATGTTTTTAGTTTATTCCTAAAGCATGACCTTACTATGAAATATTGATTCATTTATGACTTATTATATAGCGCATCGTTACTACATTTTATTCAACTAATCCTTAGTTGATGTTCGTTAAACTCTAAATTACCTTGAAACTTATCCAAACCAAACATACTTTGGTGCGGACTCATATTTTAAATGTTGAGATGAACAACCCTATTATAGGTGATATTTATGTGCAATACATTGTACGAAGGGCTAATCCCCCTAAGTACGAGGAGTCCTTATAGTCTTACGACTGTTAAAGTTTAAGCTGAAAGAATACTTATAACTATGGACATAGTTCATGGTCTGTTGACCCTAAGTTATATATTTCAAATTTTATTCCTGATTATTATTGATGAAATACCTTATTCATTTTCTATTGAGCCTATTCGTTTGGCAATTGATATGATGTTTATTCATTATCATTTTAAGTGAGCTTTGTTTGCTCACTCTTGCTTATATAAACATTACAGCTAAAGTTGAGAAGGTCGATGAACCTACAACCAGTAAAGGGAAAGGGAAGATAAGCAAGTTTTGAAGACTTGTAAAACTGTTGACTATTATATTATCAGACTTTATTTTAAATCTTGTGATGTAATTACTTAATTTTTCGCATATGACATTTATAATTAAAGGTTAGATAACTTGGGAGTTTTGTTGAACTTATTGATGTAACCCTTTAATGGGAAGGTTTATTATTAAACTTTATTATGTTTGGGTAGTTAGACATGAATGTTTTTATCAAGTGAACACAAAATCTGGTGGAAGTGAAGTACCCAGATTTGGGGGTGTCACACATATAGTCTAGCCGAATCAAATGGAATAGACACTTTCACAATATTCAAGAACAATACCAAGTTTAACATGAATAATAGTTTTCACAAGATTTTTAACATACTAGCTCAATTGAACGAGTAAGTAAGATAACTTGCATTAAAAGAGATAAGGTTTAGATACTTGCTTACGACATTCGTTGAATAAAGTAATGCAAGGTTTTAGGATACTTGCCTTAAGCGTAGTATATCCCCGTTAAGAAATCAACACTTTCAAATCCTATTTATAGTGTATTATAATTATAGGATGCCCATTAGCTAACACATTTGTTATTTAATCTTGACATAATTCAAGTATGCACATACGATACAAAATCATCTCATAGGTTTATCACGAAATCAAGTACCTAGTTACTTCATAAGCAAATTTACAATGCTCAAGATTAAGACCTTTTATCCTTGGACTTTCATTATATAAGGCAACCACTATTTTATTACTTAATCATCACATATATACACGTATCGGTAAGGCGTAAACCATTTTTAGAAATGTAGGCATCATATAAGCTAACTGTTTGAAATCAGATTGTTAAATTGCTTGACTTCGATTCGGTAAGACGCAATTGCGCCATGGCTAAACTTAGGGCCAAGAAACACGGTTATGCAGACCCTACAGCCAAGCCAAGGCTAAGCTGTTGCCTTATGGTTTCTATCTGACATGAACACAACATTCAGATATAATATATATTATCTTGTTAAAGGTCCTTTGATGTCTCTCAAGTTAATCTAGGTCCCTTCTTTCACAATATGGTTCTAAGTTGAACATTTCAAGAAGTTAAGGCCATTCAAGGTCATGAAACCACAAAGTCTATCATGATTGCTTTTTAAACATATAAGGTAGTCATATAACTCATATTAGGCATGCTTATGAGTATTCATATTGCATACATGTAACTATTTTAGTTATTATTTTGAAACATGCTTTATTTAGTTTTAACTTGATTTCACAACTCTTAACATAGTATGTATATATGTATGATACATTAGCAAACCTAAAAGTATCATCAAACATGTTCATAAATGTAAGATTCTAACTCTCAAAGTAGCATGTTAACATTCATTTTCAAAGTTCGTATTTTCATTAGTAAAGCTTACTAATGAATCCAACATGTTCATACTTCCTTACGAATCATATAAACACAAGTTAATGGGTTATTCATGCAGTTCTAAATCATACTAATATGCTTTTAAAGTCAGTATATAAACATGGCATGCATACATATCAAGTTCATTTCTAAAGTTCTAAATTAATTTTAAACTATACACTTTCGTTAAACATGTATGCTAATCTAGTAAAACATGCTCACCTTAGGTTAATATACTTATATATATACATTACACATGCTTGCATGCTGGTTTAAGTCATAGTAATTGACCAACACTTAGCAAATTTTTAAAGTAGAAGGCAAAAACTGAACATAGAGTCTGGCGCAGCTGCGCCATGTCTGGTTCAAACCAGGAACAGTCTGCTTCGACTGGACTTCAGCCTAACCACATAAATCATTCACAAACTCAATTCTATTCAGTCATATAACAGTTTAAACATGCTTATATGGTTATATAACAACTATGTAAACATTACCCAACCCCATTATCATCTAACTCCACATAATCAAGAAATTGGTAATTCAAGAATGAAAATTTTGACAGAAACCAAAAATGAAGAACATAAAGTAATCTTATACCTTTGTAATTAGCTTGCTAATTAAGACTCCTTCCACTGATGGGTATATAATTACTTGCTCTATATATGCTCTCAATTTCACACTTAAAAAATTCTCAGCAATGGAAAATAGAGAAGGAGAGTCCATATTTATAGAAAGAAAATTACACAGACATTGCAATTTCCCACTAAATCACACCCATGGATTAAAGAATTGCATTAAGGTTATTAAAAAGTTGTTAGATAGTAGTTGATTTACATCATTATGCCCACTCCCTTTGTGACGCCCCCAAAATAGGTATACATCACCCATTCTGAGTTGTCAATACATGGTACAGAAACAACTACAACTTTATTATTACAACAAGAAATCGTGAGTTTGAATACAAATATTATCTTCTAGACAATATCTATACTCAAATAAATCCTCATCACATTTATTGATACATTATTTTACAAAATGGTGAGGACTACTAAACAACTCTCTCTAGAACCTTCATTCCACACCCCAGACTAAATGACTCGCTATATTCTCGCCTCCCGAGAAGAAAAATGGAACAAAAAGGAAAAGGGTGAGCTCAACTAGCCCAATAAAGAATATTATGACTAAGATAATATACAACAAATTACCATTAGTCTTCAACGGAGAAAAAATCTAATAGAATACAATAGACAACAAGTTTTAAATCAATATTACATGTGGAAATAATAATTCATTAGAAGAGTTAAGTAGAGAATGCAAACTACTATCTTCTATGTATGAATTTAAAAGTTCATCGCTCTATCTTTTATCCTGTAACATTAATCAATATATATCTCGAATCAAATATTCATCTTTTGCACTACGAGGCCAAAGATATTCATCGATTAGTCATGTTCATCTAAACACTGCTCATCTTTGCACTACAGGCCAAAGATATTCATCAGAAATCATTCATCTTTGCACTACAGGCCAAAGATATTCAATAATATCATCATTTAAGACTAAGGATGATGAAAAATATTTTTAAAGAAACGAATCCAGTGAAACAAAATGACAAGGATTAAGGATTAAGAATTCGTACTTTGTTTTATCCATGTCCAAAAATACCTCGAAAATAATAATAGTGGTGTAAAATTCAAGAATGATCAAAACATGGATACAATCAAAGCTAGTATCCATAATAGATATTTTGGACGAAAAGGAAAAATTTTATTTTTCGATGAATAGTGTCGTATTCGTGAATAGTGTCGTATACGTGAATAGTAACTCCGACACCAAAAGTTCCAAATTTGATAAAAATTTCAGATCAATATTTCAGCATAATGATATTGAAGGAATAATATCATTACGAAAAAAATAATATCCCTTACCTCGAAGATTAGTACTTCTAATTTGGAATCTTCGGGTATAGTCTTTGAAGGGAACTTTTACCGTATAACAATACTCAAAGTATAAAAATCCTCACAAGAATACGCTCAATATATAGATAGAGAAATAGAGAGAAAACTTCAGTTTCTGGTGTAATTTTCAATTCTAACCTAAGCACCCTATTTATAGGAAAATGCTTAGAACACCAAAGTAGAAAATTTATTAAAATAATTTTATTTAATAAATATTCAAGCCCACTTCCCAAGAATTCGAATTCAGCTCATTTACCACACATGTGGGATTGCAAAAAACGTTTTTCATGAATAAAACAATTAAAACCTCCAAAATCAATTATTTCGGAACTTCGGAACTTCAATAATTCATAATAAATAGCCCTTTTGTCAGAAAAATTCAAAACTCGCGAATTTTCATAGGAAATTCCATTATCTACAACTTTCTAGAAGGAAGTTTTTCCAAATTCCAAATAGAAATTGACCAAAATCTATAAACGGACGATTTTACAGGCTATAATCAAATTTCAGTCAATAAATGGGGTCCACCGACATGTTTAACATGTTTTAAACATTTATTGCAACAAAAATACTCTTCCTCCTAGTATACTCATATATCCCACATTTGTTGTAAAAATATCTCCATTATTATATTATTAAAATATAATAATATATTTAAATGAATTATTTTATCAGAAAAAGATAAAATTTCAATTTTCAACAATTGTCACATTAAAAATTTTCTCCATCTATATCCACATAAAATCAATATTTTCCTCATCATATGAATCAATAATTAATTACTCACAAATAATATTACAGAATCACAATATTGATAATCAGGCAGTTCCCAGGAAAGAGGGGGCTTTCCAATAAGAATTTCTCCTTCTTGGCGCAATTAATTAGGTGACCAAACCTTTCCTTAGATGTAACTTTATAGACATTGCCAATAATGTTATCTAATAATATTATTCGGATAATATGAATTATTGCTTCGATAATGAAAATCTTTGTGTAATGACAATTATTGAAACAACAACAATATAAAATATCAACGCAACAATTATTGAATCAATAAAATAAAATCTTTTGAGCAGTAATTACTTTGTAACCATTATTGAGTAGTGTCTTCTTACGTAAGAATCAATAATTGGTGCAATACCGCAGTGTCTTCTTGTGCAACAACGCGTATTATTGTGTTTTAACGATTAAAGAGTATTCCAACGATTATAAACCAGGTATAACTACTGTGAATTATTTTTAAACAACTTATTTTTGTCGTTTCTTCCTCCAATCGCTTTCAGTTATGGGGCCCACACATGGTTGTGTCGTCGCAATATCGAATATTCCCAACAAAGATGTCTGAATATTCCACGACCAAACGAATATTCCCCGACTAATAAGGAATATTTTATAACCATTTGCTTATTTTGAAATACTTGCGTATTTTACCCATAACTATCCACATTAATCAAATCAACCCTTACTATTTCAAAATAATAAATAGAGGAAATTTCATTTTATTAATAAAAAGTCGGGGTCTTACACCCTTGTTCATCATTGTCATCTAGTTTGCTAGCTTGTGCTTGGGAGAAGAAAAGGGAAATAGGACTTAGCCTTTTTGTTATGCACGCGAATGAGAAATGACTCTTTCAAATTAGGACAACCCAAATAACTCATCATTCTTGCACACTTAAGCTAAACACTTATACACAATCCCCACTCTTATGTTATATTTTATATACATATCATCCATAAATGGGTTATAGCTTAATGTTACAATATAATTTACGTAATTAATATTTCAAGGTAGTAGATGTGATATGATAATGTAACATACATATAATCCACAAATAATATTACAAAATCACAATATTGACAACCAGGCAGTTCCCAAGAAAGAGGGGGCTTTCCAATAAGAATTTCTCCTTACTGGCGCGCAATTAGATGACCAAACCTCTCCTTAGACAGAACTTTCTAGACATTGCCAATAATGTTATCTAATAATATTATTCGGATAATATGAATTATTGCTTCGATAATGAAAATACTTTAATGACAATTATTGAAACAACAAAGAATATAAAATATCAACGCAACAATTATTGAACCAATAAAATACTTTGAACGAAGAATTATCACGTAACCATTATTAAGTAGTACCTTCTTACGTAAGAGTCAATAATTGGTGCAATACCGTAATCTTCTTGTCAACAACGCGTACATCTTGTGTTTTAACCATCGGTATTCCAACAAAGGTATTAATAGCAGTAATAACTACGCCGTTATTTTTAAACAACTTATTTTTGTCGTTTTCTTCCTCCAATCGCTTTCCGTTATGGGGCCCACACATGGCTGCGCCGTCGTACGAATATTCCCCGACAGTACGAATATTCCACGACCAAACGAATATTCCCCGACAATAAGGAATATTTTATAACCATTTGCTTATTTTGAAATACTTGCGTATTTTACCCATAACTATCCACATTAATCAAATCAACCCTTACTATTTCAAAATAATAAATAGAGGAAATTTTATTTTATTAATAAAAAGTCGGGGTCTTACAACCTCCCCTCCTTATGAAATTTCGTCCTCAAAATTGACGTACGTACCTGGTGTTTCGAAAAGACGAGGATACCTCGCTTTCATTTCCGTTTCCAACTCCCAGGTCATTTCCTCTATAGCATGGTTTCTCCACAAGACTTTAACTTGTGATACAACCTTCATGCGTAGGACATACTCCTTTCTATCCAAGATCTTGACAGGTACCTCCTCATACGTTAAGTCTTCAGCTATCTCGTCCGGTTCTAACTCAATAACGTGGTTCAGGTCTTTCACATATTTACGAAGTACAGATATGTGAAACACATTATGAACACGAGACATACTCGGTGGTAACACGAGTCTATAGGCTACATTACCTACTCGGTCAAGAATTTGAAATGGACCAATAAATTGTGGATTGAGCTTTCCTCTCTTCCAAAATCTTGTAACTCCCTTCCATGGAGCAACTCGCAACAATACATGATCCCCTATACTAAATTCCACGTCCTTTCGATGAAGATCCGCATAACTCTTTTGTCGATCTTATGCCGCTTTGTATCGTTGTCGAATCATTTGGATCTTTTCAAGAGTGATCATACGTACTTCAACTTCGGTCCCAACAATGTTGCTCCACCCACCTCATCCCAACATATTGAGGCGACACTTTCGTCCATATAATGCTTCAAATGGAGCCACACCTATACTTGCACGATAAGCTGTTGTTGTAGGAGAATTCCACCAATGGTAAATACTTATCCCAACGCCTTTTTGAAATCTAGGACACGTAGTCTTAATAAATCTTTAAGAGTTTGAATAGTCCTCTCTGATTGTCCGTCTGTTTGAGGATGGTATGCCAAACTGAATCGTAAATCCGTGCCCATAGCTTTTTGCAAGCTAACCCAAAATCTTGAAGTGAATCTTGGGTCACGATCTAAAACTATGGATACTGGCATGTCATGCAATCTCACAATCTCATTTACGTACATTTGAGCAAGACGTTCAAGGGAATAAGTCTCCTGTATCGGCAAGAAATGAGCAGACTTGGTTAATCTATCAACAATAACCCAGATAACATTGATGCCTTGAGAAACCGTAGGAAGACCCGTAACGAAATCCATAGTAATGTGTTCCCACTTCCATTTCAGAATCTCAAGTGGTTGCAACGGACTCTTTGGCACTTGATGCTCCGCCTTTACACGTTAACAAGTTAAACACATTGAGATAAACTTTGCAATCTCTCTCTTCATATTGTTCCACCAAAATGTATGTCGAAGATCACGATACATTTTGGTACTTCCAGGATGATTTGCAAATGGTGTATTGTGTGCCTCCATCATGATCTTATACTTCAAATCAGAATCATTAGGAACACAAAGTGCAGGTGGACTCAAGTATTCCTTCTTCATCAATTCTCGCCCTAATAGCACCTTCTTGTACTTTCTTCTTCATACGCATCGCCTCCGGCCTGGTGGCTTGAGCAACCTTAACTTTTTCTATTAAAGTTGGCTCTATCGTATACTTGACATCATCGCACTTGTTCCTGCATATGATCTTCTACTCAACGCGTCAGCTACCACGTTCGCTTTTCCAGGATGGTATTGAATAGTGTGGTCGTAGTCTTTCAATAGCTCGAGCCAACGTCGCTGCCGCATGTTAAGTTCTTTTTGAGTGAAGAAATATTTAAGGCTTTTATGGTCCGAATATATCTCCACTTTCCCCCATATAGATAGTGCCTCCGGATCTTTAGCGCGAAAACGATCACGCTAACTCTAGATCATGAGTAGGATAATTCCTCTCATATTCTTTAAGTTGTCGCGAGGCATAGGCTATGACTTTCCCACGTTGCATGAGAACACATCCTAACCATTTGCCCGAAGCATCGTTGTAGATAACAAATCCATCCGAACCAGATGGTATTGTTAGAACAGGTGCCGAAATAAGTCTTCTCTTAAGCTCTTGGAAACTCTTCTCGCATTCTTCGCTCCAAACGAATTTTGTATCCTTCCGAGTTAACTGAGTTAACGGAGTAGCGATTCGAGAAAACCCTTCCACGAATCTCCGATAATAACCAGCTAAGCCCAGAAAGCTACGTACTTCAGTCACCGTCTTCGGTTGCTCCCAACTTTGTATTGCTTCAATCTTCGCCGGGTCAACAGATACTCCATGTTTTGACACCACGTGCCCGAGAAATGCTACTTCCTCAAGCCAGAACTCGCATTTCTTTAACTTGGCATATAGCTTGTTTTCACGAAGCCTTTGGAGTACCAGCTTCAAATGGTGCTCATGCTCTTCACGACTTTTGGAATATATGAGGATGTCATCAATAGAGACAACAACGAACTGATCCAAATATTCCTTGAATACTCGGTTCATCATATCCATGAAAGCCGCAGGAGCATTAGTCAATCCGAAAGACATGATTAAGAATTCATAATGCCCGTACCGAGAGTTCTAAAGGCGGTCTTTGAATATCCTCGCCTAATCTTCAAATTGATGATATCCGTAATCGAAGATCGATTTTTGAAAAGAATTGTGCTCTTTGCAATTGGTCAAACAAGTCATCAATACGAGGTAGAGGATACCTATTCTTGATAGTGACATGGTTCAATTCCCGATAGTCAATATACAAAGTCGCATACTCCCCGTCTTTCTTCTTTACAAATAAAACAGAGTACCCCAAGGAGATGTACTAGATCGAATGAAACCGATGTCCAACAACTCACGTAGTTGGACCTTTAACTCCTCGAAGTTCAATAGGAGTCATTCGATATGGGGTTTTAGAAATGGGCTTTGTACCAGGTTCAAGGTCAATAAAGAATTCAACTTCACGTTACGGGGTAGACCGGAAGTTCTTCAGAAATCGTCGAAAAAGTCAATAACAACAGAATATTATCCAAATTTGACGTGTCTTTATTCAAATCTATAACATGGGCTAAGAAAGCTTGACATCCGCTTTTCAATAAACGAATAGCTTTATGATTAGATATGATGATGATTGATTTTAATGGTTTAGTTGCTTGAATTCGAACAACAGGTTGTTTAGGAATATGAAAACTAACAACCTTACGAAAACAATCAATTTTGGCATGATGAGTAGTTAACCAATCAATCCCTAAAATCACATCAAAAGCAAGTATCTTTAAAGAGATAAGGTCAACAGGTAAGGTGATGGTGCCAACTTGGATCAAATAAGACTTATAAACAGTGGATGTGATGAAAGTTTCTCCTAACGGAGTTTCCACAGATAGGTCAAAGTCTAATTTATCCGGAGTCAAATTTAAACGTTGAGCACAAGTAGGAGAGATAAATGAATGGGTAGCATCGGTATCAAGTAAGGTATAAAATTCGCAAGAATTTATGATTAGCTTACCCGTGATCACCTCGTTTGGGTTCCTCGCACTTTGACCAGTCACAACATACGCTCTTCCAGGAACCGTTGACTTTGACTTTTCTGGGACAGTCTTTTGAGTCACCGTCCCCGCTGAACTAGGTTTCGCTACCGTACAATCCTGAGAAATATGTCCTTCCTTTCCACAATTATAGCATACCTTGAGCTGTTGTGGGTAGTTTGGACTGATATGTCCCTCTTTTCCGCATTTGTAGCATATGACCGATGGTCGTTCTCCTCCCTTAGAACCAATTCTCACGCCAAGACCGCTGTCTTCACATGGTCGTTGTTAAATCTCCTCTTTTTAAAATCTCCTTCTGACTCGCTTCTTCTATTTTCATGGCCATGATTACCACCAGAGTGGTTACCATTTTTGTCCGTCTTTTTCTTTCTCCGCTGGTTATCATTGTTTTGTTGACTTGCATCTCCGGTATAATCCTGGTTGTGGTCCCTTAGTTGACCGTACTCGTTATCTCGCTCTAATAATTGAGCCCTGTTTACAACATCTGAGTAGAGAGAAAATATATGAGAAATGAGATACTGACGTATACCGGGTTTCAAACCTCTAAGAAACATCCGCGTCATACGTTCCTCATTCTCCACCAAATGAGGTGTAAACCTGGATAACTCTGCAAACTTCGCCAGATCTTTGAGATACTGATGTTGTTCTGCTCGGTCTAATAAACTCCACTTCCTTCATATGACGAACACTTTCGGGAAAGTATTTGTCATTAAATAGTTTCTGAAATGTCTCCCAAGACATGTTGAGTATGGCTGGATGGGTACGATTCACAGACTCCTACAAGTAGTCTGCCTCACCACGGAACATAAAGGTGGCGAACGGAACCTTCTGTTCCTCCATGCATCCCAAGACATCGAATATCTTGGTAATTTGCTTGACCCATGTTTCTGCCATGATCGGATCTGGTTTTCCCTTAAATTCTAGTGGTCCCAACTCTTTGAACTGCTTGGCTGTGACAACCCGTGAGTTGCTATCATTTCCTCCTGTATTTTGAACACGAGTCTCCCTCGTCTGATTTTGCATGAACTACAAAAAGCTTCTAAACATCCTCTCGTTCATCATCTGCTTAGTGGTGTTGTTCACAAGAGGAACATTGCCGACTTATTGCGTTCGCTCTCCCTCGTGGTGAGTACAAAGGCGTCTCCACGGTCTCATTTCCATCATTAATATTCTCGATCGACATTCTCAAATCATCATAAAACAAGGGTTAATTAAGGAAATCAATATATCACATAATATCCCTATATATTGACCAACTAACAAATAAGCTTAGGTAGGACACACTAGCGAAGGATTTACTCGCCTCTCCTCTCTAGTTCTATTCCCGATCTCCGCCAGAGATCATATCCCTAAGCTCGATACCAACCGTGACTCCCCAAAATAGGTATACATCACCCATTCCGAGTTGTCAATGCATGGTACGTAAACAACTACAACTTTATTATTACAACAAGAAAAGCTGTGAGTTTTGAATACAAATATTATCTTCTAGACAATATCTATACTCAAATAAATCCTCATCACATTTATTGATACATTATTTTACAAAATGGTGAGAACTACTAAACAACTCTCTCTCGAACCTTCATTCCACACCCCGACTGCATTTCTCGCTATATTCCCGCCTCCTGAGAAGAAAAATGGAACAAAAAGGAAAACGGTGAGCTCAACTAGCCCAACAAAGAATATTATGACTAAGATAATATACAACAAATTATCATTAGTCTTCAACAGGGAAAAAATCTAATAGAATACAATAGACAACAAGTTTTAAATCAATATTCGCAGTTAGAAATAATAATTCATTAGAAGAGTTAAGTAGAGAATGCAAACTACTATCTTCTATGTATGAATTTAAAAGTTCATCGCTCTATCTTTTATCCCCAGTAACATCAATTAATATATATCGGAATCAAATATTCATCTTTGCACTCACAGCCAAAGATATTTATCGATTAGTCATGTTCATCTAAACACTGCTCATCTTTGCACTACTGAGCCAAAGATATTCATCGAAATCATTCATCTTTGCATTACAGCCAAAGATATTCAATAATGTCATCATTTAAGATCGAGGATGATGAAAATATTTTAAAGAAACGAATCCAAAGAAACAAAATGACAAGTATTAAGGATTAAGAATTGTGACTTTGTTTTATCCATGTCCAAAAATACCTCGAAAATAATCATTGTGGTGTAAAATTCAAGAATGATCAAAACATGGATACAATCAAAGCTAGTATCCATAATAGATATTTTGGACTTAAAAGGAAAAATTTTATTTTTCGATGAATAGTCTTGATTCGTGAATAATGTCGATATCGTGAATAATTAATCGTATAGGTGAATAGTAACTTTCAGACACCAAAAGTTCCAAATTTGATAAAATTTCGGATCAATATTTCAAAGATAATGATATTGAAGAAATAATATCATTACTGAAAAAATAATATCCCTTACCTCGAAGATTAGTACTTCTAATTTGGAATCTGGGTATAGTCTTTGAAGGGAACTTGTACCGTATAACAATACTCAAAGTATAAAAATCCTCACAAGAATACGCTCAATATATAGAGAGAAATAGAGAAAACTTGGGTTTAATAATTTTCAATTCTAACCTAAGCACCCTATTTATAGGAAAATGCTTAGAACACCAAAGTAGAAAATTTATTAAAATAATTTTATTTAATAAATATTCAAGCCCACTTCCCAAGAATTCGAATTCAGCTCATTTACCACACATGTGGGATTACAAAAAACGTTTTTCATGAATAAAACAATTAAAACCTCCAAAATTAATTATTTCGGAACTTCGGAACTTCAATAATTCATAATAAATAGCCCTTTTGTCAGAAAAATTCAAAACACGCGAGTTTTCATAGGAAATTCCATTATCTACAACTTTGTAGAAGGAAGTTTTTCCAAATTCCAAATGTAAATTGACCAAAATCTATAAGCTGACGATTTTTACGTGTATAATCAAATTTCGACTAATAAATGGGGTCCAATTTACATATTTAACATGTTTTAAACATTTATTGCAACAAAAATACTCTTCCTCCTCGTATACTCATATATCCCACATTCGTTGTAAAAATATCTCCATTATTATATTATTAAAATATAATAATATATTTAAATGAATTATTTTATCGTAAAAAGATAAAATTTCAATTTTCAACAATTGTCACATTAAAATTTTCTCCATCTATATCCACATAAAATCAATATTTTCCTCATCATATGAATCAATAATTAATTATTCACAAATAATATTACGTAATCACAATATTGACAATCGTGCGGTTTCAGGAAGAGGGGGCTTTCAAAGAAGAATTTCTCTTCTTGGCGCGTAATTAGGTGACTAAACCTCTCCTTAGTCGTAACTTTCTAGACATTACCAATAATGTTATCTAATAATATTATTCAGATAATATGAATTATTGCTTCGATAATGAAAAATAATCGTAGTAATGACAATTATTGAAACAACGATAATATAAAATATCAACGCAGTAATTATTGAATCAATAAAATAAAATAATCGAATAAAGAATTATCAGTAACCATTATTGAGTAGTGCCTTCTTACGTAAGAATCAATAATTGGTGCAATCTCGCAATGCTATCTTGTGCAACAACGCCAGACATTATGTTTTAACGACCGTGTATTCCAACAATTAGGTAAAGCCAGAATAACTACTACCAATTATTTTTAAATAACTTATTTTTGTCGCTTTCTTCCTCCAATTGCTTTCTACATTATGGGGCCCACATATGGTTGTCTTGCCGTCTTTAATATTCCCCACAGCGATTTAATATTCCACGACCAAACGAATATTCCCCGACAATAAGGAATATTTTATAACCATTTGCTTATTTTGAAATACTTGCGTATTTTACCCATAACTATCCACATTAATCAAATCAACCCTTACTATTTCAAAATAATAAATAGAGGAAATTTTATTTTATTACTAAAAAGTCGGGGTCTTACACCCTTGTTCATCATTGTCATCTAGTTTGCTAGCTTGTGCTTGGGAGAAGAAAAGGGAAATAGGACTTAGCCTTTTTGTTATGCACGCGAATGAGAAATGACTCTTTCAAATTAGGACAACCCAAATAACTCATCATTCTTGCACACTTAAGCTATACACTTATACACAATCCCCACTCTTATGTTATATTTTATATACATATCATTCATAAATGGGTTATAGCTTAATGTTACAATATAATTTACGTAATTAATATTTCAAGGTAGTAGATGTGATATGACAATGTAACATACATATAATCCATGTACATTTTATCACATACACATTTCCTAATGTATTCATAACATATAGTTCCAATATGTTCAATCACATTGCTTCATACAATATAGTTTAATAAATCTTAATATATGGTTGTTATATATAGTATAGTCACATAAGTGTCGCACTACACCATACAATATAGTTGTATTCCATATATTTTATATATTTAATTATTGCACACTTACACATAACAGTCAATATAATCTTATTAACTTACTTATTTGTTTTATGTTAAATAAATAAATTATTCATCTTATTGAGTAATTAAAACTAATATTAATTAATCCATTCCTCATTGATTAATGCAATTATTGATCTCCATAACATTTAATTATCTATCACGTATAGTAAATAAATATAAATCTTATTATATTTATAGACACGTTGCTTATCATTATTATATTTCTATCAATAATAATCACATATCAGTAATTAATCACCATTAACAATTTATTAATATTCTACAATAACAATTAATAATTAATATTAATCAATTGTTCACTTAATAATTCCTTTGTTGATTAATATCATTATTAATATTTTCCATCACTGTGCCACACAATACTTTCAACGAGTTCATCGCAAACTCCATATATTCTAAATTATTCACTTTAATATAATTGAGTTAACTCATCTCATAACACGAAATCATTTCCATTCAAATGAATACTCATCTCCATTAATAAATCTATTTGTTAATATATGGAAATTCTCGGGTATTACATCCTCCCCCCTTATGAAAATTTTGTCCCAAAATTTCTACAAGGTTACACAAATAGATGGGGATAATCCCTCATCATCCTATCTTCTAACTCCCACGTAGCCTCCTCGACATTGTGGTTACGCCAAAGTACTTTTATAGAAGAAATGACTTTTTTCCTTAAAGTTTGCTCCTTCCTTTCTAGAATTTGGACAAGAATTTCTTCATACGCTAAGTTCTTCTTCACTTGAATGTGTTCATAAGAAATCACATGCTTGTAGTCATGCTTGTACGGATGCAACATAGATATATGATACACGTTGTGGATGCGTTCCAACTCGGGTGGTAATGCAACTTTGTACGCTACTTCGCCCACTTACTTCAGTATCTCAAACGATCCTATGAATCTTGGACTTAGTTTTCCTTTCTTGCCGAAACAGATCTTTCCCTTCCATGGAGATACCTTCAAGAATACAAAACTGCCGACTCTAAAATCTCGATCCTGATGATGCAAATCTGCATACTTCTTTTGGCGATCTTGAGTTGCTTCTAGTCTGGTTCTTATCACTATCACCACGTCTGCGATTTATTGTACTTACTCTGGTCCGAGTATTCGTCGCTCTCCGACTTCGTCCCAATATAATGGTGTTATGCACTTTCTTTCGTAAAGAGCTTCGTACGGTGGCATGCCGATACTCGCATGGTAACTATTATTATACGCAAATTTGACTAAGGGTAGGTGGTCATCCCAATTTCCCTTGAAGTCCATCACGCAAGACCTAAGCATGCCCTCCAACGTTTGTATTATTCTCTCACTCTGTCCGTCTGTCTGAGGATGATAAGCGATACTCAACCTTAACTGTGTTCCCATCTTTTCTTGCAAGCTTTTCCAGAATTTGGACGTGAAGCGTGGGTCTTGATCACAGACAATTAACACCGACACTCCATGTCCTGAAACAATATCCTTTACGTATAGACTCGCTAACTGATTTAAACTATAGCAGATCTTGATCGGTAAAAAATCGGTGGTTTTTGTAAGTCGATCCACGATAACCCAAATGACATCATAACCTTTTTGTGTAACTGGAAGTCATACCACAAAATCCATCGTAATGTGCTCATATTACCACTATGGTATTTCCAACGGTTGTAGTAAACCGCTCAGCCGCTGATGCTCTGCTTTTACGCATTGGCAAGTCAAACATCTATTAACGCACTCTGTGACTTCCCGTTTCAAATTGGGCCACCAAAAATGTTGCCTCAAGTCTCGGTACATCTTAGTGCCTCCCGCATGAATAGAATACATCGTATTATGTGCCTCGTGAAAAATCTCTTCTCTTAACTCAGTTACCGCTAGTACCCACACTCTTCCTTTGAATTTTAAGATACCGTCATTATACATTCAAAATTTCTCTTCCTCATTTTCTGTAATCCATTTCCTGATCTTCTCACATTCTTCATCTTTCTCCTGTGCTTCTTTTACTCTATCCAACAATGTCGGACAAGCTTCCATTACAAATAACTTCTATTCAGTCCTCTCCGGTCCCTTTACCTGTATTTTCAATTTCTCCATTTCTCTTATTAACTCTTCCTAAGTCGTCAATTGAAAAAATTTCTCTTTTCCTTTCCTGCTCAGAGCGTCAGCAACTACGTTTGCCTTCCCCGGGTGATAAAGAATATCACAGTCATAATCTTTGATCAATTCCAACCACCTTCTCTGATGCATATTCAACTCATTTTGTGTGAAGATATATTTCAGACTTTTGTGGTCCGTATATATCTCACATTTCTCTCCATAAAAATAATGCCTCTATATCTTTAGTGCAAAAACTATTGACGCTAACTCTAAGTCGTGAGTAGGGTATCGTTTTTCATAATCCTTTAGTTATCGTGATGCATAATCAATGACTTTGTCGTGTTGCATGAGCACGAAACCAAGTCCCTTGTGCGATGCGTCACTATACACCACAAAAGTTCTCGTATTATCTGGAAGTGATAACACAGGCGCTTCACTAAATCTCTTCTTCAACTCTTGAAAACTCTCTTCGCATTTGTCAGTCCATGCAAATTCCACCATTTTCCTTGTCAGATTAGTCAACGAGGTTGCTATCTTAGAAAAATCTTGGATGAATCTTCGATAGTAACCAACTAATCCTAAGAAACCTCTCACCTCCGTCGGCATTCTCGGTTGTTCCCAATTACTTACTCCTTCGACCTTTGCGGGGTCTACTAAGATTCCATTCTTATCCACCATGTGGCCTAAGAATTGAACCTTCTTCATCCAAAATTCTGTTAGGTTTGTAATATTCATGAACGCAATCAAATTGCTCAAAGTAAGCGGAATCATGAAAAAAGGAGTTTAAAAATATATCAGTTAACCCTTTCTAATCTAATTAGAAAATAGGGTATTATTTTATTAATTAAATTCTTTTAATTAATTAAGCTCTCTAATCATATTAGGGATAATTAATTAAACTATTTTAATTAATTTGCTTCCTAATCTTATTAGGAATAAATGAGAATACTTTTATTAATTAATTCCCAAACTCTTTTAGGAATTAAATAATAATAAGACTCCTCTTATTAATTTATATTTAATATTTCCAAAATATTAAATAATAAATATTAAGTTATTGAATTTATTCTATCACCATAGATTAAATTAAATATACTTAACTTATTATTACGATTATGTCATTAACTTCTTAAATAATTATTTTTTCTTTTATGGTGTGACCCTTTGGATTCTCCATATTAAGGCGGTTGTTAATAAATCAATTAGAATAATTTTAATCTTATTTAAATAAATAAATTAAACAATTAATTTATTTAAATAAATATTATTTATTCTGTAATAGGGATAAGCCTCCCTAGCGATTAACGACTTTTGAGATAATATAGATTTTAACATTAATCATAAAAGAACGTTTGAGTAAATAGTTACCGTACAATTCAATCCTTCCACCATACAATGTCCCAATTAAATATAAGACATGAAATTACTGTCAAGTCTTATTTTATTTAATTATATGTATTTCGACTCTTAAATGCACAACTCCAAATAATGCAAATTAGAAACTCCTTTCTAATTTTATTCTGGCTTGGCCAAAGACTACTGGGTTGTCATTTATCGAATCACGTAGGACATTTCACTTCGTTTACTAGAAGCGGTAGATTCTTTATTGATCATACATTATCTCCATGTACAACTTATTATACCCAAGTACACCGTTTGATATACCCTAAGGGTCTTAAAGAATAAGTCAAAGTATAACTCATCATACACAAGATACTATGATGATCTCAAGTTCAAGGATCACTTGTACTACTATCTGCAAGACCCCAACTTATTATAAATAAAATTAAATTTTCTCTATTTATTATCTTGAAATAATAAGGAGTTAATTTGATATAATACTTTGGTTATGGGTGAAATGTGCAAATTTTGCAAAATAAGCAAGTGGTTATAAAATATTCATTTGTTGTCGGGGAATATTCGTTTGGTTGTGGAATATTCTTTTTTTCGGGAATATCCGTACGATGGCACATTCATTTGTGGGCCTCATAACAGGATAACTGTCGGATGAAGAAAACGACAAGTTTGAGTTTTTATAAATAACGACGTAGTTGTTACCGTTAACACTGTTGGAATACCTGATGGTTAAAATACAATAATACGAGTGGTTGCATAGTAGCACACGGTATTGCACAGTATTTTTGAATTATTGATTCTTACGTATGAAGGCACTACTCAATAATTGTTACAGTAATTACTGTTAAATATTTTATTTTATTGGTTCAATAATTGTTGCGTTGATAGTTTATATTATTGTTGTTTCAATATTTGTCACTGCACAGTATTTCCCATTATCAGATCAATAATTCATATTATTTGAATAATATTATTAGATAGCATTATTGGCAATATCTAGAAAGTTCTGTCAAGGAGAGGTTTGGTCACCTAATTGCGCGCCAGTAAGGAGAAATCCTTATCGGAAAGCCCTCACTTTCCTGGGAACGACCTGATTGTCATAATTGTGATTCTGTAATATTATTTATGAATAATTAATTATTGATTTGTATGATAAGGAAATATTTATTTTACGTGGATATAAATGATGGATTTATTTATGTTGTTATAAATGAAGTAATTAATGTTGAGGTATTTTATCAGTATTTTTGTCGGATTGGAGGTATTAAAAGATCAAATCGGTGTTCTTAAAGCTCTATTGCGTGAATTATAATTTTTAATCCGACCGTTGGATCGCTGTGATTTTTGGATATGTTATACATATATAAGTTGAGTATATGTTTACAAATTTTAAACCGTTACAAATGAACATATGAGTTGTTATGAATTTTAAGAGGTGACTGATTTGGAAATTAGGTTTATAAATAATTTTTGGTAGGAAATTCTAGAATTGAGTGGGCCCCAC
Organism: Panax ginseng; assembly: GCA_020205605.1. Taxonomy (NCBI): domain Eukaryota; kingdom Viridiplantae; phylum Streptophyta; class Magnoliopsida; order Apiales; family Araliaceae; genus Panax; species Panax ginseng. The sequence goes on along the minus strand of CM035128.1, from coordinate 98,033,929 downwards.
TTGTGGTTGGTGAAGAAATGTGCTGAATTTTATTTCAAATGTGGTGGGTGGCAATAGTAGCAGGTAAAGCCATCAGGTAGCTGGTCAAGTCTGCTTCGGCGTGCTAGCTTTTTCCTATAAATAGAGGGCTAAGTTGGAATTGAAAATCACACCAGAAATATAAGCTTTCTCTCTTTCTATCTCTATATTATCGAGCGTATTTTGTGAGTATTTAGATACTTTGAGAGTTACTATTCAGTACAAGTTTCATTGAGCATCATATCCGGCATTTCATTCCGAAGTACTATTTCTTTGAGGTAAGGGATGTTATTTTCTTCGTAAATGATATTATTTTCTTCAATATCATTATGCTGAAATATTGATATAAATTTTATTTAGGAATTTCTACCTTTTTGTGTCAGGATTACTATTCACGTATACGGCACTATTCACGTATACGACATTATTCACGAATACGGTACTATTCACCGAAAAATAAAAATTTCTCTTTTTCGTCCCAGATGTCTTTTATGGTTACTATCTTTGATGGTATCCATGTTTTGATTTTTATTTTTGAATTTTACTTCACAATTGGTTATTATGGAGTATTATTGAATTTGGATAAACTGAAATACGAATCCCTAATATTTGTCCTTCTGTCTCACTGGATTCGTTCTCTAAAATGTTTTTTCATCATCCTCAGTCCTTAGTGGTGATACTTAATGAATATCTTTGGCATGTAGTGCAAATATGAATGATTACCTGATGAATATCTTTGGCCCGTTGTGCAAAGATGAACAGGTGTTTAGATGAACATGACCAACTCGTGGTACAAATGAATATCTTTGGCCCGTAGTGCAAAGATGAATATTTGATGCAAGATGTATATTGATTGATGTTACAAGGATAAAATATTGATGATGGACTTTTAAATTCATAGATAATAGTAGATTTCATTCTCTACTTAACTCTTCTAATGAATTGTTGTTTCCGTTGCAGTTGTTGATCTAAAACTTGTTGTCGATTACATTCTATCAGATTTTTCCCTGTTGAAGACTAAGGATAATTTTTTGTATATTATCTTAGTCATAATATTCTTTACTGGGCTAGTTGAGCTCACCCTTTTCCTTTTTATTCCATTTTTCTTCAGGAGGTGAGAATATAACAGGTTCTAGCCGGGGTATGGAGTGATGGTTCTAGAAAGTTGTTTTTGCAGTCCTTACTATTTTGTAAAATAGTGTATCAATAATTGTAATGAGGATTTTTTCTGAGTGTGGATATTGTCTAGAAGACAATATTTGTATTTAAACTCACAGTATTTGTGTTGTCGTATTTTGCACGACAATTGTATTAATGATGTTGTAGTTGTTTCTATACCATGTATTTGGCGACTCAGAATGGGTTTGATGGAATGAACCTATTTTGGGGGCGTCATAGTTGGTATCAAGGCTTAGGGATATGATCCCTGGCTGAGATGTGAGACTAGAACTAGGAGGGGAGAGACGGGTAAATCCTTCGCTAGTGTGTCCTACCTAAGCTTATTTATTAGTCGATCATAATATAGGGATGTTATGTGATATGTTAATTTGTTTAATTAACCCTTATTTTATGGTTATCGACGTCGGGATTTTTGAGTGTCCCTTTTCGTTACTTGTTCATTGATGTTTTCATGTTAATGTGAGATTTGTTTGAAAAAACAAATGAAAAAGGTCCATCATGTATAATGTCGACGATTGGACTTTAAGAGTCGCCAGTTGGTGTATTTAACTAGTTGTACCAATGCAACCGAAAAGGCTTGCACATTGACCCGATGATTTGACACACCTAAACGAATTACGTGAAACCCAAGATTCATTTTGGGTCCAGGGGCTTGATTATGCGGAGGGAAGGTGTTAGGCACCCCCGACATACGTGTTACCACAGTGACCGCCACTTTTCATAGAAATTTTTATATGAATGTGTGTATGTGTGGATCAATGTGCAATTATTTGGAAGTAGTGCTATACCTCGTTCGCACCTATATACATAGGGTTTGAATTTATAGAAAAATTCAGTTTTAAATAAAATATGGCAATGATGTTTTGTAAAAGAGGTTTTTCAAACCCTGTGCTCAATAGTAATTGAGGCCTTTGATACTTCCATTTTATTATTAAATGTCCGGCTTGTTTGCTTTTATTTTTGAGATGCGAAGCATTCTAGAAAAATAATATCTGCAGTCTTAGAACTCCTCATGGGCATAATGACCATCCAAGGAAATTGAGACCTTTGTAAAAAATAATGTACAAGCTACTTACGACTAAAAAATGTCCATCATGGAACTCAATCTAGATTCATGAATCGAACACAATGATCACATGATTCCTAGGCTCACATGATCTTTTGCAATTTGTATGGAAAACAATAAGCGATTATATATATAAAAAATCAGAAATGTATATATACGTAGACATGATCAAGCACCACGGAAGCAACTCCATGGGGATCGAAAATGTAAATATATAAAAGCGGTAAATAAATATATATATATATATATATATATATATATATATATAATATATATATATATATATATGGACATGACCAACCGCCACATGAAAGTAAACTCAAAGGACGAAATGTAAATAAAGTTATAAAGCGATCAACCGCCACGTAAGTAAACTCGAGCGGACAAAATATAAATAAAGTCAGTAAAAGCGATCAAGCGCCACGAAGTAAACTCCAGGCGCGGACAAAATGTAAATAAAAGGCAGTAAAAGGCCACGAAGTAAACTCTGTATTGACGAGAATATAAATATATATATATATATATATATATATATATATATATATATATATAAAGCGTGGTGGATCCGAGCCTCATGAGTCCGTCGTCTCGTAAATACGTGCACTCATGCACCTTTGTAATGTCTCGCTCAAACTTGCGAACTTCAATCCAAGCATCCGAATGAGGTATATCCGACCTTCTTCTTGACCCGGTGTCGAGAGTTACGCAATGACATGGATTAGAGGTTGTCTGAAGTCAGGAAGAGGGGTCTATGCCCATAGTCTTCAAGCTTTAAATTCTATCCAAAGTACTGCCACACGTAATAGTCACTCGGGATTGTCACTCCTCAATTCTTGTGGGACATTGTTGGATGTATGTATGTATGAAGTGTTGAGACGACGTGCCATTTATCGAAGGAACAAGATGATGTTTGACTCCTTGCCGGGGTTATCGCCAGTTTGAGTTGAAAGTAGACGTTGCTCAGGGTTACAGCTGAGATTGGACTACTTATTGGTATGCCGCGATATCATCTTATTGACATGGTAAGATGATGTTGTGACTCCTCACCTGGGTTATCGCCGATTTAAGCGGAAAGCAGACGTTGATCAGGGTTACATCTGAGATTGGGCTACTTATTTGTATGCCTCACTGTCATCTGGATTGAAGCTGATCCCATATTTGACACAAGCATTTTTGGAGTTATCGTCGGAACTGCAATTTCATCCCTTGGGGCTATCACCAAGGATGGTGTTGCTACTCCCAGTTTTTTCTCTGGGACTGGAACTGAACGTCGCGGTGTTATCACCGAGACAGGACTGTCCTCTCCGGTCTTTTGATCTGCATATCTCGAGGTTATCTTTGAGATCGAAAATGACATTCTCGATGTGTGTTCTAGGTTGACATGACATTCCCGATTTGTGTTTCGGGTTGGAACTGAAATTCCGATGGTATCCGAGATGGATGTAAGCTGTCTTTCAGGGTTATCTCCAAAAGACGAATCTACCCTCCTGCAATGTTAGTAATAGGAGTGCAGAAAATTTCGAGTGTCTACAGATACCCCTCTTTATCATATTCATGAAATGCAAGGCATGGATAGGAAAAAGAAACCTAGACACTTGAAATGCAAGCAAGATAAACATGATGCTATGTGCAACAACATCATGCAAATGTATGATGCATGATTGTCATGTAATCCTGCTGGGATGACAATCAGTGATGACATGGACATGCGATCCAAGTTTCCAAGGATGTTGACGTTGGGACTACCACCAAAGTCTTGAATCCTAGACATTGGCTTATACTCCATAGAGGTACCTCTTGTGTGGAAGAAATCTGTGGGGATAAGGCTTTATCTGTTTGAGGATGTGTATAACATGTTCCCTCATACTATCCTGAAAGCACGCTTGATAGTGTTGTCATTTGCCGGGTTTCTGACCTTCGTTGATGTGTGTCTCACCGGATAGATCCCTGCTGGGTGTATTGTCAAGGCTGCTTGACCTTCATTGATGTATGTGTCAATGGTAGCATTGTGTTGTAGCCCTTACTGGGTAAGGTTGCTTCGATGGGTTTACTTGCCATCGGCTGATATGATGTCAAGGCTGCTTGACCTTCATTGATGTGTGTATCAATGGTTACATTGCGTTGTGACCCCCGGCAGGGATACGTAGAAGTTTGAAAGATGCGCGTTGTGACCCCCGCCGGGGATACGTAGATGCTTGATAACTTCAGCATTTTAACCCCCGCCAGGAGGTTTGATATTTCGTGGTTTTTGCGTTGTAACCCCCGCTGGGGATTGTTTAGGGTTGTGACCCTGCAAATGATGGCATCAGACCTTTATGGGGTATTACCGAGCATGGTTTGTAAAAGCTGAGCTCATTGATATAGTATACCCTACATTCAGGCGAATACCTTTGAGACGACGGGAGTTTAACTCTAAAAGACGAGAAACAAGGATTTCAGGCTATCCCGCTCAATCGCGTAGCATTTTTATTCCTGATTTGGCCTTTTCAGCTTGTGAGACCTCCTTTACAACTCAACTGGAGCGAGCCAGAGGTGTGGGACCCATGTAGGGGGGCCGTATGTATACCGCGAGGAGTCATTGGTTAGCTTACTGACGGTAGTGCTTATGTATAGGTGGTCAAGTGCTTTCATAAGTCATTTTCAAGTTACGCAGCGAAGGAAATCCAAGAGCTCTTCTTCAGATCTGCTGAGTTCGGGAAACTTTCTGTATATTCTGTCACCGTACAAGCGTTCTTCACTGTCCACACCCTTTCTGAGGTGATTTGGAGACTTGCTATCCAGATAACATGGATCCAGATCAATCGAGTAGTTCCCGCAGGACCACTTCTGTTGTACGGAGGAGGGCTTTTGAAGAGCCTCAGCGCCGTTCCATGAGACAGCCTCGTCGTTTGGCGGAGGCGGTGATACATCCTATTCGGGTTGAGGTGCCGAATGTCGAGGACGAGGAGGAGGATGCACCGATCGAGGTTCCTACTCCTGTTGTACGTGTTCCCCGTAAGGAATTGCCAGGTATTCAAGTGGCAAACCCAGATCTTCTGGGTGACTTGAGTAGGCATCCTTCAGTATACCTGCACGCAAACGAGGTATGAAGTTAGATCTTTAATCTTCCTTATTTCCTATTGATGAGGAGTCAAGGAGTCTGATGTTGATATGCATTTGATGTAGGTTCCCGACTTCACACAGCATTGGGGGAATTGGTTTAGCACCCACTCTATGTATCAGGCCTTTCATGATGACTACAGAGCGATCATCCATGGTTGGGGATTCGGGAGGTTCTTCTCCATTCTACCCCGTCGCTGTCCCTGGTGTTACCTCAGGGCATTGTCTGAGCGGTGGTTCCACCAGACTCAGTCACTCCATTTGTTAGATTGCGAGGTGATGATAACGCCGATGGATTGGCGGTTTATCACAAGTATGGATTTTGGAGGGGAGCCAGTGCCTTGCATGGCAGATATCACCCATACTGCCATCAAATCCTTGTTGGGAGTTCCGGCGGAGGCGTTCAAGGGCAGGAGTGTTCGTACAGGTCCTTTGAGCGTAGATGCTATGAGCGGGCTGTTGAGTGAGCCTATACCTGATAATGTGAGAGTCAGGGATCGTATTCTTTGACAATTGTTCCTGATGATCATTAGGGGCTGCTTCATAGCAGATAATTCCTCTACGGTGTCCTTCGCTTTGATTAGCGCCACTCAACACGTGGACTATATAGGAGAGTATGATTGGGGTTCCTATGCCTATTTCCTCAGGGGAATGCGCATGCGATCGCAGGGCTTGACCGAGCCGTGGTTAGGATTCTACCCATTTCTGCTGGTGAGTGTTTCTCTTGTCTTTTCCCATATATAGGTTAAGAGTGTTGACTGACAGCAGACGTTTGCCTTTGTGTAGGTAATTTTGGGCCTATGAGAGACTTCCTTGTTTGCGTCATGTGAGCATGTTGGGTTTAGACACCTATCCACGAGAACGGAGATGGCATCATTCCATACTGGTGGAGGTCCCTGTTGCTGAGGGTTTCACTCATTGTCCCCTACAGCTGGAGCTATTGACAGCTGATGTCATCATATGGATTCCCTACTCTGGATTTGAGGATGGGTACCCGACTAGAGTAGAGTACGTCATTTCCACCCGCAGGATTTCTCTATTCACAGATGGAGGATGGGAGCTCTATTTAGGAGAGCGTGCTATCAGGAGCACTACAGGAGAGATCCGTATACCGATCTTGCCTCCTGCCAGGCGTTATTTTCCTGTTTCGCAGTCACCCGTCATTGACATCCCATTGATGGGGATTGACAATTTTACATTATCAGAGGGCCCCTGTTCTCAGGAGACGTTCCAGCATTGGTGGATCCCTCGTACGATTAGAGCTCAGACCCGCGCCATACAGTTCATGGGGGATATGGTTCCAAGATCCGTGATGATGACAGATTGGCTAGCCTGTGTCAGAGATCCGACTCATGTGACACAGTTAATGATGACTTTGGCGGTGGACCGATCACATCTTTTCATTCGGCATTTGGGCAGAGATCCTGCAGAGGTAGATACTTTTGATCCTTCCAGCTCTGGCACTGGTGCCTCAGCTAACCCATATGGTTTGCCGGTGCAGATCCTCCTTTGTATCGGCTTGACATCCCTGTAGATAGAGATCCAGTGACTCAGGAGGAGTTACATCAGGTGGACAGGATTGATGATGTAGACATCGACACTACTGACTTTTTCTGATGTATTTCTCGCTATCTCTTTTAATAGGCCTCTGTTAGCATCTGGGTAGCTTCGCCCCATTCTCGCTATATCTTTTGATAGGCCTATGATGTATGTTGGGTAGCTTCGCCCCATTTCCCTGTATTTTAGCTGTACAAAGATGTATTAGATGATGATATACTTAGGAATGTATGTACAGTTTTCCATTCCCTATATCATATTGCCATCTATTGTATCATGCATGTTATTATGTTATGCATATGTATGTATGTCCAAAGATACTCAACATTGACCCCTGGATGGTCTTATGACACAACCCGCACATATGTCTTCTTCGACAGTTAGCTGTATCGATCATACCACACCATTTGTGGTGGTAGCTGGTATGCGATCATGGTATGATAGTATATCACCATCAGACATGGTGATCGTAGATACTGATGTTTCAGGTTCCTCCAGGATTTGTAGAGGGAATGCTAGAGCACTGGGTATCGGACAGACATGTATTCCGATTTGGGACCCATGAGTTGACTCCTACTTTGGAGGAGTATGCACGATTGACGATGCTTCCTCTGGATAGACCTTGCGTGCATATGGTGATAGGAGACATGAGTAGACAGTTCATGACTCTTATAGGATTGAGGCGCAGAGTGGTGCAGGATGAGATTACATCTGGCCATATTATATTCCAGCATTTCCTGTTTGATAGGTTTGGCTCTGAGGACAGCTATTCACGACATTCTGGGGATTTCACCACACCGGAGGATCATTGGCGTTCAGCCAGAGTACATGTACTGCTTCTATGCGTATTGTCATATGTCTACATGCCGCGGTACATGGATGAGCTAGATATCGGCGTCGTCATGGTAGTGAGAGCTCTCAAGGAGGGTCATACCATTATTCCGATGATCATTGCAGAGACCTTGAGTTCAGCTACATATTGCTGCACTTATCTGGCATGAGTATTCACAGGTAGCTCGGTCTTGTTATATGTGTTGTTTATGTCAAACTTGAGACCGATTGGCACATTTAGACATCATGGATTTTGTTTCACCCATGACATAGCCATGACGTATTCCTTCTAGCCTGCAGAGTGTACAGATGTTGCATCGTGGTCAGCTTTCCTGGCAGGGGTTAGAGATCCATTTGATATATTTCCTTGTTCAGGGCTTAGTTCACCCTACAGCTTCATTACTCATGCTCCGGGCATGGATTATCTCCTTCTGGCTAGATTGAGGGGCATGATCACTTACCACCCACTGGCCGTGATGTGTCAGTTTGACCGATTTCAGGATTTCCATCCGTATGAGAAGGCGATGAGTCGGCTTCTTGTCACACCGCTTTGTCTGCGAAGGACAAATCCATTATATGCTGTTTGGATCGAGAAAAGAGTCGGGCCGAAGCTTTTACATCGATCCGTCAGGGTTGTTCTGCAGAGTATTCTCGCATGGATGGAGACAAAGATCGCATCGGTACGTGGCGATATCCACAATGCAAGGGACCGATTCGGCGATGAGGAGCCTATAGAGGATGCTTTGTTATTCCCACCGATGATTTGATCTTTGGCCGCCAAAGATTTGTGATGGATTCTCCCACCCCGAAAAGCCATCATATTTCAAGATTCGGACAACATTTGGAGAAGAGCTTACATCTTATGACCTATGAGAGAGATCAAGCTAGGGCTGCGATGTTGACAGCTCTTTATGAGAGAGATACCGCTCTGTTGGAAAGGGATGAGGCTAGATCAGCCAGGGATGTATTGATAGTGGAGCAGGATGCCGCCTTATCTGCTAGGGATGTGGCCATTGCAGACAACACTTCAGTGAGATCCCAGATAACTATCAGTCCTGCCGACATGAGTGCTTACATTGATGAGCATTATACCACCATGCAATTAGCCTATGATCTGCTAGCTCGTGTAGATACCCTTTGGCAGGAGCTTGCAGCGCTTCAACCTTCTTTAGAGAGGGATGCTATGTTAGATCTGATAGTCCGCATACACACAGATCTGTAGATAGCTTTTTATTTTCCTTCATAGACTAGCTTAACCATTTTGTCATGTACAACACAGATGTATATATCAAATAGTATTATGTATGGCAGGGAAAAATATTTTGATTCACTTCCCTTTTAGTTATGCCTTGATACTTGCTTGATATTTGCCTGTTTCTCCAGGGCCTTGTGATCTTGATGCATTCTGAACTTATCCTTGATAGATGGACAATGAGACGTCGCAAGGTCTCTCAGAACGGATCATTGATTTCTGTGAATCCCTACCATTTTTAGTGTCCTGGGACTGGTATTTGTATGGAAAAGTGGAGAGGAGGGTGGTTTCTTCCTCTCGAGATTAGATCGCACCACGATGATGGTCACCAAAGACTTCTATTTATGAGAAGCCTAGTTAATTCCATCTCTTATGGATTGGCATTGCTCTTTGAGGCACGATCGCAGCTTAGATGGTCACCGAATCTTCTATTTGTGAGAAGAAGTTGGGTAATTCCATCCCTTTGATCTAAAACCGATGAAATGGGGCGAATTGAAGATTGATCCCAGTACCGTGTGACAAGTATGTTGTTCTGGTAGGGGTTAGACTGCACCATGAATGGCTGCCTACGTACTCTTATTGAAGAGGAGATCAAGTCTGCGTAGTTCAAACCTAGTGTAGGAGGTTCAACGGCCGAATCGCGGAAGCGCGATGGGTGTAGAAGTATTTTGTTGTTTATGTTGTTTTGTAGAAAAGGGTAGAAATGTTTTTGTTGTTTTTCTTTATTGCGACCGGCCATAGAGAATATGGTTGCCTACGTACCCCGGTATCGTCGGGAGATCGGTCGACGTGGTTCCCCTCGGAGACGAATCGCAAATTTGAAGAAAAAATGTGAATCCCATGTGCAAAGCTATATCATGGGGAGAAGAAAGTTTAATCCCATAATGGGGATAAACTGTAAGTGTGGAAAAATTCTGATCCCGTCTTCAGGATAAACTGTAAGCGTCGAAAAGTTTAATCCCGTCTTCAGGATAAACGAAATTGAGAAAGGTTCAATCCCGTCTTCAGGATAACTAAAACTGTATGGAAGGTTTGGAATGAAGTAAAACCAGGTTGCTGGCTTGAAGTGTATGTTTCCCTGAGGGGAAAAAGAGCATGTAAAAGGGTGAAAGGGTTCAAAACCGGAATGACTGGTGATTTGATGATCAAAACTAGGATATTTGTTTGATGGTAACTTCAGATATAGTACCGTTTCATGGTGTCCTAGTTGATAAGCTATGAAAATTCATCGCCATCCATTTCCTGCAATCTGAGAGCACCTCCTGTCAATACTTCCTTGACAATAAATGGGCTTTCCCAGTTAGGGACAAATTTTCCCTTAGATTGATCTTGGTTACCAATGATCTTCTTCAAAACCAAGTCATGCTGTTTGAATTGCCGTAGTAAGACTTTTCTGTTATAGGATCGTGCGATCCTTTGTTGATATAACTGACGATGGAAGATAGCCGCGGTTCGCCTTTCGTCTATCAGAGACAATTGGTGATACCTGTCTTGTACCCATAGGTCTTCATCCAATTGAGCATCCATCAATACTCTGAGGGATTCCATTTCCACTTCTATGGGGAGCACTGCTTCCATCCCATAGACTAATGAGTAGGGGGTTGCCCCAGTGGAAGTTCGCATGGAAGTTCTGTAGGCTAATAAAGTCAGAGGCAAGAGGTCAAGCCATCCTTTGTGGTTGGCAGACATTTTCTGCATGATCTTTTTGATGTTTTTATTAGCCGCTTCGATAACACCATTCATCTTTGGTCGATAGATGATGGAGTTGAGGTGTTTGATGTTGAATTTTCTGCATAAATCCTCTATCATTTTGTTGTTGAGGTTCTTAGCATTGTCTGACATAATGACCTCTGGTTGTCCGTATCGACAAATGACATTGTTTCTGATGAAAGCAATGATAACTTCTTTAGTAACCTTGGGGAAGGAAGCTGCTTCTACCCATTTGGTGAAGTAGTCGATCATGGTGAATATGAATCGAAGTCCATTACTGGCTTTAGGCTCGATGGGCCCGATTACGTCCATTCCCCATATTGAGAAGGGCCATGGCAACTCATATTGTGGAGTTCCCTTGGAGGGGCGTGGATAACATTCCCATGAATCTGGCATTGATTGCATCTCTTGACGTGATCATCACAGTCAGCTTTGAGTGTGAGTCAATAATGTCCCGTTCTGAGAATTTTCTTTACAAGTAGGGGTCCGCTCATGTGAGGGCCGCATACTCCACCATGGATCTCATCCATAAGTCGCTGAGCTTGGTCTTTGTCTAGACATCTGAGGAGACCTAATCATGCATCTCTTTTGTAGAGTGCATCTCCGCTCAGGTAGAATTTCATAGCAAGTCGATGAATCCGCCTCTTCTCAGTTAGGCTCGCCTCAGCGGGTGTAGATCCATCTCGCAGATACTCCTTGATGTGTTGGTACCAAGGGTTGTGGATGGGAGGTAGCTCATCTGATACTTCTCCAATGTAATTCCCATAGATTGGGGCTTTTTGCAAAGTAAACGTGATGCTTGGCATGTTTTCCTTGTTGGGTATGTAAACCAAGGAGGCCAACATTGCTAATGCGTCTGCAAAATCATTCTTATTACAAGGAATGTGTAGAAAGGAGATTTCCTCGAACTCCAAAGCTATCTATAAAACTTGCCGATGGTAAGGCAGCAAATGCAATTCTTTGGTTTGATAGACTCCTGTGGATTGCTTGATTACCAATTCGGAATCCCCAAAGACAGTTAACCGCCTGATGCCCATTGAACGAGCAAGTTTTAGCCCCATAATACAACCTTCATACTTAGCTATGTTGTTTGTGCTTACAAACTGCAATTTGATGGCAACGGGACACTGCTCCCCCGTACCGGATATTAGGACTGCTCCAGCTCCGGAGCCATCTGAATTAACAGCTCCATCAAAATACATTTTCCAGTCACGGCATGTATCGTACTGATGTTGTAACTGAATTGTCATTACCCCTTTATTGGGAAAGTACATTTCAAAGGGTTTGTAATCCCCTGCAGGTGCGGTGGCTAGTTGATCCACAATTCCCTTACCTTTGATAGACTTTTGCGTTACGTAGACGATTTCAAATTACTGTAGGATCAACTGCCATCTGGACAGTCGACAATTCAATATGGGTTTACTGAACACATACTTGGATCCACGTGGGATATGAGATGGGTTGTGTGACCATGGAGGTAATGTTGTAACCTCATGGAAGCCCATGCTAAAGCACAACAAGTCTTCTCGATCAGAGTGTACTTGTGTTCACTGATGCTGAATCTTTTGCTGAGGTAATAGATAGCTCGTTCTTGGCCTCTATTGTCTTTTTGCCCCAGCATGCAGCCCATAGCATTGTCATTTATGGATAGGTACATGAACAGAGGAACATCATCCTTGGGAGGTACCAAAACAGGAGCGTTAATCAACTGCTCTTTGATTGTGAGGAAGGTTTTTTGGCACTCATCGTTCCATTTCATGGATGACTTCTTCCTTAACAATTTGAAGATAGGCTCACAGGTTGCTGTGAGTTGAGAAATGAATTTGCTAATAAAGTTGATCCTTCAAAAAAATCCCTGTATTTCCTTCTCTGTCTGAGGAATGGGCATTTCCTTGATGGCCTGGATTTTGGTAGGATCCAGTTCAATCCCTTTGTGGCTGACTAGGAAGCCTAGCAACATGCCTGACTTAACACCAAAGGCGCACTTGGCAGGATTGAACTTTAAGTTGTACTTATGCAACTTGTTGAAAAGCTTTTTGAGATGGTCTAAATGGTCATCCTCCTTCCGGGCTTTGACAATGATGTCATCCACATAGATCTCTATCTCCTTGTGCATTAAATCATGGAAAAGAGCCATCATAGCTAGCTGATAGGTTGCCCCACCGTTGATGAGGCCGAATGACAACCGTCTGTAGCAAAAAGTTCCCCAAGGCATGATGAAACCTATTTTCTCACGATCTTCCTCAGCGACCATAATTTGATGGTACCCCGCAAAGCAATCAGCAAAGGAGTACATGCCGTATTGAGCAGTATTGTCAATAAGAAAGTGGATAAAGGGCACGAGAAAGCTATCGTTAAGGCAATCTTTGTTCAAATCCTGATAATCCACGCAGACTCGCACCTTTCCCCCTGGTTTAGGTACGGGAACAATGTTGGATATCCACTCCGGATATGTAGACACCATGATGATGCCAGCTTGAAATTGTTTCAAAATTTCTTCTTTAACCTTTAAACTCCAATCAGGTTTCAATCTCCTGAGCTTTTGCCTAACTGGCTTGAATCCGTCTTTAATGGGAAGGCAATGAAGAACAATGTCAGTGGACAAACACACCATGTCTTCATGAGACCATGCAAACACATCCTAGAATTGGGTTAACAGTGCAACCATGTCATTCTGCTGAGTTGTGGTAAGGTCTGAACCAATCTGGATTAGCTTAGGGTTGTCTAAGGTTCCAAGATTAAAAGGAGTGGTTTGATCAAGATTGGGTTTGGGTTGGTCTGCGACCCATTCCTTAATCTCTTGAGGTGTCTCAATGTCCTCTTGGATGTCCATCAAGTCTGAGTCTAACTTTGCATCAAAGTTACAGCCCTTGTGGAGAGAAGGCACCTCATCAGCAAGTACAGGTACATCTAAATTCAGAGTCCTGAAACAAAAGATGCTTTAACTTAATATATGCAACTGTTCCATCATACAAAAGTGTTAGCATGTACGTGATAAAATAACTGCTAGTGATGTAAAGGAAAGAAGGCAATTAAAGTTATCTATAAGGTAGAGGGATTTTCTGCCCATTTTACCCTCGTCGACCAATGCATGGAGTGCTACTCCAATTGTCGAGGGCAAAGTCCTAAAGGACTGCAGTGATGGAAGGATCGTCAGTGTCTTCCTTCTCCTAAATGATAACCATGACATCTGGGCAATCATCGTCTGGGGTGTATCTGTTTGTATATTCATCATGAACAATAATGCGGATGCCTGCCATCATCAAGGCTAGGTCATGTTTACGTTTCCGTTCCTTTTCTTCCACTTCGGGATTAGGAATCAGTACCTATTTAGCTTTGATTTACACTGGTTTCAGAAATAGTATAGCCACAACATGGGCTATCACCTTTACTAGAGATTGCATTAACTCATGAGGTAAAAGCATAGACAATCGTTGTGCGACAGAAGCTTGAGGAACCTGCTCGTGCTTATGAGGATTCCTGTGTCTGGAACTAAAAGAATAGCCTAGCCCGGCTGTTCCAATTTGATTGGACATTTGGATAGGGTGCTTAATACCCTATTGATCCTTACCAAGCCCTTGTCCAGGTTGATGACCCAATAACATCATTTCTTGAGTGGCCGACATAACCTCGACAGAAATCTTGGGTACAGGAAGTGGCGCCCCAATAGAATGGTATTGCGTGTTACTCACTTCCAAAGTATGGAAACTGGCCGGTTTAACTTCTGAATTGAAGCTGATAATTGGTAGAATTCCTTGTTCAGGACAATCCGGCTCAGCATTGACAGTAACTAAACTGTTGTTGATGATGTATTTGAGTTCTTGATGTAATGTGGATGAAACAGCTCCAGCCATGTGTATCCACGGTCTTCCCAATAACAGGTTGTATCCTGAATCTATCTTGAGGACATGGAAGGATACATTGAATGTATTTGGACCAATCTCAATTGGCAATTCAATCTTTCCGATGGCATTTCGTCGGGATCCATCAAAAGCTCGGATGACCATATGACTGCTTTGGATCCGCTTGAGATTGATATTCATTTTTACCAAGGTGGCATAAGGACAGATATTTAGAGATGAGCCTCCATCTATCAATACTCCTGCTAGCATGTACCCAGAAGATAACACTGTGATGTGCAATGGCTTGCAATGACCGGTCCCTTTGGGAGTTATATCGTCATCAGTGAAGGATATCACCTTGTTGTTGAAAATGTGATCAACCAAATGTTGAAATTTTTCCACATCCACTGATTTTGGCAAGTAGGCTTCTTCTAAAACCTTCAACAAGATCTTTCGATGATCCTTAGAAGAGAAAACCAAATCCAATATTGAGATCTGGTGTGGAGCATCTCGCAAGCTTAAAACCACTTTGGCTTCGTTATGACCCATAGTACGGAGGAATTTTTTAATATTCTCCATGGGCAATTTCCCCTTTGCTTCGCAAGTAGGTTTGATAACCCGTTGAGGAAGGTACAATGGATTTTCTTTTGACACTGTAGTAGTAGTATGAGACGTGGATCCTTCAGGTTCTCCATAATTCCATGGAACTTTGTGCAAGCTGACAACAAGATGTTGTGGTCTGCAAGGTAAAGGAATTGGCTCTGGTGCGACCACTTTCAAAAGATTGTCAGCTCCTTTGAGTTAAATTGGTTGTATGGGAAATACTTTGACAGTTTCATCATCCACTTCGGAGATAACTGCATCTGATCCCTTCCATTGGGTAGGGCATACATTCCCACCCTTGAGTTGCACAGTGTAATCATCTGCTATTGGCAGGACACCACTATTGGCAGGACACCGCTATCAATAAGATTCTGAATAAGATGGCGGAGTGCCCAAAGATTCTTCTGTCTTTGTGATCATGAGAATGTGAATGATATTGACACATTTCATCAGGATTGAACCGCCCTGAGTGGGGATTAACTGGAGGGAGAAGGAATGTGATTCTTCCTTCATTTATCAACATTTGAAGTATCTCCTCCACAGAGTGGCCCAGATAGGTGAATTCCCTTTGATTGGCAAAATCCCGACTGGCTTTAGCACTTGCTCGCTTTGCAACCTTATCCTCCATAGCTTCACTTTCTGAAGGTGTTGATGAAGCATTTATAACAAATGGAAGGAGATAGACATGCTCCTGCCTAATTAATTGGCGTGTGACTTGATGCTGGTGGGTCACCAGTTCTGCCAATTGCTCAATTTGTTTACAAGAGCTTTCATCTTTCGTTCCATGATAAACTGGAACTTTGCATAATCCCATTTGTCAACACCGTCTTTGATGGGTTGGGATGATTCGCCATTGGAACCTTGTACAGTGCTCCAACTGATTATGTTGACCTCTTCTTCTTTGTGTTGAGGAAGAGGGTTGTCTTGCACATGAGGTTGATCTAGTTTGGTGACTACAATCTCACCGTTCTCCACTTTTAGGCAATGGTGGGTTTGAAGATTGTGCTAAAAAAGGGGAGTAGTTTCTCCTCTGCATAGGCATGTTTGGATTGCCTTTTTGACCTTGTAGTATCAAGGAAACATCCTCCTCTTTCTTTTTATGGACCCTCCGGGGTTTGTTTCCATAAGATTCAGATTGGATGTGCTCAACAACAGCTTTAAGAGCGGCTAGGTCTTGAATTTTACCGAACTTCAATCCCATTTCAGCTATCTCGCAGTGTTTGATCATTTCAGAAAATGGTTTGCCATTACTAGCTAGAACTCTCTCATAGAAAGGAGCTACCTGTACATCTATGGAAGTCATGACCATTTCTGATTCTGTCATGGAAGGAATAACTTGAGCAGCAAGGCGCCTCCACCTTTGAGCGTACTCTCTAAATGACTCATTAGACTGTTTCTTGACCTTGGTGATTTGGTACCGGTCAGGAGCCATCTGAGATTGAAAATTGTATTGAGTGAGGAAGGCGTGAGCCAGCTCTTCCCAGCTATGGATCTTAGAGTTGTCTAATCTTGTATACCATGAACGGGGTTCTCTAGTCAGACTTTTCTGAAATAGCTGCATTCTGAGCCTTTCATTTTCTGCGTAAGACCCGAGTTCTCCAATGAACACCTTTAAATGTGTGTAAGGATCCCCTAATCCGTCATACTTTTCAAAATCAGGGGTCTTAAATTTCTCTGGATAATGCACACCAGGAAATATACAAAGGTCTGCATATGAAACACTGCCATGTGTTCCAATCCCTTTGAGAACGTGAATGGTTTCCTCCATTTGAAGGACCTTCTTCCTGATGTCACTAGTGTCTGGATCTCCTTTGAGATGGGTGCCTTCAGGGTCTTTGTTGGTTGTATCCAACTGATGTTCTGGAATTATTTTTTCTAGACCTTGAACTCCCCCTTGTGTAGAGGATTCTATATGTGTAGGTATCTTCGTACCCTTAGTAGACTGGTGAAATTCTTTCAATAGAGTGGCCAAGTCTGTGATTTGTTTACTCAATCCGTCAAATTCTTCTTGGGAAACAGGATTAGACTATTCGGAAGAGGACATGATTAGCTGTAGGCTCGTAGCCTTTTTAGATTTTGACCGAGTAACAGGACCAATTTCTTCCCTTCAAAAGACTTACATAGTTTAGTCTTAGGGTAATATAAATGTTATCATAACATGTCCGTTTTAGGAATTTGTCCTGCAAAACCGGTTGTTAATTGATAACATGTCATGCATGCACATATATTGTTCATATTTTCCATTACATATGGATGAACATGGAATAAAATTACAATTAAATGCTTTTACAAGTAATTGAAATTGGAAAGCATGAATAAACTTCCCTCCGCGTTTGGTTTATCAGAGGTTGACCTATCCTAGGGTTTCTCTCGCGGCTTTTCGGCATGAAGGTTCCCAGATCATCGCAATCTACTTGACGGGAAGTTAATCCGGTCGTTCAACTGGAGGGACCACACAACATACATTCACATACAACGTGTCTCATTATTTATGCAAAATGATGACATGTGCGAAGCACTAATATCACAGATAGATATTTAGCAGTGCATTAATTAAAATGCATTCGTACACATTCATCAGAAATATAAATGCAACATTCACACACAAGCATATAAAAATTTTGAAAAGCTTGTAATAGCGGCTTAAGCCCACTTACTGGAATCCCCAGCAGAGTCGCCACCTGTCGACGTCGGGATTTTTGAGTGTCCCTTTTCGTTACTTGTTCTTTGGTGTTCTCATGTTAATGTGAGATTTGTTTGAAAAAACAAGTGAAAAAGGTCCGACATGTATAATGTCGACGATTGGACTTTAAGAGTCGCCAGTTGGTGTATTTAACTGGTTGCACCAACGCAACCAAAAAGGCTTGCACATTGACCCAGTGATTTGACACTGCTAAACGGGTCTGTGAAACTGAGATTCATTTTGGGTCCTGGGGCTTGATTATGCGGAGGGAAGGTGTTAGGCACCCCCCGACATCTGTGTTACCACGGTGACCGCCATTTTTCAAAGAAATTGTTATATGAATGTGTGGATCAATGTGTAATTATTTGGAAGTAGTGCTATACCTCATTCGTACCTATATACACAAGGTTTAAATTTATAGAAAACTTCAGTTTTAAACAAGATATGTCAATGACGTTTTGTAAAAGAGATTTTCAAACCTTGTGCTCAATAGTAATTGAGGCCTTTGATACTTCCATTTTATTATTAAATGTCCGGCTTGTTTGCTTTTATTTTCGAGATGCGAAGCATTCTCGAGAAAATAATATCAAAGATCTTAGAACTCCTCATGGGCATGAAAGTCATCCAAGGAAATTCGATTACCGTTGTAAAATAATGTACAAGTCGCTTACAATTTGAAAAATGTCCATCATGGGAACCAAATCTAGATTCATGAACCTAACTTGTGATCACATGATTCCTAGGCTCACATGATACTGCAATTTGTATGGAAAGCAGTAAGCAGTTATATATATAAAAGTTGTAAATATATATATACAGACATGATCAACCACCACGAAGCAACTCCATGGGGGATCGGAAATGTTTATATATAAAAGCGGAATATATATATATATATATATATATATATATATATGGACATGATCAACCACCACGAAGTACACTCCAGGCGGGACGAAATGTAAATAAAGTTGTAAAAGCGATCAACTGCCACGAACTAAACTCCAGGCAGGACAAAATATAAATAAAGCTATACAAGCGATAATATATATATATATATATAAAAGCAGTAAACGCACTGGATGTAAATCCAGGCTCATCGGATATGTCCGACAGCAATTATATATATATATATATATATATATATATGCGATTTAAACGCATCGGATGTAAAATCCAGGCTCATCAGATATGTCTAACAACGATTATATATATAAGTAAATATATATATATATATATAAGCGAATAAACGCATTGGATGTAAAATCTAGGCTCATCGAATGAGTTTGACCACAATTTATATATATATATATATATATATATATATATATATATATATATATATATATATATATATATATATATATATATATATGAATTAAACGCTTCTAGGCCAAGTTCAGGCTCAATCGAGGCATAACTCGATAATGTTAGTCCATATATATGAAATATATATATATATATATATATATATATATATATATATTAGTATATATATACAGACAAAAATGAAAACCATGGACCGAAGTCCGGGCAAACGCACACAACACGACTCTCAATGTATATAACAATGTGTGCTATATGAGAAGAAGGCTTTATAAAATGTAAAAAGGCTTACAGTGGGCTGCCAAAGTAGATTTTTATGACTTTAAATGGATAAGCACTCAGCTCCCGTCGGATAAAAGATAGCTATATGTGAGCTAACTAGTGTTTAAAGAAGAGGAAACACTCAAAACATGTGTATGCAGAGTAAAATGGACAGGGCTTCCTCGCCTTTTTCCTTCTCTCCCCCTCTCAAATGGCTGACCCAAGCCTTGTATATATAGACGGATGGTCGCAGGTACACTCGGCGGCCTTGATTAACCCGCGATCGGTCGTGGTGGATTCGAGCCTCGCGGGTCTCATCGTCTCGTAGTACGTGCACTCATGCACTGTAATGTCTGTTCGAACTTGCAGAACTTCAATCCGAGCATCCGAATGAGGTATATCTGACCTTCTTCGGACCGCTGGTGTCGAGAGTTACGCAATGACATGGATTAGAGGTTGTACGAAGTCAGGAAGAGGGGTCTATGCCCATGGTCTTCAAGCTTCAAATTCTATCCAAAGTACTGCCACACGTAATAGTCACTCGGGATTGTCACTCCTCGGTTCTTGTGGGACATTGTTGGATGTATGTATGTATAAAGTGTTGAGATGACGTGCCATTTGTCGAAGGAACAAGATGACGTTTGACTCTTCGTCGGGGTTATCGCCGGTTTGAGTTGAAAGTAGACTTTTCTCAAGGTTACAGCTGAGATTGGACTACTTGTTGGTATGCCGCGATATCATCTTGTTGACGTGGTAAGATGACGTTGTGGCTCCTCACCGGGGTTATCGCTGATTTAAGTGGAAAGCAGACGTTGCTCAGGGTTACATCTGAGATTGGGCTACTTGTTTGTATGCCTCACTGTCATCTGGATTGAAAATGATCGCATGGTTGACACAAGCATTTCCGGGGTTATCACCAGAACTGCAATGGCATCCCTTAGGGTTATCACCAAGGATGGTGTTGCTACTCCCAATGTTGTCTCTAGGACTAGAACTGAACGTCGCGGTGTTATCGCCGAGACAGAACTGTCATCTCCGGTGTTGTTGCCGGTCTTTTGATCTGCATATCTTGGGGTTATCTCCGAGATCGGAAATGACATTCCCGGTGTGTGTTTCGGGTTGACATGACGTTCTCGGTTTGTGTTCCGGGTTAGAACTGAACTTCCGGTGGTATCCAGGATGGATGTAAGCTGTCTTTCAGGGCTATCTCCAAAAAACGAATCTACTCTCCTGCAATGTTAGTAATAGGAGTGCAGAAAATTTTGAGTGTCTACAATGGCTGTATTTAAGAATGGCAGCTGAGAACGTTAACAATGGAGTGTATGAGACTGTGGAAACACCTTTAGTCACCAATCAGGAGAACGTGCAACAGGATGGCAATATTCGTCCTGTAAATAACACTAACGAGCAAACGATGAATGATGGGATGTTTAGAAACTTTTTGCAGTTTATGAAAAATCAGACGAGGGAGACTCGTGTACAAAATACGGGTGGAAAGGATAGCAACGCGCGGTTTGTCACATCCAAGCAGTTTAAGGAGTTAGGACCACCAGAATTCTTTGGAAAGCCAGATCCGATTAAGGCGGAGATGTGGGTAAAGCAAATTACCAAGATATTCGATGTCTTAGGATGCATGGAGGAACAGAAGGTTCCATTCGCCACCTTTATGTTTCGTGGTGAAGTAGATTACTGGTGGGAATCTGTGAAGCGTAACCAGCCTGCCGCACTCAATATGTCTTGGGAAACATTTCAGATACTGTTCAATGACAAGTACTTTCCTGAAAGTATTCGTCATATGAAGGAGGTATAGTTTATTAGACTAGAACAAAACAACATGACGGTGTCCCAGTACGAGGCAAAGTTCGCGGAGTTATCTAGGTTTGCACCTCATTTGGTAGAAAATGAGGAACGTATGACGAGGATGTTTCTGAGAGGTCTAAAACTTGAGATTCGTCAATACCTTATCTCTTATAAATTTTCTATGTATTCAGATGTTGTCAACAGGGCTCAGTTATTAGAGCGAGATAGTGAGTATGTTCAACCGAGGGACAACAACCAGGGTCATACCGATGACAACAGTCATCGGAGCGATGATAACCATCGTGGAGAAAATTATCATGCAAGAAATTGTAACCACTTCGGTGGTAATCATGGCCAAGATAATAGAAGAAATAATTCAAGTGGAAATTTCAAGAAGAGAAGATTTAACGATGATGGGAAGACGTTGGCAGCAGCACCAGCACCAACAACAAATTCTAGGGGAGGAGAACGACCGCCAGTTAGATGCTACAGATGCGGAGAAGAGGGACATATAAGTCCAAACTATTCACATCCTTCCAAGGTATGTTTTAGTTGTGGGAAAGATGGTCACATAGCTCGATTTTGTCCTGTAGCGAAATCAAGTCCAACTGGGACGGTGGCACCAAATGCGGATACGGACAAAACAAAGTCGGTGATTTCTGGAAGAGCGTTTGTCGTGACTACCCAAAACGCGAAGAACCCGAAAGAATGTATCACGGGTTAGTTAATTATAAATTCTTGCAAAATCTATACCTTATTAGATACCGATTCTACCAATTCTTTTATCTCCCCTGCTTGTGCTCAACGTTTAAACTTGACTCCGGAGAAATTGGACTTTAACTTATCTGTTGAAACTCCGTTGGGTGAAACTTTCATTACATCCACTGTTTATAAATCTTGTTTAATCCAAGTGGGCACAATCACATTACCTGTTGATCTTATCTCTTTAAAGATACTTGCATTTGACGTGATTTTAGGGATTGATAGGTTAACTACTCATCATGCCAAAATTGATTGTTTTTCTAAGGTTGTTAGTTTTCATATTCCTAACCAACATGTTATGCGAATTCAAAGAAACCAAACCTTTGAAGTCAAATACTTTCATATCAAGCCATAAAGCCATTCGTTTGTTGAAAAACGGATGTCAAGCTTTCTTTGCCCATCTCATGGATTTAAACAAAAATACGTCAGATTTGAATGATATTTCTGTTGTTAGTGAATTTCCTGAAGAATTTCCTGGCCTATCCCCAAAGCGTGATATTGAATTTTGTATCGACTTTAAACCCGGTACAAAACCAATTTCTAAAATCTCATATCGAATGGCTCCTATTGAACTTCAGGAGTTCAAAACCCAAGTACAAGAGTTAGTACTCGAGCCTCTATCTGGTGACTTACTTTGTGGAATGCACCGAAGCTAGACTCTCCGTAGGGGACGTCATATTCGTGCGGTGGTAAACTGATAGGCGCCATTGTGACGTGTTATCCAAGATTGGGATAGAGTCATAGTTGAGAGCAACCCAAGTCAGTAATCAAAATATCTAGCAATCTAGGCTTAGCTGGTTACTATCGAAAATTCATGGAAGGATTTTCTCGAATCGCTACTCCGTTAACTTAGCTGACTCGGAAAGATACAAAAGTTATATGGAGCAAGGAATGCGAGAAGAATTTCCAATAGCTCAAGAGGCGACTCATTTTGGCACTTATTCTGACCATACCATCCTGGAAAAGCGAACGTGGTAGCTGACACGTTGAGTAGAAGATCGTACACGAGTACGAGTGAGATATTGTTGAACACAAAGACCTATTTTTTATAATTTACAAATGATAAAGATAGAGTTAAAGACACTAGGGACCCACGTTATGATGTTAAATATACGAGTAGAATCAATTTTAATTGATAAAGTTAAAACCACTCAAGCTACACACCGGAGCTGATGAATATAAAGAAGAAGGTGCAAGAAGGCGTTATTCTAGAAGTAAGAGTCGATGAAGAGAAGAAAGCTCAAACCTTCGATTTATTTGAAATCCTCAATCGAGTAGGAACTGTGGCCTATAGACTCGCTTTAACGCTAAGTATGTCGCGTGTTCATAACGTTTTTCACGCATCGATGTTACGTAAATATGTGGACGACCCAAACCACATTATTGCGTTAGAACCATACGAGATAACCGAGGATTTAACATACGAGGAGGTACCTATCAAGATCTTGGATAGGAAAGAGCATGTCATACGCACAAAGGTTATACCACAAGTCAAGGTTTTGTGGAGGAACCATGCTATTGAAGAAATGACCTGGGAGTTGGAATCAAAAATGAAAGCGAGGTATCCTCACCTTTTCGAAACACCAGGTACGTACGTCAATTTTAAGGACGAAATTTCATAAGGAGGGGAGGTTGTAAGACCCCAACTTATTATAAATAAAATTAAATTTTCTCTATTTATTATCGTGAAATAATAAGGAATTAATATTATATAATACTTTGGTTATGGGTGAAATGTGCAAATTTTGCAAAATAAGCAAGTGGTTATAAAATATTCATTTGTTGTCGGGGAATATTCGTTTGGTCGTGGAATATTCTTTTTGTCCGGAATATCTGTACGATGGCACAATAATTTATGGGCCCCATAACAGAATAAATGTCGAATGAAGAAAACGACAAGTTTGAGTTTTTATAAATAATGGCGTAGTTGTTACCGTTAACACTGTTGGAATACCCCGTGGTTAAAATACATTAATACGCTGTGGTTGCACAAGAAGCACCAGATTGTATGATATTTTTTGAATTATTGATTCTTACGTATGGAAGGAACTACTCAATAATTGTTACTGTAATTACTGTTCAATATTTTATTTTATTGGTTCAATAATTGTTGCGTTGATAGTTTATATTATTGTTGTTTCAATAATTATCACTGCAGAATATTTCCCATTATCAGATCAATAATTCATATTATTTGAATAATATTATTAGATATCGTTATTGGCAATGTCTAGAAAGTTCTATCAAGGAGAGGTTTAGTCACCTAATTGCGTGCTAGTAAGGAGAAATCCTTATCGGAAAGCCCCCTCTTTCCTGGGAACGGCCTGGTTATCATAATTGTAATTCTATAATATTATTTGTGAATAATTAATTATTGATTTATATGATAAGAAAATATTTATTTTATGTGGATATAAATGATGGATTTATTTATGTGGTTATAAATGAAGGAATTAATGTTGAGGTATTTTATCAGTATTTTTGTCAGATTTGAGGTATTAAAAGATCAAATCGGTGTTCGGAAAGCTCTATTGCGCGAATTATAATTTTTAATCCGACCGTTGGATCGTTGTGATTTTTGGATATATTATACATATATAAGTTGAGTACGTCCACAAATTTTGAACCGTTAAAAATAAACGTATGATTTTTTATGAATTTTAAGAGGTGACTAATTTAAAAATCAGGTTTATAAATGAATTTTGGTGGAAAATTCTAGAATTGAGTGGGCCCCACTTGTGGTTGGTGAAGAAATGTGCTGAATTTTATTTCAAATGTGGTGGGTGGCAATAGTAGCAGGTAAAGCCATCAAGTAGCAGGTCAAGTTTGCTTCGGCGTGCTAGCATTTTCCTATAAATAGAGGGCTAAGTTAGAATTGAAAATCACACCAGAAACATAAGCTTTCTCTCTTTCTATCTCTATATTATCGAGCGTATTTTGTGAGTATTTAGATACTTTGAGAGTTGCTATTCAGTACAAGTTTTATTCAGCATCATATCCGACATTTCATTCTGAAGTATTGTTTCTTTGAGGTAAGGGATGTTATTTTCTTCGTAAATGATATTATTTTCTTCAATATCATTATGCAGAAATATTGATATAAATTTTATTGTGGAATTTCTACCTTTTTGTGTCGGGGTTACTATTCACGTATACGACACTATTAACGAATACGATACTATTCACCAAAAAATGAAATTTTATCTTTTTCATCTCAGGTGTCTTTTATGGTTACTATCTTTGATTGTATCCATGTTTTGATCTTTATTTTTGAATTCTACTTCACAATTGGTTATTATGGAGTATTATTGAATTTGGATAAACTGAAATATGAATCCCTAATATTTGTCCTTTTGTCTCACTGGATTCGTTCTCTAAAATGTTTTTTCATCATCCTCAGTCCTTAATGGTGATACTTGATGAATATCTTTGGCCTGTAGTGCAAAGATGAATGATTACCTGATAAATATCTTTGGCTCGTAGTGCAAAGATGAACAGGTGTTGAGATGAACATGACCAACTAGTGATACAAATGAATATCTTTGGCCTGTCGTGCAAAGATGAATATTTGATGCAAGATGTATATTGATTGATGTTACAGGGATAAAATATTGATGATTGACTTTTACATTCATAGATGATAGTAGATTTCATTCTCTACTTAACTCTTCTAATGAATTGTTGTTTCCGCTGCAGTTATTGATCTAAAACTTGTTGTCGATTATATTCTATCAGATTTTTTCCTGTTGAAGACTAATGATAATTTGTTGTATATTATCTCATTAAAGTTACAATTGTAAACCCAAAAGGGAATAAACTTAGCAAACTAAAACTATGTTGCTGAGATTTAGAATAATGTCCAAAATTCAGTGTCTTTTCTCATTCACGTGTTTAGGCCATTGGCCTAAGCCTACCCTCTCCTCTAATGTCAATTCTCAACAGCAATCAAATGATAAAGAGGGGAGTAGGCTGAATAGTAATAGTAGAATAATTTATGCCAAACCTCCATGAACCACCATTTTCTTCTTCTCCCTGTTATACAAATTTTTATGGACAAAGGCTTTATATAGTTATTAAATTCTCTATAAAGTAAGTTCTTCTCTTCTCAATTATAATTTGTTGAGTATCTGTTGAGTTGAAATTTGAGTGTGAACTACCTATAAGAGTGAGCAATTTGTGTTAGAAGAAAATTCTAGCAATTCAAGCTCCAACAGAGGTAGTATTCATGTTCCCCATTCTTAATTCCCAAGTTGGTCAATTTATAGAATTTCATGAAAATCTTTGTGAATTGGCTTATAAGTTACTAGCATGTTGTTAGTTAAGTTAATGTACATGTGTAAGGTGCAATGTGTTTGATAGTGAGCATGCTAATTGAGAGATTTCATATATGGGTTTTGATTTCTGCCAAAACAGAGGCCTTTCTGGATTGTCGGGGTAGGGCATAAATCGCACACTCCTTGTAGTTCGAGCAGACAATTTAAGCGCTTCGTAATGACATAGTAAAGGCGTTGGGCTCCAAAAAGGGATTTTGACTTCTGTTAAAAAATTGATAAATCCTAACATGTTAATATAACTAAAACATGCATGAAAATAAGCTTAGCTTATGGTTTAGATTCACCTTACGCACCATGAATTGTTTTAGTTGCCTAATGTATGTTTTCTAAAAAGGAAACAAGGAATTTTGAAAGTGAAATGGATGAAACTTATGTGTTTTCAATCCTTACCTTGTTAGCATACGTATATGGCTTAGTAATACATGAATTTATGGTTTAAAAGTGTCTTGCATGTGATCAACTAGTAATGGCATGATTTAGAAGAACTTTTAGAAACAACCTCGAACATTTTTGTTTAACAAGGCTTTATATACATTGTGTAGTGATACTCTAAAACTTTTGATATGACATGCTCATACACTATTGGGACTAAACATAACCTAAATGTACATTGTCAATGAAGGCTATTTAAGTATGATTTTTAAACAAGTTACAAGAGCTGAACGATATTAACTACATGTAAATAATGTGAACACATGTGAGCATGCCTATTTTAGATTATATGACATTCTCATATAAATAGATGGTTAATGTAGTTGGCTTCGTGATTTCATGAACTCGTTTTACCAAAATTTCAAGTAAGGCTATAGTGATGTAAAAAGTGAACGTGAAATGTGTAAGGTTTGTAAGATTCATGAACGCAATCAAATTGCACAAAGTAAGCGGAAGCATGGAAAATCAAAGTTTTAAAATTTTACAAATCATATACCCGGATTGTGACAACCCGAGAATTTAAAAAAATTTTAAAATCATAATTGATTGATTTAAGGTTCGATATTAGAACCTAGGCTGAAAATAAATGTATGGAATTGACAGTTCTGTAATGAAATTTGAAGGATTTCAAAATGTTTGGACAAGACTTGAATAATTTGGTAGACAGTAAGTAATAGTCAGGTAATGAGGTATAAGGTTCTGGTGGATTTAAAATTCTTGTGAAGAATTATCAGGTTTAATTATCTAAGTGTATACGAGTCGGTATATGTAATCATATATGTGAACAGTAAATTTTTATGTGGTTAAGGATCAAATCTTGATCAGATAAGTTGTAACTTTAGCAAACCCTAAAGTTATGTTAAACATATCTTGAATAAGTTAGAAAATCTAATGAACTGTTTAGAAACCCTAACGATCGGATCGAAAACCCTAATATTAGTTCTGGGAATTCGAAACCCTAATTCAGATATTAGAAACCCTAATTTGGGAATTCAAAAGTTAATTTTAAAAGCCTAAGTGCTAAATTTTATGGGAATATTGGGAAATATCTAAAATTCCCTTCAAATTACAAGGGAAAAGACCAATTTGCCCTTAGTGAATGCAAAAAGACCGAAATACCCTTTTTCTTACTTTTTAAGTAAATGATTTTAGCAAATCTTGGTGACACATCCATTTGATATTGCAATGTGCCTTAAAATCTTTCCAAGATCAGATTTGTTGCCACCTTGCAACATCTATATACATTGAATCAAGAAATCAAAGGATAAAAAGTTAAGTAATAAACTTACTTTACTTAACATACTTTCCAACCTTTTCTCTCTGTATATTTTCGAAATATGAGAGGAAGTGAGACATAAAACAAAGCCAAGAACATCCTCTAGCCTTCCAAGATCAGAAACATAGATCAGAAATCAAGATCAAGCTTTTAAAGGTATAAAACCCTAAATTTGTAAATCTGTGTGTTGTATGTTAAATGTTGTTGTTTATTGGTTAAAGTTGTATTAAGAGATGTTATTTAGTGATCCAAGATGTAACATCAAGGATCCATAACATCTAGAAGCAAGAAAATCAATTTTTCAAACTAACTTAGAACCTTAATTTTGTTGTCTGACAGCCTTATGTCAGGACTCATAGATCTTTGTATGTTAATGATTTGTTGTGTTTTAAGTTATAGACTTGTTCTATGTCATGAGGAGAGTAGACTGGAAGTGGAATCACATACATACCATGTCTAGATCTCTAGTTATAAGCAGTCAAACATGGTTGACCGACCATAGAAAACTCTTTTTGGAAACCCCAGATTTTTCCAAGTATCTCTGACAACATCTTTAAGGCTTCTCATCTTGTTACTGACAAGTGATTTGGCCAAGTTTGTGTAATGGAGTTGTAGTATAGTATAAGGACTACACAATAAAGCTTTTATCTCACCCAGAAAACACATAGAATCAAAGTTATAAGCGGTCAAATATGCGTTGACCAACTGCCTTGGACAAATTCTGGAAAACCTTAGAATTCGTTGAAGAATATTTTTCTGGCCTACTTTGACCGGATCAAATCGTGCTTTAATGATGTTGTTATATTGATATGATGATATATTATGATACCCTGACATCAGTAATACATGTTTAAACCTTCATAACACTTAACTAATGACCCAAACCCTAAGATAATTGAGCCACATAGTGAGCACTCGAACCTGTCTGGGTTTCTAGGTAACCCAGAAAACCCAGTAGGCCTCTGATAGGAACTTTGCGAGCTTGGATCTTGCAATTATGTGATTTTATGGCTATGGAACTTGTTCATGATTGTAGTGTTACACTCATACTATAATCATAACCCATTAGCAAGCCCAGAAACATAGTAACCAAAGATTTAATGGTGGTCAAACTTTATACCTTAGTTACTGACATGAATGCTGAAGAACACCCAAGAACACCTATAGCGACAGTTTCGTCGCTCTTTAGTGACACTTATTTTTCGAAAATTAATTAATTTAATAAATAATTAGAAAAAATAGTTTTAAATTATTAAAAATACATAATAAATTATTAAAAATTATTTTAAAGCACGAAAATTAGTTTTTAATTATTTTGACTATATTTCAAAAATATTTAATATTTTTGGAATATAAAAGGTATTTAATTTATTTAATTATATTATTAAATAAATTATTTAAAAATAGTTTTAATTAATGAAAAATCATGAAAAATTATATTATGATATTAACAAATATTTTAAGTTATTTTTGATGACTTTTAATATTTTGTGATGAATTTCATTTATAATTTATTATTAATGGTAATTAATTTATTTAATAAATATATTAAATAAATTATGGAAAAATAGAATTAATAATTTTAAAATCATATAAAAATGATTTAAGTGTTATAAAAATATTTTAAGTTATAAAATATTACTTTTGATATTTTGTCATTAAAATATTAATATTTTAATATTAAAAGTAATTATCGAATAATGAATTTAGTGCTTAAAAATCATATAAATATGATTTTAAAGTATTAAAATACTTTGATATATTATAAATAAATTATAATATTATGTTATAATTTTCATTAATATTTAATATTAAATAAATATTAATGATTAAGGAATTATGTGGTATTTATATAATATAAATACGATATAAATGATTGGAAAATTATGATAAATGGTAATAATTATCTAAAAATTATTACGAGCTTATGAAAAATATTTTGACTGATAATAAATTATCTAAGTTAATTGTTAAGTGTTCAGGCAAAGTTTAATTGAACTTAAACTCGATAATTGTCCGACTAGACTGTCGGGATGTTAGAATTGAGTCGGGTTCAACTCAGACTGTAATAGTTTGACTTAATACTGAGTCTTAGGTAGTTTGTGGACTGATAGGATTATGTGTTATGTGTTTAGGATTATGTTATAATTATATATAACAGTATTATACTGTGATGATATTATTCTAATATTGGAGATCTATACTACTAATATTAGGTCTTCGGATAAAGCATTATAAATTGTGTAACAGTAATCGACCGTACATGCAAGTTACTAAACTTGAACTTTTAATTATTGTGCAAGTTTTCTTGACTCGACCTCGAGCTGTTTATTTGAATATGTTTGTGGTTAATCATTTCTGATTGCCATGTCTAAGAATTATTAAATTGCACTTTGTGCGTACTGCATGTATCAGGTATGAAAGGTTGACCACCTTCATTACTATTGCGTTCATATATATATATATATATATATATATATATATATATATATATATTCATGTCCAATGTTTCTTCAGTCAAAATTTTATTCGTGCTAAATTCACAACTATATTGTTGAATTATAGCTAGCTTATTATTCCAATTCATTCAATCATGATATATCCTTAAATATACTTAAACTTACTGGGCATACTTATGCTCACCCTTGCTATATCATGATAAAACATTGCAGATTAAGGCAAATGCGTCGGATGCAAGGAAAGGTTAAAGACAGTTCCAACTTTAGTTTACATGTGTAGATAGATTGGTAACAGTAATGTATGATAATATCTTTGTATGTCAGATAGGGTAATGAATTGTGTATAAGTGAAGGTTACTCGACCTTGAGGAATAGTGTGTAAAGTTTTAATGTATAAATAATTTATGTTTATATCTTCCGTAATTAGTTATAGAATGATTGTACCAGATCCTTGGTGATTTAGGACCGGGATTTGGGGCTTTCACACGGATCACCCTTTATGCAGAATTATTATTTAAATGAAAATATAAAGAACAAGAATCATACCCTTGAAGATTCAAGCTTCCTCAGGTACAAGTTCACCTCCAATCTTTTCGCATTCAACTTGAATCCACCAGGTTTGGTTCCTTCCTTTGATCAATGTTAGCCACCCAAATGTTTGGCCTCTAGAGGTGATCCACCAAGGAAGAAAAAAGGTTCAAGAAGATGGGTATTTGGTAAAATCTTAGTTTTTCTATCTCTCATAGAAAAGGGTGTACTCTCCTATGTATTTGAATTACGTATTCACGTGTGTTGTGAAAGTGTTAACCACCCTCACCCATAATAAGACTAATCTTATTTATAGATGTAGGCAACCCTCCTTAACAATTAAGGAGTTAGGTTTTAGCCTAATTAATTAAAATCTTTTAATTAATTAGTCTCCTAATCTTATTAAGAATAATTAATTAAAATCTTTTAATTAATTAGCCTCCCAATTTTATTAGGAATAAATAAGAGTATTTTTATTAATTAATTCCCAAACTCCTTTAGGAATTAAATAATAATAATAATAGTAATAATAATAATAAGACTCCTCTTATTAATATATATTTAATATTTCCAAAATATTAAATAATAAATATTAAGCTATTTAATTTATTATATCACCATAGATTAAATTAAATATACTTAACTTATTATTACGATTATGCCATTAACTTCTTAAATAATTATTCTTCCTTTTATGGTATGACCCTTTAAACCATATTAAACCGGTTGTGAATCAATCAATTAGAACAATTCTAATATTATTTAAATAAATAAATTAAACTATTAATTTATTTAAATAAATAACATTTATTCTACAATAGGGATAAGCCTCCCTAGCGATTAACGACTTTCTAGATAATATAGATTTCAACATTAATCATAAAAGAACCTTTGAGTAAATAGTTACCGTATAATTCAATCCTTCCACCATATAATGTCCCAATTAAATATAAGATATGGAATTACTGTCAATTCTTATTTTATTTAATTATATATATTTTGACTCTTAAATGCACAACTCCAAATAATGTAAATTAGAAACTCCTTTCTAATTTCATTCTGCCTTGGCCAATGACTACTAGGTTTTCATTTATCGAATCATATAGGACATTTATCTTCTTTTACTAGAAGTGGTAGATTCTTTATTGATCATACATTATCTCTATGTATAACTTATTATACCCAAGCATACCCTTTGATATACCCTAAGGGTCTTAAGGAATAAGTTAAAGTATAACTCATCATACACAAGATACTATGATGATCTCAAGTCTAAGGATCACTTATACTACTATCACTACAGGAATTCCTATTTACAGATAAGTAATATTCCATTAGGTATTCCTTAGCGAGACACGTTCAGTGTACTTATTCTCCAATAAGCACCTATATACATGATTTAGTGTCTCCACACAAATGATCATGAGATCAATCATCCTCATCCAATGAGCAAGCAACGTATATACCAATCTATTCGGATTCACTAATCTCCAATTTAGTAATCCAACGATTGGGAACTATTTTAGTTTTAAGCTTTTTAAGAATTTAGATCTCATTAGAATGATCATCATCATTATTCTAAAAACATTGCTTAAAACTATGGGTTTATCACATATTATAAAGCAACATCATGTAGATATTTAAAAGCCTTTAATAAATTAATACTTTTTATTAATAAATGAATAAGATTGTTACAAAGTATATGCTTTATCATTAAACATGATTGTCTTATGCGCATACTACTTTTCAAATGACCCTAGTGAAAATCAAGACCCCTTGGACATATCACGTGTTAGAAAGCTATCCAACCAATTGTCTTGGTGCAGACTCTTATAAATTTACTGAGATGAACAACCCTTATTGAAGGGAAAATTATATAGTAGTCGATGAACTGACGTGCGCACATACTAGAATGTTTAAATGTTATGCATAACGTAGGATACTTTAGGTTGATCACCTTTTGTACATGTTTTTATTGGATTGTCAATATAATACTGTTAATTCTAGTAGGAGTTCTTAGTATATAACGACTACTCAATGTTCATTCTTCTGAAACTTTGAAATGATTAAACTTTAGAATCTTATTGATATTCTTCTATCCATAGCAATTTTTATTTGGAATAATTGATACTTCTTATTATTCATAAACTATCATTTACTGTTATACCCTTGATAAGGGTAAGGGCAAGGCTACGGAATAACTTTGCTCCTTTGCGCTAGGAATTTAATATTATCATGTTGTATTAAGACTTATGTATTATGATGTACTAAGTTATGTTTAAATTTAAGTTATGTAATGTTGTAGTAACGGTTACGAGACTTTGGGACGAGAATATTTATGTTATAACAATGTAAATTATTCTATTATTCCATTGTGTGAGATTTTTGGTATGTTATTAGAGTTAGTATGTGATGTACCGAATTTGAGATATTAGTGTCTGAATTTGGGGGCTTCACAGGTCCATCTCAGCCATCTCTCCATGTTTAATCATTTCTGAGAATGGTTTTCCTATGTCTTCCAGGACCCTCTCATAGAATGGAGCTTCTTGTATGTCAATGAAGGTCATTACTATCTCAGTTTCTGTAATTGATGGGATTACTTGAGCAACTAGACGTCTCCATCTTTGGGCACATTCTCTGAATGACTCAGTATTTTGCTTTTTAACTTTGGTAATTTAATATCTATCTAGAGCCATTTGTGATTGGAAATTGTATTAGTTTTGAAAAGCATGAGCTAGTTATTCCCAGCTATGGATTTTGGAATTGTCCAATCTGGCATACCATGATCTGGCCTCTCCAGTTAAACTTTTCTGGAACAATTGCATCCTTAGCTTTTTCATCCTCGGCATATGACCCAAGTTCTTTAATAAACACCTTTAAATGAGTGTAAGGATCTCCCAATCCTACATATTTCTCAAAATTAGGAGGTTTGAACTTATCTAGATAATGAACCCCAGGAAAGATGCAAAGGTCTGAATAAGTCACACTTCCATATGCTCTAGTCCCTTTGATTGGCCGGATGACTTCTTCCATTTATTACACTTTCTTTCGAATATCACCAATTTCTCGATCTTCTTTAAGATTGGTAATTTCAAGAGTTTTATTGGGTTTTCATGGATTTAAGGTTCAGGTATCTATACTTCCTTTTCTTTCTTGTCAGTACCCCAACTTCCTCCATGTGTAGAGGTTTCTATTTGAGTGGGTATTTGTTGACCCTAAGTCCTTTTGTTTTGTTCTTTCAAAAAGACAACTAATTCTGCTATATGGTTTCTTAGTCCCTCAAACTCCTCTGAAGAAATAGGAGTAGATTCAGGTTGGGCACTTGCAGCCACATTTGAAGGTGGGTTTAGTGCCTTTTTGGACTTTGATCGGGTAACGGGACCAATTGTTTCCCTATAAAATGATTATGTAGTTTAGTCTTGGTAAACACTAATAGACTCCATGCTATGCAATGTGTCTTTTTTAGGAGTTTTTTAATTTTTTCCTAAAAAAATAGATGTCGGTTATTTTAATGACAAAATAGCATGACAGTTTTCGATAGGGAATGGAATTTTTATTCACCTTTTTCTTTTTCTTTATATTTACATTTACATAAAACCATAATTTACATTGAATTGATATTTACATGGAATTGAAAGGGGAAAGTTATGAAGAGACTTCCCTTCGCATTTGGTTTATCAGAGGCTGACCTATCTTAGGCTAGTCTCATGGATTTTTGGCATGAAGGTCTCTAGATCATCGTAATTTACTAGATGAGAAGTTCATCCGATCTTTCAATTGGAGCAGATATGAGTGATGCCTTTACTGAGCCTCACGTGATTATTCTCCGTTGAGTCCAGTAATCAAATACCGATGGGTTTGCCTCCTGGTGGAGGGATCACACAACATAAATTCATATACATCATGTCTCATCATATGAAATGATGACATTGTGTGAGGCACTAATATAAAGCACATAGATTGGTACGAGGCACCAAAGTGAAGTAAATAGAGTATTCATTCACATCCATTTAATGTAAAGACAACATTCACACACAAGCAGATAAAAAGGGATTTTGAAAAGAATGAAATGTAGCTTAAGCTATCTACTATCCCCAGCGGAGTCGCCACCTATCGACGCTGAGAAAAAATTTCCTTCTTTTGGAATTCCTATTTTAATCTTTCTACCTTTTATGTTCTCTATGTGTTGAATTTTTGTTTGAAAGAGTGAGTTTGACAAAAGGGACCAACCCAAAATGTCAATGATTTAAAAATTCAGAGTCGCCAGTTGTACTACAAGAAAAAGGTCTATCACCGACCAAGTATATCAGCGACCGCATATTCGGTCGCTAATATTCTTAATAGCGACCGACATCAATGACCATTCTATAATCCATTCGCTAAGTGATATCAGCGACCGCATTCGGTCGCTGATCGGTCGCTAGAACAAATTTCCCACCCAAAATTTGGCTGGAAATGTTGGCGCATAGTTTTTTTGCGACCACTTATAATCAGCTACCGCATGCGGTCGTTGATAAGTCCATGTCATTAAAAGTCAGCGACTACATGCGGTCGCTGATAGCGGTCACTGATCAACCTAAATGAAATCAGTATCAGGCATTCACTCGACACAGAACAGAGAAGGAAAAAAAAGAGGGAGGTCCGAAATAGAGAGATGAGGGAGAAAGGGGGGAGAGGAGAAGGAGTTCGATCGCCGCCGCCACCTACCATCTACCATCGGCCACCTACCACCTGCCTCGACAAAGGAGATCAAAATTTTCAAACGAGTTTGATTGAATCTTCTAAACAGGTATTTATCTTCATTCATTGTAATTTCTTGAATCGTGTTTGAAATTGTATATGAATTCGTTGGATTTGGCGATTGTGCGCATGAATACACCGTGTATTGGGTAATTCGTTTAGTCACCTATTGAATTGGGTAATTTGTTTTTATTTTAAAATAGGTTTTTGTCATCAAATCTGGTAACCCTAATCCGGGTATTGGGTAATTCATTTAGGTTTTTGTTGTAATTTGATTATTATTGCTTGCTTACCATTGTTGTGCTAGTGCTAGTGATAGTGATACTATAAAAAACTTGATAGCAATATAGGAATGGTTCCAACCCTACTCCATTATTTAAGGATATTAAAAAAATCAAAATTTACGTTAAAACCAAACCTTAAGGATATAGACATATAGTACTATATGACTCAACTCTTCTTTTCACCCAATAAATGATTTGATAGTTGATCAGGAATAATAAAATTTAATGAGCAAGCTGAGCAATCTAAATTTCATCTTGATTTTTTTTTTAAATTTTTTTATAATATACGTGTTTGTTTCCAGATGTATTAAAACAGAAGTCGATTCATATTTTGTCTTGGCACACCAATTTCAACACACCAATTTCTTTATTTTATTATATTTGGCCGGTCTTAGCTTGATAGATAGCTAGCGACCGAATTTGTCATTTCGATCGCTCATATCGGTCGCAGATATTTCGGTCGCTAATAGTGGTCGCTGATGTGCATCCCAACGACCAGATTTTATGCGACGACTATCAGCGACCGCAGTCGATCGCTGATAATTATCTGCGACCGTGTGCGGTCGCTGATAAACGATCGCTGATAGACCTTTTTCTTGTAGTGTTGGTAATTGTGAAATGGTTGTACCAACTCAACCAAATTTGAAAAGGTTTGCAAAAAGTCCCAATTATTGGACTCTATTTAACAGTCCTTGGAAACTGAGATTCATAGAGTTCGGGGGATTGATTAAGCGGAGGGAAGGTGTTAGGTACCCCCCGACTTCTATGAAAACACGGTTACCACGTCTTTTCAATTCCCTAATTATTTGAAATGTGTGTGTGTGTGTGTTTTAGTTAATTAGGCCTAAGTGCTTTATTTGGAAGTAGTGCTATGCCTCTTTTTCACCTATATACAAAGTGTTTGACTTGTATAAAAGTTCAATTTCAATATAAGGCATATAAGAAGATGTTTTGAAAATAGGTTTTCAAACCCTTATGCTCACATAGTAATCGAAGCCTTTGATACTTCTATTTTATTCCACATTCAGCTTGTTTTGATTTTATTCTCGAGATGCGAAGCATTTTCGACAAAATTGTATATATATATATATATATATATATAGTTTCGAGCTTCTTATGGGCATGAAAGCCATCGAAGTGACCCGAGCACCACAAATATGATTTACAAGCTAACTGTACAACTATAAAGGTCCATCATGGGAATCAGTTCTAGACCAGTCAGCTGGATCTTAGATCCCGTGGTTCCTAAGCTCACATAATGTTTTATGAATAACCCACTTAACAAATATACTAAAATAAAACAGACATTTAAACTAAACAACACAAAATAAAGGATTCATCAGTTAAATCTCTGTCTGCGTGTAGCAAAACTTCTCGTTCCCTCTAGATACAGATCTAGGGTCACGTGTTTGCTTAATATTTACAAAAAAAAACTAGAAAGAAAACTAAATATAAATAAATGTTAGCCATTCAAGCGCAACGGTTCTAGTTTTACAAATTTTGAACCGGTTAAAAGTTAGATATGACTAGATTTAGATAAATCTAGTCCACAGATTCAAATATTACAGATTTACATTGAATGAACAGTTAAAACTGATATATCATAGTCAACAATTACTATATATATATATATATATATATAGGAAAACAAGTAAAAGTCACAGATTATCGATCTAGGCTAAACTTTCAGTTCGAATCTATATATATTTATATAAATATATTAAAGCAAGAAAAAGCCATGTATTGATAATCCAGGCATAACTAATCAGTAAAATTGTGTGTGTGTATATATATATATATATATATATATATTATAAAGCAATTAAAAGCTTTAAATTTGAAAAAATCTTACAGTGTGCTGCAAGGAAGGCTTCATACTGCTTTTGGAACTTGAAAACTCAGTTTTCACTAGTTAAAATTTGATATGTTGTAGTATATATGTATATAAGTGTTTAGAAAGAAGAATATCAAAGTTTGGAACATTATAGGAGGGGTTGAGGGCTGAAATAGATGGAATTCCCTCTATTTTCTTCTTCTTGTTTTTTTTTTCTTATTTTGGGTGATGGGGGGGGGGGGGTCTATTTATAGACCAAAGTAGCCATGAAGTCTACTGCAATTTGCCTTGTGGGCTGAGAGCCTGTGGGACTTGTTATCTCGAAGTACGTGCATTCAAATCAACGCGATGTCCGCT
The DNA here is from genome assembly GCA_020205605.1 of Panax ginseng. Lineage (NCBI taxonomy): Eukaryota > Viridiplantae > Streptophyta > Magnoliopsida > Apiales > Araliaceae > Panax > Panax ginseng. The sequence continues at coordinate 97,995,696 of CM035128.1, read as the reverse complement.
CGAACCTTCATAACTTTCAATTCGAGAATTCAATGGAGGAGTGTTATACCTTTCCAGAAAGCCCTTAACGAGAACTACACAATGACATGGGATTTGAACTTTTTTGAATCTGAGAAGATGGGTCCATGACCGGATCTTCAAGTCTTTGTAGTCCATCCATTGAGCTGTCTTATGCTATTTTTCACTCGGGATTGATGTTATTGTTCTGCATGACTTCTTTTGCAATGATTTGGGCTGAATTGATGTTGAGTTGGAAAAATTACTTTTTTCCCCTTCTGGGTTGGTTTTGGGTTTGATGCAATTATAACTATCTTTTATAATGGTTATCTCCGAAATTGGACTATCGTTGACTTTTGATAGTCCTCAGGGTTATCTCTGAGGTTGGTTTGATGTTTCCCAGTGTTTTTGCCAGGTTTTGACTTGATCTCCCATGGTTGTCACCAAGGTTTGACTTGATTTCCCAAGGTTGTCTTCGAGGATGACTTGATCTTCCAGGATTATCATCAGAGTTGGATTTGATCTCCCGAGGTTGTCACCGGGGTTTGACTTGATTTCCCGGGGTTGTCTCCGGGGCTTGACTTGATGATTTTGACTTCCAAGGTTGTTTCTGGAAGACGAAAGACGATTCTACTCTCCTGTATGGTTAGTAATAGGAATACAAAATTTTGAATGTCTACATTGATCATTCATTATCTCCATATATAACTTATTACACCCAAACATACCGTTTTATATATGTAATACCTGAGAATTTCCACGTATTATTAAATGAAAATATTAAGGGAAATAAGATTTCTGTGAATAAAAGTGTTATTATTTTGTGAATTAGTGAATTCAATTGATTCGTATTAGATCAATGCGTATTAAGATGTGTGAAGTGGCAATTGGATTTGTGAAATGCCTTGTGTGGCATAATGTGAAAAGAGGAAATCCATTAAGTAGATTAAAACGAATATTAAGAAGATTAATCGTGTTGATAAGATGATTTCATAATTGTAATCAATATGCTCGTAGACTCATAGTAACGTGTTTGTGGATAGTAATTCATGTAATATAAAGCGAGTTTAGCGATGAAAATTTACACGGGCTGAAGCTAAACCAGTCTTAGCATTTATCGAGGCACGCAGAATTATTTACCGTCTCAAAGAAGATAAATCAAGCAAATTACCAAAGGGTTAGTTAGAGAAAATTTATTTTTTCTACCTTAGAAATAAAATGTAATAATTATGTGATATGTGTAACATTAATAAACTATGAAATAAACTACGTTATGTTTAACGAAGGGATTATTAAGCCATTAATTGATATTAATTTATTGTGGTCGGATATTGATTACTTAATAATGGTAATATGCGATTAGTAGTGTTTGCGATATATCTATAATTATAATAAGAATTATATAGATAATTGATGGGTATGGAGATCCATGGAAACATTAATCAAGGAAGTGGATAATTTATTTATCTGACATAAATAAGTAAGTTATTAATATAATGATATTATATTAATGGCTTTGTGCATGTGAGCAATAATACAACTATATTATATAGTGTAGTGTGACATTTATGTGACTATATATTAAGTTGTATGGAACTATATGTTATAAATACATTAGGAAATATCTATGTGACAACGTGTAGGTAGGTATGCATTAAAATAAAATGTACATGGATTATATGTATGTTGCATAACATCTACTACCTTGAAATGTTAAATCATATTGTGACATAAAGTTCTAATTGTGGAACTACCTAGACAATAATACTCAACTGCATTATTTTATTACATGTAATTGATGTACATGGACTATATGGTATGAGTATATAAATAACCCTAATTTCTCCTAATATGGTAACACTTGGACATTAAGACCATTTTTGATAACCAAGTAACAAAATGGAATGGAGCTAAGTTATCGCTGAGGCTGCATTTTGTCCCATAATTAGTGTCACCAAGTACAATGAATAGTAGGTCAAAGCTAAATCATGTATTTTCCAAAAGGCTATGGCCTATTCTCTTTTCTTCCTTCCAAGCCTTGCTAGACAATGATCATGGTAGGGAGTGGTGGTTATGATGAGTTTCAACCACCATCTAACCACTCCTTCTTAACCTTCATGCAATCCTACAATCCATGAGTTTGATTCAATAGGGAATTGCAATGTCTGTGTAATGGATTTTCTATATATATGGACTCTCATTCTTCAATTTCCATTGCTGAGATTTGTCAAGTGTGAGGGTGAGAGCTTACAAGCATTCTTAGAGCTTAAGAGTTCATTGGAGCGAGTTCCTTTCACTTTTGCAAAGGTATAACTCCTTTTTTCTTGTTGCCATTTTAAGTTTCTATAAAAATGGAGTCTTGAGTCTTGAAATTCAAATTCTTGAATTCATGGAATTGTATGTTAATGAGGTTGGGTAATGTCCATATAGTTGTTGTATGACCATATGAGCATGATGCAACTGATATATTACGGTTTTAAATCAAAATTGTGAGTAATTTTTGAGGTTGGGCTACACAGTCGCCGAAGCAGACTATTATTGGCTTGAACCGTGCACAACAGCAGTACGCCGCCATTGATCCTGCTTCCGATTAAATGTTACATTTTGCAAGTCTAATAAATATTAGCTAGATGTTATGACTCAAACTAGCATATAAACATGTTTATGATGTATATATGGGTATATTAACTCAATAAGAACATGTTTTAATAGACTTGCATGATTAACGACGGTATATAGTTTAAACAGAGATTTGGAATTTTGTTTTGAAAACATACTATGTAAAAGATCATGTTCTACAAATTGTGAACCTAGTAAGATATACATAACTGATTTTGCACATAGATGAGCATGTTGTAGTGTACATAGTTCCTTCGAGCATGATCAAAATTATTAAGCCTTGTGTTAGAAATATTTTCAAGAAAAAGCTTAGCCTAATGAGCTAACATGTATGATTTCTAAATGATTTATATTCTAACTTTGGAAGCATGTTAGTATATGACCTAGAAGTGCATGAATAAACCTTTAGATGGTGTTTATGAGGTTAATAAGCAAGCATGAACATGTTGAACCTACTAGTAAGCATTGAATGTGAATATTTTCAAGCTACTATGAGGACTAGAATCTGACATTTGTGATCATGTTTGATGACACTCTTAAACTCACTCATGTAGCATAAACGTATATATACCATGCATGTGTGTTATATTTCAAGAAAATCATGAACAAAGCCTATCTTCAACTAAAGTGGTATTAATTTCACATATACATTATGAATACTCACAAGCATGCCTAATATGAAGTTTGTGACTATCTTAAATGTTTAGAGAGCAAGCATGATAGACCTTGTGAGTTCATAACCTCAAATGGCCTTAAATGGTTTAAGTGATCAATTTAGAATTCTATTATGAAAGAAGGAACCTTGATTTACTTAAGGAGAATGAAAAGACCTTTAACATGACAAATATATTATGTGTGATTGTTGTGGTCAAGCCGGATAGAAACCATAAGGCAACAGCTAAGTCTTGGCATAGCCAGAGGACGACGCAGCTGCGCTGGTCCTAGGCATAGCCATGGCGCAGCTGCGCCAGTCTGGAATCCTAGATAGTGAGTTCTAATCTTTTGGACAGTAACTATGTGATGCTTATATTGTTAAAAGTAACTTAAAACCTACTGATACATATCTATAGGTGATGCTTAAATAATGTATTGGTGGTTGCCTCGTAATAGGAAGGTACATGAGTAAAAAGGATCTAACTTTGAGTATTCTTAAATTAGTTATAGAAATGACTAGGAGTTTAAGTTATGATCTTATTTTGTATCGTATGTGCATACTTGAATTGTGTCAAGCTTGTTTAAAGACTGTGTTAGCTAATGAATATCTTGATCATATAATACGCTATAAATAGGATTCGAAAGTGTTGATTTCTTAAAGTGTATAAACTACTTTTAAGGCAAGTATCCCAAACCTTTGCATTACTTTATTCAACGAATACCGTAAGAGTATTTAAACCTTATCTCTTTGAATGCAAGTTATTCTATTTATTCGTTCAATCGAACAAGTATGTTTAGACTCCTGTGAAAACTATTATTCATGTTGAACTTGGTATTGTTCTTTAATATCGAAAAAGGGTCGATGACATTTGATTCGGCTAGACTATATGCATGTTTATAAAACTGTCCAAACCAATTAATTGGTGCGAAAATCTTGAAAAACTGAGTTGGACAACCCTTTTGGTAAGAAGAGTGTATGTCGTTGGAAACCCCAACACATGAATAAATACTATTGTGGTGTTATGCATAACGTAAAGTATTATAGACTGATCATCTATAGACTTGATATTTTTTAGTTATCAGTTCAATATTGGTAACTCTAGTGGAAGTTCAATGGTCCTTAGTGACTGCTCATTATAAATTTCTTATCCAGTTGGATACATTATTAGTCATTGAATTCATATATATATGTTGATTTATATTGAATTGTCTTTCTTATTCCAAGAATTGTTGATATTATTCTGACACCTTGAACTATCCTAGAAATGACACATCGATATTTCAAACCTTGTGATATTATATCCTACACCCTTGTTGTATATTACTTGTTGGGAAAATTATGCTCATCCTTGCTTATTTAAATACTTTTAGTTAAGGAGGACCAGGGAGGTATCTCTGGAACAGACAAGGGAAAGGGCAAGGCTACCGACTAGCTTGTTCCTTTATGTTTAAAAACTTTTATGTTATGTTAAGATTATTTGCAGAAAATATTTAAACTTAAGTAGGATTATGTAATAGGTCTTTATTCGATACTATTATGTAATCTATTAAGTACTGTAGGTTGCGAGACTTGGGGGAATAATTATAATAAATCATTGTACATTATTCTAATTTAGATTTTCCGTTGTGAATGTATGATTTTAGTTATTATGGTGTTACCATGAGAACGTGACGAATCGAATTCGAGAGACCAAGTGGAGGTCCGAATTTGGGGGTGTCACAGGTTGGTATCAAAGCTTTAGTTATAAACCTTAGGAACGAGAGTCCTTAGATTATAACTTAAGAAAACCTAGAGGTTAGGAAGGAGATAAAACTTATGTAGAGTTTTTTTTTGAGAGACTTAGTGTGTTATGAAATGTAACTTCATTCTATACAATGAACTTATGTTTGTTTAACATTCTAATGGAGTTGTTGTTTGTGTTGTCTTATGTTGGTGATTGTAAGATGACTGACATGGGAGGACCTACCCGAGTGGTAGAGGGGGAGCCACATGATATCCACGTAGTCTATGAAACACCCTTGATAGCGGAGCCTAATTCAGTAGTGGCCCCTTTTGTTGATGACGATGAGGAAGAGGTGGAGTCTGATCTGGAGGAGGAACCCGAGCCTATGATGGACTCTGATGAGGCTACTTTTGAGGATCGGATGTTAGGAGAGTATGAGGAGCAGATATTGGAGTTAGGGTGTAGAGTGGAGGAGCTAGAGACTGAGGCTAGGGAGAGGGAGTCCGCGTTCCAGAGGTTGAGGGACGAGGACCATCAGAGGCAACTAGTGATGCAGGAGATGGAGGTAGAGATTGCTCACCGTAAGGAAGCAGGGATCCAGATGGGAGCTTTGTTTCACCAAGCGGTGGCGAGGAATGTTGAAGTGGAGGAAAGCTAGAGGAATTAGAGAAGAAGGTTTTGAGTGAGAGGGTGGAGAAGGAGGCTCTTCGAACTCAGTTAGAGATGGAGGTGATGGATAGGATTCACTTCGAGGAGAAGTGGGAGGAAGCCAATGATAGGGCAGATGATCTAGAGGATGAGGTGTGGTGGAAGATGAGGAAAATGAATAAGATGGGCTATACGTTACGTACGTCCATGGAGAGATTGATCGATGTGGTAAATCACTACCCAGCTGAGCAAGGATAGACTAGGCATACCATAACTCGGGACATGGTGGTACACATCACACAGAAGGAATATCAGAGCGCCGTAGAGTGTGGAATGTTAGATTGAGTTTAGAGGAAAAAGATCAGTAGTGTAGTAGTTTATTATGTGTTGTAGTATGTTGTTGTAATCTCAATCCTTTGTGTAAGATGTGAGATAGTGGTAAACCCCCAAACTTCTGAAAGGTGTTAGATGGGTAGTAAGTTAGTATGTCCCCGTCTTTTGTGATATTAGGGGATATGTGTTATTATTTATAGCAGTATGCTAGAAAAGAACATGTAATGTAACCCTTTGGTATATGAATATAAATGATCTTATTTCAGAAACGTGTTATGAACCTATAGTTCTTTTCTATTGAGAAATGTCTAAATATCATAATTAAATAATAAAGTGAAAAATTTTGTGATGCAGAAAATGCCGCCCAGATGTAGAATAACTGTTCCAGAAGAGTCAGTTAATGATGAGAGAGGTCCTGTAGATCCAATGTAGACACTCAAAATTTTTCTGCATAAACTGTTACTAACATTACAGGAGGACAGAATCGTCTTTCAGAGATAACCTTGGAAGACAGCTCACATCCATTCCGGATACCACCGGAAGTTCGGTCCCCATTCCGGATACTACTGGAGGATCAGTTCACAACCCGGACCACACACCAGGAATCTCATTCTCATCCCCGGAACACACACCGAAATGATCATTTCCAACCTCAGAGATAACCCCGAGTTTTATCCTTGACGATAACCCCAAGGAATGTTGTTGCAGTTCCGGCAATAACTCCGAAAATGCTTGTTTCAAATACATGCTATCAGCTTCAAGCTCAGACCTTCCGAGGCACTCATCTCTCAAACCCGGAGCTAACACCGGGCATACAGGCACTTACAAGATGACCTTGCTACATTCAAACACTTGCAGCAGTCCAATCTCAGATATAACCCTGAGTAACGTCTGCTTTCAACTCAAACCTGAGATAACCCCGAAGAAGAGTCAAAGGTCATCTTCAACACCTGCGTGTCGTCTCGACACTTCAATACATACATACATACAATAATGTCCCATAAGAACCGAGGAGTTACAATCCCGAGTGACTATTACGCGTGGCAGTACATCGGATAGAATTTTAAGCTTGAAGACCATGGGCATGGTCCCCTCTTCCTGACTTTGTACAACCTCTAATCCATGTCATTCCGTAACTCTCGACACAAGCGATCCGAAGAAGGTCACATATAACTCGTTCGGATGCTCGGATTGAAGTTCTGCAAGTTCGAGCGGACATTAAAGTACGCGAGTGCATGTACTTCAAGACGACGGGGCCATGGCTTGAGAGCCACCACGACCCGCCAGTACACACTGCGACCATCGATCTATAAATATAGGTGAGGGTCAGTCATTTTAAGAGAGAGAATAGAGAGAAAAGGCGAGGAAGCCCTGTCCAATTTACTCTGTACACACCCATATTGAGTGTTTCCTCTTCTGTTAGCTCACATATAGCTATCTTTTGTCCGGCGGGACCTGAGTATTTATCCATATAAAGTCATAGAAGTCTACTTTGGTAGCCCACTGTAAGCCTTCTTACATTTTATAAAGCTTTTCTTCTCATTATAGCACACTCTGTTATACACATTGAGAGTCGTGTGAGTGTGTTTGCCCGGACTTCGGTCCGTGGTTTTCATTTCTTTCTATATATATATATACTTATATATATATGTATATATTTTTATATGGACTAATATTATCGAGTTATGCCTCGATTGAGCCTGGAGTTTACTTCGTCCTGCCTGGAGTTTATATATATATATTTACATTTTGTCCTGCCTGGAGTTTACTTCGTGGTAGTTGATAGCTTTTATAGCTTTATTTACACTCAAGTCCCGCCTGGAGTTTACTCAGTGGCGGTTGATAGCATTTACTGCTTTATCTACATTTCTGATCCCCCATGGAGTTGCTTCGTGGTGGCTGATCATGCACACACACACACACACACACACACACACACACACACACACACACATATATATATATATATATATATATATATTTTACCGCTTATATATATATATATATATATAATTGTTTACTGCTTTCCATATAAATTGCAGTATCATATGAGCCTAGGAATCATGTGATCACAGATTAAGTCTACTGAATCTAGATTCGGTTCTCATGATGGACTTTTTCCAGCTGTAAGCTGCTTGTACATTATTCCAAATAATTGCACATTGATCCACACACACACACACACACATTCATATAACAATTTCTTTGAAAAGTGGCGGTCACCGTGGAAACACGAATGTCGGGGGGTGCCTAACACCTTCCTTCTGCATAACCAAGCTCCCGAACCCTAAATGAATCTCGGTTTCACAGACCCGTTTAGCAGTGTCACATCACTAGGTCAATGTGCAAACCTTTTCGGTTGCACTGGTGCAACCAGTTAAATACACCAACTGATGACTCTTAAAGTCCAATCGTCGACATTATACATGTCAGACCTTTTTCACTTGTTTTTTCAAACAAATCTCACATTAACATGAGAGAACAACAATGAACAAGTAACGAAAAGGGACATCAAAAAATCCCAACGTCAACAGGTGGCGACTCTACTGGGGACTCCAGTAAGAGGGCTTAAGCCGCTATTACAAGCTTTTAAAAATTGTTATATACTTGTGTGTGAATGTTGCATTTACATTAATGATGAATGTGTACGAATGCATCTTAATTACTGCATTGCTAAATATCTATCTTTGATATTAGTGCTTCACACATGTCATCATTTTGCATAAACGGTGAGACACATTGTATGTGAATGTATGTTGTGTGGTTCATCCACCAGGAGGCTATCCTGTCGGCGTTTGATTACTGGACTCGTAGGAAGACTAATTCCACGAGGTTCAGGAAAGGCACCACCCAGATTCACTCCAGTTGAAAGACCGGATTAACTTCCCGTCGAGTAAATTGCGATAATCTGGGAACCTTCATGCCAAAAAGCCGCGAGAGTAACCCTAAGATAGGTCAACCTCTGATAAACCAAACGCGGAGGAAAGTCACTTCATACTTTCCATTTTTAATTACTTGTAAAAGCATTTACTTGTAATTTTATTCCATGTTCATCCATATGTAATGGAAAATATGAAGAATATCTGTGTATGCATGACATGTTATCAATTAACTACCGGTTTTGCAGGACAAAATTCCTAAAACGGACATGTTATGATAACATTTACATTATCGTAAGACTAAAATACATAAGTCTTTTGTAGGGAAGCAATTGGGCCTGTTACCCGCTCAAAATCCAAAAAGGCCACAAGCCTACAGCCAATCATGTCTTCTTTTGAGCAGTCTAATACTGTTTCCTGAGAAGAATTTGACGGATTGAGTAAACAAATCACAAACTTGGTTGTTCTATTGAAAGAATTGCACCAGTCCACTCAGGGTACGAAGATACCTACACATACAGAATCCTCTACACAAGGGGGAGTTCAAGGTCTGGAAAAAACAATTCCAAAACATCAGTTGGATACGACCAACAAAGACCCTGAAAACACCCATCTCAAAGGACATCCAGACACCGGTGATATCAGGAAGAAGGTCCATCAAATGGAGGAAACTATCCATGTTCTCAAAGGGATTGGAACACATGGCAATGTTTCATATACAGACTTTTGCATATTTCATGGTGTTCATTATCCAGAGAAATTCAAAACCCCTGATTTTGAAAAGTATGGCGGATTAGGGGATCCTTATACCCATTTAAAGGTATTTATTGGTGAACTTGGATCTTACGCGGAAAATGAAAAGCTCAGAATGCAGCTATTTTAGAAGAGTCTGACTGGAGAAGCCCGTTCATGATATATCAGATTAGACAACTCAAAGATCCACAGTTGGGAAGAGTTGGCTCACGCCTTCCTCACTCAATACAGTTTTCAATCTCAGATGGCTCCTGACCGATACCAACTTACCAAGGTCAAGAAACAGTCTAATGAGTCATTTAGAGAGTATGCTCAAAGTTGGAGGTGCCTTGCTGCTCAAGTTATTCCTTCCACGACAGAATCAGAAATGATCATGACTTTCATAGATATATAGGAAGCACCTTTATATGAAAGAGTTCTAGTTGGTATTGGCAAACCATTCTCTGAAATGATCAAGCACGGAGAAATGGTTGAGATGGGATTGAAGTCTGGAAAAATTCAAGACCTAGTCGCTCTTAAAGCTGTTGCTGAGCACATCCAGTCCGGATCTTATGGAAACAACCCTCGGAGGGTCCATAAAAAGAAAGAGGAGGATGTTTCCTTGATACTACAAGGACAAAAAGGAAATCAAAGCATGCCTATACAAAGGAGAAATTATTCCCCTTTTCAAGCACAATCTTCAAACCCTCCATTGCCTAAAGGTGGAGATGCAAAGTGACCTCAGATGTTCACACCCTTAGGGGACTCACTCGAGAATATTCTTACTCTTCTGACTACTCAAAAGAAAATTACACATCTTCTTCCACCAGCCAACCCTAATGGGAGGGGTTTTAATGCTACTCGTAAGTGTGCTTATCATGTCGGAGCACCTGAACATGATACTCAAGATTTTTGGGCCTTAAAACACAATATCCATGATTTAATACACAATGGTGAGATCGTAGTCACTAAACCAGATCAACCTCATGTGCAAGACAACCCTCTTCCTCGACACAAAGAAGAAGAGGTCAACATGATCAGTTGGAGCACTGGGCAAAGTTCCAGTTTTAATAACGAGCCATCTCAGACCATTAAAGACGGTGTTGATAGATGGGATTTTGCAAAGTTCCAGTTTACTATGGAACGAAAGATGAAAGCTCTTTGCAAACAAATTTAGCAATTGGCTGAACTGGTGACCCATCAGCATCAAGTCACACGCCAATTAATCAGACAGGAGCATGCCTATCTCCTTCCGTTTGTTATGAATGCTCCACCATCACCTTCAGAAAGTGAAGCTATGGAGGATAAGGTTACAAAGAGAGCAAATGCTAAAGCCCATCAGGATTTTGCCAATTAAAGGGAATTTACCTATCTCGGCCAATCTATGGAGGAGATATTGCAAATGTTGATCAACGAAGGAAGAATTACTTTCCTTCTACCTCCAATCAATCCCCGCTCTGGACGGTTCAATTCTGATGAAGTGTGTCAATATCATTCACACTCTCGCGGTCACAAAGACAGAAGAATGTTGGGCACTCATATCCATCTCATTCGTAATCTTATTGATATCGATTGTCCCGCAAATCGTTGATGATTACACCGCTGCAACTCAAGAGTGGGAATGCATGTCCTACAAAATGGAAGGAATCAATAGCATTTATATCAAAGTGGATGATGAGGCACAAAAGTATTTCCTATACAACCAATTCAACTCAAAGGAGCTGACAATCCTTTGAAAGTGGCCGTACTTGAGCCAATTCCTTTACCCTTCAGACCACAACATCCTGTTGTCAGCTTGCACAAAGTTCCATGGAATTATGGAGAAGCTGAAGGATCTACGTCTCATACTACTGCTATAGTGTCAAAGGATAATCCATTGTATCTTCCTCAACGGGTTATGAAGCCTACTTGCAAAGCCAAAGGGAAGATTCCCATGGAGAAAACCGAAGAATTCCTCCGCACTATGGGCCACAATGAAGCCAATGTGGTTTTAAGCTTACGACAAGCTCCACACCAGATATCTATACTGGATTTAGTTTTCTCTTCCGAGAATCATCGGAAGATCTTATTACAGGTTTTGGAAGAAGCCTATCTGCCAAAATCAGTGGATGTGGAAAGATTTCAACATCTAGTTGATCACATTTTCAACAACAATGTGATATCCTTCACTGATGACGAAATACAGCTCGAAGGGACCGGTCATTGCAAGCCACTTCACATCACAGTGTTATCTTCCGGGTACATGCTAGCTAGAGTTTTGATAGATGGAGGCTCATCTCTAAATATTTGTCCTTATGCCACCTTGGTGAAGATGAATGTCAATCTCAAGCGGATCCAAAAGCAGCCACGCAGTTATTCGAGCTTTTGATGGATCCCGACGAAATGTCGTCGGAAAGATTGAATTGCCAATTGAGATTGGCCCAAATACATTCAATGTATCCTTCCACGTCCTAAAGATAGATTCAGGATACAACCTGCTATTGGGGAGACCATGGATACACATGGCTGGAGTTGTTCCCTCCATACTACATTAACAACTCAAATACATTATCAACAACAGTCTAGTCGTTGTTAATGCTGAACCGGAGTATCCTGAACAAGGAGATCTGTCAATCATCAGTTTCAACTCTGAAGTTAAGCCTGCCAATTTTCATACATTGGAAGTGAGTAACACTCAATATCAACCTATTGAAGCACCACTTCCTGTACCAAGATTTCTACCGAGGTTATGTCGGCTACTCAAGAAATGATGTCATTGGGTTATCAGCCTGGACAAGGGCTTGGTAAAGATAAGCAGGGTATTAAGCACCCTATTCAAATGTCCAATCAAACTGGGATAGCCGGGCTAGGATATTCTACCAATTCCAGTCATAGGAATTCGCATAAACACTGGCCAGTTCCTCAAGCTTCCGCTACACGACGATGTTTTCAATCTGCACCTCATAAGCTGATACAGTCTCCAGTTAAGGTGCCAGCACATGTTATGATTATGCTGTTTCCCAAGCCAGTACCCTTCAAAGCAAAAGAGGTGCTGATTCCTGATCCCGAAGTGGAAGAAAAGGAACGGAAACGTAAACACGACATTGCCTTGATGATGGCAGGCATACGCGTCATTGTTCATGATGAACATACAAAGAGATACACCCTAGATGATGATTGCCCAGATGTCATGGTTATCATTCGGGAGAAGGAGGACAATGACGATCCCTCCATTACTACAGTCCATCAGGACTTTGGCCTCGACAATTGGAACAACATTCTATGCATTGGTCGACTAGGGTAAAATGGGCAGAAAATCCCTCTGCCCTGTAGATAACGTTAATTGCTTACTTTTCTTTACAGTATTAGCAGTTATTTTATCAAGTACATGCTAACACTTTTGTATGATCAAACAGTTGCATATATTAAGTGAAAGCATACTTTGTTTCAGGACTCTGAATTTAGATGTGTCTGTACTTGCTGATGAGGTACCTTCTCTCCACAAAGGGCTGTAACTTTGATGCAAAGTTGGACTCAGACTTGATGGACATTCAAGAGGACATTGAGATACCTCAGGAGATTAAGGAATGGGTCGCAGACAAGCCTAAACCCAACCTTGACCAAACCACTCCTTTTAATCTTGGAACCTTAGAAAACTCTAAGCTAATCTAAATTGGTTCAGACCTTACCACAAATCAGCGGAATGACATGGTTGCACTATTAACCCAATTCTAGGATGTGTTTGCATGGTCTCATGAAGACATGGTGGGTTTGTCCACTGACATTGTTCTTCATCGCCTTCTTATTAAAGAAGGATTCAAGCCCGCTAGACAAAAATTCAGGCGATTGAAACCTGAGTGGAGTTTAAAGGTCAAAAAAGAAATTGTGAAACAATTTCAAGCTGGCATTATCATGGTGTCTACATATCCGGAGTGGATATCCAACATTGTTCCTGTGCCTAAACTAAGAGGAAAGGTGCGAGTTTGCGTGGATTACCGGGATTTGAACAAAGCTTGCCTTAAAGATAGCTTTCCTGTACCTTTATCCACATTCTTATTGACAACACTGCTCAATATGGCATGTACTCCTTTGCTGATTGCTTTGCAGGGTACCATCAAATTATGGTTGCTGAGGAAGACCATGAGAAAATTGCTTTCATCACGCCTTGGGGATCCTTTTGCTATAGAAGGTTGTCATTCGGTGTCATTAACACCGGGGAAACCTACCAACAAGCTATGATGGCTCTTTTCCACAATCTAATGCATAAAGATATAGAGATCTACGTGGATGACATCATTGTCAAATCCCAAAGGGAGGAGGACCACCTAGACCATCTCAAAAAGTTATTCAACAGGTTCCGTAAGTACAACTTGAAGTTGAATCCAGCTAAGTGCGCCTTTGGTGGCAAATTATGCAAGTTGCTAGGTTTCCTAGTCAGCCACAAAGGGATTGAACTAGATCCTACCAAAATCCAGGCTATTAAGGAAATGCCCATTCCTCAAACAAAGAAGGAAATATGAGGATTTTTGGGAAGAATTAACTTCATTAGCAGGTTCATTTCTCAATTCACATCAACCTGTGAGCCCATCTTCAAGCTGATAAGGAAGAACTCCTCCATAGAATGGAACGATGAGTGCCAGAAAGCCTTCCTTACAATTAAAGAGTGGCTGATTAACTCTCCTGTTTTGGCACCTCCCAGGGATGATGTTCCCCTATTCATGTACCTATCCATTAATGACAATGTCATGGGCTGTATGCTGGGGCAAAAAGATAATAGAGGCCAAGAACGAGCTATCTATTGCCTCAGCAAAAGATTTAGCACCAGTGAACACAAGTACACTCTCATGGGGAAGACTTGGTGTGCTTTAGCATGGGCTTCCATGAGATTACAACATTATCTCCATGGTCACACAACCCATCTCATATCCCCCGTGGATCCTCTCAAGTATGTGTTCAGTAAGCCCATACTGAATTGTCGACTGTCCAGATGGCAGTTGATCCTACAACAATTTGACATTGTCTACGTGACGTAAAATTCTGTCAAATGTCAAGGAATTGCGGATCAACTGGTCGTCGCACTTGCAGGGGACTACAAACCCTTGGAAACATACTTCCCCAATTAAGGGGTAATGACAGTACAACAAAAACATCAGTACGATACATGCCGTTTGTGGAAAATGTATTTTGATGGAGTATAACACGAAGGCTCTGAGTCGGAGCGCTTTTAATATGCGATGCAGAGAGCAGATATCTCGTCAATCATTGTCAAATTACAGTTTGTCAGCACCAACAACACAGCTGAGTATGAAGGATGTATGATGGAGCTAAAACTTGCCCGTTCAATGGGAATTAGGCGGTTAACTGTCATTGGGAATTCTGAATTGGTGATCAGACAATCCATAGGAATCTATCAAACCAAAGAATTACATTTGCTGCCTTACCATTGACAAGTTCTACAGATGGCTTTGGAGTTTGAAGAAATCTACTTTCTACACATTCCTCGTAATAGGAATGATTTTGCAGATGCATTAGCAACGTTGGCCTCCTTTGTTCACATACCTGACAAGGAAAACATGCCAAGCATCACATTTGTTATGTAAAAAGCCCCAGCTTATGGGAACTATGTTGGAGAAGTATCGGATGAGCTGCCTCCCGTCCACCACCCTTGGTATCAGTATATCAAGGAGTATCTACGAGATGGATCTACACCCGCTGAGGCGAGCCTAACTGAGAAGAGGCGGATCCATCAACTTGCTATGAAATTCTACTTGAGCGAAGATGCACTCTACAAAAGAGATGCAGGGCTAGGTCTCCTCAGATGTGTAGACAAAGACCAAGCTCAAAGGCTCATTGATGAGATTCATGGTGGAGTATGTGGTCCACAAATGAGAAGCCCCTTACTTGTCAAGAAAATTCTTCGAACAGGACATTATTAGCTTATACTCAAAGCTGATTGTGATGATCACTTCAAGAGGTGCTATCAATGCCAGGTCCATGGGAATGTTATCCTCGCCCCTCCAAGGGAGCTCCACAATATGAGTTCGCCCTGGCCCTTTTCAATGTGGGGAATGTACGTGATCGGGCCCTTTGATCCCAAAGCCAGTAATGGTCATTGATTCATATTCACCATGATCAACTACTTCACCAAATGGGTAAAAGCAGCTTCCTTCCCCAGGGTTACTAAAGAAGTCATCATTGCTTTCATCAGAAACAATGTAGTCTGTCGATATGGACAACCAGAGGTCATTGTATCAGACAATGCTAAGAACCTCAACAACAAAAAGATGGAGGAGTTATGCAGTAAATTCCACATCAAACACCTTAACTCCATCATCTACCGTCTAAAGATGAATGGGGTTGTCGAAGCGCCTAATAAAAATATCAAGAAGATCATGCAAAAAATGTCCGCCAATCACAAAGGGTGGCCTGACCTCTTGTCTTTGACTTTATTAGCCTACAGAACTTCTATGCGTACTTCCACTGGGGCAACCCCCTACTCATTAGCCTATGGGTTGGAAGCAATGCTCCCCATAGAGGTGGAAATGGAATCCCTCAGAGTATTGATGGATGCTCAGTTGGATGAGGACCAATGGGTATAAGACAGGTATCACCAGTTGTCTCTTATAGACGAAAGGAGAACCACGACAATCTTCCATGGTCAATTATATCAACAAAGGATCGCACAATCCTACAACAGGAAAGTCTCTGTAATAATCATCGGTATAATGGTAAAACCCTCCCTGAGAGCTCTCACTGCCATAATGATGTCGGTATCAAGCTCATCCATATATCGTGGCATTAAGACGTATGACAATACGCACAGCAGCAATACATCCACTCTAGTTGAATGCCACTGATCCTTCGGTGTGGTGAAATCCCCGGAATGCCATGCATAACTATCCTCAGAGCTAAATCTGTCAAACAGAAGATGCTGGGATATCACATGGCTTGATGTAATCTCGTCCTGCACCACTCTACGTCTCAATCCGGTGAGGGTCATGAACTGTCTACTCATGTCTCCAATCGCCGTATGCACGCAAGGTCTGTCCAGCGGCAGCATCGTCAACCGTGTATACTCCTCCAAAGTAGGAGTCAACTCCTGGGTCCCAAATAGGAAAACCTGCCTCTCCGATACCCAGTGCTCGAGCATACCCTCTAAAAATCCTGTGTGAACCTGAAACATCAACATGGTCATAGTATGTTGCAGTAAATCATCTACAATCACCATGTCTGATGGTGATATACTATCATTCCATGAGCACATACTAGCTACCACCAAAAATGGTGGGGAATGATCAATACGGCTAACTGTTGAAGAAGACATCTGTACGGGTCGTGTTATAAGACCATCCAGGGGTCAATGCTGAGTATCTCTGGACATACATACATATGCATAACATAATAACATGCATGATACAATAGATGGCAATATGATATAGGGAATGAAAACATACATACATTCCTAAGTATATCATCATCTAATACATCTCTGTACAGCTAAAATACAGGGAAATGGGGCGAAGCTACCCAAAAACTCAATAGAGGCCTATCAAAAGATATAGCGGAAATGGGCCGAAGCTACCCAGCAGCTAACAGAGGCCTATCAAAAGAGATAAATACATCAGAAAAAGTCATTGGTGTTAATGTCTACATCATCGATACTATCCACCTGATGTAACTCCTCCTGAGTCATGGGATCTCTATCTACTGGGATGTCAGGCCTATACAAGGGAGGATCTACACCGACAAAGCCATATGGTTCACCTGAGGGGCCAGCGCCAGAGCTGGAAGGATCAAAAGTATCTACCTCTGAAGGATCTCTGCCCAAATACTGGATGAAGAAATGTGCCTGGTCCAACTACCGGGTCAATCTATCAATCTGTGTCACATGAGTCGTATCTCTGACACAGGCTAGCCAATCTGTCATCATCACGGATCTTGGACCCATATCCCTCATAAACTGTGTGGCACGGGTCTGAGCTCCAATGGTACGAGGGATCCACCAATGCTGTAACATCTCCTGAGTGCAGGGGCCCTTTGACAAAGTAAAACCATAAATCCCCAACAATGGGATAACAATGATGGGTGACTATGAAATAGACCAATAACGCCTGGCAGGAGACAAGATCGGCATATTGATCTCTCCTGTAGTGCTCCTGATAGCACGCTCTCCTAAATAGAGCTCCCATCCTCCATTTGTGAAGAGAGGAATCCTACGGGTGGAAATAATGTACTCAACTCCAGTCGGGTACCCATCCTCAAATCCAACTCCTAAATGCTCCCCAGAGTAGGGAACCCATGTGATGACACCCGCTGTTAACAACTCTAGCTGTAGGCGACAATGAGTGAAACCCTCAGCAACAGGGACCTCTTCCAGTATGGAATGATGCCATCGTCGTCCTCGTGGATAGGTATCTAAACCTAACACGCTCACAGGATGCAGACATGGAAGCTTCTCATAGGCCCAAAACTGCCAACACAAAGGCAAACACCTGCTGTCAATCAACACTCTTAACTTATACACGGGAAAAGACAAGAGAAACACTCACCAGCAAAAACTGGTAGAATCCTAACCACGCCTCGGTCAAGCACTGCGATCGTATGCACATTCCCTTGGGGACCCCAATTATAGTCTCCTATACGGTCCACGTGTCGAGTGGCGCTGATCAAAGCGAAGGACACCGTAGAGGAATTATCTGCTATGAAGTAGCCACTAATGATCATCAAGAACAATCACCGAAGAATGAGGTCCCTGACTATCACATCATCGGGTATGGGCTCACTCAATAGCCCTCTTATAGCATCTACGCTCAAAGGACCCGTACGAATAGTCCTCCCTTTGAGCACCTCCGTCGGAACTCCTAACAAGGATTTGACAGCAGTAGGGGTAGTATCCGTCGTACAAGGCACTAGATCCCGTCCAAACTCCATACCTGTGATAAACCGCCAATCCATCGACGTCATCATCACCTCGCAGTCCAACAAATGGAGTGACTAAGTCTGGTGAAACCACCGCTCAGACAATGCCCTGAGGTAACCCCAGGGACAGCGACGGGGAAGAATGGAAAAGAATGCTCCAAATCCCCAGCCATGTACAATCTCTTTGTAGTCATCATGCAAGGCCTGATACATAGAGTGGATGCTAAACCAGTTCCCTCGAGGTTGTGTGAAGCCAGGAACCTACATCAAATGTAGATCAACATCAGAGTCCTTTACTCCTCATCAATAGGAAACAAGGAAGATTAAGATCTAACTTCATCCCTCGTTTGCGTGCAGGTATACTGAAGGATGCCGACTCAAGTCACCTAGAAGATCTAGGTTCGCCACTTGAATTCCTGGCAACTCCCTACGGGGAACACGTACAACAGGAGCAGGAACCTCGACTGGTACATCCTCCTCCTCGTCCTCAATATCCGGCACTTCAACCCAGATAGGACGTATCACCGCCTCCACCAAACGATGAGACTGTCTGACAGAACGACGTTGAGGCTCTTCAGAAGCCCTCCTCCGAACACCTGAAGTGGTCCTACGGGAACTATTCTGTTGATCCGGATCCATAATATCTGGACAACAAGTCTCCAAATCACCTCAGAAAGGGTGTGGTAAATTCTTACCTGGAGTTTTTCAACATGCATGCATGCATTATTTTAACATACATCTACAATAGAGTTGAAAATGCATGACTACTCATTCCTATATTTTGGGAAAATTTTGTCATATCCCATTTGTAAATGGGACTATCCACATGCACATAGGCATGACTAGGTGGCCATTCAGTAGAACACCTATACACAGTCATATACATCCTATATGCATTTAATATATTGCAGTAAAAAATCTGTAAGTGTAGTCTAATTACCAGGATTATTTTGCTTGTCTACCTTTACTCGTCCTCAGATAGGATAAGAAATGACAGTAAAAGGTGCTAATTTGACTGTTTCAAAAGTCAATTTTTTTTCACATCATTATGTTCAGCATTGTTTAATACTAACATTTGTTATGTTGAATATTTTTTATCAAGTCATATCAGCATGCATATTCACTATTATGTGTCTAAATGCATTTCATGTGATAAGTTATTTTCCAACGGATAGAAACTAGAAAAGAATACATGCATACGTTACCAGGACAGTGAAGAACGCTTGTACAGTAGTAGAATATGCAAAAAGTTGCCCGAACTCAACAAGTCTGATGAGAAGCTCTCAGATTTCCTTCATCGTGCAGCTTGAAAATGACTTATGAAAGCAACCTTTGGGCTTTACATATCCACGGTTGGCCGCAGGTCCCCCTGCGGATGATGCAGGTGTACCTGCGGCACTCCTACATGGGTCCCATACGTCTGGCTCGCTCCAGTTAGAGTTGCAAAGGAGGTCTCGCAAGCTGAAAAGGCAAAATCAGGAATAAAAGCGCTACACGATTAAGCGGAATAGCCCGAAATCCTGGTGTTCATGTGTCAAACTCTGGCTCCACATGTTCCACATTGGTATTCACCTGCATACAAGGTATACGATACAAGTGGCCTCAGCTTTCATAAATTATGCTTAGCAATACCTTACAGAGGTTTGATGTCGTCAATGAACGCCAGGCAACCCTGACGTATCCCCAGTGGGGGTTACAATGCTGAAGTTTCAAGCATCCACGTATCCCCGGCGGGGGTCACAACGCACATCTTTAAAGCATCTGCGTATCCCCGACGGGGGTTATAGCGCATTCAACCATTGATACACACATCAATGAGGGTCAAGCAGCCTTGACATCATTTCAGCCGATGGTAGGTAAACCCATCGAAGCAACTCATCTGCGTATCCCCGGCGGGGGTTACAACGCAGTGAGACTATTGACACATACATCAATGAAGGTTAAACAACCTTGACAATGCACCCAGCAGAGATCTATCCGGTGATACACACATCAACGAAGGTCAGGCAACCCTGACAACAACAGGCTGTTGGCAGTAACTCCAACAGGATGAGGGAATATGTTATACACATCGTCAAGCAGACAAAACTTTATCCCCATAGATCTCTTACACACAAGAGGTACCTCTATGGAGTATAAGCCAATGTCTAGGATTCAAGACTTTGGTGATAGCCCCAACGTCAACATCCTTGAAGACTTGGATTGTATGTCCAAGCCATCATTGATTGTCATCCTAGCAGGGTTACATGACAATCATGCATCATACGTTTGCTTCATGTTGCTGCACATAGCATCATATTCATATCACTTGCATTTCAAGTGTCTAGGATTCTTTATCCTATCCATGCCTTGCATTGCATGAATATGATAAAGAGGTAGAAACTCGAAATTTTTCTGCATAAACTGTTACTAACATTACAGGAGGGAAGAATTATCTTTCAGAGATAACCCTGGAAGACAGCTCACATCAATTCCAGATACCACCGAACGTTCGGTCTCCATTCTGGATACTACCAAAGGATCAGCTCACAACCCGGACCACACACCGAGAATCTCATTTTCAACCCCTGAACACACAACAGAAGGATCATTTCCAACCTCAGAGATAACCCCGAGTTTCGTCTTTGGCGATAACCCAAGGAATACTGTTGCAGTTCCGGCGATAACTCTGAAAATACTTGTTTCAAATACATGCTATCAGCTTCAAGCTCAGACCTCCTGTCGAGGCACTCATCTATCAAACCCGAAGCTAACACCGGGCATACAGGAACTTACAAGATGACCTTGCGACATTCAAACACTTGCAGCAGTCCAATCTCAGATATAACCCTGAGCAACGTCTGCTTTTAACTCAAACCGGCGATAACCCCGGCGAAGAGTCAAACGTCATCTTCAAAACCTGTGCGTCGTCTCGACACTTCAATACATACATAAATATAATAATGTCCCACAAGAACCGAGGAGTTACATTCCCGAGTGACTATTACGCGTGGCAGTACACCGGATATAATTTGAAGCTTGAAGACCATGGGCATGGTCCCCTCTTCCTAACTTCGTACAACCTTTAATCCATGTCATTGCGTAATTCTCGACACAAGCGATCCGAAGAAGGTCACATATACCTCGTTCGGATGCTCGGATTGAAGTTCTGCAAGTTCGAACGAACATTACAGTGTGTGAGTGCACATACTTCGAGATGTCGGCTGCCGCAGGTACACCTGCAGCCATCAGTCTATAAATATAGGCTAAGGGTCAGCCATTTTAAGAGAGAGAAGAGAGAGAAAAGGCAAGGAAGCCCTGTCCAATTTACTCTGTACACACCCATATTGAATGTTTCCTCTTCTGTTAGCTCACATATAGCTATCTTTTGTCTGGCAGGAGCTGAGTATATATCCACATAGAGTCATAGAAGTCTACTTTAGCAGCCCACTGTAAGCCTTCTTAAATTTTATAAAGCTTTTCTTCTCATTATAGGACACACTATTATACACATTGAGAGTCATGTGAGTGTGTTTACCCAGACTTCGGCCCGTGGTTTTCATTTCTATCTGTATATATATACTTATATATATATATATATGTATATATTTTTATATGGACTAACATTATTGAGTTATGCCTCGATTGAGCCTAGACTTCGGTCTGGAGCGTTTAATTGCTTTTATATATATATATTTATATATATAAATCGTGGTCGAACTACATCGATGAGCACAGATTTTACATCTGGTGCGTTTATTTGCTTATATATATATATATTTACATTTTGTCCTGCCTAGAGTTTACTTCATGACAGTTGATAGCTTTTACAGCTTTATTTACACTTAAGTCCCACTTGGAGTTTACTCCGTGGCGGTTGATATCATTTACTGTTTTATCTACATTTCTGATCCCCATGGAGTTGCTTCGTGGTGGCTGATCATGCACATATATATATATATATATATATATATATATATATTTACTGCTTTTATATATATATAATTGCTTACTACTTTCCATACAAATTGCAGTATCATGTGAGCCTAGGAATCATGTGATCACAGATTCAGTCTACTGAATCTAGATTCGGTTCCCATGATGGACTTTTTTCCAAATTATAAATGACTTCTACATTATTTACAGTGTCTGAATTCCATTGGATGGCTGTCATGCCCATAAGGACTCCGGCACTGCTGTATATTATTTTCTCGTAGATGCCTCACATCTCGAAAATAAAAGCAAACAAGCCGAACATTCAGATAATAAAATGGAAGTATCGAAGGCCTCAATTACTTTTGAGTACAGGGTTTGAAAAACCTTTTTTATAAAACTTCATTGTTATATCTTGCTTAAAACTAAATTTTCAACAAAATTCAAACCCTATGTATATAGGTGCAATGAGGCATAGCACTACTTCCAAATAATTGCACATTGATCCACACACACACACATACACAGATTCATATAACAGTTTCTTTGAAAAGTGGTGGTCACCATGGCAACACGGATGTCGGGGGGTACCTAACACCTTCCCTCCGCATAACCAAGCCCCCGGACCCTAAATGAATCTCGGTTTCACAGACCTATTTAGCAGTGTCACATCACTGGGTCAATGTGCAAACCTTTTCGGTTGCGTTGGTGCAACCAGTTAAATACACCAACTAGCGAGTCTTAAAGTCCAATCGTCGACATTATACATGTCAGACCTTTTTCACTTGTTTTTTCAAACAAATCTCACATTAACATGAGAACACCAAAGAACAAGTAACGAAAAGGGACATCAAAAAATCCCGAGGTCAACATCCGATACAGAGACTGATAGATTTATTAGGAGAAGCTCTGAGGGGAAGAAACGAACCCATACCACCCATTCCCCAAGTTGTCCCAATAACAACCTTCAAGGATTTTAATAGTGTAGGACCCCCAGAGTTCACGAGAACCACTGACCCGATAGTTGCGTAAACCTGAATCAAGGAGATCGAGAAGGCCTTCAGTATAGCTCGCATGGGTGAAGACCAGAAGACAGTATTTGCCACATACATAGTGAGGGGCGAAGCAAACTATTGGTGGGAAACTAATTAGCAGAGAGCGGGGGAAGGTACGATATAATGGGAGAGGTTTACTACGTTGTTCTTCGAAAACTATTTCCTGAAAAGTATGAAGAGTAGGATGGAGGTAAAATTCCTAAAGTTAAAACAAGGTGATATGACGGTGGCGCAGTACGCAGCTAAGTTCAATGAACTAGCGCAATTTGCAGAGTACCAAGTTGTGGATGAGGAGAGGAAGGCGAGACACTACGAGCAAGGGTTGAAGTCGTGGCTGTATAGTAAGGTATCAGTCTTCCAGATTGATTCCTTTACCACATTGTTGGAGAAGGCAATCATTGTGGAAGGTGGCAGCGAGGCCTTAAGTCTATATCATAAGGAAAAGAAGAACAAGAACGCTGGTAATGAACATTGTGGGGGGAGCAGCAGCGGAGGAAGTAACTCCGAAAAGAGGAAATGGGAAAACAACAACAACATAAACAATAACCAAGGTGGAAGTCGCCAGGGAAACTTCAAGAAGAGGACCGAAGATTGCAACAAATGTGGAAGAAGTCATCAGGGAGAATGCTGGAAGAGGAAAAACACTTGTTATAATTGCGGCCAAGAGGGGTACATATTGCCAAATTTCCCAAAGCCGAAGAAGATCAGAGGATGTTTTACTTGTGGAGCAACAGATCACCAGATAAAGGATTTCCCAAAGAAAGGAAGCGGTGGAGCTGGCGGAAGCCAGGGAGGAGGAAGTAAGTTAATGATTGGTGGACCTGCGCAACCCAACCGATCGACCACTCAAACCTTTAACATGACCGTCCATGATGCCGTAGCTGCAAAGGACGTGGTGTC
Organism: Panax ginseng; assembly: GCA_020205605.1. Classification (NCBI taxonomy): domain Eukaryota; kingdom Viridiplantae; phylum Streptophyta; class Magnoliopsida; order Apiales; family Araliaceae; genus Panax; species Panax ginseng. Next base: position 97,971,345 of record CM035128.1, on the reverse strand, counting down.
AGGTATAATCCCAATCAATAATATAAATGCTTATGTATTATTTGATTCGGGTGCCACCTGTTCGTTTGTATCTGAAGAATTTGCTAATAAACTTAGTACACCCAAAGAACGATTAGAAGATCCTTTAAACATAGAAGTTGCGAATAAGGAAATAATCCCTGTAGAATACGTCTATCAGAATTATCGCACAAATATTAGAGAACATGAACTGAGAGTTTACTTGATTTCTATTAGATTAGGAGAATTTGACGTAATACTGGGGATGGATTGGTTATTTAACCATGCGTGATAATTAATCGATCGGAAAAAAATGTGAACCTTCGGACTCGGTAAGTCCGAGAAGTGTTTTATGGTAGCTCATCGCTTAAGCAATTGTGTTGCGTTACGATAATACAAGCCAATAAATTATTAAAGAAAGGATGTGTAGGTTACTTAGCTTACATCGTGGATACTCGGAAAAAAGGGAGTAAAGATTAAAGAGATACCCTTAGTGAGTGAATTTCAAGATGTGTTTCCGGACGATCTGCCTGGCATTCCGCCTGACAGAGAAATCGAATTCATAATAGACTTAGCACCGGGAACGACACCGGTTTCGAAAGCTCTATATCAGATGGCGCCAGTAGAAATGAAGGATTTGATGATGCAACTTCAAGAGTTATTGGATAAAGGTTATATTCGATCGAGTGTGTCTCCTTGGGGAGCACCAGTATTATTCATTAAGAAAAAGGACGGATCGATGAGGCTCTGTATCGATTATCGAGAATTGAACAGAGTAACGATCAAGAACATGTATCGATTACCAAGGATAGACGACTTATTCAATCAACTAAAGGGAGCGAAGTGTTTCTTGAAGATCGATCTGCGGACGGGATATCACCAACTGAAGGTGCGAGATGAAGATATACCATAGACTGCGTTTTGAACATGTTATGGACATTACAAGTTTTTAGTAATGTCATTCAGTTTGACTGATGCTCCGATAGAATCCATGGACTTGATGAACCGAGTTTTCAAGCCATATTATGATAAATTCGTAGTAGTTTTCATCGATGACATTTTGATTTACTCAAAGATAGAGGAAGAACACATCGAACATCTGAAGATTGTTTTAGAGGCACTACGAAAGGAGAAAATGTATGCGAAATTTTCTAAATGCGAATTTTGGATGAAGAAGGTTCAATTCTTAGGCCACATGGTGGATGAGAATGGAATCTCAGTAGACCCCGAAAAGGTTAAAGCAGTGAGTAATTAGGAGCAACTGAGAACTTCAACAGAAGTGAGAAGTTTCTTAGGGTTAGCGATTGGATGAAGAAAACGACAAGTATAAGTTTTTTATAAATAGCAGCGTAGTTGTTACCGTTAACACTGTTGGAATACCCGGTGGTTAAAACATAGTAATACGCGGTGTTGCACAGTATCACACGGTATTGCACCAATTATTGATTCTTACGTAAGAAGGCACTACTCAATAATTGTTACAATAATTACTGTTCAATATTTTATGGATTCAATAATTACTACGTTGATATTTTATATTATTGTTGTTTCAATAATTGTCACTGCACAGTATTTTCATTATCAGATTAATAATTCATATTATTTGAATAATATTATTATATAGCATTATTGGCAACATCTAAGGAAGTCCTGTCTAAGGAGAGGTTTGGTCACCTAATTGCGCGCCAATAAGGAGAAATCCTTATTGGAAAGCCCCCTCTTTCCGGAGAATGACCTGGTTGTCATTATTGTGATTCTGTAATATTATTTGTGAATAATTAATTATTGATTTATATGATAAGAAAAATATTTATTTATGTGGATAGAAATGGAGGAATTTTTAGAAAAGTGACAATTGTTGAAAATTGATATTTTATCTTTTCTGATAAAATAAATCATTTAAATATATTATGATAATATAATAATATAATAATGGTGATATTTTTACATTGAATATGTGATATATGAATATATGAGAAGGAAGAGTATTTTTGTTACAATAAATGCTAAAAACATGTTAAACATGTCGGTGGGCCCTATTTTGTGACTGAAATTGGATTATAGCCTGTAAAATGGTCCGTATGTGGATTTCGGTCAATTTCTACTTGGAATTTAGAAAAACTTAAACTTACAAAGTTGTAGAATTGAATTTCCTATGGAATAGACATAAGATTCGAATTTTTTTGATAAAATGGCTATTTATTATGAATTATTGAAGTTCCAGAATAATTGATTTTTGAAGTTTTAAATATATTTTTTTTAAAAAGCGTTTTATTCATTTTGGTGGGCCCCACATGTGTGGTAAAAGAGCTGAATTCAGTTTTCTTTGGCGTGCATAGGAAAATTTTAATATTTTATTAAATTTTCTACTTTGGTGTTCTAAGCAATTTCCTATAAATAGGGTGCTTAGGTTAGAATTGAAAATCACACCAGAAACTAAAGTTTTCTCTCTCTATATTACCGAGCGTATTCTTGTGAGTATTTTGATACTTTGAGTGTTGTTATACGGTGCAAGTTTCCTTCAACACTATATCCAGTATTCCATTCAGAAGTACTGTCTTTTTGAGGTAAGGGATGTTATTTTTTTAAAAATGATATTATTTCTTTCAATATCATTATGCCAGAATATTGGTAAGATTTTTCTTGTGAAATTTTTGTCTTTTTGTGTAAGGGTTACTATTTACGTATACGACACTATTCACGTATACGACTCTATTCACAAATATGGCACTATTCACAGAAAAAAAATTAAATTTTCGTTCTTTATCCCAGATGTCTATTTTTGTTACTATCTTTGATTGTATCCGTGTTTTGATCATTATCTTGAATTTTACTCCACCATAGTATATTATGGGGTGTTTTTGAACATGGATTGACCGAAATACGAATTCCTAATATTTATTTTTTGTCTCATTGGATTCATTATCTTTAAAATATTTTTCATCATCCTCAGTCCTAAATGATGATATAATTGAATATCTTTGGCCTGTAGTGCAAAGATGAATGATTTTCTGATGAAATCTTTGGCCCATAGTGCAAAGATGAACAGGCGTTGAGATGAAAATGACCAACTGATGAATATCTTTGGCCTATAATGTAAAGATGAATATTTGATTCAAGATGAATATTGATTGATGTTACAAGGATAAAATATTGATGATGAACTTTTAAATTCATAGATGGTAGTAGATTTCATTATCTACTTAACTCTTCTAATGAATTGTTATTTTCGCTGCGAATATTAATCTGAAACTTGTTGTCAATTATATTCTATCAGATTTTTCCCTGTTGAGGACTAACGATAATTTGTTCTATATTATCTTAGTCATAATATTCTTTACTGGGCTAGTTGAGCTCACCCTTTTCCTTTTTGTTCTATTTTTCTTCTCAGGAGGCGAGAATGTAGCGAGTACTAGTCGGGGTATGGAATGATGGTTCTAGAAAGTTATTTTAGTGGTCCTCACTATTTTTGTAAAATAGTGTATCAATAATTGTAATGATGACTTATTTGAGTGTGAATATTGTCTAGAAGACAATATTTGTATTTAAACTCACAATTTATGTGTTTTCATATTTTGCATGACAATTGTAATAATAAAGTTATAGTTGGTTCTGTACCATGTATTTGGCGACTCAGAATGGGTGATGTATTCCTATTTTTGGGGCATCACTGTTGGTATCAGAGCCTAGGGATATGGTCCCTAGTAGAGATCGGGGAAGAGAACTAGGAGGGGAGAGATGAGTAAATTCTTCGCTAGTATGTCCTACCTAAGCTTATTTGTTGGTTGGTCAGAGTATAGGGTTATTATATTGCATGTCAATTTCTTTAATTAACCCTTGTTTTGTGGCAGTATTTAAAAATGGCAGCCAAAAATATTAATGATGGAGTAAATGAGACTGTGGTGACACCATTAATCACCAACAAGGAGAACGTGCAACACGCCGGCAATGCTCTTCTTGTAAACAACACCACTGAGCAGACGATGAACGATGAGATGTTTAGAAGCTTTTTACGGTTCATGCAAAACCAGACGAGGGAGACTCCTGTTCAAAATACAGGTACAAATAATGGAAACGCACAGCTGGTCACAGCCAAGCAGTTCAAAAGAGTTGGGACCACCAGAATTCTAGGGAAAGTCGAATCCGATTAAGGAAGAAACGTGGGTCAAGCAAATTACCAAGATATTCGATGTCTTAGGATGCACGGAGTAATAGAAGGTTCCATTCGCCACTTTTATGTTCCGTAGTGAGGCGACATCTTTGGTGGGAATCGTGAAGCGTACTATCCAACGCTTTTCGGCATGATGCTTTAGAGACATTTTAGAAACTGTTCAATGACAAGTACTTTCCTGAAAGTATTCGTCATATGAAGGAGGTGAAGTTTATTAGACTGGAACAGAACAACATGACTGTGTCCCAGTACGAGGCGAAGTTCGCGAAGTTATCCAGGTTTGCACCTCATTTAGTGGAGAATGAGGAACGTTTGACGCGGATGTTTCTAAGAGGTTTGAAACCCGACATACGTCAATATCTCATTTCTCACAAAGTTTCTCTATATTCAGATGTTATCAACAGCGCTCAATTATTAGAGCGAGATAATGAGTACGTTAAACCGAGGGACCACAACAAGGGTCATACCGGTTACAACAGTCATCGGAGCAATGATAATCAGCGGGGAGGGAAAAATTCAGACAAAAGCGGTAACCACTCTAGTGGTAATCGTGGCATGATAATAGGAGAGGCGAGTCAAGTGGAAATTTTAAAAAGAATAGATTCAATAATGACATTGTGATGTCAGCACCAACATCAACCGATTCTAAGGAAAGAGAACGACCACCGGTCGTATGCTATAAATGTGGAAAAGAGGGACACATCAGCCCAAACTTCCCACAACAGTTCACGGTATGTTATAATTGTGGAAAAGAAGGTCATATCGCTCGAGATTCTACGGTAGCGAAACCAAGTCCAGCGGGGATGGTGACACAAAAGGCTGTCCTAAAAAAGTCAAAGTAAACGGTTCCTGGAAGAGCGTTTGTCATAACTGGCCAAAATACGAGGAACCCAAACGAGGTGATCACGGGTAAGTTAATCATAAATTCTTGCGAAGTCTATACCTTATTAGATACCGGTTCTACCAATTCTTTTATCTTCCCTATTTGTACTCAACGTTTAAACTTGACTCCGGAGAAATTGGACTTTGACTTATCTATGGAGACTCCGTTAGGAGAAACTTTCATTACATCCACTGTTTATAAATCTTGTTTGATCCAAGTTGGCACCATCACATTAACTGTTGATCTTGTCTGTTTAAAGATACTTGCATTTGACGTGATTTTAGGGATTGATAGGTTAACTACTCATTATGCCAAAATTTATTATTTTCGTAAGGTTGTTAGTTTTCATATTCCTAACCAACCTATTATGCGAATCCAAGCAACTAAACCACTAAAATCAATCACTGTCATATCAAGCCATAAAGCCATTCATTTATTGAAAAACGGATGTCAAGCATTCTTAGCCCATATTATGGATTTGAATAAAGACACGTCAGATTTGAATAATATTTTTGTTGTTAGTGAATTTCCTGATGTATTTCCTGAAGAACTTCCCGGTCTACCCTCAGAACGTGAAGTTGAATTCTTTATTGACCTTGAACCTGGTATAAAGCCCATTCCTAAAACCGCATATCGAATGGATCATATTGAACTTCAGGAGTTAAAGGTCCAACTACAGGAGTTGTTGGACATCGGTTTCATTCATCCTAGTACATCTCCTTGGGGTGCTCGTGTTTTATTTGTAAATAAGAAAGACGGGAGTATGCGACTTTGTATTGAAAACCGGGAATTGAACCATGTCACCATCAAGAATAGGTATCCGCTACCTCGCATTGATGACCTATTTGACCAGTTGCAAGGAGCACAATTCTTTTCAAAGATCGATCTTCATTCTGGATATCATCAGCTGAAGATTAGAACTGAGGATATTCCGAAGACTGCCTTTAGAACTCAGTACGGGCATTATGAATTCCTAGTCATGTCTTTTGGTTTGACTAATGCTCCTGCGGCTTTCGTGGATATGATGAACCGAGTATTCAAGAAATATTTGGATCAGTTCTTTGTTGTCTTTATTGATGACATCCTCATATATTCCAAAAATCGTGAAGATCATGAGCACCATTTGAAGCTGGTACTTCAAAGGCTTCGTGAAAACAAGCTATATGCCAAGTTAAAGAAATGTGAGTTCTGGCTTGAGGAAGTAGCATTCCTTGGGCATGCGGTGTCAAAACATGGAGTATCTGTTGACCCGGTAAAGATTGAAGCAATACAAAGTTGGGAACAACCGAAGTCGGTGACCGAAGTACGTAGCTTTCTGGGCTTAGTTGGTTATTATCGGAGATTTGTGGAAGGATTTTCTCGAATCGCTACTCCATTAACTCAGCTGACTCGGAAGGATACAAAATTCGTATGGAGCGAGGAATGTGAGAAAAGTTTTCAAGAGCTCAAGAGGAGACTCATTTCGGCACCTATTCTGACAATACCGTCTGGTTCGGATGGATTTGTTATCTACAGAAATGCTTCAGGCAAAGGGTTAGGATGTGTTCTCATGCAACATGGGAAAGTCATAGCTTATGCCTTGCGACAACTTAAAGAATATGAGAGGAATTATCTTATTCATGATCTAGAGTTGGCAGCAGTCATTTTCGCGCTAAAGATCTGGAGGCACTATCTATATGGGGAGAAAGTGGAGATATATTCAGACCATAAAAGCCTCAAATATTTCTTCATACAAAAGGAACTCAACATGCGACAACGATGTTGGCTCGAGCTGTTGAAAGATTTTGACCACACCATTTAATACCATCTTGGAAAAATGAACGTGGTAGTTGACGCATTAAGTAGAAGATCATATGCGGGAATGAGTGTGATGTTGTCAACACAAAGGCCCATTTTATGTGATTTACAAAAGATGAAAATAGAATTCAAGACTCCAGGGACCCATGCGATGATGTCAAGTATACGCATAGAACCAACTTTAATCGATAAAGTTAAAGTTGTTCGAGCCACAGACCTGGAGCTGATGCGTATGAAGAAAAAAGTATAAGAAGGTGTTATACCAGAAGAAAAAATCGATTAAAAAGGAATACTTCGAGTCAACTCCAGACTTTGTGTTCCTAATGACTCTGATTTGAAGCACAAGATCATGATGGAGGCACACAATACACCGTTTGTAATCCATCCTGGAAGTACCAAAATGTATCGTGATCTTTGATATACATTTTGGTGGAACAATATGAAGAGAGAGATCGCGAAGTTTATCTCGAAGTGTTTAACTTGTCAATGTGTAAAGGCGGAGCATCAAGTGCCTAAGGGTCCATTTCAACCACTTGAGATTCTAAAATGGAAGTGAGAACACATTACCATGGATTTCGTTATGGGTCTTCCCACAGTTTGTCAAGGCATAGATGCGATTTGGGTTATTGTAGATAGATTAACTAAGTCTGCTCATTTCTTGCCGATACGGGAGACTTATTCCCTTGAACGTATTGCTTGTATGTATGTAAATGATATTATGAGATTGCATGGCATGCCAGTATTGTGAGACCCCAAATTTATGAATAAAGATTTAAATTTCTCGAAATATTTTTTTGAATATTATGGTGTGGATTTGATATAATGTTATAGTTGTGGGTAATATTTATAAATTTTGCAAAGTATGCAAGTTGTTATATAATATTCGATTGGTTGAGGAATATTCGTTTTAACAGGAAATATTCGTACGATGGCACAATCATTGGTGGACCCCACAACGGAAGTATTGTTTTAGTTAGAAAATGACAGAATTATCATTTTATAAAAATAAAGGCAAAAGTTTTACCGTTAATACTATTGAACTACCAGGTAGTAAAAGTACAGTAATACGCGTGGTTGCATAGTAGCACACGGTATTGATTATTGATGCTTACATGATAAGTCACTCAGATATACTTCATTATTGCTACAATAATTGCTGCATCATATCTCTCATATTATTGATTCGATTATTGTCACAGTATCATCTTCATAATATGATATATTATTAAATCAATAATTGAGACGACAAAGTTATTCATATTATTAAATTGTAATATTTACAATGTCTAGAAGTTCTATCAAGGAGAGGTTAGATAATCTAATTGCGCGCTAATATGGAGAAATCCTTATCGGAAAGCCCCCTCTGTCCTGGGAACAACCTGGTTATTAAATATTGTGAGTTATGATATTAATGATGAATAAGTTCGTGTTGATTTAAGATGAAATTTATAGTTCCATTGTGTTGGAATTATTAGTGTTAGTGGAACTCGACATTTATTTCTGTATTAATTGATGTTTGGAAGTTATACTGACTAGTCGGGTAATTAATCAGATAAATGAGCAATTAATTTCTATTAATTCACATAATTATAACTATTTGTTCACATGTGTGTACTATTGATTCACATTCTTGTTACTATTAGGGGAGTTGGTGCAAGATTGATAATACTTGCATGACTAAGTTAAAAATAGAGGTATAGATGGAGGTACTATACTGTAATTCGTATATTCACATGTTTAGAACTATATGTTCACATGATTTACTATTGAATCACATTATTTACTATTAGGGGGAGGTGGTGCAAGTTTGATAATACTTGCAGGACTAAATTAAAAAGGAAGAAAAAGAGGAAGGTATTATACTGTAATATTTTGAGCCCCAAAATGTGTAATTATCGAAACTATATTTTCCTATAAATAGAAGCTCATTCTTCCTTCATTTCTCACCAATTCACTAGAGCTATAGAGAATTTATTATAGAGAGAAATTATAGAGAGAAAGAAAAAGAGAAGTCTGCTACCTCTCTACTCCAGTATCCAGTTTCTTTCTAAGGTAAGGGGTATTATTTCTTTCGTATTCATGAAGAGAGCTATTGTTATTCCATCCCTTATTATTTTGTTGGAATAACTTTGTTTATAATGGCACCGCATACATGGTAAAAAATTCTTCCATTATTCCATTCTTCATTATTATGTTGAATAACTTTTTATTATGCAATCGCGCATCCATGGTGAAATTCTTCTATTATTCTCGTTTTTATTATTACTCGCCGTAATATTCATGCGTGCATTTACGCTTAGACACGGTTCCATCATTAATTATTACGTAATATATCACAAAGGCTTTTTCTGGCATGACTCGTTCCATTATTTATTATTCTATTGGGAATAACTTGTCATGCGGTCTATCGCATTTATGGTCAATCCTTCTATTATTCCATTTTTATTATTCTATTGGAATAACTTTGCCTATGTGGATTATCACATGCATAGTGAATGATCCTTTGTATTCATTCCTTATTAAATTATGGAAATGATCTGTATACGTGGATTACCGCATGGCTGGTGAAAATCCATTTGCAGTTTCGTATATTCTATTATACTCAGTTGGTTAAAGTTTTGACTTCTATACTCCATGAAATTAGTAGAATATCTTGGATATTTACGCTTCATCCAGTATCTTTTCATGGAAATATTCTTCTGAGCATTCTTGAATTTTACTCTACAAAGCAGTATCATGTTGACAATTTGGACGTTATTGAGTTCAGGATAAATTAACTTATAAATCTTTAAAATTTATTCTTAAAATTATTTTATTGAATCATTATGTCATTGTCATGATGAGTTATGTTGGTTATTATATGAAAACATGAAAGTTTCTTAGAAATCACAAAGAGTTGAAAATCAGATTTTGGTGAAAATGGAACATGAAATTCAATTGACCATATCTCCTGTTATATTTTGAATTTTTGAGTGTCGTCAAGTTCTAGAGTTAGATCTATGAGTTTTCTAACTTATCCAAGTGGATCACTAGAAAAGGTATTGTAGATTTTTGTGTGGACTGATTTTTGCGAAGGAGTCAAAAACTGCTAATTTCGAAAAAGATATTGCCCTGATTTTTAAAAAGGCATTTTCGGCCACTTAATTTGTGAAATTTTTTTGGCCTTTTGGGACATGGAAACATATGGTATAAAGTACCTCCTGTCCAAAATGAGCTCATTCTGACTTAAAATGAGCAAGTTATGACCATTTCAATATTTAGGTTTTTCTGACGAAAAACACTATAACCGGATTTCTATAACTCTGAAGACCATGAAATTTAAACTGGAAGCTCACATTAACATGTGTAAGATCCTACCAATATTTGGGAATTTTTGGAGTTAAACTTGAGGTAGCTAATTTCTTAAGGAATTAATTAGAAATTGATTTTTGAAAAATAGTAAATGAATTTTAAAAATTTTGAGAAAAATATATGTTCATTATGGGACTATATTCTGCTAAATCCTAGAAAAGAAATATTTTTGGGACTGATTTGGTATTTTTCATGAAAATTGTTTAGTTACGAACATATGAGTTAAATATGTTATGTGAAGTAACAAAGTTGGAAAAATACGATTTTTTGGCTATAAAATCCTATATAGGGTATATGCAGATTTTTGATAAAGGATTTGATCATTGGTGATGAAATCTTATGAGTATGGCATTTTTGAATGATTAAATGCATTATTTGGTAAAGTATAAATAATTGAAATAAATTATTTATAAGTTTAAGAAGTGATTAAAATATTGTTATAATATTAATAATATTAGATTATGAGTTTATTAAGTGATTGATAATATTTGGATAAATTTAAAGTCTTTAATATTTATCCTTGTTTTCTTTTGATTAATGCTTATATCATCGTCATCATCCTCATGCTTATATGGTGATGAATGTTATCTTTGACTTACGTGTAAAGATGAACTTTTGATTATTGAATTGTATATCTTTGGCTTACGTGCAAAGATGGATTGTTGATTATTGGTTTTATTGTTGTATATCTTTGGCTTACGTGCAGAGATGGATTTGGTATGATTATGACCATGGATTATTTGGTATAGTCATAACTATTGATGATTTAATGAATATCCTTGGCCCGTAGTGCAGGGATGATTCGATGATGTGGTTTATTTATTAAGTTGCGTCTCAGCGATAAAAATTGATGAAAACATTTTAAATCATAGAAGATAGTAGATATCATGCTCTATTTGACTCTTCTAATGGATTGCTTATTCCGCTGCAGTTAAACTTGATGTCTATTGTATTTTATCAGTTGAACAATGTTGAATACTAATGATAATTTATTCTGCATTATCTTAGTCATAATATTTCTTACTAGGTTAGTTGAGCTCACCCTTTCTTTCACTGTTCTCTTCAGGAAATGAGGATATAGCTGGGACGAGTCGGGGAATGGAGTGACGGTCCAGATGATATAATTAGTAGTCCTCACTATTCTGTTAAATAGTGTGACAATAAATTTAATGAGGACTCCATTGAGTGTGGATATTGTCCAGATGACAATATTCTTATTAAAACTCTCAGTTTATGTTTTGTCGTATATTACACGATGGTTGTATAATTAAGTTGTATTTGTGTTTTTGTACCATGTAACTGGCGACCCAAGATGGGTGATTTTTACCTGTTTTGGGGGCGTCAAAAGTATCCATAGTTTCGGATCGTGACCCAAGATTCACTTCAAGATTTTGGGTTAGCATGCAAAAAGCTATGGGCACGGATTTACGATTCAGTTCGGCATACCATCCTCAAACGGACGGACAATCAGAGAGGACTATTCAAACTCTTGAAGATCTATTAAGACTCTGTGTCCTAGATTTCAAGGGCAGTTGGGATAAGTATTTACCATTGGTGGAATTCTCCTACAACAACAGTTATCAGGCAAGTATAGGTGTGGCTCCATTCGAAGCATTGTATGGACAAAAGTGTCGCTCTCCATTCGAAGCATTGTATGGACATTGTTGGGACCAGAGTTGGTACGTATTACTACAGAAAAGATCCAAATGATTCGACAACGTATACAAACGGCACATGGACTCGTGCTCTCTCAAAGAAATCCCTTCTTCAGTAATTCTTCCACTTGTTCCTGTAAAATTTGGTTTTCCTTGGGACTCATCCGATAATGTCGCAAATTAGGCAAACTTGCTCCCGGAATTAAATCAATGTGATGTTGAATATCCCTTAGTGGTGGAAGGTCATTTGGTAAATCGTCAAACACTAACTCACTAAAATTTCCTAAAAGGGATTGCACCTTTCCGGGTAACACAATTTTTTGCTTTTCTTTCTCTTCTACTACTAGAGCTCGCACCACGACAATATGTACCTCTTGTGCCTCCTTAATTTTTAACTCCAAATCAGTTATCGAAGTTATTAAAGATAGCAAAGAATGCTCTTCTTTAAGGTTCTTAGTTGTGTTACAACCTGAATTTTGTTTTGGAACCATTGCGATCTTCTTGCCACCCCAATTAAAAAAATACATTTTTCCACCCTCTATAAGTGAAATCCACATCAAACTGCTATGGTCGGCTCAATAACAGGTGACTAATATCTATGTCGACTACATCACAGTCCTCCTCGTCTTGGTAGTACTATTCGATCAAAATATGGACTTTTCACACTTCGATCACGTTCACCTTAGGTCCTTTCTAGATCTACCGAATTACATAGGGCTTCGGGTGTTTTTCTACACGCAGTTTCAGGTGTTCTACCATTTTTTTTTAACATGAAATTCTCAAAACGTTCACTATCCGCAATTAGATCACAAACCTTCCCTTGAACGCTGCAACAAGCCTTAACAATATTTTTTCTTTGGGAGTAATCATCTAACTTTTTTGAGCACATGACTCGTTGGATCATGTAGATTACATGCTCTCCATGTTACTCTTCTATTTATGCACTCTCCAAGAATTCGTCCATGTTTGTTCCTTCTTCAGCATCCTCATCATCCTCACTAACTTCCACGAAATTCACTGATTTCCTCGTTGATTTGAGCGATGGCCCGGTTGTCTGCACATGTAGCACTTCAAACCTGTAACAATCCAAATTTTTTAATTGTAATTTCAAATATTTATTGAATTAAATAAATATTTTATTTGATGTGTATTGTTAAATAAATATTTATTTAATTTGATTATTTATTAGTTAAATAAATAATTCATGACTTGTGAGAAATTAACTTAATGAAGGTAATATGTTAATTAAGTTGATAATTGGTATTTTAAAGTTAATTAAAATAAAAGAGTGATGAATTAATTAGTATGTGGTAATATTCTAATTTAATTTAATAATTAAATTAGAGAGTTGATAAGGATTAAATGAATTGTTATAACATTGTTTTAATTTAATTTAGTAATGAAAGTAATGTACTAATTTATTAAATAAAATTATAAGGAAATTATAATTTTGTGACTATGTGGCAAATTGATTTAATAAGTTGTTATTAGCTTTAATTTAATTAAATTTGAATATGAAAATTTAATTAAATAAAGTGTGACAATTAAACTATATAATAAATGAGTTATTAAAATAAATTAAAAGAGTTTTAATTCAGTTTTTGCCAAACAAGGCTTAAGGATGCTAAGTCTTTAATTTAAATGGGTTTTACCAAACAAGGCTTAGGGCTTGTTAATCCTTATTTTTCATTTGTTTTGCCAAACAAGCCCTAGTGGCTTTTGTTTTTTTTTAAAAAGCACATAACTTATGTGGTATTTATTAAGAGTATTATATACTTGTCAGTTTTATTTTTCTACATAATAATACGTATTAGTTAGATATATCAGTTTTTATATGTCACGTAAAGTTAAAAAGAGAAAAGAAAGAACATATGAGAGAAAAGAAGTAAACAGAGAGAAAAGAGAGAAGGAAGAAGAGAAGAGTTCTTTGTAAGTTGATATAATCAAAGGAGGGTACTATCATCTTTGTTGATTAAACAAGAAATTTAAGGTAGCAATCTAATTTTCAATTATCAATTTACTCTCTTTATGGTTCTTCATTGAAAAAACTTGTTTTTATTTCTCTATAATTTGAATTCTATTATGAATGTTGAAAATATGGCTTACATATGTTAATTAGTAAAAATAAATTATTTTTATATGGTTTGTATATGATTTAGAGTTGATTAATTCATGAAAACATGATAAATATGAAGAGTTTATATTTACAATGAGTTTACAGTGTAAAATACATGAATATGGCTTATTGGATACTAAAATTAGTGTTCAATTACTGTCATAATGTATTAATTGTTTGTTGATTGTGAAAATACACGATGAAATGAAAACAATATAATTTAAAGTGTCGAAGGAGAATCCACTGTACCTTCCTCAATGGGTTGTCAAACCTACTTGTATAGCAAAGGGGAAGTTGCCCGTGGAGAAGATTGAAAAATTCCTCCATACTATGGGCCACAATGAAGCCAAAGTGGTTTTAAGCTTGCGAGAAGCTCCACAATAGATTTCGATACTTCGAGGATCATCAGAAGATCTTGTTGAAGGTTTTAGAAGAAGCCTACTTGCCAAAATCAGTGGATGTGGAAAAATTTCAACATTTGGTTGATCACATTTTCAACAAAAATGTTATATCCTTCACTGATGATGACATACCTCCCGAAGGGACCGGTCATTGCAAGCCTTTACATTTTACAGTTTTGTCTTTCGGGTACATGCTAACAGGAGTATTGATAAATGGAGGCTCATCTCTAAATATCTGTCCTTATGCAACCTTGGTAAAGATGAATATCAATCTCAAGCGGATCCAAAGAAGCCACACGGTCATCAGGGCTTTTGATGGATCCCGGCGAAATTTCGTTGGAAAGATTGAATTGCCAATTGAGATTGGTCCCAATACATTCAATGTACCTTTCCACATCCTCAAGATAGAATCAGGATACAACCTGCTATTGTGGAGACCATGGATACACATGGCTAGAGCTATTCCCTCCACCTTACATCAACAACTCAAATACATTATCAACAACAGTCTAGTCACTATCAATGCTGAGCCAGATTGTCCTGAACAAGGAACTCTACCAATTATCAGCTTCAATTCAGAAGTTGAACCGACCAGTTTCCATACTTTGGAAGTGAGTAACACGCAATACCATTCTATTGGAGCGCCACTTCCCGTACCCAAGATTTCTGCCTAGGTTATGTCGGCCACTCAAGAATTGATGTTATTGGGTCATCAACCTGGACAAGGGCTTGGTAAAGATAAGCAGGGTATTAAACAACCTGTTCAAATGTCCAGTCAAATTGGAACAGCCGTGTAAGACCCCAAATTATTAATAAATGAAATTTATTTTCCTCTATTTATTATTTTGAAATAGTAAGGGTTGATTTGATTAATGTGGATAGCTATGGGTAAAATACGCAAATATTTCGAATAAGCAAATGGTTATAAAATATTCATTATTGCTTTGGGAATATTCGTTTGGTCGTGGAATATTAAATCTTGTCGGGAATATTCATACGACGGTATGCTGGATCTTTTATGGGTCCCATAACTTGAAAGCGATTGGATGAAGAAAATAACAAATATAAGTTGTTTATAAATAACTTGGCGTAGTTATTACAGAAGTATCTTGTTGGAATACCCGGTTTAAAACACGATGTCTACGCGTTGTTGAACAGATTACACAGATTGCACCAATTATTAATTCTTACGTAAAGAAGGCACTACTCAATAATTGTTACAAAGAATTACTATTCAAGATTTTATTTTATTGATTCAATAATTGCTACATTGATATTTTATATTACTGTTGTTTCAATAAATTGTCATATTATCTGAATAATATTATTGGATAACATTATTGGCAATGTCTAGAAAGTTCTGCATCTAAGGAGAGGTTTGGTCACCTAATTGCGCTACCAAAGAAGGAGAGATCCTTATTGAAAGCCCTCTTTTTCTAGGAACGGCTGGTTGCCAAAGATCTTTGTGATTACATAATATTATTTGTGAATAATTAATTATTAATTTGTATGATGAGGAAAATATTGATTTTATGTGGATATAGATGGAGAAAATTTTTAATGTGACAATTGTTGAAAATAATATTTTATCTTTTTCGATAAAATAATTCATTTAAATATATTATTTTAATAATATATTAACGGTGATATTTTTATAATGAATGTGGGATATATGAGTATATGAGGAGGAAGAGTATTTTGTGGCATTAAATGTTTAACACATATTTTGTGTGTTGGTGGACACAATTATTGACCAGAAATTTGATTATAGCTTTAATAAAATCGCTTGCTTTGTGGATTTCTTGGTCAATTTACATTTGAATTAAAAACCTTTCTTCTGTAAAGTTGTAGAGAATTGAATTTCCTATAAAAAGGAGTGAGATTCGAATTTTCTGATAAAAGGGCTATTTATTATGAATTATTGAAGTTCCGAAGCTCCGAAATAATTGATTTTTGGAAGTTTAAAATATTTAAAATAGGAAAAACGTTTTTTTTTTGTGGGCAGCCCTAGCATGTGCAAGATAAGCTGAAATCAGTTGTCAAAATATGCATAGAGAATTTGTAATACATATAATATTATTATATTAAATTTTCTACTTTGGTGTTTTAAGCATTTTCCTATAACTAGGGTGCTTAGGTTAGAATTGAAAATCACACCAGAAACTGAAGTTTTCTCTCTCTATATTATCGAGCGTATTCTTGTGAGTATTTTGAGTATACTTTGAGTATTGCTATACGCTACAAGTTCAAGTCATAGCCTATATCCGGTGTTTCAACTAGAAGTACTGTCTTTCGAGGTAAGGGTTGTTATTTTATTCGAAAATGATATTATTTCTTCAATATCATTATGCCGAAATATTGGTTGGAAATTTCTATCAAATTTGGAACTTTTTCATGTCGGGGTTACTATTCATGAGTTACTATTCACGAGTTACAATTCATGAGTTACTATTCACGAGTTACTATTTATGAGTTACTATTCACGAGTACTATTCACGAAGCGTGAAGATGTTTTTTGTGAAATTTCTATCTTTTGGTGTCGGAGTTACTATTCACGTATACGGCACTATTCACGTATACAACACTATTCACCGAAAAATGAAATTTCTTCTTTTTGTCCAAAATATCTATTCTGGATACTAGCTTTGATTGTATCCATGTTTTGATCATTCTTGAATTTTACACCGCTATGATTATTTTTGAGGTATTTTTGGACATGGATAAAACAAAGTACGAATCCTTAATCCTTAATATTTGTTCTTTTGTTTCACTGGATTCGTTTCCTTTAAAATATTTTTCATCATCCTCAGTCCTAAATGATGATATTACGGAATATCTTTGCCCTGTAGTGCAAAGATGAATGATTTCTTGATGAATATCTTTGGCCCGTAGTGCAAAGATGAACAGGTGTTGAGATGAACATGACCGATCGATTAATATCTTTGGCGTGTAGTGCAAAGATGAATAGGTGTTTAGATGAACATGACCAATCGATGAATATCTTTGGCACAGTAGTGCAAAGATGAATATTTGATTCCAGATATATATTGATTGATGTTACAGGGGATAAAATATCGATGATGAACTTGTAAATTCATATATAGAAGATAGTAGTTTGCATTCTCTACTTAACTCTTCTAATGAATTGTTGTTTCATTGCAGATTGTTGATTTAAAACTGGGTTGTCTATTGTATTCTATTAGATTTTTCCCTGTTGAAGACTAACGATAATTTGTTGTATATTATCTTAGTCATAATATTCTTTACTAGGCTAGTTGAGCTCACCCTTTTCCTTTTTGTTCCATTTTTCTTATCAGGAGGCGAGAATGTAGCGAGTACTAGTCGGGGTATGGAATGAAGGTTCTAGAGAGAGTTGTTTAGTAGTCCTCACCATTTTTGTAAAATAATGTATCAATAATTATGATGGGGATTTATTTGCGTGTGGATATTGTCTAGATGGAAATATCTGTATTTAAACTCACAGTTTATATGTTGTAATAATAAAGTTGTAGTTATTTCTGTACCATGTATTTGGCGACTCAGAATGGGTTGGATGGAATGGACCTATTTTGGGGGCGTCGCAGTTGGTATCAGAGCTTAGGGATATGATCTCTGGCGAAGATCGGGGAATAGAACTAAGAGGGGAGAGACGAGTAAATCCTTCACTAGTGTGTCCTACCTAAGCTTATTTGTTAGTTGGTTAGTATATAGGGATATTATGTGATATATTGATTTCCTTAATTAACCCTTGTTTTATGACAGTATTTGAGAATGTCGACTGAGAATATTAACAGTGGAGTAAATGAAACCGTGGAGATGCCTGTACTTACCAACGAGGAGAACGTGCAACAGGCTGGCAATGTACCTCCTGTGAACAACACCACTGAGCAGATGATGAACAAGGGGATGTTTAGAAGCTTTTTGCAGTTCATACAAAATCAGACGAGGGAGACTCGTGTTCAAAATAAAGGAGGAAATGATAGCAATTCACAGGTGGTCACAGCCAAGCAGTTCAAAGAGTTGGGACCACCAGAATTCTGGGGAAAGCCGGATCCGATTAAGGCGGAGATGTGGGTCAAACAAATTACCAAGATATTCGATGTCTTGGGATGCACGGAGGAACAAAAAGTTCCATTCACTACTTTTATGTTCCGTAGCGAGGCGGATTCATCAGTGGGAATCGTGAAGCGTACCATCCACCGCACTCAAAGATGTCATGGGAGACGTTTGAGAATATTTCAATGACAAGTACTTCCTCGAAAGTATTCGTCATATGAAGGAAGTGGAGTTTATTAGATCGAGTAGAATAACATGACGGTGTCCCAAAGACGAGGCGAAGTTCGCGGAGTTATCCGAGTTTGCACCTCATTTGGTGGAGAATGAGGAACATATGACGCGGATGTTTCGAGAGGTTTAAAACCGCATACGCCGTCGATATCTCATTTCTCATAAATTTTCTCTCTATTTAGATGTTGTAAATGTGGCTCGATTGTTAGAGCGAGATAACGAGTACGCTTCAACCGAGGGACCATAACCAGATCATATCAAGATAGCGATCATCGAATAACGATAACTAAGCGGAGAAAGAAGAATACGGACAAAGGCGGTAACCACTCTGGTGGTAATCGTGGCCATGAAAATAGAAGAAGCGAGTCGGGAGGAGATTTTAAAAAGAGGAGATTCAACAACGACCATGTGAAGACGTCAGCGCCAGTAGCAACTGGTTCCAAGGGGGGAGAAAGACCACCAGTCATATGTTACAAATGCGGAAAAGAGGGTCATATCAGCCCAAACTGCCCACAACAGTTTAAGGTATGCTTAATTGTGGAAAAGAAGGACATATCGCTCAAGATTGTACGATATCGAAACCCTGTTCAGCTGGAATGGTGACTCAAAAGGATGTCCCAGAAAAGTCAAAGTCAACGGTTCCTGGAAGAGCATTTGTCGTGACCGGTCAAAATGCGAGGAACCCGAACGAAGTTAACATGGGTTAGTTAATTATAAATTCTTGCGAAGTTTATACCTTACTAGATACCGGTTCTACCCATTCTTTTATCTCTCTTGCTTGCGCTCAACGTTTGAACTTGACTATGGAGAAATTAGACTTTGACCTATTTATGGAGACTCCGTTAGGAGAAACTTTCATTACATCCGTTGTTTAGAAATCTTGCTTGATTCAGGTTGGCACTATCACATTACCTGTTAACCTTATTTCTATAGAGATATTTGCTTTTGATGTGATTTTAAGGTTAACTACTCATCATGCCGAAATTGATTACTTTCGTAAGGTTGTTAGTTTTCATATCCCTAAGCAACCTGTTATTCGAATTCAAGCAATCAAACCATTATAGTCAAACATTTTCATATCAAGCCATGAAGTCATTCGTTTATTACGGATGTCAAGTTTTCTTAGTCCATGTTATGGATTTGAATAAAGACACGTCATATTTGAATAATATTCTGTTGTTATTTATTTTCCCGACGTATTTCTGAAGAATTTCTTGGCTTACTCCCAAAGCTGATTTTAAATTTTGTATCGACTTTGAAACCCAATTTGAAAACTCATTTCTAAAATCTCATATCGAATGGCTCCTATTGAACTTCGAGGAGTTAAAATTCAACTATAGAATTTGGTACCGAGCCTTTATCCGGTGACTTCCATTGTGGAATGCACCGTAGCTGACTTCTCCGTAGGGACACCATATTCGATGCGATAGTAAAGCGATAGGTGTCATTGTAACGTCTTATCCAAGGTTGGGATATGAGTCACAGATTGAGAACAACCTAAGCTCAGTAATCGAAATATGTAGCTTTCAGGCTTAGTTGGTTATTATCGGAGATTCGTTGAAGGATATTCTTGAATCGCTATTCCATTAACGCAATTTGACTCGTAGAGATACAAAATTCGAATGGAGCAAGGAATGTGGGAAGAGCTTGAAGAACTCAAGAGGAGACTCATTTCAAAGACATGTTCGACCATGCCATCCTCGGAAAAGCGAACGTGGTAGGCGACGTGTTGAGTAGAAGATCGTATACAAGTCTGAGTGCGATATTGTCAAAGACTAATTTCGTATAATTTACAAATAATAGAGATGGAGATGAAAACTCTAGGTACCCACGTGATGATATACGAGTATAATCGACTTTAATCGATAAAGTTAAAGCTGTTTAAGCTACACACCGGAGCTGATGAATTTGAAGAAGGAGGTGCAAGAATTTGTTATTTCAAAATCGAGAATCGGTGAGGTGAGGAAAGCTCAAACCTTCGATTTATTAACATTTGAAATTCTCGGTCGAATAGGAACTGTGGCCTGTAGACTCGTTTTACCGCCAAGTATGATGCGTGTTCATAACGTTTTTCACGTATCGATGTTACATAAATATGTGGACGATCCGAACCACGTCATTGAGTTAGAACCGGACGAGATAGCCGAAGACTTAACGTACGAGGAGGTACCTGTCAAGATCTTGGATAGAAAAGAACATGTCCTATGTACCGAGGTTATACCACAAGTTAAAGTTTTGTGGAGAAACCATGCTATTGAGGAAATGACCTGGGAGTTGAAAACGGAAATGAAAACGAGGTATTCTCATCTTTTTGAAACACCAGGTACGTACGTCAATTTCGAGGACGAAATTTCATAAGGAGGGGAGGTTGTAAGACCCCAAATTATTAATAAATGAAATTTATTTTCCTCTATTTATTATTTTTAAATAGTAAGGGTTGATTTGATTAATGTGGATAATTCTACGGGTAAAATACGCAAATATTTCAATAAGCAAGTGGTTATAAAATATTCATTATTGTTAGGGAATATTCGTTTAGTCGTGGAATATTCGTGATATGACAACATACAGCGATCTTTATGGGCCCCATAACGGAAAGCGATTGGATGAAGAAAACGACAAATATAAGTTGTTTATAAATAATGGCATAGTTATTACTGAATTATCTTCGTTGGAATACCCGTTGGTTAAAACACACTAATACACGTTGTTGAACAAGAAGAGCACTCAGTATTGCACCAATTATTGATTCTTACGTAAGAAGGCACTACTCAATAATTGTTACGATAATTACTATTCAAGATTTTATTTTATTGATTCAATAATTCTTTGCATTGATATTTTATATTACTTTGTTTCAATAAATTGTCATTACACAAGATTTTCCATTATCGAAGCAATAATTCATATTTCCGAATAATATTATTGGATAACATTATTGGCAATGTCTAGAAAGTTCTGTCTAAGGAGAGGTTTGGTCACCTAATTGCGCGCCAGTAAGGAGAGATCCTTATTGGAAAGCCCCTCTTTCTTGGGAACGACCTGGTTGCCAGTACTGTGATTCTGTAATATTATTTGTGAATAATTAATTATTGATTTGTATGATGAGGAAAATATTGATTTTATGTGGATATAGATGGAGAAAATTTTTAATGTGACAATTGTTGAAAATTAATATTTTATCTTTTTCTGATAAAATAATTCATTTAAATATATTATTTTAATAATATATTAACGGTGATATTTTTATAATGAATGTAGGATATATGAGTATATGAGGAGGAAGACTATTTTTGTGGCATTAAATGTTTAACACATATTTTGTGTGTTTGTGGACACAATTATTGACCGGAATTTGATTATAGCCTGTAAAATCGCCCGTTTGTGGATTTCGGTCAATTTCTGTTTGGAATTTGGAAAAACTTTCTTCTGCAAAGTTGTAGAGAATTGAATTTCCTATAACATTACCTGAGATTCGAATTTTCTGATAAAAGGGCTATTTATTATGAATTATTGAAGTTCCGAAGCTCTAAAATAATTGATTTTTGGAAGTTTAAAATATTTAAAATAGGAAAAACGTTTTTTTTTGTTTTGTGGGCAGCCCTAGCATGTGCAAGATAAGCTGAAATCAGTTGTCAAAATGTGCGTAGAGAATTTGTAATATATAATATTATTATATTAAATTTTCTACTTTGGTGTTCTAAGCATTTTCCTATAAATAGGGTGCTTAGGTTAGAATTGAAAATCACACCAGAAACTGAAGTTTTCTCTCTCTATATTATCGAGCGTATTCTTGTGAGTATTTTGAGTATACTTTGAGTATTGCTATACGGTGCAAGTTCAAGTCATAGCCTATATCCGGTGTTTCAACTAGAAGTATTGTCTTTCGAGGTAAGGGTTGTTATTTTATTCAAAAATGATATTATTTCTTCAATATCATTATGCCGAAATATTGGTAGCAAATTTTTATCAAATTTGGAACTTTTTCATGTTAGGGTTACTATTCATGAGTTACTATTCACGAGTTACTATTCATGAGTTACTATTCACGAGTTACTATTCATGAGTTACTATTCACGAGTACTATTCACGAAGCGTGAAGATGTTTTTTGTGAAATTTCTATCTTTTGGTGTCAGAGTTACTATTCACGTATACGGCACTATTCACGTATACAACACTATTCACCGAAAAATGAAATTTCTTCTTTTTGTCCAAAATATCTATTCTGGATACTAGCTTTGATTGTATCAATGTTTTGATCATTCTTGAATTTTACACCACTATGATTATTTTTGAGGTATTTTTGGACATGGATAAAACAAAGTATGAATCCTTAATCCTTAATATTTGTTCTTTTGTTTCACTGGATTCGTTTCCTTTAAAATATTTTTCATCATCCTCAGTCCTAAATGATGATATTACTGAATATCTTTGGCCTGTAGTGCAAAGATGAATGATTTCTTGATGAATATCTTTGGCCCGTAGTGCAAAGATGAACAGGTGTTGAGATGAACATGACCGACTGATTAATATCTTTGGCCCGTAGTGCAAAGATGAACAGGTGTTTAGATGAACATGACCAACTGATGAATATCTTTGGCCTGTAGTGCAAAGATGAATATTTGATTCCAGATATATATTGATTGATGTTAAAGGGATAAAATATCGACGATGAACTTTTAAATTCATATATAGAAGATAGTAGTTTGCATTCTCTACTTAACACTTCTAATGAATTGTTGTTTCTGCTACAGTTGTTGATTTAAAACTAGTTGTCTATTGTATCCTATTAGATTTTTCCCTGTTGAAGACTAACGATAATTTGTTGTATATTATCTTAGTCATAATATTCTTTACTGGGCTAGTTGAGCTCACCCTTTTCCTTTTTGTTCCATTTTTCTTATCAGGAGGCGAGAAAGTAGCGAGTACTAGTCGGGGTATGGAATGAAGGTTCTAGAGAGAGTTGTTTAGTAGTCCTCACCATTTTTGTAAAATAATGTATCAATAATTATGATGGAGATTTATTTGCGTGTGGATATTGTCTAGATGACAATATTTGTATTTAAACTCACACTTTATATGTTGTAATAATAAAGTTGTAGTTATTTCTGTACCATGTATTTGGCGACTCAGAATGGGTTGGATGGAATGGACCTATTTTGGGGGCGTCACAAGCCGGACTAGGCTATTCTGCCAGTTCCAGTCACAGGAATCCTCATATGCACAAGAAGGTTCCTCAAGCTTCCACCGCACGACGATTTTGTATACCTTTACCACATGAGTTGATGCAATCTCTAGTAAAGGTTCCAACCCATGTTGTGGCTATGCTATTTCCAAAACCAGTGCCAATTAAAGCAAAAGAGGTGTTGATTCTGATCCCGAGGCAGAAGAAAAGGAATGGAAACGTAAACATGACCTTGCCTTGATGATGGCAGGTATTCGCGTCATTGTTCATGATGAACATACAAACAGATACACCCTAGACGATGATTGCCCAGATGTCATGGTTATCATTCGGGAGAAGGAGGACAATGACGATCCTTCCATCACTGCAGTCCATCAGGACTTTTCCCTCGACAATTGGAGCAGCACTCCATGCATTGGTCGACGAGGGTAAAATGGGTAGAAAATCCCTCTGCCATGTAGATAACTTTAATTGCTTGCTTTCCTTTACAGCACTAGCAGTTATTTTATCAAGTACATGCTAACACTTTTGTATGATCGAATAGTTGCATATATTAAGTGAAAGCATCTTTTGTTTCAGGACTCTGAATTTAGATGTGTCTGTCCTTGCTGATGACATGCCTTCTCTCCACAAGGGCTGTAACTTTGATGCAAAGTTGGACTCAGACTTAATGGACATCCAAGAGGACATTGAGAAACCTCAAGAGATTAAGGAATGGGTCGCCGACAAACCCAAACCCAATCTTGATCAAACCACTCCTTTCAATCTCAAAACCTTAGACAACCCTAAGCAAATCCAGATTGGTTCAGACCTTACCACAAATCAACGGAATGACATGGTTGCACTATTAACCCAATTCCAAGATGTGTTTGCATGGTCTCATGAAGACATGGTGGATTTGTCCACTGACATTGTTCTTCACCGCCTTCCCATTAAAGAAGGATTTAAGCCAGTTAGGCAAAAGCTCAGGCGATTGAAACCTGAGTGGAGTTTAAAGGTTAAAGAAGAAATTGTGAAACAATTTCAAGCTGGCATCATCATGGTGTCTACATATCCGGAGTTGATATCCAACATTATTCTCATGCCTAAACCAGGGGGAAAGGTGCGAGTTTTTGTGGATTATCGGGATTTGAACAAAGCTTGCCTTAAGGATAGCTTTCCCGTGCCCTTTATCCAAATTCTTATTGACAATACTGCTCAATACGGCATGTACTTCTTTGCTGATTGCTTTGCGGGGTACCATCAAATTATGGTCGCTGAGGAAGATCGTGAGAAAACTGCTTTCATCACGCCTTGGGGAACCTTTTGCTACAGATGGTTGTCATTCGGCCTCATCAACGCTAGGGCAACCTATCAGCGAGCTATGATGGCTCTGTTCCACGATTTAATGCACAAGGAGATAGAGATCTATGTGGATGACATCATTGTCAAATCCCGGATGGAGGATGACCATTTAGACCATCTCAAAAAGCTTTTCAACAGGTTGCGTAAGTACAACTTGAAGTTGAATCCCGCCAAGTGCGCCTTTGGTGTTAAGTTAGGTAAGTTGCTAGGTTTCCTAGTCAACCACAAAGGGATAGAACTGGATCCTACCAAAATCCAGGCCATTAAGGAAATGCCCATTCCTCAGACAGAGAAGGAGATACGGGGATTTTTGGGAAGGATCAACTTCATTAGCAGATTCATTTCTCAACTCACAGCAACTTGTGAGCCAAACTTCAAGTTATTAAGGAAGAACTCCTCCATGAAATGGAACGATAAGTGTCAGAAAGCCTTCCTCACAATCAAAGAGCGACTGATTAACGCTCCTGTTTTGGTACCTCCCAGGGATGATGTTCCCCTGTTCATGTACCTGTCCATAAATGACAATGCCATAGGTCGCATCTTTGAAGCGAAAGATAATAGAGGCCAAGAACGAGCTATCTATTACCTCAGCAAAAGATTCAACATCAATGAACACAAGTACACTCTGATCGAGAAGACTTGTTGTGCTTTAGCATGGGCTTCCATGAGGCTACAACATTACCTCCATGGTCACACAACCCATCTCATATCCCGAATGGATCCTCTCAAGTATGTGTTGATGGCCCATCTTTGAATTGTCGATCGTATCCGGATGTCGATTGATCCTATAGCAATTTGACATCGTCTATGTGATGCAAAAAGTCATCAAAAGGTCAAGGAATTGCGGATCAATGGCCGCCGCTTTGCGCAGGGATTACAAACCCTTAGAAACATACTTTCCTGACGAAGGAATAATGAATATTCAGCTACAACATCAGTACGATACATCCCGTATGTGGAGAATGTATTTTGATGGAGTCATTAATTGAAGGCTCTGAGTCAGAGCGCTTTTAATATCCGATATGGGGAGCGGTATCCGTCGTTGTCGAATTGCAGTTTGTCAGCACCAACAACACAGCTGAGTATGGAGGCTGT
Organism: Panax ginseng; assembly: GCA_020205605.1. Lineage (NCBI taxonomy): Eukaryota > Viridiplantae > Streptophyta > Magnoliopsida > Apiales > Araliaceae > Panax > Panax ginseng. Next base: position 97,945,062 of record CM035128.1, on the reverse strand, counting down.
ATCATGGGGCTAAAACTTGCCCGTTCAATAGGCATCAAGCAATCCACAGGAATCTATCAAACCAAAGAATTACATTTGGTGCCTTACCATCGGCAAGTTTTACAGATGGCTTCGGAGTTCGAAGAAATCTCCTTTCTACACATTCCTCGTAATAGGAATGATTTTGCAAATGTATTAGCAATGCTGGCCTCCTTGGTTTACATACCTGACAAGGAAAACATGCCAAACATCACGTTTTCTCTGTAAAAAGCCCTAGTCTATGGGAATTACGTTGGAGAAGTATCGGATGAGCTACCTCCTATCCACAACCCTTGGTATCATTACATCAAGGAATATCTATGAGATGGATCTACACCCGCTGAGGCGAGCCTAACTGAGAAGGGAGGATTCATCGACTTGCTATGAAATTGTACCTGAGTGGAGATGCACTCTACAAAAGAGATGCAGGATTAAGTCTCCTCAGATGTCTGGACAAAGACCAAGCTCAGAGACTCATGGATGAGATCCATGGTGGAGTATGCGGCCGTCACATGAGCGGACCCCTACTTGTCAAGAAAATTCTCATAATGGGACATTATTAGCTTACACTCAAAGCTGACTGTGATGATCACATTAAGAGGTGCTATCAATGCCAGATTCATGGGAATGCTATCCACGCCCCTCCAAGGGAACTCCATAATATGAGTTCGCCATGGCCATTCTCAATGTGGGGAATGGACGTTATCGGGCCCATTGAGCCCAAAGCCAGTAATGGACATCGATTTATATTCACCATGATTGACTACTTCACCAAATAGGTAGAAGCAGCCTCCTTCCCCAAGGTTAATAAGGAAGTCATCATTGCTTTCATCAGAAACAATGTCGTGTGTCGATATGGACAACCAGAGGTCATTGTGTCAGACAATGCTAAGAACCTCAACAACAAAATGATGGAGGAGTTATGCAGAAAATTCCACACCAAACATCTCAACTCCGTCATCTACTGTCCAAAGATGAATGGTGTTGTTGAAGCGGCTAATAAAAACATCAAAAAGATCATGCATAAAATGTCTGCCAATCACAAAGGATGGCCTGACCTCTTGTCTCTAACTTTATTAGCCTATAGGACTTCCATGCAAACTTCCACTGGGGCAACCCCCTACTCATTAGTCTATGGGATGGACGCATTGCTCCCCGTAGAGGTGGAAATGGAATCCCTCAGAGTATTGATGGACGCTTAGTTGGGTGAAGACCAATGGGTACAAGACAGGTATCACCAATTGTCTCTAATAGACGAAAGGTGATCCGCGGCTATCTTCCATGGTCAGTTATATCAGCAAATGATCGTACGATCCGACAACAGAAAAGTTCGACTACGGCAATTCAAACAACATGACTTGGTTTTGAAGAAGATCATTGACAACCAAGATCAATCTAAGGGAAAATTCCCTCCTAATTGGGAAGGCCCATTTGTTGTGAAGGAAGTATTGACAGGAGGTGCTCTCAGATTGCAGGAAATGGATGGCGATGAATTTCCACAGCTTATCTACTTGGACACCGTGAAACGGTACTATATCTGAAGTTACCATCAAATAAACATCCTGGTTTTAATCATCAAATCACCAGTCACTCTGGTTTTGAACCCTTTCCTTTCTACATACTCTTCTGCCCCTCAGGGAAACATGCACTTCAAGCCAGCAGCCTGGTTTTACTTCATTTCAATCCTTTCATATAATCTTGGTTATCCTGAAGATGGGATTTAACCTTTCACAATTTCGGTTATCCTGAAGATGGGATTGAACCTTTCACACCTGTAGTTTATCCTAAAGACGGGATTAAACTTTTCTATGCCTGCAGTTTGTCCTGAGGACGGGATCACACTTTTTACACCCTTGCAGTTTATCCCCATTGTGGGATTAAACTTTCTTCTCCCCGCAGTATAGCCTGCACATGGGATTCACATTTCACTTCAGTTGTGATTCGTCCTGAGGGGCGAACTACGTCCACCTGATCTCCCTGATACCCGGGGGTAAGTAGGCAACCATATTCTCTATGGCCCAGTCATAACAACAAAAACAACAAAAACATTTCTGCCCTTTCTTCACAACAAAAAAATAACAAAAATACTTCTACACCCATCTGCCTTCCGCATTCAGCGTTGAACCTCTTACACCAGGTTTGAACTACGTAGACTTGATCTCCTCTTCAATAGGAGTACGTTGGCAGCCATTCATGGTGCAGTCTAACCCCTACCAGAACAACATTCTTGTCACACGGTACTGGGATCAACCTTCAATTCGCCACATTTCATCGGTTTCAGATCAAAGGGATGGAATTACCCAACCTCTTCTTATAAATAGAAGATTCGGTGACCATCTAAGTTGCGATAGTTCCTCAAAGAGAAATACCAACCCATAAGAGATGGAATTAACTAGGCTTCTCACAAATAGAAGTACTGGCGACCATCTGTGGTGCGGTCAATCTCAAAGACGATGAATATACCCTCCTCTCCACTTCTTCATACAGATACCAGTCCCAAGACACCAAAGATGTTATGGATTTACAGAAATCAATTATCCGTTCTGAGAGATCTTGCGATGTCTCAATGTCCATCTATCAAGGATAAGTTCAGAATGCATCAAGATCACAAGACCCTGAAGAAATAGGCAAATATCAAGCAAGTATCAAGGCATAACTAAAAGGGAAGTGAATCAAAATATATTTCCCTGCCATATATAATATTGTTTGATATATATACATCTGTGTTGTACATGACAAAATGGCTAAGCTAGTCTGTGCAGGAAAATACAAAGCTATCTACAGATCTGTGTGTATACGGACTATCAGATCTAACATAGCATCCCTCTTTGAAGACGGAGGTAGCACTGCAAGCTACTACCCAAGGGTATCTACACGAACTAGCAGATCACAGGATAACTGCATGGTGGCATAATGCTCATCAATGTAAGCACTTATGTCGGCAAGACTGACAGTCATCTAGGATCTCAGTGAAGTGCTGTCTGCAATGGCCACATCCCTAGCAGATAAGGCGGCATCCCGCGCTGATCTAGCCTCATCCCTCTCTAATAGAGCAGTATCTCTGTCATTAAGAGTTGTCAACATCGCGGCCCTAGCCTGATCTCTATCATAGGTCATCAGATGTAAGCTCTACTCCAAATACTGTGTCAAATACTAAGCAACAGTGGCACTCGGGGTGGGAGAATCCATCACAAATGCTGGCAGCCCAGCAATCAAGTCATCGATGGGAATAATAGCCTCCTCTATAGGCTCCTCATCGTCAGAATCAATCCCCTGCACTGTGGATACTGCCGCAGCCGATGCAGTCTCTTTCTCCATCCATGCGGAATACTCTGCAGAATAACCTAGATGACTGACAGAAAACTCAACCAACTCTCGCTGATCCCAACAGGCATATAACCTGGATTTATCCTCAATTGATAAACGGTGTGACACGAAGCTCTAACTCACTGCCCCCTCATACGGATGAAAATTCTGAAACTGGTTAAACTGGCACATCATGGCAAATGGGTGGTAAGTGATCATGACCCTCAATCCAGCCAGAGGGAGATAATCCATGCCCGGAGCATGAGTAATGAAGCTGTAGGGTGAACTAAGCCCTAAACACGGCAATATGGCAAACGGATCCCTAATCCCTACCAGGAAAGTTGACCACGATACAGCATCTGTGCACTCTGCAGGCTGAAAGGAGTATGACATGGCTATCTCCTGGTGGAAACAAAACCCCTACCGTCTGAATGTGCCAATCGGTCTCAAGTGTGACATAAACCACATGTACAGCATGACCGAGATACCTGTAAACACTCCTGCTGGATAAGTGCAGCAGTATGTAGCTGACCTCAGTGTCTCTACGATAATCATCGGTACAATGGTATGACCTTCCCTGAGAGCCTTCACTACCATAATGACGCTGATATCCAGCTCATCCATGTACCGCGGCATGAAGACGTATGACAATACGCATAGAAGCAGTACATCTACTCTGGCTGAACGCCAATGATTCTCCAGTGTGGTGAAATCCCCGAAATGCCGTGCATAGCTATCCTCAGAGCCACACCTGTCAAACAGGAAACGCTGGGATATCACGTGGCTGGATGTAATCTCTACCTGGACCACTCTACCTCTCAATCTGGTGAGGGTCATGAACTCTCTGCTCATGTCTCCAATAGCCATATATACGCAAGGTTTGTCCAGCGGTAGCATCGTTAACCGTGCATATTCCTCCAAAGTAGGAGTAAACTCCTGGGTCCAAAATTGGAAAACCTGCATCTTCGATACCCAGTGCTCTAGCATGCCCTCTACAAATCCTGTGGGAACCTAAAACATCAACAGGGTCATAGTATGCTGTAGCAAATCATCTACGATCACCATATCTGATGGTGATATACTATCATACCATGAGCGCATACCAGCTACCACCACAAATGGTGGGGTATGATCAATACGATTATGTCGAAGAAGACATATGTACGGGCCGTGTCATAAGACCATCCAGGGGTCAATGCTGAATATCTCTAGACATACATACATATGCATAATAGAATAACATGCATAATACAATAGATGGCAATATGATATAGGGAATGGAAAATTGTACAAACATTCCTAAGTATATCATCATCTAATACATCTCTGTACAGCTAAACTACAAGGAAATGGAGCGAAGCTACCCAACATACAACAGAGGCCTATCAAAAGAGATAGCGAGAAATACATCAGAAAAAGTCAAGAGTGTCGAGGTCTACATCATCGATCTTGTCCATCTGATGTAACTCCTCCTGAGTCACTTGATCTCTATCTACAGGGATGTCAGGTCGATACAAGGGAGGATCTGGGCCGGCAAAACCAGCGCCAGAGCTGGAAGGATCAAAAGTATCTACCTCTACAGGATCTCTGCCCAAATGCCGAATTAAAAGATGTGACCAGTCGAGCTGCCGAGTTAATTTGTCAATCTGTGTCACATGAGTCGAATCTCTGACATAGGCTAGCCAATCCATCATCATCACAGATCCTGGAACCATATCCCCCATAAACTGTGTGGCGCGGGTCTGAGCTCCAATGGTACAAGGGATCCACCAATGCTGGAACATCTCCTGAGAACAGGGGCCCTTTGATAATGTAAAACCATCAATCCCCATCAATGGGATGTCAATGACAGGTGACTGCGAAATAGGCTAATAACGCCTGGCAGGAGGCAAGATCGGTATACGGATCTCTCCTGTAGTGCTCCTAATAACACACTCTCCTAAATAGAGCTCCCATCCTCCATCTGCTAAGAGAGGAATCCTGCGGGTGGAAATGACGTACTATACTCCAATCGGGTACCCATCCTCCAAACCAACTCCCAAATGCTCTCCAGGGTAGGGAATCCATGTGATGACAACGGCTGTCAACAACTCCAACTGTAGGCGACAATTAGTGAAACCCTCAGCAACAGGGACCTCCGCCAGTATGGAATGATGCCATCTCCGTCCTTGTGGAAAGGTGTCTAAACCTAACACGCTCATAGGACGCAAATAAGGAAGCCTCTCATAAGCCCAAAACTGCCAACACAAAGGCAAACATCTGCTGTCAGTCAGCACTCTTAACCTATACATGAGAAAAGACAAGAGAAACACTCACCAGTAGAAACGGGTAGAATCCTAACCATGCCTCGGTCAAGCCCTATGATCGCATGTGCATTCCCCTGAGGAAGTAGGCAAAGGTGTAGGAACCCCAATCATACTCTCCTATACGGTCCACGTGTCGAGTGGCACTGATCAAAATGAAGGACATCGTAGAGGAATTATCTGCTATGAAGCATCCCCTAATGATCATCAGGAACAATCATTGGAGAATGCGATCCCTGACTCTCACATCATCGGGTATGGGCTCACTCAACAGCCCGCTCATAGCATCTACGCTCAAAGGACTGTCTGAGCAGTCCACGCCCTTGGCCTTCTTCGTACCGGAACTCCCAACAAGGATCTGACGGCAGTTGGGGTGATATCCGTCGTGCAAGGCACCGGCTCCCCTCCAAACTCCATACTTGTGATAAACCGCCAATCCATCGGAGTCATCATCACCTCGCAGTCTAGCAAATGGAGTGACTGAGTCTGGTGAAACCACCACTCAGACAATGCCCTGAGGTAACCCCAGGGACAACGATGGGGTAGAATGGAGAAGAACCTCCTGAATCCCCAGCCATGGACGATCGCTCTATATTCATCATGCAAGGCCTGATACATAGAGTTTAATGCTAAACCAGTTCCCTCGAGGCTGTGTGAAGCCGGGAGCCTACATCAAATACAGATCAACATCAGACTCCTTGACTCCTCATCAATAGGAAATAAGGAAGATTAAAGATCTAACTTCATACCTCATTTGCGTGCAAGTATACTGAAGGATGCCTACTAAAGTCACCCAGAAGATCTGGGTTCGCCAGTTGAATACCTGGAAATTCCCTACGGGGAACACGTACAGCAGGAGCAGGAACCTCGATCGGTGTATCCTCCTCCTCATCCTCGATATTTGGCACTTCAACCCGAATAGGACGTATCACCGCCTCTGCCAAACGACGAAGGCATCCTAACGAGTAACTGCCGAGGCTCTTCAAAAGCCCTCCTCTGTACACCAGAAGTGGTCCTACGGGAACTGCTCGGTTGATCCGGATCCATGATATATGGACAACAAGTCTCCAAATCACCTCAGAAAGGGTGTGGTAATTTCTTACCTGGAGTCTTTTCAAAATGCATTCTATGATTACATGCATGCATGCATTGTTTTAAAGTACATCTACAGTAGAGTTAAAAATGCCTGACTACCCAATACCTACTTTTTGGGAAAATTTTACCATTGCCCCTTTGTAAATGGGACTATCCACATGCACATAGGCATGACAAGGTGGCCATTCAGTAGCACACCTGTACACAGTCATATACATCCTACATGCATTAATCACATCATAGTAAAAATTCGGAAGTGTAGTCTAATTACCAGGATTATTTTACTTTTTCTACCTTTACTCATTTGTCCTCATATAGGATAAGAAATGACAGTAAAAGGTGCCAATTTGACTGCTTCAAAAGTCAAATTTTTTTACATCATTATGTTCAGCATGGTTTAATACTAAATTTACTATGTTGAATATTTTTTATCAAGTCATATCAGCATGCATACTCACTGCTATGTGTCTAAATGCATTTCATGCGATAAGTCATTTTCCAACGGACAAAAATTGGAAAAAAATACATGCATGTGTTACCAGGACAGTGAAGAACGCTTGTACGGTGACTGAATATGCAGAAAGTTGCCCGAACTCAGCAGATCTGAAGAAGAGCTCTCAGATATCCTTCACTGCGCAACTTGAAAATGACTTATGAAAGCAACCAGCCACCTATACATAGGCACGGCTGGCCGCAGGCTAACCTGCGACTCCTGAAGGTACACCTGTAGCACTCCTACATGGGTCCCACGCCTCCGGCTCGCTCCAGTTAGAGTTGCAAAGGAGGTCTCACAAGCTGAAAGGCCAAATCAGGAATAAAAGTGCTACGCGATTGAGCGGAATAGCCTGAAATCCTGGTTTCTCGTCGGTCATAGTTAAACTCTCGTCGTCTCAACGATATTCACCTGAATGCAGGGTATACTATACCAATGAGCTCAGCTTTCATAGATCATGTTCAGCAATACCCCACAAAAGTCTGATGTCATCATTTGCAGGGTCACAACCCTAAACTTCCCCGGCGGGGGTTACAACGCAAAACCACGATATATCAAACCTCCCCGACGAGGGTCACAATGCACATCCTTTAACATCTACGTATCCCCGTCGGGGGTCACAACGCACATCTTTCAAACTTCTGCATGTCCCCAGCGGGGGTTACAACGCAATGCAACCATTGATACACACATCAATGAAGGTCAAGCAGCCTTGACGTCATGTTAGCCGATGGCAAGTAAACCCATCAAAGCAACATTCCCCGGCGGGGGTTACAACGTAATGCTACCATTGACACATACATCAATGAAGGTCAAACATCCTTGACAATGCACCCAGTACGGACTTATCCGGTGATACACACATCAGCGAAGATCAGGCAACCCTGATAACAACAAACTGTTGGTAGTAACTCCGACAGAATGAGGGAATATGTTATACACATCCTCAAATAGACAAAGCTTTATCCCCACAGATCTCTTACACACAAGAGGTGCCTCTATGGAATATAAGCCAGTGTCTAGGATTCAAGACTTTGGTGATAGCCCCAACGTCAACATCCTTGGAGACTTGGATCGCATGTCCAAGCTATCACTGATTGTCATCCCAACAGGATTACTTGACAATCATTCATGCATTCTACATGCATTTGCATCATGTTGTTGCATATAGCATCATATTTATCTTCCTTGCATTTCAAGTGTCTAGTATTCTTTATCCTATCCATGCCTTGCATTGCATGAATATGATAAAGAGAGGCATCTGTAGACACTCGAAATTTTCTATGCTCCTATTACTAACATTGCAGGAGGGTAGATTTGTCTTTTGGAGATAACCCTGAAAGACAGCTTACATCCATTCTGGATACTACCGGAAGTTCAGCTCCAACCCGGAACACAAATCGGGAACATCAGTTCCAACTTGGAACAAAAACCGGGAACATCAGTTCAAACCCTAGAACACACACCGGGAATGTCATTTCCAATCTTGGAGATAACCCCGAGATATGCAGATCAAAAGACCGGCAACAACACCGGAGAGGACAGTTCTATTTTGGCAATAACACTGCAACGCTCAGTTCCAGTCCTAGAGACAACATTGGGAGTAGCAACCCCATCCTTGGTGATAGCCCCAAGAGATGCCATTGCAGTTCCGGCGATAACCCCGGAAATGCTTGTTTCAAACTTATGCAATCAGCTTCAACCACAGACATCCTGCCGAGGCACACACACCTCAGACCTGGAGATAACAACAGGCAGACAGGAACACCGACAGATGAAAGTGAGACATACAAACAAGTTGCAGTCCAATCTCAGATGTAACCCTGAGCAACGTCTGCTTTCCGCTTAAATCGGCGATAACCCCGGTGAGGAGTCACAACGTCATCTTACCATCTAAACAAGATGATATCGCGGCATATAAACAAGTAGTCCAATCTCAGCTATAACCCTGAGCAACGTCTACTTTCAACTCAAACCAGCGATAACCCCGGCAAGGAGTCGAACGTCATCTTATTCCTTCGACAATGGCACGTCATCTCAACACTTCATACATACATACATCCAACAATGTCCCACAAGAATCGAGGAGTAACAATCCCGAGTGACGATTGCGTGTGATAGTACTTTAGATAGAATTTGAAGCTTGAAGACCATGGGCATAGACCCCTCTTCCTGACTTCGTACAACCTCTAATCCATGTCATTACGTAACTCTCGACACAAGCAGTCCGAAGATGGTCAGATATACCTCATTCGGATGCTCAGATTGAAGTTCTGTAAGTTTGAGTGGACATTACAGTGCATGAGTGCACGTACTATGAGATAATGGGACACGCGAGGCTCGGATGCATCACGACCAGCCACAGGTACAACTGCGGCTGCCGCAGGTGTACTTGCAGCCATCCGTCTATATATACAAGCCTTGGGGTCAGCCATTTAAGAAGAAGAGGGAGGGAACAAGGCAAGGAAGCCCTGTCCATTTTACTCTGCATACACATCTTTTGAGTGTTTCCTCATCTTTAAACACTAGTTAGCTCACATATAGCTATTTTTTATTCGGCGGGAGTTGAGTGTTTATCCATTTAAAGTTATAGAAGTCTACTTTGGCAGACCACTGTAAGCCTTCTTATATTCTATAAAGCCTTCTTTTCATATTAGCACATACTGTTATACACATTGGGAGTCGTGTTGTGTGCATTTGACCGGACTTCGGTCCGTGGTTTTTATTTCTGTCTGTATATATATATATACTTATATATGTATATATTTCATATATGGACTAACATTATTGAGTTATGCCTCGATTGATCCTAGACTTCGGTCTGGAGCATTTAATTGCTTTTATATATATATTATATATATAAACTGTGGTCAGACTCTGTTTGATTAGCTGGATTTTATATCCTATGCATTTAATTTATATATATATATATATATATATATATATATATATATAATCGTCGTCGACATATATCGATGAGCTTGGATTTACATCCATGACGTTTAATCGCTTTTATATATATAATTGTTTCGGACATATCGATGAGCACGGATTCACATCCAAAGTGCGTTTCTGACTTTATATATATATCTATATATATATATATATATATATATATATATATATATATTACATTTACATGTCGATCCTGGAGTTCACTTATTGGCCTTTTACAACTTTATTTACATTTCGTCCTGCTTGAAGTTTACTTCGTAGTAGTTGATAAACTTTTAAACTTTGTTTACATTTTGTCCCTTTGGAGTTTACTTCATGGTGGTTGATCATGTTTATATATATATATATATATATATATATATATATAGCTTTTTATATATATATATAGTTGCTTTCCTTTATTAAGTTTAATAACAATCAACCATTGTACTCGCTTTGATCGCTAATAAATTATAGGAAAGATTACGAATGTAATAATAGTTTCACCAAGCAACAAACGAAGTCCGATAATAAAGACAACAAGTATAAACATTAAAAAAATCAATGGCTATTAGTTTTAAGAAGTGATATCAACTTACCCGGACATTTGCTTGTTGTTCAAGTATGTCTCAAAAGCATTGCAAAAGAAAAACATAATTCAAGAAAATAACGGAGTAACTTAAATTAACTAAGTGTACAAACAAAATACAACATTCCAACTTCCAAAGAGTATTAGTTGCATCATAATCGCAAGTTTAAAGGCAATAATAAACAAAACTTAACATAATTTAAACATGTAACTATCAAATTGGCTATCACCGCACAATCGTAAATTCGAATATGATGTAAACATAGAACAAACACATTACTTGATTTACTCTGTTCTTGCTAAAAGATTGTACTCATCCAAATGCATGATATTAACTGAAGCTTGCACCTTCTGCGTCATTTAACACTCTTGAACATAGGAAAGCAAGGTTCCTAAAATCAAATGTTTCAGTAAAAGGTAAAACAATCAGTTAAAATAAATGCTGAGATGTTTTATCGGTATTTTGTCGAAATAGATGTGTTAAAAATTATCCGTATGTGGATTTCAGTCATTTTCAATTTGGAATTTGGAAAAAATTTCTTCTACAAAGTGGTAGAGAATTAAATTTCCTATGGAATAGAGATAAGATTTGAATTTTTTTGATAAAGGACTATTTATTATGAATTATTGAAGTTCAAAAATAATTGATTTTTGAGGTTATAAATATTTTTTTTCACAAAAAACATTTTTAATGTGGGTGGGACCCACTTGTGTGTGCTGATGAGAATGATGTGGTGTGCGTAGGAAATGTTTTTAAAAATATTAATATTTTATTAAATTTTCTGCTTTGGTGTTCTAAGTATTTTCCTATAAATAGGGTGCTTAGGTTAGAATTGAAAATTACACCAGAAACAGAAGTTTTCTCTCTCCATAATATTGAGCGTATTTTTGTGAGTATTTAGATATTTTGAGTGTTGCTATACAGTGCAAGTTTCCTTCAACATTATATCTGATATTTCAGCAAGAAGTACTATTCTTTTGAGGTAAGGGATGTTATTTCTTTTCATAAATGATATTATTATTTTTAATATCATTATACCGAAATATTGATATGAATTTTATTGTAAAATTTTTCCCTTTTTGTGTCGGGATTACTATTCACGTATACGTCTTTATTCACGAATACGACACTATTCACAGAAGAATTAAATCTTCTTTTCTTTGTCCAAGATGTCTATTATGGTTACTATCTTTGATTGTATCCATGTTTTGATCTTCATTCGTGAGATTTGCTCCATAATTGTTTATTTTGGAGTATTTTTGAACTTGGATAAATTAAAGTACGAATCCCTAATCTTTGTTCTTTTATCTCATTGGATTCATTTTCTTTAAAATATTTTTATCATCCTCAGTCTTAAATGGTGAAATAACTGAATATCTTTCACCTGTAGTGCAAAGATGAATGATTACCTGATGAATATCTTTGGCCCATAGTGCAAAGATGGACAGGTGTTGAGATGAACATGACCCATTGGTGATACAAATGAATATCTTTGGCCCGTAGTGCAAAGATGAATATTTGTTTCAAGATGTATATTGATTGATGCCACATGGATAAAATATTGATGATATACTTTTAAATCATAGAAGATAGTAGACTTCATTCTCTACTTAACTCTTCTAATGAATTGTTATTTCCGCTGCGAATATTGATCTAAACTTATTGTCCATTATATTTTATCTGATTTATTAAAGACTAACGATAATTTATTTTTCATTATCTTAGTCATAATATTCTTTACTAGTCTAGTTGAGCTCATCCTTTTCCTTTTTGTTCCATTTTTCTTCTCAGGAGGCGAGAATATAACGGGAACTAGTCGGGGTGTAGAGTGATGGTTCAAGACTGTTGTTTTAGCAGTCCTCACTATTTTGTAAAATAATGTATCAATAATTGTAATGAGGACTTTATTTGAGTTTGGATATTGTCTAGAAGACAATATTTGTATTAAAACTCACATCATATGTGTTGTCGTATGTTGCATGACAATTGTAATAATGAAGTTGTAGTTATTTTCTGTACCATGTATTTGGCAACTCAGAATGGGTTATGTGGACCTATTTTGGTGGCGTCACAGTTTGCATCAGAGCTTAGGGATATGATCTCTAGGGAAGATCTGGGATTAGAACTAAGAGGGGAGAGACGAGTAAATCATTCGCTAGTGTGTCCTACCTAAGCTTATTTATTGGTCGGTCAGAATATAGGGATATTATGTGGCATGTCAATTTCTTTAAGTAACCCTTGTTTCGTGGCAGTATTTGAGAATGACACCTGAAAATGTTGAGATGGGCAATGGAGCATATGAGACCATTGAGATACCGACAATTAACAACCAGGATAATGTGCATCAGGAAGGAAATATTCCTCCTATAAACAACACCACCGATCAAACGATGAATGATGGAATGTTTAGAAGCTTTTTGCAGTTCATGCAAAACCAGATGAGAGAGACTCCTATTCAAAATACATGAGGAAATAATGACAACTCACAGCTGGTCATTACTAAGAAATTCAAGGAGTTGGGACTGCCATAGTTTTTAGGAAAGCAGGATCCGATCAATATGGAAATGTGGGTTAAGAAAATTACCAAGATATTTGATATCTTGGGATGCACGAAGGAACAGAAGGCTCCATTCGCCACCTTTATGTTCTGTGGTGAGGCAGATTACTGGTGGGAATTTGTGAAGCCTACCCAGCCTGCCGCACTCAATATATCTTGGGAAGCATTCCAGAAACTGTTCAATAACAAGTACTTCCCTGAAAGTATTCGTCATATGAAGGAGGTAATGTTTATTAGACTGGAATAGAACAACATGACTGTGTCCTAGTATGAGGCTAAGTTCATGGAGTTATCTATGTTTGCACCTCATTAGGTAGAGAATGAGGAACGTATGACGCAGATGTTTCTAAGAGGTTTAAAACCCAAAATTCGTCAATACCTCATTTCTCACAAATTATCTCTATATTCAGATGTTGTAAACATGGCTTAATTATTAGAGCGAGATAATGAGTTTGTTCAACCAGGGGACCACAACTAGGGTCATATCGGTGGTAGCAGTGATCAGAGTAATGACAACCAGTGGGGAAGAAAATATCCAGAAAGAAGCGGTAACTACTCTGGTGGTAATCGTGGCCATGATATTAGAAAAAGTGAGTCGAGGGGAGATTTCAAAAAGATAAGGTACAACAATGACAACATGAAAACGTCTGCACCAACTGTTTCTAGGGGAAGAGAACGATCACCGGTCATATGTTATAAATGCGGGAAAGAGGGACACATCAGCCCAAATTGCCCACAATAATTCAAGGTGTGTTATAACTGTGGAAAGGAAGGTCATATAGCTTGAGATTGTCCTGAAGTGAAACCAAGTCCAGTGGGGATGGTGACTCCAAAGGCTGTCCTAGACAAGTTAAAGTTGGTCGTTCCTAGAAGAGCGTTTGTCGTGACTGCCAAAACATGAGGAACCCAAATGAGGTGATCACGGGTAAGCTAATCATAAACTCTCGCGAATTTTATACCTTATTAGATAGCGGTTCTACCCATTCTTTTATCTCTCCTGCTTGTGCTCAACATTTGAACTTGACTCCTAAGAAATTAGACTTTGACTTATCTATTTAAACTTCGTTAGGAGAAACTTTCATTACATCCACTGTTTATAAATCTTGCTTGATTCAAGTTGGGACCATGACATTACCTGTTGATCTCATCTCTTTGAAAATACTTGCATTTGATGTGATTTTAGGGATTGATTGGTTAACCACTCGTCATGCTAAAATTAATTATTTTCGTAAGGTCGTTAGTTTTCATATTCCTAACCAACCTGTTATGCGAGTTCAAGCAACCAAACCACTTAAGTCAATTACTATCATATCAAGCCATAAAGCCATTCGATTATTAAAAATACATCAGATTTTAATAATATTTCTGTTGTTAGTGAATTTCCTGACATATTTCCAGAAGAAATTCATGGCCTACCCCCAGAGCGTGATATCAAATTTTGTATTGACCTTGAACGCGGTACAAAACCCATTTCAAAAACCCCATATCGAATGGCTCCTATTGAACTTCAGGAGTTAAAACCCCAACTATAGGAGTTGCTAGATATTTGTTTCATTCGTCCTAGTACATCTCCTTAAGGTGCTCCTGTTTTATTTGTATAGAAGAAAGATGGGAGTATAGGACTTTGCATTGACTATCAGGAGTTGAACCATGTCACCATCAAAAATAGGTACCCACTACCTCGCATTGATGACCTGTTTGACCAGTTGCAAGGTGCTAAATTCTTTCCAAAAATCGATCTTCGTTACGGATATCGTCAGTTAAATATTAAAACTGATGACATTCCAAAGACTTCTTTCAGTACTCGTTACGGGCATTATGAATTCTTAATCATGTCTTTTGGATTGAGTAATGTTCCTGCTGCTTTCATGGATATGATGAACCAATTATTCAAGGAATATTTGGATCATTTCGTGGTTGTCTTTATTTATTACATCCTCATCTATTCCAAAAGTCGTGAAGATCATGAGCAACACTTGAAGCTAATACTCCAAAAGCTTCGTGAAAATAAGCTATATTCCAAGTTAAAGAAATGCGAGTTCTGGCTTGAAGAAGTAGTATTTCTTGGGCACATGGCATCGATGTATGGAATATCAGTTGACCTGGAAAAGATTGAAGCAATACAAAGTTGGGAGCAACCTAAGTTAGTAACTAAAGTACGTAGCTTTCTGGGCTTAGCTGTTTATTATTGAAGATTCGTGGAAGGATTTTCTCGAATCGCTACTCCATTAACTCAGCAGACTCAAAAAGATAGAAAATTTAAATGGAGCGAGGAATGTGAGAAGAGCTTCCAAAAGCTCAAGAGGAGACTCATTTTGGCACCTGTTCTGACAAATACCATCAAGTTCGGAGGGATTTGTCATTTACAACGATGCTTCAAGCAAAGGTTTAGGATGTGTTCTCATGCAACATGGGAAAGCCATAGCCTATGCCTCGCGACAACTCAAAGAATATGAGAGGAATTATCCTACTCATGATCTAGAGTTGGCAGCTGTCATTTTCGCGTTAACAATCTAAAGGCACTATCTATATGGGGAGAAAATGGAGATATATTCAGATCATAAAATCCTCAAATATTTCATCACCCAAAAGGAACTCAACATGCGGTGACAACGTTGGCTCGAGCTGTTGAAAGATTACGACCATACCATTCAATACCATCCTAGAAAAGTAAACATGGTAGTTGACACATTATGTAGAAGATCATATGCGAGAATGAGTGCGATGTTGTCAACACAAATGCCCATTTTGTGTAATTTACAAAAGATGAAGATAAAGTTTAAGACTCAGGGGACTCATGCGATGATGTCAAGTATACGCGTAGAACCGACTATAATCGATAAAGTTAAAGTTGCTCAAGCCACGGACCCAAAGCTGATGCGTATTAAAAAAAATTATAAGAAGGTGTTATTCCAGAAGCAAGAATCAATGAAGAAGGAATACTTCAAGTCAACTTCAAACTTTGTGTTCCTAACGACTCTGATTTGAAGTACAAAATTATGATGGAGGCACACAACACACTGTTTGCAATCCATCTTGGAAGTACCAAAATGTATCGTGATCTTTGACATATTATTTTGGTGGAGCAATATGAAGAGAGAGATCACGGAGTTTATCTCAAGATGTTTAACTTGTCAACGTGTCAAGGCAGAACATCAAGTACCAAAAGGTTCATTGTAACCACTTGAGATTTCAGAATGGAAGTGGGAACACATTAACATGGATTTCATTATTGCTCTTCCCAAGGTTTCTCAAGGCATAGATGCTATTTGGGTCATTGTCGATAGATTAACCAAGTCTACTCATTTCTTGCCTATACGAGAAACTTATTCACTTGAAATCTTGATTGTATATACATAAATGAGATTATGAGATTGCATGGTATGCCAGTGTCCATAGTTTCTGATCGAGACCGAAGATTCACTTCACGATTTTAGGTTAGCTTGCAGAAATCTATGGGCATGGATTTATGATTCAGTTCAGCATACCATCCTCAAACGGACGGGCAATCGAAAAGGACTATTCAAACTCTTGAAGATCTATTGAGACTTTGTGTTCTAGACTTCAAAGGGAGTTGGGATAAGTACTTACCATTGGTGGAATTCTCCTACAACAATAGTTATTAGGCAAGTATAGGTGTGGCTCCATTCGAAGTATTATATGGATGAAAGTGTCGCTCTCCAGTATGTTGAGATAAGGTGGGTGAAGAAACATTGTTGGGACCAGAGTTGGTACGTATGACTACAGAAAAGATCTAAATGATTCGACAACATATACAAACAGCACATGATCTACAAAAGAGTTATGCAGATCTTTATTGAAAAGACATAGAATTTAATATTAGGGATCATGTGTTGTTACGTGTTGCTCCATGGAAGGGAGTTATAAGATTCAGGAGAAGAAATCTCAATCCACGATTTGTTGGTCCATTTGAGATTCATGACCGAGTAGGAAATGTGGTCTATAGACTCGCATTACCTCCAAGCATGTCTCGTGTTCATAATTTTTTTCACATATATGCGCTTCGTAAATATGTGAAAGACCCAAACCACATTATTGAGTTAGAACCAAACAAGATAGCCGAAGATTTAACGTACGAGGAGGTACCTATCAAGATCTTGGATAGGAAGGAACATGTCCTACGCACAAAGGTTATACCAAAAGTCAAAGTTTTGTGGAGGAACCATGCTATTGAAGAAATGACCCGGGAGTTAGAATCAGAAATGAAAAAGAGGTATCCTCACCTTTTTCGAAACACCAGGTACGTACATCAATTTTGAGGACGAAATTTCATAAGGAGGGGAGGTTGTAAGACCCCAACTTTTTTATAAAATTAAACTTTCTCTATTTTGAAATAGTAAGGGGTTAATTTGATTAATGTGGTTATTTATGGGTAAAATGCGTAAATATTTTAAATAAGCAAGTGGTTATACAATATTCATTGTTGTCAAGGAATATTCGTTTGGTCGTAGAATATTCTTGTTGTCGGGGAATATTCGTACGACGGCGCAAGCTTTTGTGGGCCCCATAACGGAAAACTATCAGATGAAGAAAATGACATGAATGAGTTTTTTTAATAATAACAGTAATAATGATTCTACCGAATTAAAAGCTGTTTAAAATACACAGTGGGTAAAGTAAAGTAACACGCGTTGTTATGCGATGTACACACGATATTACAATAATTCTAATTATTGATTCTTACATAAGAAGTCACTACTTAATAATTGTTACAGTAATCACTGTTCAATATTTTATTGATTCAATAATTGCTACGTTAATATTTTATATTGTTGATTCAATAATTGTCATTGCACAATATTTTCCATTATCAGATCAATAATTCATATTATTTGAATAATATTATTAGATAGCATTATTGGCAATGTCTAAGGAAGTTCTGTCTGTAAAAGGGGTTTGGTCATCTAATTACGTGCCAGTAAGGATAAATCCTAATCGGAAAGCTCCCTCTTTCTTGGGAACGACCTGGTTATCATTATTGTGATTCTATAATATTATTTGTGAATAATTAATTATTGATTTATATGATAAGGAAATATTTATTTTATGTGGATATAAATGAAGAAATTAATGTTGAGGTGTTTTATCATTGTTTTGTCAAAATGGAGGTGTTAAAAATAATCCGTATGTGTATTTCGGTCATTTTTCGTTTCGAATTTGGAAAAACTTTCTTCTACAAAGTTGTAGAGAATTAAATTTCCTATGGAATGGAGATAAGATTTGAATTTTTTTGAAAAAGGGCTATTTATTATGAATTATTGAAGTTCTAAAATAATTAATTTTTGGGGTTATAAATATTGTTTTCACAAAAAACATTTTTAATATGGGTGGACCCACTTGTGTGTGCTGATGAGAATGATGTTGTGTGTGTAGGATTTTTTTAAAAAAAATATCAATATTTTATTAAATTTTCTGCTTTGGTGTTCTAAGCATTTTCCTATGAATAAGGTGTTTAGGTTAGAATTGAAAATACACCAGAATCAGAAGTTTTCTCTCGATAATATCGAGCGTATTTTTGTGAGTATTTATATATTTTGAGTGTTGCTATACAGTGCAAGTTTCCTTCAATATTATATCTGATATTTCAGCCAGAAATACTATTCTTTTAAGGTAAGGGATGCTATTTTTTTCAAAAATGATATTATTTCTTTTAATATCATTATACCGAAATATTTATATGAATTTTATTGTGAAATATTTACCTTTTCGTTTCAGGGTTACTATTCACGTATACAGCACTATTCACGAATACGACATTATTCACAGAAAAATTAAATCTTCTTTTCTTTGTCCAAGATATCTATTATGGTTACTATCTTTGATTGTATCCATGTTTTGATCTTCATTCTTGAATTTTGCTCCACAATTATTTATTTTGGTATATTTTTGAACTTGGATAAACTAAAGTATGAATCCCTAATCTTTGTTCTTTTATCTCACTAGATTCATTTTCTTTAAAATATTTTTATCGTCAGTCTTAAATGGTGATATAACTGAATATCTTTGGCATGTGTTCCAAAGATGAATGATTACCTGATGAATATCTTTGGCCCGTAGTGCAAAGATGGACAAGTGTTGAGATGAACATGACCATCTGGTGATACAAATGAATATCTTTGGCCTGTAGTCTAAAGATGAATATTTGGTTCAAGATGTATATTGATTGATGTCACAGGGATAAAATATTTATGATGGACTTTTAAATCATAGAAGATAGTAGGCTTCATTCTCTACTTAACTCTTTTAATGAATTATTATTTCTGCTGTGAATATTGATCTAAACTTGTTGTCCATTATATTTTATCTGATTTGTTGAAGGCTAACGATAATTTGTTTTTTTATTATCTTTGTCATAATATTCTTTAATAGGCTAGTTGTGCTCATCCTTTTCCATTTTTGTTCCATTTTTCTTCTCAAGAGGCAAGAATATAGCGAGAACTAGTCGGGGTGTAGAGTGATGGTTCAAGACAGTTGTTTTAGCAGTCCTTACTATTTTGTAAAATAGTGTATCAATAATTGTAATGAGGACTTTATTTGAGTTTGGATATTGTCTAGAAGACAATATTTGTATTAAAACTTACATCATATGTGTTATCGTATTTTACACGACAATTGTAATAATGAAGTTATAGTTATTTTCTGTACCATGTATTTGGCGACTCATAATGGGTTGTGTGGACCTATTTTAGGGGCGTCACAATTAATCTAATGCCTCTATCAATCTATAAGAAGTCGGGGTTAAATGAGGCTAAGCCCACTAGTGTGACCCTTTAATTGGTTGATAGATCTCTTACTTGCCCGAAGGGGATCGTGAAAGATGTCCTTGTCAAGGTGGACAAGTTCATTTTCCAAGCAGATTTTATTATCTTGGACTTCGAAGAGGATAGGGAGGTCCTGATTAATCTAGGCAGATCATTCCTGGCTATGGACAGGACACTAATAGATGTGCAGAAGGGGGAATTGACTATGATAGTACAGGACCAGGAGGTAACATTCAATGTCTTCAGTTCTATGAAGTATCCAAGTGCCTCTGAAGATTGCTTCCAAATTAATGTGATTGACAAATCGGCGATGGAAGTATTCTCAGAAAATTGCATGTTCGACTCAGTTGAGGCTACGTTGATAGGTGCTAGTACTATGGAAGAGCCTACTCATCTTGAGTGTGCTAAGTTGTTGGATGCACCCCAGAGATCAAAATAGTTCTAGCAACAGTTCGAATCTCTGAATAACCAAAAAGCATCCACTTCCAAGTCATAGCCCTCAATCATAGAATCACTTACCCTTAATCTCAAGCCCTTGACAAACCATTTGCGGTATGCCTATTTAGGGGAATCATCCACCCTGGCAATTATTATTTCTACATCTTTAAATGAGGCTTAGGAAAAGAAGCAACTTCAAGCTCTTAGACAGTATAAAATAGCCTTGGGGAGGTCTATCGTGAATATAAAAGGTATCAGTCCATCTTTTTGGATGCATAAAATCCTACTCGAAGAGGGGTCTAAGCCTTCTATCGAGCATCAGCGGCGGTTGAACCCCATTATAAATTAGGTGGTCCATAAAGAAATAATCAAATTGTTGGACGCAGGCATTATCAACCCCATCTCAGACAGTCCATAGGTTAGTCTTATCCAATGCGTACCAAAGAAGGGCGGTATGACAGTAGTGTCAAATGAGAATAATGAACTTATTTCCACCAGGACGGTTACTGGATGGAGGGTATGCATGGACTATAGGAAGCTAAACAAGTCCACTCATAAAGATCATTTCCCTCTGCCCTTCATTGACCAGATGCTCGATAGAATAGCTGGCCACGAATTCTATTGTCTCCTTGACTGATATTTTGGCTAAAATTAAATTGCTATAGCACGCGGAGATCAAGAGAAAACTACATTTACATGTCTATATAGGACCTTTGCCTTCCGGAAAATGTCTTTCAGGCTATGTAATGCTCCTACAACGTTTCAGCGTTGCATGATGTCCATTTTTTCCAATATGGTGGAACAAACCCTAGAGGTCTTCATGGATGATTTTTCTGTCTTTGGGAGCTCTTTCAAAAACTGTCTACAAAATCTTACTACCATCCTAAAAAGATGCGTAGACACAAACCTAGCGTTGAATTGGGAGAAATGACACTTCATGGTAAGAAAGGGCATTATTTTGGGGCACGGGGTATCTGCTTGCGGGACTGAAGTAGACAGAGCAAAAATCGATGTTATCAATAATCTACCACCTTCATCATTAGTGAAAGGGGTAAGGAGTTTTCTGGGGCATTTGGGATTTTATAGACAGTTCATCCAAGACTTTTTGAAAATAACCATGCCGCTCTATAGCTTATTGGAAAGGACGTGCCTTTCAAGTTTGACGAGGCCTTCCTAGGAGCATTTAAATTATTAAAGGAAAGACTCATCTCAGCTCCTATAGTAGTGGCTCTTGACTGGACCTTTCCGTTTGAACTTATGTGTGATACCCGTGATTTTGTTATTGGAGCAGTGTTGGGGAAAATGAGGGACAAGGTGTTTCACACGATCTACTATGGCAGTAAAACCTTGACTGATGCTCAGCTTAACTACACCACAACTGAGAAAGAGCTTCTGGCAGTAGTATATGCCTTCAATAAGTTCTGCTCATATCTTATCGGAACCAAGGTTATCATGTATACTGACCATTCAAAGATCAAATATCTTATCTTAAAGAAATATGCTAAGCCAAGGTTGATTAGATGGGTCCTTCTACTCCAAGAATTCAATTTGGAGATTCGTGATAAAAAAAAAGGAACTGAAAACCAAGTTGCGAGTCACTTATCGAGATTGGAAAACCCAACTCATTCAGAGGATGGTGAAACATATATCAATAACTTATTCCCGGATGAGTAGTTGTATGTTGTTCAAAGCGTAGCACCGTGGTATGTAAACTTCGCAAATTTATCGCTTGTAATGTACCGCCCCCTACCATGAGCTATCAATAGAGGAAAAAATTCCTAAATGATGCGAAGCATTATCTGTGGGATGAGCCATTTCTTTTCAAACAATGTGTAGACCGAATTCTGCGAAGCTGTCTGCTGGAGGAAGAAATTGAGGGTGTGTTCCATCACTGTCATTCCTCGAACTACAGAAGGCAATTTGGTGGGCAAAGATCAGCTACAAAGGTTATCTAGTCTTGTTTCTACTGGCCAACTTTGTTTAAAGATTCTCATCTTTATGTATCGCGTTGCGATAATTGTCAGAGGGTAGGAACCATTTCAAAGAAGCATGAAATACCTCTGCAAAATATTCTAGAGGTAGAACTGTTCGATATTTGGGGAATAGATTCCATGGACCCGTTTCCGTCCTCATACAAATATCTCTATATACTAGTCGTTGTGGACTATGTCTCTAAGTGGGTGGAAGTCGTTTCCTTGCCTACTAATAATGCCAAGGTCATGCTGAATTTCTTGAGAACGAATATATTCACCCGATTTGGCACACCTCGGGCAATAATTAGTGACGGGGGGTCACATTTCTGCAATAAGTATTTTGAAGCCCTTCTCGCTAAATATGGGGTATCCCATAAAATTGCCACCGCCTATCATCTGCAAACAAGTGGACAAACGAAGGTATCAAATAGGGAAGTCAAGTGCATTCTATAGAAGTTTATGAACCCTAACAGGAAGGATTGGTCTAAAAAGCTGGATGATGCCTTGTTGGCATACCGCACTACCTACAAAACTATAACGCCAGAGAAAAATTAGATTTTTATGACAATTAAATTTTTATTTGATTATGTGAATTAAATGAATTTAATTGATTATTATGTGAGTAAGCTATGTGAAGGTCGTTCTATGACCTAGAATGTGCTAATGTGGTTAGTATTCTGGCTTCGTGCTAGAATTATTTGTTTGGAATTTCCAAGACGAAAATAACTGTTTTCCGAGAAATTTCTATAAAAACACTATTCATCCGTTTCTGTTTGGGAAATTATTTTCAAATTCCGAGAAATGCGTAATGATGGAATATCGTGATAAGATGGAATATCTGATAATATTTCATTTATGACAAACGCAGTTTTCGCCTGCAGACTTAAAACCTAAGGGTTGAGTATATTGATTTCCGAGAAGGAAATAATATGCGTAGAAGGAATTGTGTTAAGGTTAATGCGAGTGTTACACAAGTATGATACTATTTAGTATATATGTATAATCGTTGAGTAAATCTGATACAATACAATTATTATGCGTGTAGTATCTGAAAAGAATACGTGAATTGTACGTGTAGAATACGATTCGTATTATAGAATTAAGATTAAGTCTTAATGAATAAGTCATTTGAGTTGGATTTCTATTAGTCCAATTATTAAATGACCAAGCCCAAGGAGATTAGTGAATTGAGCCCAAGTCAAGGCCCAATGTTTATTTAGTTAAGCCCAATTCATTTAAACCAAACCGTGGATCGATTCGGTGGGTTACCGAATGGGTAAAACCCATGGGGCAACCCATGGGATGTCACTTTACAAGTGGTGGGCCGGCTACATGGGGTGGAAGCCAAGCATAAGTCTTGGTCACCAAGTATTTTACTTGGTGACCAAGACTGAATAGTAAGGAGGTGATGGTTCATTGTCCAAATTACCCTCCATTCTCATTTCCTATAAATAGAAAGCTAGGTTAATTCATTTTGGAGTTTTGAAATTTGCCAACTTAGATTATTTGAGAGAGAAAGAGAGCTAGACTTATAAAACATACACTTTGGAAGCTTGATCTTCTTGTTTTCCAAGAGAGTTTCACAAGGATTCTAAACGTATAATCCTTACCTTTCATCTCCATCTCTTTTTGATTTTTCTTTTATCTTGAAGAATCGTAGATGGGTAGTATATGTCTTGTATAGGAGATTAATGATGGCTTATTATAGATTCAATCTCTACAAGTCATAAGATTATAAAAATCATAACGTTTAATACAGTTTTGAACCATGAAAATATTATTTGTTGAGATTGATCGTTTATAAATGATTAAACTCCATCAATACGTTAATATTTGCATCTTGTTTGGTTAGGATGTAGATATGAAATCCATGGAGTATTGCATGTGATTTGGCTTAGAGAACCCTAGTAACGAAGTTATGGCGAATTTTATGTAATTAGACGTTAAACGTCAAAAACGTTGAATTCCGGATTAGAGGTTAAAAGTTACCGTGAGACTTAAAAACGTTGGTTTTCAATGTCAACACGTGAGATAGGGTGATTAAGAGTTGTGGGTTCAAGAATCGTTGGATTCTGACTTAAAACGAAGAAAACTAGCATTGAACGCTCTTTAACGTTTACGTACGTCTAAAAATGAAGTAAATAGTGAATTTTGAGTTATCGGATTCGAAAGTGTCGAATTCTTATATGAATGCGTAGATTATGTTATTTATGACGTGTAGGCTTTTGAACGGACCAAATCGGGCTTATAATGAAGAAGTTATGGCCTTGGAAATTTCACAAAGTTTTTTAAAATTTGTTAGAATCTGCATCGAGGTCTAGCGCAGCGCGATGCGCATATAAGTAAATAAATGCCATTTGCAGTACTGACCTGATAAAGTTGAGTCTCGCTAAATGGCACCGCAGTATACATCGTTCGTTCCGCGCCAATACGCTGATGATACCAGAACATCGCTAATCAGCCATGCCATGATCCTAATCTTCATAGGTTGCGCCCGGTATAGCGTTCGAATGTTGTTAGTGACTTAGGTTTTGAACTTCATTTGTTCAGGAACCTAAAGGGGTAATGTTTGTACACTTCATAGGTGTATTAAAACTATTCGTATACTACCAATACTCAGGTATATGGTATTGAACTTAGGAGTTGAATGCATGTTAATGAGTTATGAGTGATGACCAACGTTAGTACCTCGCCGACAATGTTAGAGTCCGGTTAATAACGTAAGTTGGTTAATAAGTCGGGACGAAGGGTATAAAGTCGAGTTGACTTTATTATTGATATTAAGTTAACTAAGACATAGAAGAGAAAGAAGCTTGTGGAAACAATATGAACATTTGTTTGATAGCTAATTATAGTGTGCTCTGTGAATATATCATGTAGATTCTGTAAAGGCTGTGGTCAGTCGATTAAATTATTTGAAGACGCTGAAAGGCAAGTTTTCTTAACGCTTGTTTAACTTCTATATTAGCCAAGTTTTATGTGATTCGTTGAACTGGATTGCAAGACTTGTTTTAAAGAAAGGGTCAATGCCAGATTTTAATTCGGCTAGACTATTCGTAATATATAGATTGATTATGATTCATATCTTTCTATATAGAAATGTTAACGATATCCTATGCCAAGTGATTGGTACAGATGTGAAGGTAAGGTATATGAACAAACAAAAGTATTTTTCATCGATTATTCGATGGGCACGCAAGTTTACCAAAAATATTAAACGTAAATACGTTTAATGAATGATTGTTGATCAACATAGAGTACTATAGGCTGATTACCTAGAAGTGCTCGTAAGTTATCGGATGAATGACCTTAGTGTTGTGGACTCCTTTTCAAGTATGAAAATTGAAAGTTACTGTTCATAGTCTATCGACCGGTTCAGAATTCCTAATCTATTCTATACTTTGGGAATTGATGTTATGAACTATTAAAGTATTATTGATTCATAATACTTTATAACTATTGTTCAGTTATGTTGGAATTGTTATATACTTCACGAATGTGGTATTACTGTTATCATTGATTAAAACTTGCTGAGTTGTCATGCTCACTTCTTGCGTGAATTATATAACTGCAGTTAAGGATGAACGTACTGTGAATGCCAAGAGAGATAAGGGCAAAGCTAAGATGGATGCTTAGGCATTGTGTAATAGTTTTGTAAGTTTGTATGTATTATACATTATGAACAATGAACGATGTAACCGGTTTATGAACCTGGGAAGGATTTTTTTTACTTTGATTGTAATAAGAAGATAGTAATTACATTCATTTTGTTGTATTTCAATGGAATGATTGTATGGATGTTATTACAGTGGAGCACCATATGTCGAGTTGAAAGATACCCGAATTTAGGGGCGTCACAGAAAACGCCTATCGGAATGTCTCCGTATAGGCTTGTGTATGGTAAGGCATGTCATCTCCCGGTCTAATTGGAGCACAGTGCTTATTGGGCGATTGAAAAGCTCAACTTATATTTGGATACAACGGTTGAGAAGAGATTATTACAACTGAACGAATCAGGCGAGTTTTGGCTCCAAGCGTATGAGAACATAAAGTTGTACAAAGAGATGGCATGACAAAAAGATAGTGGAAAGAGATTTTGAATCGGGACTAAAAGTTCTTCTCTTCAACTCCTGATTGAAACTGTTTCCTGGGAAGTTGAAGTCCCAATGGTCGGGGCCGTTCAAAATATCCAATGTATATCCTCATGGAGATATTGAGGTAAAAGACCCAAACTTTGACAAAACCTTCAAGGTGAATGGGCAACGCCTTAAACACTACTGGGGTGGTGAGGTCGATCGTCAGAGCACTTCCATTACATTAGGTGACCCGGTGTTAGACGGGGGAATAGTCAAGCCGATGTCTTTAAAGCAAGCGCTTGATGGGGAAGGCAACCCCATCTCAATATAAAATTTTATGTTTCTCTTTGCTTCTGTCTAGTTTACATTGCATCTTTTCTCTTTAATTTGTTAACATAGGTTTCAGTATGTTTATTACTGTAGTTTACTTAGTATACATGTTAGTGTTTATATAGTATATGGTAACATGTTAATCTAGTAGGTTGTTAATGTGTATAAAGTCAAACGACTTATTATATGGGTTTTAACAGTTTATGTGTGTTGTGAAAGTTATGATAGCTCATCTTGGACTTGGTATGTGCAGGAACCAACTAGAAAACTTTTATGCAGGGCCGACGCTGCAGCGTCAATACTCCTTCAACTCATTGGAAACTCGCGCTGCAGTGACAGCATTTAACTTTTGCCTCGCGTTGCAGCGCCAAGTGTATTTCTTGAATTTTAATCTCGCACTGCAAAGCCAAAATACAAAGTAACTCTCGCGCTGCAGCGCCAATAGTGAGTTTGGTTACTTAAGTTGGGCATTTCTCAACAAAATTATCACAAACCATTCCTTCTCCCTAGCCTCTCGATGGCCATTCCCTCGCAACTCAATATCAATATAGCAAGTTCCTACTACTTGCCCTAGCCATCCTCCTTAGAGTCTGGCTTCATTCACATTAACTGCTAAGGATTCAGACCATGTATTCTTCTCAATTCACACTGAGGTAATTAAAAACTAGGGTTTGCAAGTTTTTCTTCTTAAATTGGGTTAATTATTGTTATTATTGGGTCTTGGTTCTTCGTTGATTTGGTTTGATATTGGTCTTATTTTGAGTCATTTGTTTGAGCCAATTGGGGTCAGCAAGAATCTAGGTTAGTTATATAACCCTAGTTTTCAACTGCGCACGCCAATTGTTTGGCGAATTGCTCAAAGAGAAAGTGATTTCACAACTGGTAATGTGTTGGTTCTGTGACTGCTGAGTCTAGGGTGCTCTCTAACATATTTCAATTATAGGAAAGTTTTGGTTCTGTTACTGTTAGTTGGACAGTTCTTCCAATTGTGTTAAGTACTGACATTTTTGACATGGCATCCAAATGTCTGCGCACTAGCACTGGCCCCTCTTCAGCGGCACCAAGATGGGATAATACAAAATTCATAAGTGAGGAGTCTTGGAAGAGATATACCAAAACTTTAGCCAAAAGGAACCTAGTGCCCGAGAGGAGTTTAAGGCCCGATGACAAGAATGATGGAGAGCTCATAAAAATGATAATCGAGCAAAAGTTGGTCCATGTTGCGAAGCATCCTGATTCTGCCATCATTTTTGTAGTCCGAGAGTTTTATGCAAATGCAAGTACAGATGGGCCAGCACTGGTTCTTGTTCGGGGGAAAACAATTCCCTACGATAGCCAGACCATCAAAAATGTGTTCGGGACGCCGAATTTTGATGGCAGGGACTACTTGAAGGTCAGGCTACAAAGCTACAACCCTGATGAGATCATAGCAAGGCTTTGCAAGCCCGGCACTGCATGGAAGATAAACAAATTCCATGGCGAGAAAATAAGTTTTCCACAACAAGCATTGAGTCGTTATGGCAAGGCGTGGTACACCTTCATATGTTCCAACATCATGCCTAGCCACCACCTAAGTGACGTCACTAAAGAGTGGGTTGTCTTGCTATTTGCCATTATCACGGGTTTGAAAGTAGACATAGGGGTATTAATCCAGGATTCTATCAAGAAGGCTATTAGAAGCAATACAATTTCATGGCTCCCTCACCCTTCCCTGATCACCCACCTTTGAAAACGGGCGGGCATTCAGCGACAAAATGATGACATCACTCAACCACCCATGTAACTTATTGATCATCATGTATATCGTGATTCGGTGTGTAGGAAGGAGCACAGTCTCACCGTTGAGGAGAGGGTTACTTACCGGCTCCACAGCCGCCGCCCTCATCAAAGGTCAAACCGTCCACCCAGACACCAGAGTCTTTTTCTGCTCCACCTGGGGTCCTAAAAGAAATGATGGATAACATAAACTTCCTGCATACGAAAGTAGACACTATTGCCTAGCGGCAAAACTAGTTTGTGTAATACCATGCCGAGTTTTCCAACACGATCACCAGCATCTACGCAGCACATGGTGGGGAATAGGCGAACTCTATGTCATTCCAATTTCTAGAGCCTCCTACCTTCACTCCATATCCACCACTACCCCCAGCCATAGATGAGGGCCATGAGGAGGGTACAGAGGCTGATGGCGCTGACTGAGCTCTATAGCATATATGGCCAATGCGGGCATTGGCTAATTCAAGTCCGGGGGGAGATTTTCCTTTCATTTTAGTATTATATATGAGTTGTTATATATGAACTGCATTTTGACTTATTTTGGGCGTGAGTAGCCTTAGACTAATTTGATTCTGCCTTGGCCAAGGACTACTAGGTTTTCATTTATCGAATCACATAGAATATTCTCTTTTTTTACTAGAAGCGATAGATTCTTTGTTGATCATTCAATATCTCTATGTATAACTTATTACACCAAAGTATACCATTTGATATACCCTAAGGGTCTTAAGGGACATGTCAAAGTATAACTCATCATATACAAGATACTATGATGATCTTAAGTTTAAGGATCACTTGTACTACTATCACTACAGGAATTCCTATTGACAGGAAAGTAAAACTCCATTAGGTATTCCTTAGCGAGCCATGTTCAGTGAACATATTCTCCAATAAGCACCTACATACTTGTTCGCACAAATAATCATGAGATCAATCATCCTCGTCCAATGAGTAAGCAACGTATGTATCATTCTATCCGGATTCACTAATCCCCTTTTTAGTAATCCAACGATTGGGAAAAAAATTAGTTTGTGAGCTATCTAAGAATTTAGATCTCATTAGCATGATCATCATCGTGATTCTAAAAGCATTCTCAAAACTACGAGCTTATCACCTATTATAAAACAACACCATGTAGGTAAATTAAAAGCCTTCAATCAAACAATTTTTTTATTAATAAATTAATAAGATTGTTACAAAGTATATGCTTTATCATCAAACGTGATTGGCATGTGTGCATACTACTTTCATATAAATCTTCATCTATTGCATCCATATACGCCTGGAAATGAAATTTCCAATTATCAAATTTTTTCTTATTTAGAAGGGGTGGCTTATTCCCACCACAGAGCTCAGAACCGATTTTATTATGTGCCATATGAATAACTTAAAGTGTAAGATTAAATGTTTGTGAGAACCTGCTCTAATAATACCTGTTGTTTCTTGGAGGCACAATAGAGATCTAGAAGGGGAGGTTGAATAGATTTTTAAAACATTGGCTTATTTAAATATTTGTTACCAGATAATTAATTTGTTCAATTAATCTTAGTACAACGGAATATTAGTTTGAAAACTCCCCTTAAAGATTTAATAAAATCACAATTCTAAATTTAGCTTTATGGATGCTAGTCACTTCACATATATAATAGATATTTGACTGAAAATAAATGACACAAGATATTTTTAAGTAGTTTGAAGTATAAACAACTCCTAGTCCATTCTTGTACTTCAACAGGTAGGAAATCCATTAAGGATGGGGTCACAAAGACCATATCACTAAAATATATTACAACTAAACTACTTTGGTTCCTTTGAGTCACTTAGCCTCGGCAAGGTCACACAGACCAAGTCACTTACACCTCTACAAGTCACTTAGACTTGGATGAAAGTCACTAAGACAATCGAATCGCACTGAAATGATTATAGTGTTGGGTGCTGCTAAGCTTTGCAATGAGCTTGATCCTTTCTTATACTTAGCAACTTGAAAAGATATTCAGTTTCGTAGATTAGATCTTTTTTTATTTTGTAGAATTTCAGATTATTTTTTTGATGATTCGTTACTTGGATATAAATCCTTGTACTCTTTTATACACATTTAAACATCAGCTTGTTAGAGAGTTTCTGTTGGTGCATGTAATGTTCTACTGTAGGATGTTCTCTGATGTTGACTTATAGGGTATTTATTAGATTTTCCTTATGCTCTATGAAGTCACATTAGATAACAGCACCTACCACATGTTAGTGGTGTTACATCTTCAATATAGCGGTTTAGACAAACCACTCTCTGATCTCCATATTTGAATTTGAAGATGGTGAATAACTTCTTGTAATCTTCACTTTAAGACTCTCTAAAGTTGTTAGTCGTATGCTAGTTCTGACATGATATACAAACTTGGTCAATAATAGAGTGATGAGGAACGTATAGTCAAGCTCTACGTTCTGCTCTACGACTTGGGCTCTACGATCTTGTTCTACGAACTTCCCTTCTATGATCAGTTCTACGAACAACCTTCTAAGAGGAGCATTCTACGATGCTTGAGCATACTCTGCAGACTTCTCTTTATTCTTCGATTAATTCAGCAGCACTAGGAATATCAAGATTTACTTTGCGAATAATATTGATTATCCAAAATGACAAAGTAACTCTTCGATCGTTTAACAATATTATACGATTGATTTGATCCTATTACATATCCATTAAATCAACGCAATGGATCAATCTAACAAGTTTGATCATTCTAATTTGAAGTCTTTGCACAAATATGTCTCAGATAAGAACTTTACAAATTAAAATATTGAACAATTATACACTATAATCACATTATCAAATTTAAATATGCATAACTTAACAATTCCTAAAAGATGTATTTCATTATAAATTTTTATGAGTCATACCAATTTTAAAGATTAATATGTCATTATTTGACCTTGAAAGTCAAACTGTATCTCTAATTTTGAAACAGGTAGAATATTCACATTTCCTAATTTTTATGCTTTCTTATTCTAAATAATTAATTAAAAAAGAACGGAGGGAGTATAGTTTTATAGTGCACAAAGTATAATTTATCATATTGTTCGTTCTATTTTACATTTAACCACCCATTATCACAATATTGATGGTTAATACTTGTGATTTTTAAAAAGTTGCAAGTTATTTCAATTCTATTCAACTAATAAAAAGTAAAATTTAAAAGTGACTGAATGAGATGTATTACACTACTTGTTTAAATTATTAAAATATCACTAGAATTGTCCCGTGCAAAGCAGTAGTTTATTTTTTAAATAAATTATTTTTAACTTTTATTTTATTTTATATATGTAATGATTATAAAATATTTTTCTAAATTTTAATTTAATTAATCATAAAATGACTACAAACTTTGTTCAAACAAACAGTTATCAAAGATTTACAATTGAATATTAGTAATATGTTTTTAGTTTTTTTATTTTAATATTTCATATATAGTTTTTAAATTTAATATTTAGTTTTTAGTTTCAGTCTTTTGAATTTATACATAATTATTTAGAGTTAAAATGAGTGAAACCTTAAAGCTTAAACTTGATATTTAAGGAATTCTATATGACATAAAGAAATATAGAATACAATTATGTAGAATAAGAAGTTAACATTAAAGATTATATGATAATTTAGTTTACTTTTATTATTTCATTATTTTTATTAAAATCTTATGATGTTACTCCATGATCATATTATGTTGGGGTTGGAAGACAATTATAAGAATAAACCAAAATTTTCATCGAACATATATAAAAGTCTTATTAAGTTTGAGTTTTATTAGTAGTTATTTAGATTGTTTTAAAATAAATTTAGAGAAATTTTTAAAAAAAGTTTTATTTGTAGTTAAATTCTAAACTCATACCAAAAAGCATAAAATCGAGTGCGAAGCACAGGCTTATTTTTCAAATAGTGTAATTTTTAATTTCTTATTCATTTTATATATAATGATTATGAAATATTTTTAAAATTTCACAAATAAACTTACTATTATAATTATGACAATATTTATAAACTTTGCTCGAAAAAGTATAATTAATAAGCTAAAGAAATATTATAAAGAATAAAATTGTTCATTATGTAATATTAATTATAGTAGACAATTGTATGTGGTTTGTATTTTTTAAGTAAATGTTGTGATCATTCTAATACTAACAGTAATTTAATTTGTGAAATTCAATTTTTTTATAAACATCATATATATAACAAATAAAATATTAAAAATAATGCTATTTATAAAACCGGTGATGTTAGTGGTATTAAATTTTTATCTCAAAAAGTGTCTCAAAATGATGTGTCACCATAACATTTGGATTGAACCTTGTGTGATTGACTATGCCATAAAACTATGTCAATGTCATGTCATTTAAGATTAAAAATTCGAAGCCCCCTAGCACTACTTTTATAAAATAAGCTTGTGTTTTGCCTTTTTAAAAATAAAATAAAATACTAAGCACTCATAAAATACTATCATTATGTTTCTTTATAAGTTAATCCTATTTAATTATTACAATTGTATATTATAGTAAACTATATTACAGTGTTAATGTCAAGATTCGCCAACGCGCCTTAATCACTAATAGTGCATCCAATCCGGCACAGAAATGAAATCACGCGAAGGAACTTGACAGCTTGAGCTGTCGGGGGATAGCTCCGGTGTGAAAATAAGTACAAGCTGAATAAGGTTAACAATGGGATGTATTAATGTAAGACCCCAACTTCTATGAATAAAAATTATTTTTTCTCAAAAAATAGTTTTTAATATTATGATGTGGATTTGATATAATGTTATAGTTGTGAGTAATATTTATAAATTTTGCAAAGTAAACAAGTTGTTATAAAATATTCGATTGGTCGGGGAATATTCCTTTTAACAGAGAATATTCGTACGACGACACAATCATTGGTGGACCTCACAACGGAAGTATTGTCGGAGTTAGAAAATAACAAAAATATCTTTTTATAAAAATAACGGAGAAAGTTTTACCGTTAAACTGTTAAAATACCCGGTGATAAAAGTACAGTAATACGCGTGGTTGCATAGTAGCACACAGTATTGTACAATATCTTTGATTATTGATGCTTACGTGAGAAGTCACATAGTTTTATTCAATTATTGTCATAGTAATTGTTGCATAGTATCTCTCATATTATTGATTCAATTATTGTCACAATATCATCTGCACAATATTTTATATTATTAAATCAATAATTGAGACGATAAAGTTATTCGTATTATTATTTGCATTATTGACGATGTCTAAAAAGTTATGTCGAGTAAATAGGTTTGGTCACCTAATTGCGTGCCAATAGGGAGAAATCTTTATCGCAAGGACTCCTCTTTCCTGGGAATAATCTGGTTGTTAATATTGTGAGTTATAGTATTAATGATGAATAAGTTCGTATTGATTAAAGATGTTTGTTCATTTAGTTTTCTTTAATTCTTCTGTGACCCAATTACCCTCAAAGGTGGTAATTCTGTGATTGGCTGGTTTTGTTATTATTGACCATACGGGCAATTAATTGCTATTGGTTCACATGCGAATTATTGTTGTTTCACATGCATGGAACTATTGGTTCACATGCATGTACTATTAGGGGAGGTTGTGCAAGATTGATAATACTTGAAGAACTTAATTCAAAATGGAGATAAAGATGAAGGTACTATACTGTAATAATTCGAGCCCCTAAATGTGCAATTATCGAAACTATATTTTTTTAAAATAATACTAGGGTTTTGTAATACCGTATCATAATTGACCAACCATTATCAGTCTACACATATACATATTCATAGTACCGAAATAAAAATAATATTATATTAATATTCTCTTTCCTTATTCCAAATCCAGAATCACTACTACAAAATAGTAAATAGACAACGCGGAAAAAACGTTGTGATTTCAGTCAGAAAAACGTCGTGGTTAAGGGTGTCATCTATTTGATACCCTTACACAATGTTTTAAAAATGTTGTAGTTAAGCACAATACACAACGTTTTTTAAAGAAAAAAATGTTGTAGATTTGTTTTTCAAAAATTAGCAGATGATTAAAAACGTTGTAGAAGGTATGATTTCACAACGTTTTTTGGATAAAAATGTTGTTGTTTAGTATATCAGACAACGATTAGACATATTTACACAACATTTTTAAAATACTGTAGATTAAAAAAAAAGAAAAAAAGGTTGCTCACCTACATTATCAATACACTTGCAATATGCTAATGCCTGAAAGATTAGCATATTGTAGCCTAAAAGATTAAAAGAGTTGTAACTTTAATCATTTATCAAAGATTCCAAGTAATCCAACCACACACAATTCTTGTAAAATATTAAGTGATGATAAAATATCAAATAACATATATGGTTTCTTAAACAAACAAAAATCAGATCTTAGTCCTTACAAAATCTCACTACCAAATCCAACTAACATCTGTAAATATAAAACCTAATAGAGAACCTTGCGAGAAAGGCCAACATAACTAATCCAAACCCCACTAGCGCTTCTCGCACCTAAACAATAGCATTAGCAAAGACTTGCAATCCTTGGCCACGCATCGTGACACTCTTTTCCTATTGGGCCAGTAATGGCAGATCCTACACACATTAAAAGCAGAAACCATAAGTACAAAAAAACAACATAGATTAAAAGTAGAGAAAGTTATGGAAATAACTTTGTGGAAACCTAAACATTTTTTTTCAGAATGACGAGTAAACTGCATATAGACTTAAGAATACAATCATAATATAAAGCTTCCATTTTTTATCTGCTTACATTGATAATGAATTACAAATTTTTCAATATATATATATATATATATATATATTTGAAATATTAGCATCTTCATGTATGTAGGAGCGCGAAACATATGAAGCATTTTACAACCTAATACAATAACCCAAAAGGAATTTGGACTACTTTGCTTCTTTGCAACAAAAGAAACTCAAACCTCATCCTTGATAGCAAAAGAAACTTATGCACAAACTCATAAACACAAACCATAGGTAGTAAGCAAACTAAGCATGGCATAAAAAGCGCAACAACTAGTAGCTAACATAAGAATTGCTTTAAAAATACCAAAGCATATGCTAAAAAATAAGAATTTCTTTAACATAAAAATTGCTTTAAAAAATTGTCCAGGCCAATCATACAAGTTCTGACGGATATTAGGGAATTAGCATTGCAATATATTATGTGCAATTCTAGTAGCTGACTAATTAAGCCTTTATAGACTACATATACACTCACAAGGGTCCCCACCCCACCCTAGATAACTCACTGAACTCTGTAGTAAATGAGAGAAATACTGACCTGCGCCAGGAGGGTACACACAGACCGGAGGGACCAGGTTGCAACAATGCAGCATGAGGCATGGAAGGGTTAGTACTTGACATCCATCCTGCAATTGCACTTGGAGAAGGAGAAACAACAGGCTGGAATGGTTGCACCCAAGAAAGTTTTCCCTGAGTGAAATGTTGAAGACAATATAACTATCAACTGACTTACACCATGGGCTCCAAGAGGAGGGAAAACCCCAGCTTTAGGTATAAGTCCAGCTAGCGGACTATTGTGCATTCAGATGAGATTATTAAGTTACATAAATAAATAAATAAATAGCTTTTCATGTTTAAAAATGTCTTACCATGGATGTAAAAATACTATTTCCAATAGCCATTTGCAAAAAGTTTATGTTGAAGTCTAGATTATGCATATATGATCAAGTATGACGCAACATACATTAAGTGAACTAGATAAAACACAATCAACTCAAGTACATAGTGAAACGTACTGACTACCTTTGAATTAAAAATTTCCTTATGGAAAATCAAAACCATGAATCTTTGTGGAAAAACTCACAGAAACATGAACACAATCCTCATGAAGGAAATCAAGGGCATGAGGGTGGTCGAGATCAACTGATTGTGAAACATCAATAATATACAAGTGACCCTGGCAAAATGCAAGTTCTTCATAAGAAAGCCTTTGCCTAAGTAACCAAATTTGTAAAAGATTCAAACACACCTCCATATAAGCTTCACGTAACTTGTCAAGAGATAAAGCAAAGATCCTTAAGTTGAGGTGCAAATGAACCCCGCTTGCTTACGCAAAAAAAAAATGCTAAGAAACTTCAATTAATGAAGGTAAAGGAATTTTAAAACACCAAACTTCTAAATTGTAGCCTCACTGAACATTAAAATTAGTGTGATTACACAGGTTCAGCTTAGGAATCGAAACTAGTACATATAAAACATCACCTTGTTGAAAAGAAATCTAATCTGGCAGTTAAGACAATTAAAGCTTTGAAATTCAGATAGCAAATTGCTTTTGATTTATTTTATCCAAAGAAATGTTATAAATTAGACTAGAATTAGGAATAAGAAGTCATGCAGAATGACTAAGAAATAGAAGTCAACCATTGTAAAGAACAATAACAAATAATAGAAAAGAATGTAAAGGAGGAAGACGTTCAGAATTGGTTTATAACTTAATCTAACAGATTCAACCTTTAAAATGAAGAATAAAACAGAAAATTACCTATAAACTCCATAACCGTAACATGAAGCCTCAAAAGAAGTGGAGTCGGGCACCGATTCCAAATTGCTTTAGCCTACAATCAATCACAATAATAACAATGTAAATAAAATCATATTACCTCCCAAAAAAATTTGCATTACATTATATAACTATTCCTTTAAAGAATTAATAAGAACTCCACTAGCTCCAAGACATGATTATTTGCTCAAAGTTTCAAACTACCCTTGACACCTTTTTTAGTAATAGATAACTTCTACGTACACGGTGAGAGGATAAACATTCTTCTAAACATAGTTCAAAAAACAATTTACTTCAAAAATTACAAAATTGATCAAATCCAGGAAATCTTTACCGAAATAATACTCATTTGAGGCCACCAAACCAGGGATGAAACTCTCGAATTAGGGTCTCCATGTATCGTCTGTACATAGAAAAATAAATACCAAATAAATCTCAAACACATAGGAAGAAAACTTAGCAAGGAGTGGGTGTGTACTAGTCGATTTATTCCAAATTTGAATGAGTAGGGAGACGCTCCAAATCTCAAGGGAACCGCTCTTCTCGAGCAAGCAGTGACTTGAGAGTCGTCGATCTTTGGTGGCTAAGGCTACAACCGGAGATGGCTTCCATTCAATGTAGTATTATAGAACACCATAATAGACGCGCTCGATCCCGATTCACCAAATAAGTCATGGCCATTCACCACATGGTATTTGAACCGGATCCCGATTCTCCGGATGCAAAAGTTTTACTCCATCGCCGATGTGTCACCGGAGCTTAGAGCGATGGCGGCGAAGAAATTGAAAGATTTTGTGTGAAAAATGGGAAGGAGGAATATCGATCGGGGAAAATTAGGGGAAAAGTAAGGAGGAATGAAATTAAAGTATAGGAAACGCTTTTAAGCTCTGTGTTTTCACTTCTACATTTTTTAAGCTCAAGTGTTTTGTCTCGATAGACAACGTTTTTAAATAAAAACATTATCTAGTTAAAACAAAAAAAATGTCCTTTTAAATAGATAACGTTTTTGCATATATATCTACAACGTTTTTTTTAAAAACGTTGTGGTAAAAAATACCACAACGTTTTTATAAAAAAACGTTGTGGTTTAAGCGTTGTCTATTTAGTAATTTGTAGTAGTGAATTTAGGGTTTGGATTCCATATCTAATTTATCTTTCATATGCATACCATTATTAATTAAGTCATAATAATTAACTTAATTAATCAAGTAAATTCATATAATAAAATAAGTATTATAATAATTCTATAATCATTTCATATATTATTTAAATAATATTAAATTATATTTTCATGGAAAATAATTAATAAAAATATTTCTACTATAAAATTAATTATTATAAGAATATACTTTATAATGAGCAATAATTCTAAAATAAAATTATTTGTAATTATTCATGTAATAAATATATTTTATATTCAGCACATAAATACATACACATTACCTTGCACGCATTTTCACCTTTAAAATAAAAAAATAAAAATTTATACGCAAAAAAAAAAATTCTGATTTAATTATATAGAAAATATTGGGTTATTACAGTGAGCAAAACAAATGCTCACTGCAAATAGCAATGAATAATAATAGCATAATAAATGCCAACGAATAAGCTCATCAGAGTTGAATAATACTCTGTCAATGATAACTAAAAACTGGAATCAAAATACAAAATATAATTGAGGGTCATAAGACCACGAACTATACTCTAGGTTGTCAAGTATTTCTACTTTAACCTTTAACAGACTAAAAGACCATAATCATCATCTATGTCCTAGGTTAACAGGTGTTTCTACTGTAACCTTTAACAGTCTAAACGACTATGTGGACCATCATCTCGTACTTCAAGTGATCAGCCCTTTGTACTATATATTGCGCAAGCATTTTAATGCCATTGCGTAGCTCTAAAATAATCCCCTGTTATAGGGTTGTTCATCTCAGTTTTAACGTACAAGTCCGCACCAAAGAAGGTTTGGTTTGGATAAGCTTCAAGGGTAATTTGGAATTTTACAATCATTAACTAAGGGATTAGTTGGAATAGCAAGTCTTAACAGCACTACGAGTGATCAATATTAATTTAATATAAAATGATTAAGAAGCATAGGTGAACCAACTATACGTTAAACTCATGCTTAGAAATAACTAAAAAGCATAAGCATTGAATAGAACAATAAACCTTACTTGGACTATAGTAAGTTAAGGCTATGATCTTGTCAAATAAAGAATTGAATTACTGAACATACATTAACTGATAACAAGCTGGAAACAAAGCTTGCTCAACATACTAATAATGTGTGCAAAGTAAATGAAATATGGTAGCTTAATATTATAAATTTGAGTTCAAGAAGTTGCATTCACTATAAAAGAATGAAACTAGAGAAACTTGCTTAACTATAAAAAAGTTAGAATAATTCAACAATGATTAGAATTTAAAACTTGCTCAATAAAAGTTTAGAGTAAGGAACTTGCCTCGTGCGTAAGCTATATATTTACAATTCACATTCACCTAC
This sequence comes from Panax ginseng, assembly GCA_020205605.1. Taxonomy (NCBI): domain Eukaryota; kingdom Viridiplantae; phylum Streptophyta; class Magnoliopsida; order Apiales; family Araliaceae; genus Panax; species Panax ginseng. Next base: position 97,905,317 of record CM035128.1, on the reverse strand, counting down.
ACATAGTATTAGAATCACAATATCTATTAGATAAACTAACATATACTTTCCAGAATATAACTCACTTTTAGTTAAACTTGTTACTTTAGTACAAGTTTTACTTTACACCATATGTACATCAGAAATCTCAAGTGTTAACCTCAGAACCCTTATTTACTATTCGTTGTGTACCTTATTCATAATGTATCGCGTTCATAACTTAATAATCTTTTAACAATCTTGAAATTATTAATGACATGATACAAATCTGTTTTAACCTTTTCATTACATGTTTGTAACATTAACACATCATTATACTAAGTTATAATAGGTCTCCAAGGTCTGTATAAATAACAGGCATCACTACCTCAGATCAGGGTATGGCGCAGTTGTGCCATACATAAGCTTGGGATCCACAGCAATTGCCTGTTTCGTTCCTTGACACCAAAGACAAATCTTACCGGGTACACAAATAGAAACTACGCAGTCTTTTTAACGGTACTCTGTTTAGATCAACTTACATGAATTTCATCCATAAAAAAGTAAATTTAACATATCCAATTGATATAGGACTCACACAAACATGATTCCTCACATATATGATATCTTAGACCGATTAAACAACAACTTTAATTAACTTAAATCCTTAAATTTCATGTTTTATACCAAAAACTTAGCTTTTTGACATCCTTCACAAAAATTATCAATGTGATCACAATTCTTGTCGAAATTAACTCATTCAAACTACGTTTTCTTTGTTTCTTAATGGAATAGCATATTCAAGGATCAATCTACAGATTGGTTTACAAATTAACCACCAAATTTGGTACTTTCACAAGTTATATGTATGAACATACACTAAAAACAATTTTCTTTCTTTTTAACGTAATTAGCATACTAATTCTTATCTAAAAGCAAATTCCAACATCACAATTATTCAAATGTAACAACTCAGTTAATATAACAAACAATTCATCCAACTTGAATTCACAGAAACTTGGAAATTTATGCCGTAAAACATATATATATATATATATATATATATATATTAAGGTTTTGGAAAATACCTTCTCTTTCTTTGAATAATCCTTGCTAACCACAAAGAATTGCTTGGAAACTCAGAAATATTCACTCAAGTTTTCTCTCAAACTCGCTAAATTCCTCTCTGTATTCTTCTTCTTTTACTCTTAAGCCAACACCCAACCTTACCATACCTTTTACGTACAATAAAAGAGACGCACCCAACGTATGTAACTGTCGTATACTTATTATTATAATAATTATATATCAGTTATAAAATATTAAATATATTTTATTTATATTATTAAATTCAAAATTCAAAAGCCATAAGGCTTTGTTTGGAAAACACACCTTTAATAAAGACTTAATGTATTTAAGACTTGTTTGGTTAAATAAATTTTAAAACTACTTTAATTTATTTTAATAAATCCTTTACACTATAGTTTATAATCTCATATTATTTATTTGGATCTCCATCTCCAAAATTAGTTAAATATACTAATTACAACATACTAAATAAATTTTCCACTTAATCCAAATATCACAAAATTATAATCTCATTATAATTTTATTTAATAATTAACATGCCATTTAAAATTATTAAATTAAAATAGCAATATAGCACTACATGTTATCTTTAACAACTCTATAACTATTAAATTAGAGTATTATCTAATAAATTTAATTCACAAGTATCTACTAACAACAACCACAAAAATAAAATATTTATTTATTTAATTTTAATAAATATTTTAAATTACAAATAAAATCTTGGATTGTTTCATCATTCCCACCTTACAAGGATTTTGTCCCCAGAATCACAACTCATTTGTCACATTCTTCCCTCCTTATAAAGATTCTGTCCCCAGGATCGAAGACACGGATTAAACAAATAGCTCAAGGTAATTCTTTATCATTTCATCTTCAAGTTCCCACGTAGCCTCTTCGACATTGTGGTTTCTCCATATGAACTTCACATAAGGTATAACCTTATTCCTGAGCATTTGTTCTTTCTTGTCGACTATCTGGATATGAACCTCTTCATAAGATAAATCTATAATGAACTGTAACGGTTTATACTCGACCGCATGTTTGTAATCGGGTTTGTACGGTTGCAACACCGACACATGAAAAACGTTGTGAACATGTTCTAATTCTGGAGGTAAAGCTACCTTGTAAGCTACTTCTCCCACTCTTCGTAGTACTTTGAAGGGTCTAATGAACCTCGGGCTTAACTTTCCTTTCTTGCCAAAGCGAATTTTCCCCTTCTAAGGAGAAACTTTCAGGAAAAAAAATTTCCCACGTCAAAATTCGCGATTTTGCCTGTGTTGATCAGCATACTTCTTTTGTTTATCTTGAGCATCTACTAGTCTTGTTCTTATGATTTTGATAATTTCAAATGATTCATTGTAAATTTTGGTTTTGGTCCCAACAGTTGATGTTCACCAACTTCATCCCAAAGAAAGTGGAGTTCTCATTTTTTCACGATAATGCCTCGTATGGCGGCATGCCAGTGCTTGCGTGGTAACTGTTATTGTAGGCGAATTCTGCCAACGGTAGATGATCGTCCCATTTTCCTTTCAAATCTATGATGCATTCTCTAAGCATATCTTCTAACGTCTGGATTATTCGTTCGCTTTGACCATCGGTTTGAAAATGATATATTGTACTCATCTTCAGTTGTGTTCCCATGCATTCTTGTAGTCTCTTCCAGAAGTTTGATGTGAATCTCGGATCTCTATCTGATATTATTGACGCTAGAACTCCATGTCTTGAAATGATCTCCTTAATGTACAGTTTTGCGAGCTGATCAAGATTAAATCTAATCTTTATTAGCAAAAAGTGCACTGATTTCGTTAGTCTATCCACTATTACCCATATCGCATCGTATCCTTTCTGAGTCATTGGAAGACCTACCACAAAATCCATTGTGATATGCTCCCACTTCCATTCTAGTATGTCCAATGGTGAAGTAATCTGCTTGGTCTTTGATGCTCGGCCTTCACTCTCTGACATGTCAAGCATTTCGCAACACATTCTGCTACGTCTATTTTCATATTTGGCGACCAAAAATGTTGTCGCAAATCTTGATACGTTTTCTTACTTCCCGGATGAATCGAATATCTTGAGTTATGAGCTTCTGTCAAGATTTCTTCTTTAATATCCGGTACTGTTGGAACCCAAATTCGTCCCTCGAATCTTAGCACTCCTTCAGTATCAACCTTGTACTTCACCTCCTTACCCTCGTCCATACTTTCCTTTTATATTTCTGCATTCTTCAACCTGTAGTTGAGTATTCTTTATTTTGTCCACCAAAGTTAAACTAGCTTCCATTTGATACAATCTTTCATCAGTTTCTTTTGGAAATTTTATTTCCAACTCTAGTCTTTCCATCGCTAAAACGAACTCTTCCTGGTTGGTTAACAACATCAACTTTTCATCACCTTTCCTACTCAAGGCATCTACAACCACATTGGCTTTGCCCGGATGATAAAAGATCTCACTATCGTAATCTTTTATTAATTCCAACCATCTTCTTTGACGCATGTTCATGTCCTTTAATGTGAAAATATACTTCAGACTCTTATGGTCTTTGTAGATCTCACACTTCTCTCCGTAGAGATAGTGTCTCCATATATTCAGTGCAAACTCTACCGCCGCCAACTCTAAGTCATGAGTCAAATACCCTTTCTCGTAGTCTTTCAATTGCCTTGATGCATAGACAATGACTTTGCCGTTCTGCATAAGGACCCAACCTAATTCTCTGTGTGAAGCATCACTGTACACCACAAAAATTCCTATATTATATGGTAGTGACAACACAGGTGCCACACTGAGCCTCTTCTTTAATTTTGTAAAACTCTCTTCACATTTTTCTGTCCAAACAAATTTTACAGACTTTCTCATCAAATTTGTCAACGGAGTGGCAATCTTGGAAAAATCCTGAATAAACCATCTATAATAACCTGCCAATCCCAAGAAACTTCTCACTTCTGATGGAGTTCTTGGTTGTTCCCAATTTATCACAGCTTCAACTTTTGATGGATCCATTGAAATTCCATCTTTGTCAATTACATGCCCAATAAATTGTACACGTTCCAGCTAAAATTCACATTTAGAGAATTTTACGTACAACTTTTCTTTTCTTAGCGTCTCAAGCGTCAGACGTAAGTGTTCCACGTGTTCTTCTTGAGATTTGAAGTACACCAAAATATCATCAATAAATACCACCACAAACTTGTCTTGAAATGGTTTAAACACCATGGTCATCAAATCCATGAATGCAGCAGGGGCGTTTGTCTAACCGAAAGACATTACCAGAAACTCATAATGTCCATACCGAGTTTGGAATGTCATTTTTGGTACATCTTCCTTCCTTACTTTCAATTGGTGATATCCACTTCTCAAATCTATTTTTGAAAAATATCTAGCACCCTTGAATTAATCAAACAAGTCTTCTATTCTTGGCAACGGATACTTATTCTTAATAGTGACTTTGTTTAATTCCGTATAATCAATGCAAAGACGCATTTACCAATCTTTCTTCTTCACGAACAACACTGGCGCTCCCCACGGTGATACACTAGGCTGAATATATTTCTTGTCTAGCAGTTCTTGCAATTGCACCAATAATTCCTTCATCTCTACCGGAGCCATTCTGTACGAGGCATTCGATATTGGAGCAGTTCCTGGTGCTAAGTCGATCACGAACTCGATTTCTCTGTCAGGCGGAAGTCCTAGCAAATCTTCTAAAAATACGTGCACAAAATCCCTAACCACTAGTATCTTGTAACGCCCCCAAATTCGGGTATCTTCCAACCCGAAAGATGGTGCTATACTGTACTAACATTCATATATTCATTCAATTGAAAAGCCTCAAAAGAACAAACATCTCTTCTATATTATCAAAATAATATTTACATTGTCCCAAGTTCTAAGCCCATTACAAAGGTTCTTTGTTATAATATCAATAACATTACAACAATAACCTATACTATTACATAGATAGTTTAACGATCTGCCTTAGCTTTTCCTTTATCCTTATTCGATCCTTCGGGACGTTCAGTCTTAGCTGCATTCATATGGTTCAAGCAAGAGTGAGCATAACTAGCTCAGCAAGTATGATATTTTCAATAAACAACATGCTTGATACATACGAATCGTATATCTTCAATAACTGAACAATAGTTATGAAGTACTATTGATGATTCAAAATAGCACTTCATCTTTCTTTCAAAATGTTTTACAATAATATCAGTATTCAGTAAAACATTCACTCCGGTCAAAGACCTCGAGCATTTCTTTTTTCTTTGAAAAGGACAACCCGTAACTAAGTCTATAAGCCCGATATTACTTACGAGCACTTTTAGGTGATCAGCCTATTGTACTCTATGTTGATCAACACTACATTCATTAAAAGTATATACGAGTTCAAAGTGGCAACCTCGCGTGCCTGTCGTTTTACCGACAAAACATTTGTTTAACATTTCAGTCTTCTTTTGAAAACCATATCAAGTAGTTGATAAAAGATAATAACATTTAATAACAGATGAATAGATTATCAATAATCCACTCAATATATCAAGTCTAGCCAAAAAAATTGGCTTTAACTTCATCATACATTAGTTCATGTGTACGAATACACGAACTTCAAAACTTGTTCAGATTGAACTGAGACAAGAGTTAGAATACATGCCTTTAGCGTCTGCTACAGTATAAATACTTTACGTTAAAGTCTTTCAAGTCTCTACAATACATGATCACATAATGCCTCACATTAGGTCATATATAATCAAGTATGTATATGACTATCTTACCCTTCATCTCAATCTAATTGTGTATTAGATTCATTTACTATTCATTCCGGTTTATCATTATACTTGCATTTACATTTGACTAGGTTATCTCAACCTTTATATAACATCCTTAAGGTTTAACAAAGTTTAAACAATGTTAAGTTATGTTCCTTAAAGTATGTTTACTTTTAAATCCATTACCATTCTTTCTTTGTACTTAGAAATATTCTTCACTATCCTTGTTTCGAGATCAGACCATGGCTGTACCAACTTTTTATAACTACAATCACTCATGCTGCATGTGAGTTAACAGTGGAGAAGTCCCGGACTTAGCGTTATGCATGAAGTCCTTACTTAGTGGGCCGTCTTCATGCTACCACTCTCTGTGATAGGGTCCTTTATCGTTCATGGTGTCACACGCAACAACATATGCTATTTGCTTTGCATCTTCGGCGCCAGCTTTCGAGATGCTTTCTTACATTTACTAAGATCATGCGCGCCAACTCTGTGCACCAGAAAAAAATTTCAAACTTTAAATTTTGTGAACTTCCCGGACGCATAACTTCTTCGTTCTAAGTTCGAATTGGCTCGTTCAAAAGCCTACGGTTCACAAATTACATAATCTACGTGTTTATGCAAAAATTTTATCTATTTGACTTCTTTTGCTAAAAATTCACCTATTAATTCATTTTTAACGTAAACGATAAACGTTCGTGAACGTTCAACGCTCGTTTCTTCGTTCTAAGTCGGAATTCGATCATTCTCGAGTCCGCAACTCTAAAATGATGAACATGACTTGTCTCTATTATAAAATAACATTTCCGAGTTCAAACTCTAAATTTGACTTCTAATCTGGGAATTTCACGAATTCGACGATTATCGTCTAATCGTTCGATTTTCGGCAAATCTTCATTACTTATGATTTGTTCATTACTTTCATTGCATTCAATTCATTCTATAAACATCTTCACATACTTAATACAACAACTTATTTTTATTGTTGGATTTTGACTTAATCTTTATGAGCTTATAACTTATTTAATTATAAACTACTTATAGCTTCATTGCTCGTAACTTATGAAAGTTATAGTCTTTTAATCACCATGCATATATGTTCTCACATATAGTTTCATTCTTGTATATATGATACATATACATACAAATTCTTTACTTCCATATTGCTTCTATTAATAAACTCATTACAAGTTCATAATACTTTCACATAAGTTTATAACTTATGCTAGCATAAATGACTTATTACCAACTTATGTAGCTTAAGTTCATTACTTACACATTCTTCTTACTTATTAACATCCATGTTCCCTAATCCATCTTTTCTTATCAACCTATCATTAATAGAGATAAAAGATAATTTAGAGAAGAAGTCTTACTTTAGAAGTCTTGGTAAGTAGCTTCTTCTTCTTCTTCTTCTTGCTTATGGAAGTGACTTATTTGTAACTTAAACTCTCTACCAATTAAGCACTTTGAGATATTTGGATTATTTGAATAACTAACAAATGGCTTGTAAGCCTCCTCTATATATAGATTTTCCAAAGTTAGGGTAATTTGGACTTTAAAACAATCCCACCTCCTTATGCACCTCCTTACTATTCATTACTTAAATGGCACAAAACCTATCCTTTGCTTGGTCATTACTCATTTAACTTGGTCATTACATAACTTGGTTACCACATTAACTTGGTCCCCACTTATCTTGGTTATCACATATTAACCATATTAGTATGGTTTGCCCCATGGGTCATAGTAATCCATTGGACTTTAATTTAGCTTAGATTAACCTATCTTTTGGGCTTGCATTAATTAACTTGTTCATTAATTAATATTGGGCCTTAACATTTAATTCACTTGGGCTTATACCAATTGTTAACCAATCATCCAAGTCCATTAACATTACTTAATACATATACACATTGTCTATGTATTATTATCGTATTATACTTCGTATACAACTTCATTATATACGATATTCCTTCCTTCATACAAACTCGTATAATACTTCGTATTATACTCATTTTCATTCCCTTGTACAATACCTAAGTATCATACAATTAATACTTACTTACTAATACTTCGCTCTCTTTAATATTCTCGAACTAAGTCCGCAAGCTAAATATTATGTTTTCCATAACTAGATTATTATTACATAATCCATCTTACTTTGATATTCTATCATTACGTATTTCTCGGAAGTTCAAAAATAATTCCCGAGCAAATACCGATGAATAGTATTTTTCAAAAAATTTCTCGGAAAACTTTTATTTTCGTCTTAGAAATTCAAACACTTTAATTCCTTCACGTAGCTAAAATACTACGACATTCCAACATCAATAGGTTATAAAATGACAACCATCTTGATATCACATAAAATATGATTTTATTTTTATTTATTTTAATAAAATTATTTTACAATAAAATCCGAATTTCTCGGTCGTTACATTCTTCCCTCCTTATAAAGATTTTGTCCCCAAAATCTCGTCTTACTCTAATCAAATAGATGAGGAAAATGTTTCTTCATCTTTTCTTCTAATTCCCACGTTGCTTCTTCGGCATCGTGGTTCTTCCGTAATACCTTTACCGACGGTATTACTTTGTTCCACAAAACCTGCTCTTTTCTATCAATGATTTGAATCGACGATTCATCATAGGTTAAGTCCTTCTCAATATGAATCGGCTCATATTCGATTACGCTTATACGGATGTAATACAGATACCTGAAACACGTTATGTATTCTTTCTAGGTCTGGAGGTAATGCTATCATATAAGCTACCTCTCCCACCCTTTTTAATACCTCAAAAGGTCCTACAAACCTTGGACTTAACTTCCCTTTCTTTCCAGGGAGATACCTTTAGAAATACATACGAGCCTACTTCAAACACTCGATTTAATCTATGCGAGTCTGCATAATTCTTCTGTCTGTCCTGAGTTGTAACAAGATGCATCCGAATTAATTTATTACATCCGCTGTCTGTTGCACCAATTTTAGTCCTAGCATCCGGCGTTCTCCCACTTCATCCCAATACAATGGTGTTCTGCACCTTCTTCCATACAAAGCTTCATAAGGCGGCATGCCTATGCTTGCATGATAACTGTTGTTATACGCAAACTCTACAAGTGGTAGGTGATCATCCCAACTACCCTTGAAATCTATGACGCAAGACCTTAACATGTCTTCTAATGTCTAAATTATCCTCTCACTCTGCCCATCAGTTTGTGGATGATAAGATGTGCTTAATGTTAACTGTGTTCCCAGCTGTTCTTGCAAACTTCTCCAGAAGTTCGATGTGAATCGTGGATCACGATCTGACACAATCGATACTGGTACTCCATGTCTGGAAATAATTTCCTTGACATAAAGTTTAGCTAACTGGTCTAAGTTATACTTGACCCTAATTGTTAAAAAGTGAGCCGATTTCGTCAATCGGTCGACTATTACCCAAATCGAATCGTACCCTTTTGTCGTTGTCGGAAGTCCCACCACGAAGTCCATCGTGATATGCTCCCACTTTTATTCTGGAATCTCCAATGACTGTAACAACCCACTTGGTCTTTGATGTTCAGCTTTAACCTTTTGACAAGTTAAGCATCTACTTACGTATTCAGCTATTTCTCTCTTCATGTTCGGCCACTAAAAATTCTGTCGAAGGTCTTGACACATCTTAGTGCTACCAGGATGTATCGAGTACCTTGAACTATGAGCTTCTTGTAACACTTGCTCCTTTAATTCCATCTCATTCAGAACCCAAATTCTTCCTTCAAATCTTAATAATTCTTCATTATCAAGACTATACTTAGTATCTTCCTTATCAGATATCCGCTTCTTCATTTGGTTACACTCATCAGTCTTGAGTTGTACCTCCTTGACTCTCTCTACGATGGTAGATTGCATCTCCGTCGTAAAAAGTATCTGCCTAGAGTCACTTGGCATCTTCACTTCTATTTCCATCCTAGCCATCTCTATTATTAACTCATTTTGAGTCGTTAACATAGATAACCTTTCCCGACCCTTCCAACTTAAGGCATCGACAACTACATTGGCTTTCCCAAGGTGATAAAGGATCTCACAATCGTAATCCTTTATCAACTCTAGCCATCTTCTCTGTCTCATATTCAACTCCTTCTGAGTGAAGATATACTTAAGACTCTTATGGTCCGTATATATCTCACTTTTCTCCGCATAAAGATAATGCCTCCATATCTTTAAGGCAAACACTACCGCGGCCAGTTCCAGATCATGAGTAGGATAAACTTTCTCATAATCCTTCAACTGCCGTGATGCATACGTAATGACTTTGCCATGTTGCATGAGCACGCAACCAAGTCCTCTATGCAAAGCATCGCTATAAACTACAAAATTTCCTGTGTCATCGGGTAATGACAAGACAGGTGCTTCACTTAATCTTTTCTTCAGTTCTTGAAAACTGTCTTCACATTTATCCGTCCACACGTATTTCACCGTCTTCCTTGTCAAGTTAGTCAACGGGGTAGCTATCTTCGAAAAATCTTGGATAAATCTTCGATACTATCCCGCTAACCCTAGGAAACTCCGCACCTCAGTCGGCGTTTTTTGGTTGTTCCCAGCTCATTACTGCTTCTACCTTTGCTAGATCCACTGAAATCCCTTCTTGGTCAATAACATGACCTAAAAATTGTACCTTCTCCAGCCAAAATTCACACTTAGTGAATTTCGCATATAACTTCTCCTTTCTTAGTGTCTCCAACACTAACTTTAAGTGTTCAACATGATCATCTGGCGTCTTAGAATAGACTAGAATATCATCGATAAACACAATGACGAACTTGTCCAAATATGGTTTGAACACTCTGTTCATCATATCCATAAATGCAGCTGGTGCATTCGTCAACCTAAATGACATTACCAGAAACTCGTAATGACCATAACGAGTTCTGAATGCCGTCTTTGGTATGTCCTCCTTCCAAACCTTCAATTGATGATACCTCGTCCGTAAATCTATTTTATAAAAATACTTTGCCCCTTTTAACTGATCAAAAAGATCATCGATCCTGGGCAATGGGTATTTATTCTTTATCGTTAACTTGTTCAACTCTCGATAGCCGATACAAAGTCTTAAGGATCCATCTTTCTTCTTGACAAACAATACCGGTGCACCCCATTGGGAAACACTCGGTTGAATGTACTTTCTATCTAATAGTTCTTGTAACTGAACCATTAGCTCTTTCATTTCCACAGGCACCATATGATAGGGTGCCCTTGCGACTGGTGCCACTCCTGGCACTTTGTCTATTACGAATTCGATCTCCCTATCCGGTGGTAACCTTGGTAACTCACTTGGAAACACGTCCTTGAATTCGTTTACTATAGGTATTTGTTCCATGGTTGCTCCCACTCGCTGGGTGTCAACAACATAGCACAAGTTACCCACACATCCCTTCCTTAAAAGTTTTCTAGTTTGTGTCATCGTAAGATAACACGAGCGTCCCGACGATTTATTACCGTAAAATACTACAGGAGGTTGGTTCAACGTCCTAATACTCACACATTTCTTCTGACAATCTATAATTGCCCCATGGTTAATCAACCAATCCATTCCAAGAATTACATCGAATTCTCCTAACTTTATCGGTATTAAATCTACCGATAATTTACAACCCCTTATATCTACGCAACAATTCCTATGAATATCTTCAACAGGAATTATCTCTTCATTGGCTACCTTAATAATCAAAGGTATAAGCAACTTTTGGGAAAGTAATTCTAATCGTCTAGCAAAATCACATGCTATAAACAAAGAAGTAGCACCCGAATCAAATAGCACGTAAGCATTTATGTTATTGATCGGGATAATACCTGCAACTACATCCCCTGATGCCACCACATCTTGGACCATCATATTAAAAGTGCGGGCCATTGGTCTACCCGGCTGAGCTGGACCACTAATAGCCAACTTACCGCTATTAGTGCCCTTATTTCTATCTGCCCCCTTCTTTGGACAGTTCTTTGCTATGTGGTCAGTTGATCCACATACAAAACATCCATGGTTTTTCTTTGGATTGGGACAGTTAGGCGAAATATGCCCGTCTTGCCCACAATTATAACATACTGCCTTACCCTTGAGACAGACTCCTAAATGAGTCTTCCCACAGGTTTTATAGGCCTCCATCATCCTTTTAGGATCCCCTTGCTTTACTCCAGTATTCCCAGAGTTAAAAATCTTCCTCTTTTGACTGTCGCCACAACCACTGGCTCCCTTGGTCTTTATTCATCCATCAACCCTGCCCTTGTTTTTCTTATCCTTGTGGTACTGGCTGAGAGCCTCATTCCCACCTTCGGCAATTATTTCCTTTTCTAATATGGTTCCAAAGGAAGTACTTTAGAACAAAGAGATTCGGCTATAGAGCCAGGGTTTCAAGCCTTGCTCAAATCGTCCAGCCTTTCTTACTTCAGTGTCCACTTGATGTGGAGCAAATCTTGCTAGTTCATTAAACTTGGCAGCATACTGGGGAACAGTCATATCCCCTTGTTTCAAATCAAGAAACCTCATTTCCATCCTCCCCTACATACTCGTGGGAAAGTAGTTATCGAAGAAAATCTCTTTGAACTTTACCCACGTTAAGTTTTCTATTCCGGTCCTAGACTGGTTTGCCTCCCACAAGAAATTGGCCTCCCCTTTCATCATATAGGTTGCAAAAGCAACCTTTTGACCTTCATCAACATTTGATATAACAAATGCTTTCTCGATTTCTTTCACCCAAGTTTGGGCTTCTATTGGGTCCGTATTCCTTTGAACTTTGGCGGACCAACACTTTTTAAATCCTTAAAAGTAGTAGCTCGTACTACTCCAGGATTTATGGGTACATTAGCCCTAGTTCTATTAAATGCAGCCGTTAAAAGATTAACGAACTCTTGCATTGGATTAACCGGACCTTCTTCCTGTTGCTCAACATTAGTATCTTGATTTCGTTGTCTTCTTCTTGGCGGCATTTTCATGTTAAGAAAAAATGCTTCATTATTACTTTCTTCTTCTTGTTTTGTTATTAATTATACTAAAACAATAACTCATAATCGTTACTCAATATGTTCCATAAAAAGACTTATATTGATTCATAACTTGTAGTATAACACTACATTGTTTAACATTACTCAGCCTTAGCTGATTACATTACCATCCCGCAATTGCTTTCCAAAAATTGGGATTTACAAAAGACTACCCTTGATATACAAAAGAGGGTTTTATGTCACTACTAGATACATAATATTTACATATCTAAACTATTCTAGCTATAACTAGATTACATCTGCCGAATGGCATTCTCAAAATCTTTCTTGGCCAAACCGACAATGACATCCCGACTAATGGTATGTCGAGTTTTCCCTGCTTCTACTGGATATCCAGCTACTTATTGCTGGAAGTCCACATGAGAACTCCTATGTATATAGGACATCCTCTCTAACTTCTACTGCTTAGTCTTTAGCTCCTGCTTGAGCTCAAAGACTTCGTGTTTCAGCTCGTGGACATTGTCCTTAGCTAAAACACAATCATCGTGTTCCTCTTCCCACATGCCCTCCATACTCAGTTTATCCTCCCGGACAGCTTGGAGTTCCTCTTTCAACTCCTTAACTTCTTGACAGTAGTGAATGTTTCTATCCAAAATTGACATAAACAGTGCTTTCAATGACTCTTCGGTAGTCAACTCTTCTGTAGGTGGAACCTGATCAAAGGACATCACATCCACCTCTTCCTCTAGCATGCCATCAAATATAGACATGTAGTCTAAATCGTCCGAGTCTCCAGACTCGATTGCCACCACCTCTGGTTCTACTGCTACGGGATTGGGCAGTATCTCTACTCGATTAACCGAATCCTCGCTCACTACATGTATATCTCTATACATATCATTTTCTCCTGACATCTACAATAAAATAATATAGTTTGATTAGTGCACATCAGTAAAATAATAAAAACACATAACATAAGATAATGCATTTTTATAGGGTTATCTTTCATCTTTTACTTCTTTATTAAGGTTATAACTTAAGGTTCTAATCCCCCTTAAGTTTTATAACCTAGGCTCTGATACCAACCTGTAACGCCCCAAAATCCGAGTATCTTCCAACCCGACAGATGGTGCTATACTGTACTAACATTCATATATTCATTCAATTGAAAAGCCTCAAAAGAACGAACATCTCTTTTATATTATCAAAATAATATTTACATTGTCCCAAGTTCTAAACCCATTACAAAGGTTATTTGTTATAATATCAATAACATTATAACAATAACCTATACTATTACATAGACAGTTTAAAGATCTGCCTTATCTTTTCCTTTATCCTTATTCGATCCTTCGGGACGTTCAGTCTTAGCTGCATTCATATGGTTCAAGCAAGAGTGAGCATAACTAGCTCAGCAAGTATGATATTTTCAATAAACAACATGCTTGATACATACGAATTGTACATCTTCAATAACTGAACAATAGTTATGAAGTACTATTGATGATTCAAAATAGCACTTCATCTTTCTTTCAAAATGTTTTACAATAATATCGAGATTCAAGAATATTCACTCCTACCAAAGACCTCGAGCATTTCTTTTTTTTTGAAAAGGACAACCCGTAACTAAGTCTATAAGCCCGATATTACTTACGAGCACTTTTAGGTGATCAGCCTATTGTACTCTATGTTGATCAACACTACATTCATTAAACGTATGTACGAGTTCAAAGTGGCAACCTCGCGTGCCTGTCGTTTTACCGACAAAACATTTGTTTAACATTTCAGTCTTCTTTTGAAAACCATATCAAGTAGTTGATAAAAGATAATAACATTTAATAACAGATGAATAGATTATCAATAATCCACTCAATATATTAAGTCTAGCCAAAAAAATTGGCTTTAACTTCATCATACATTAGTTCATGTGTACGAATACACGAACTTCAAAACTTGTTCAGATTAAACTGAGACAAGAGTTAGAATACATGCCTTTAACATCTGCTACAGTATAAATACTTTACGTTAAAGTCTTTCAAGTCTCTACAATACATGATCACATAATGCCTCACATTAGGTCATATATAATCAAGTATGTATATGACTATCTTACCCTTCATCTCAATCTAATTGTGTATTAGATTCATTTACTATTCATTCTGATTTATCATTATACTTGCATTTACATTTGACTAGGTTATCTCAACCTTTATACAACATCCTTAAGGTTTAACAAAGTTTAAACAATGTTAAGTTATGTTCCTTAAAGTATGTTTACTTTTAAATCCATTACCATTCTTTCTTTGTACTTAGAAATATTCTTCACTATCCTTGTCTCGAGATCATGGCATGGTGCCCGCCTTTATAATTATAGCTTCGCGCTGCTTACCAAGTTAAAAGTGGAGAGGTCCCGGACTTGGCATGCCACAAGACGAGTCCTTACTTAGTGGGCATGCAAGCGCATCACTCTGCAGAGGGTCCTTTATCGTTCATGGCGGCTGCAGGCTGAACAACATGTAATATAGTTCATTGCACATGCGAGTTTCTAGTATGCTCTCGATTATTTATGGTGTCATGGCGCCATTATTTGTACTAGGGTTAGCGCCGCGGCACCAACTCTGTGCACCAAAAAAAATTCACTTTAAATTTTGTGAACTTCCCGGACGCATAACTTCTTCGTTATAAGTCCGAATTGGATTGTTCAAAAGCCTACAGTTCACAAATTATAAAATCTACGCGTTTATGCAAAAAATTTATCTATTTGACTTTGTTTGCTAAAAATTCACCAATTGGTTCATTTTCAACGTAAACGATAAACGTTCGTGAACGTTCAACGCTCGTTTCTTTGTTCTAAGTCGGAATTCGATCATTCTCGAGTCCGCAACTCTAAAATGATGAACATGACTTGTCTCTATTGGAAAATAACATTTTCGAGTTCAAACTCAAAATTTGATTTCTAATCCAGAAATTTCACGAATTCGACGATTATCGTCTAATCGTTCGATTTTCGGCGAATCTTCATTACTTATGATTTGTTCATTACTTTCATTGCATTCAATTCATTCTATAAACATCTTCACATACTTAATATAACAACTTATTTTTATTGTTGGATTTTGACTTAATCTTTATGAGCTTATAACTTATTCAATTATAAACTACTTATAGCTTCATTGCTCGTAACTTATGAAAGTTATAGTCTTTTAATCACCTTGCATATATGTTCTCACATATAGTTTCATTCTTGTATATATGATACATATACATACAAATTCTTTACTTCCATATTGTTTCTATTAATAAACTCATTACAAGTTCATAATACTTTCACATAAGTTTATAACTTATGCTAGCATAAATGACTTATTACCAACTTATGTAGCTTAAGTTCATTACTTACACATTCTTCTTACTTATTAACATCCATGTTCCCTAATCCATCTTTTCTTATCAACCTATCATGAATAGAGATAGAAGATAATTTAGAGAAGAAGTCTTACTTTAGAAGTCTTGGTAAGTAGCTTCTTCTTCTTCTTCTTGCTTATGGAAGTGACTTATTTGTAACTTAAACTCTCTACCAATTAAGCACTTTGAGATATTTGGATTATTTGAACAACTAACAAATGGCTTTTAAGCCTCCTCTATATAGATTTTTCAAAGTTAGGGTAATTTGGACTTTAAAACAATCCCACCTCCTTATACACCTCCTTACTATTCATTACTTGCATGGCACAAAACCTATCCTTTGTTTGGTCATTACTCATTTAACTTGGTCATTACATAACTTGGTTACCACATTAACTTGGTCCCCACTTATCTTGGTTATCACATATTAACCATATTAGTATGGTTTGCCCCATGGGTCATAGTAATCCATTGGGCTTTAATTTAGCTTAGATTAACCTATCTTTTGGGCTTGCATTAATTAACTTGTTCATTAATTAATATTGGGCCTTAACATTTAATTCACTTGGGCTTGTACCAATTGTTAACCAATCAACCAAGTCCATTAACATTACTTAATACATATACACATTCTCTATGTATTATTCTCGTATTATACTTCGTATACAACTTCATTATATACCATATTCCTTCCTTCATACAAACTCATATAATACTTCGTATTATACTCGTTTTCATTCCCTTGTACAATACCTAAGTATCATACAATTAATACTTACTTACTAATACTTCGCTCTCCTTAATATTCTCGAATTACGTCCTCAAGCGAAATATTATGTTTTCCATAACTAGATTATTATTACATAATTCATCTTACTTTGATATTCTATCATTACGTATTTCTCGGAAGTTCAAAAATAATTCCCGAGCAAATATCGATGAATAGTGTTTTTTGAAAAATTTCTCGAAAAACTTTTATTTTCGTCTTAGAAATTCAAACACTTTAATTCCTTCACGTAGCTAAAATA
Source organism: Panax ginseng (assembly GCA_020205605.1). NCBI lineage: Eukaryota > Viridiplantae > Streptophyta > Magnoliopsida > Apiales > Araliaceae > Panax > Panax ginseng. The sequence goes on along the minus strand of CM035128.1, from coordinate 97,888,091 downwards.
CTAGGACATTCCAACATCAATAGGTTATAGAATGACAACCATCTTGATATCACATAAAATATGATTTTATTTTTATTTATTTTAATAAAATCATTTTACAATAAAATTCGAATTTCTCGGTCGTTACATATCTCCTCCTGTTTCACACCCTTCTTCTTTTGAGTATTGACTATGTAAGCTAAGTATCCTACACAACCTTGACTCAATAACTTCTTGGCCTGCATAATTGTCAACCGTCTCACTTGTTTAGGCAATTTACTACCATATAAAACTACCTTTAATGGAGTCATAAGGTTTACATATTTCTTTTGACAATCAATTATCGCTCCATAATTGAATAGCCAATCCATTCCCAATATAACATCAAACTCTCCAAGTTTTATCGGGATTAAATCTACTGTCATAACATTCCCCTTAATAATCACCCTACAATTCTTTTATGCGAACTTAACAGGAATTACCTCCATATTCGCAATTTCTATGTGTAAAGGGAAATTAAACTCTTCACTAGGTAATTCTAACCTCTTAGCAAATTCTTCAGATATAAACGAGCAAGTAGCACCCGAATCAAATAATACATATGCATTTATATCATTAATTGGTATAATACCTGACATGACATCTTTTGATTGCACCGCATCTTGCACTGTCATGTTGAAGGTTCTGGATGTGGGCTTATTTGAAGACGTTGGTCCCGCAATAGTCAATGTACCTCCACTGCTACCTTCCTTACTTCCAATTGTCTCACCAGATTTCTTCTTAGGACACGCACGAGCAAAATTATCCTTTGACTCGCAGGTGTAGCAAGAATTCTTCTTGGGTTGATTGCAATTCGGGGCAATGTGACCCTCCTGGCCACAATTAAAGCATACTCATTTCCCCCTTAAGCACATACCCATGTGAAACTTCCCACATGTAGCATATGCTTCGAACTTCTTCTTCTGATGGTTACCCTGCTAGTTTCCAGTTCTGACATTTGCATTCCAGTTCCTTTTCAAGTTAGTATTACCATTTCCACCACTACCACCACCATTCTTAGCTTCCCCCTCATTCTTCTTCTTTCTCTGCTCTTGATTATACTTTGTTACAGCTTTTCCTCCACCCTCAATGAGAATTGCCTTCTTTAGTACCGCTGTAAATGTCTTCAGTTGAAACATAGAAACTTTGTTGTACAACTAGGGCTTTAATCCTTGTTCAAACATCCTAGCCTTCCACTCATCTGTGTTAACTTGATATGGTGCGAACCTCGCCAACTCATTAAATTTAGCGGCATAGTCCGCTACTGTCATTGATCCCTGCTTCATTTCTAGAAACTGCACCTCCATCTAATTTTTCGAACTCTCAGGGAAATAATTCTCGAAAAATATCTCCTTAAACCTATCCCAAGTCATTACCCCTTGACCTCCTCGAGTTTTATTGGCTTTCCACTAATAACCCGCCTCTGCTTTTAACATAAATGTTGCAAAAGCAGTTTTCTGGTTCTCACATACTCTAGTAACATCAAAAACTTTCTCTATCTCCATGGTCCAGGTATGTGCCTCAACCGAATTCATGGACCCACGGAATTCTGGTGGCCCTACTGCCTTGAAATCCTTAAATGTCGCAGCTTGATTCTGCGGTTGATTCTGCAAAGCTCTCATCAGTAACGTTACTAATTACTGAATCGGATTAGCATCATCATTGCTGTTATTGGTAGATCCCTCAGGAGTCCTTTGTCGTGGTTGACGTCATGGAGGCATTTTCTGTTAAAATATTCTCATTAGATTATTATTCAATCTTCTAAATATTATATACTCAACTTGCACATCACAAAAAGTTTACCACATAGCACACAATATCTTGAGTAAGTAGTAACTTTTATTTATTCATCATCTTTTAAAAATATAACTATGATAACATCCCTGCTATCTACATTACATTCCTGAACTACAAAAGTTTCAGGATAACATCATCATCATCATCATCATATCCCATTGGTTATATAATACCCGGGATTTACATCTTATTTACTTATTAATCACACAATAATTATATTTCTTATGACGACTTATTAAAATGTTGCATAGCCTTACGACGCTCCTCTTCCATAATAAGAGAAATTGTTGGTGATCTAGAATGTACCATGGCAACATCTCGAACTGAATTAGATAATACATAATTCGGTCTTGAGCTCGGTTTACAACATGTTGAAAACTCTTCTTTCAACTTGTTCTTCAGCTCCGCGATCTCCTCTATCATTTGCTCGTTCTCTCCTTCAGTGTGAATCAGCTTCCATTCAACATTACTTAAGTGTCCATCTAAATCTCAGATCTCTTCGTCCTTCTGGGCCATCGAGGTCTGTTGTTCAGCTACTATCTCTTCCAACTCCTCGACTCTATCCTGTAATTCTACATTGCGGTCGTGTACTTCATCATACATACGTGCAGCGATCGAGTTTGGTGGAAACTATTCCTCCTCGTCATCCCCATTCCTATCCGACTGTGATATCTCAACGGGATTCTCCTCATCCGTCTCTACCTCATCATCCTCATCAGGTAAGCCTTCCTGCTCAACCACTGTGACCAATGAAGATGACTCCTGTGACAGTAGTTGTTCACAAACCACCTGAATATCTCGAGGCTCCTCCTCTCTAGTCATTTGGGGTCCTTCCTCCCTAGCCTGACTGGATTCTCCTACATTAGCCATCCTGATAACAAAATTTTAAATTTTAATTACTAATCATTACTACTCGACACTAACGAGCACATATATTACAGTCACATAAGCACATAAAGTGTTTTATTACTTCTTTCTTATAACTCGATAAGAGTTTATCACAACTATCTTTTCAATCTTCTATAAGGTTACTTCTTAAGGCTTTTTCCCCACCTAAGGTTCATAACCTAAAGCTTTGATACCAACCTGTGACACCCCCAAATCTGGGTACTTTTTTCCCACAAGATTTGGTGTTCACTTTCCATTCATTCATATCTAACTACCCAATTATAATAAAATTAAACCATAACTCCTCCCATTAAATGGGTTACATCATTAATTCAAAAGTCTCCCAAGTTATCTAACCTTTAACATAAATCGAATGCAGAAACAAAATAATTACATTACATCATTAAATATAAAGTCTATTGTCATGACAATAAATAAATTACAATTCTTCATCACTTGTTCATTTTCCCTTTTCCCTTGCTAGTGGTAGGTTTATCAACCTTCTCAACCTTAGTTGCAATGAGTATATATATGCGAGAGTGAGCAAAACAAATGCTCACTGGAAATAGCAATGAATAATAATAGCATAATAAATGCAAACGAATAAGCTCATCAGAGTTGAATAATACTCTGTTAATGATAACCAAAAACTGGAATCAACATACAAAATGTAACTGAGGGTTACAAGACCACGAACTATGCTCCAGGTTGTCAAGTATTTCTACTTTAACCTTTAACAGTCTAAAAGACCATAATCATCATCTATGTCCTAGGTTAACATGTGTTTCTGCTGTAACCTTTAACAGTCTAAACGACTATGTGGACAATCATCTCGTACTCCAGGTGATCAGCCCTTTATACTATGTATTGCATATGTGACAACCCAAATTTTTATAAGTTATTAAAATAAAAAATTAATAATTAAAATTCTTATTATGAAATGTATATATCTTGAATTATGTGTTTTCAGTGTGGATAATTGCAATTTATCTTGAAATATGTGATTTAGTGTGAAGAGATTAAGTGTGAATATAAAAGAGATGTATATGTTTGGAAAATAAGGTTTAATAGTTAATTTAACTATTAAAGAAATTAAATGAGATTGTTACGGGAAGGTAATTAACTAAATAATATTAGTTAATTAAGTTGAAAATTATATTATAAAATAATATAATTCGATTATTATGCTTTATGGCAATGAAATTGGTATGCATTAAAATTCCATAAATAATGAGAGTAATTCACTTAATTAAAATGGTGAATGAATATAAATATATTTGATGGTAATTGTTATTAGATTTAATTAAATTGAATATTAGAATTTGATTAAATAAAGTATGACCATAAACTATACTATAAATGAGTTATTAAAATAAATTAAAGGAGGTTAATTTAGTTTTGTCATACAAGGCTTAATGAATGTTAAGTCTTTTATTTAAATAGGTTTTACCAAACAAGAAATAAGGACTTTAAGTTATTAATTTTTAAACTGGTTTAGCAAAACAAGCCTTATGGCTTTTGATTTTTTTTAAATAAAGATATAACTGGCATCAGTTACACATATAATTATATTATATATTAATACATATTATATTATACGTTATATTTTCTAAGTTACGAAAGTTGGAAAAGAGAGAAGAAGAGAAAGAAGAGAAAAGAGAAGAAAGAAAGAAAGAAAAGAAAGAAGGAAGAAACAAGAAAATTATTCAAGCTTTATAGCAAATCAAAGGTAATAATCTAGCATAAACCTCTAGTTTTTAGATTCTTGATTTTTTTTAGTTATCATGGAAGTATGAATTGATGAAGAAATCAATTAGGGTTATGTCAAGTGTTGAATAATATGATATTTTCATTCATATGTCAAATTTGAGTAACACAAATTCAAGTTTTAGAATAATAGTCAAATTCGTGAAAATAGGTTGAATGATGAAGAATTTGAGTTTTGTTATATATATATATATATATATATATATATATATATATATATATATATATATATATATAGTTTTGGTCTATTTTGAGACTAAAATTTGTTAGGAGTTTATTTTATAATTGTAAAATTGGTGATAGATTGTGAAAATATATTAAGAAACAAAATCAATGTAATTGAAACTAATTGTTTTGGTTGTAAAACGAATTCACAGTGATGAATTTCGCTATGAATGTCAAAACCAGAAGAAATAATACAAAACCACTTGGCCGCTGATGCTCTGCTTTTACACGTTCACACATAAGACATCTACTAACGTACTCCGCAATTTCTCGTTTCAGATTTGGCCACCAAAAATGTTGGTCCAAGTCTTGGTACATATTTCTGCCTCCTGGATGAACGGAATATGTCGTATTGTGTGCCTCGTGAAAAATCTCCTCTCTTAACTCGGCCACTGCCGGTACCCACACTCTCCCTTCAAATCTTAAGATACCGTCTTTATATATTCAAAATTTTACTACCTCATTTTCCGTGATCCTTTTCCTGATTTTCTGACATTCTCCATCTTTCTCCTGGGCTTCCTTTACTCTATCCAACAATGTCGGACAAGCTTCCATTACAAATAACTTCTTTTCAGACCTCTCGAGTCTCTTCACTTCTATTTCCAATTTCTCCATATCTCTTATTAACTCCTTCTGAGTTGTCAGTTGAAATAATTTCTCCCTTCCTTACTGCTCAGAGCGTCGGCAACTATGTTTTCCTTCCCCGAGTGATAAAGAATTTCACAGTCATAATCTTTGATTAATTCTAACCACCTCCTCTGACGCATATTCAACTCCTTCTGCATGAAGATATATTTCAGACTTTTGTGGTCCGTATATATCTCACATTTCTCTCCGTACAAATAATGTCTCCATATCTTTAACGCAAAAACTATTGTCACTAACTTAAGTCATGAGTAGGGTATCATTTTTCGTAATCCTTCAATTGTCGTGATGCATACGCAATGACTTTGCCGTGTTGCATAAGCACACAACCAAGTCCTCTATGCGACGCATCATTGTACACCACAAATCCTCCCGTATCATATGGTAATGATAATACAGGCGCCTCGCTTAATCTCTTCTTCAACTCTTGAAAACTCTCTTCGCATTTGTCTGTCCATAAAAATTTCACCGTCTTCCTCATCACATTAGTTAACAGGGTCGCTATCTTAGAAAAATCTTGGATGAATCTTCGATAGTACCCTGCTAACCCTAAGAAACTTCTCACCTCCGTCGGAGTTCTCGGTTTTTCCCAATTACTTGCCGCTTCGACATTTTCGGGGTCTACTGAGATTCCATTCTCATCCACCACGTGGCCTAAGAATTGAACCTTCTTCATCCAAAATTCGCAGTTAGAAAAATTCACATACATCTTCTCCTTTTGTAGTGCCTCCAAAACTATCTTCAGATGTTCGGCGTGTTCTTCCTCCGTCTTCGAGTAGATCAAAATATCGTCAATGAAAACTACTACAAATTTATCCAAGTATGGCTTGAAAAATCGATTCATCAAGTCCATTAATGTTTCCAGAGCATTAGTTAAACCGAATGACATTACCAAAAACTCGTAATGTCCATAACGGGTTCTAAACGCAGCCTTTGGTATGTCCTCATCTCGCACCTTCAGTTGATGATATCATGTCCGTAGGTCGATATGCGAGAAACACTTCGCTCCCTTTAGTTGATCAAATAAGTCGTCTATCCTCGGTAATGGATATCTGTTCTTGATCCTTACTCTGTTCAATTCTCGATAATTGATACAGAGCCTCATCGATCTGTCCTTTTCCTTAACGAATAACACTGGTGCTGTAAGACCCCAACTTTTATGAATAAAAATGAATTTTCTATAAATATCATTTTTGAATATTATGGAATAAATTTGATATAATGTTATAGTTGTGGGTAATATTTATAAATTTTGCAAAGTACACAAGTTGTTATATAATATTCGATTGGTCAAGGAATATTCGTTTTAACAGGGAATATTTGTACGACGACACAATCATTGGTGGACCCCACAATGGAATTATTGTCGGATTGAGAAAATGACAAAAATATTTTTATGATAATAACAACGGAAGTTTTACCGTTAATACTGTTGAACTACTCGGTAGTAAAAGTACAGTAATACGCGTGGTTCCATAGTAGTACACGGTATTGATTATTAATGCTTACGTGAGAAGTCACATAGTTTTATTCAATTATTGTCAATATTTTATATATTATTAAATCAATAATTGAGATGACAATGTTATTAATATTATTATTTGCAAAATTAATGATGTCTAAAAGTTCAGTCAAGGAGAGGTTTGGTCACCTAATTGCATGCTATGAATAGGAGAAATCCTTATTGAAAGCCCCTCTTTCCTGGGAACGACCTGGTTGATTAATATTGTGAATTATAATAAAGGTGATAAATGTTGTTAAAATTATTAAGGTGATTTTTATGAAGTTTTGCTTATTTTATGAACCCCCATTTGCCCATTTTTACAATAATCGGTACAAAGTTGTTTAGTATATATATAATGGAACCCTCATGTAATTATGAGATGTTGGTGGGAGGGGAACACGTGGGGCCCGTGGGTGTTGAAAATGAATTTGGGGAAAAGAATCTAGCAAGTTGTTCGGGTGGTTGATTGTTTTTTTTAAAACATGTGTGGTTTATATATATATAAATGTATTATAATTCCTTACTTTATTCTTATTGGTTGGAGGTTTGGAAAATTTGCATCTTGGGTTATCAAAGTTGTCATCCGTAAATTTGCATAATTATTGAGTCCTAACATAGTGCCTTTCCATTCTACTATAAATAGAAGCTCATTCCTTCATTATTTCTTACGAATTCACTGAAACTCTAGAAAGAGAAAATTATAGAGAGAAAGAAGAAAAGTATTCTGCTACTTCACTACTCTTATATCCAGTTTCTTTTACGGTAAGGGATATTATTTGTTGTACTCGTAAGGGGTATTATTTCTTTTGTATTCATGAAGATAACTTCATTATTCCATTCTTTATTATTACATTGGAATAACTCAGATACATGAGCTACCCTATACTTGGTTAAATTATTACATTATTCCATTCTTTATTATTCATTTGAATATATCTTATGCATGCGTTTTTCTGCCGGACCGGTTCCGCCTTTTTATTATTCTCATTGGAATATCCTCATGCATGCGTTTTACGCCGGACTGTTCCGCCTTCCGCTTTATGCATTTTATGCGGACACAGTTTCCGTTATTTATTATTCATTGGAATAACTCATCATGCATTTTATGCCAAACCCGTTCCGTTATTTATTATTCTGTTGGAACAACTTTTGCTGTGCGATCTATCGCATGCACGGTGATTTCTTTTGCTATTCCATTCCTTATTATACTCAAATTGGTTAAAGTTTTGACTTCTATACTCCATGAAATTAGTGGAATATCCTTGATATTTGCGCTTCATCCAGTATCTTTTCATAGAAATATTCTTCTGAGCATTCTTGAATTTTACTCTACAAAGAAGTATCATGTTGACAATTTGGACGTTATTAGTTCCTGGATAAATTAATTCTTGAACTTGTTTTATTGAATTCTTATATCATTGTCATCATCCTCATGTTTATATTATGTTGAAAGTCATCTGTGGCCTGTAGTGCATAGATGGACTTGGTATGATTATGACCACGGATTATTTGGTATAATCTTGACCGTAATGTTATAAATGATGTGGTAAAAGTCCTCATTAGCCCGTAATGCATTGATGGACAGGTGTTAGCATGATCATGACCATTGATGAATACACAAATATCCTTGGCCCGTAGTGCATAGATAATTTGTGGTTGTGATACTAATGAATATCCTTGGCCTTAGTGCAGGGATGATGTGGATTATTTATTAAGCTGAGTCCCAGCGATAAAAGTGATGAAAAACCTTTTTAAATCATAAAAGATAGTAGATTTTATTCTCTACTTGACTCTTTTAATGGATTGCATATTTCGCTACAGTTAAACTTGATGTCTATTGTATTTTATCAGTTTAACACTGTTGAAGACTAATGATAATTTATTATGCATTATCTTAGTCATAATATTTCTTACTAGGCTAGTTGAGCTCACCCTTTCTTTCACTGTTCTCTTCAGGAAATGAGAACGTAGCCGGGACTAGTCGGGGAACGGAGTGACGGTCCAGATGATAGTATTAGTAATGACGGTCCAGATGAAAAACCTTTTTAAATCATAAACTTTCGATAGACGTATTCTACAGGGATTATTTCTTTATTCGCAACTTTTATGTTCAAAGGATCTTCTAAACGTTCTCGGGGTGTACTAAGTTTATTAGCAAATTTTTCAGATACAAACGCACAGGTGGCACCCGAATCGAATAATACATAAGCATTTATATTATTGATTGGGATTATACCTGACACCACGTCCTTTGCAGCTACGGCGTCTTGGACGGTTATGTTAAAGGTTCGAGCGGTCGATCGGTTGGGTTGTGCAGGTCCACTAATCATTAACTTACTTCCTCCACCCTGGCTTCCGCCAGCTCCACCGCTTCCTTTCTTCCGGCAATCCTTTATCTGGTGCTCTGTTGATCCACAAGCAAAACATCCTCTGATCTTCTTCGGTTTTGGGCAATTTGGCAATATGTGCCCCTTTTGGCCGCAATTATAACTAGTGTTTTTCCTCTTTCAGCATTCCCCCTTATGACTTCTTCCACATTTGTTGCAAGCTTCGGTCCTTTTCTTGAAGTTTCCCTGGTGACTCCCACCTTTGTTATTATTTTTGTTGTTGTTATTTTCCTATTTCCTCTTTTCGTAGTTACTTCCTCCACTGCTGCTCCCTCCACGATGCTCACTACCAGTGTTCTTATTCTTCTTTTCCTTATGATATAGACTTAAGGCCTCACTGCCACCTTCCGCAATGATTGCCTTCTCCAACAATGTTGTAAAGGAATCAATCTGGAAGACCGATACCTTATTATACAACCATAGCTTCAACCCTTGCTCAAAATGTCTCGCCATCCTCTCTTCATCCATAACTTGGTGCTCTGCAAATCGTGCTAGTTCATTGAACTTAGCTGCGTATTGCGCCACCATCATATCACCTTGTTCTAACTCTAGGAATTTTACTTCCATCCTACTCTTCATACTTTTCGAGAAATAGTTCTCAAAGAACAACGTAGTAAACCTCTCCCATGATATCGTTCCTTCCCCCGCTCTCTGCTGATTAGTTTCCCACCAATAGTTCGCTTCGCCCCTCATCATGTATGTGGCAAATACTGTCTTCTGGTCTTCACCCACGCAAGCTATAGTGAAAGCCTTCTCGATCTCCTTGATCTAGGGTAGCGTAACTATCGGGTCAGTGGTTCCTGCAAACTCTGGGGGTCCTACACTCTTAAAATCTTTGAAGGTCATTACTAGGACAGCTTGGGGAACGGGTGGTACGGGTTAGTTTCTTCCCCTCAGTGCTTCTCCCAATAAATCTACCAGTCTCTGTATCGGATCTACAGGACCTCTCTCATCATTAACTGACTCTTCTGGGATAGTTATTCTACGTCTGGGCGGCATTTTCTGCATCACAAAATTTCCATTTTATTATCTAATTATCATATTTAGACATTTCTCAATAGAAAAGAACTACCGGATTATAACACGTTTCTGAAATAAGATCATTTATATTCATATGACAAAGGGTTACATTACATGTTCTTTTCTAGCATATTGCTATAGATGATAACACATATCACCTAATATCACAAAATACGGGGCATACTAACTTACTACCCCCCCCCCCCCTAACACTTTTCAGAAGTTTGGGGGTTTACCACTATCTCATATCTTACACAAAAGATTGAGATTACAACAACATATTACAACACGTAAATAAACTACTACACTACTGAGCTTTTCCCTCTAAACTCGATCTAACATCCCACGTTTTATGGCGCTCTGATACTCCTTCTGTGTGATGTGCAACACCATGTCTCGGCTTATGGTATGTCGGGTCTGTCCTTGCTCAGCTAGGTAATGATGTACCCCATCGATCAATCTCTCCATGGCCGTGCGTAGAGCATAGCCCATCTTGTTCATCTTCCTCTTCTTGCACCGCACCTCATCCTCTAGATCATATGCCCTATCATTAGCTTCCTCCCACTTCTCCTCGAAGTGAATCCTATCCATCACCTCCATCTCTAACTGAGTTCGAAGAGCCTCCTTCTCCGCTCTCTCACTCAAAACCTTCTGCTATAATTCCTCTAGCTTTCCTGCCACTTCAACATTCCTCGTCACCGCTCGGTGAAATAAAGCACCCATCTGGATCCCTGCTTCCTTACGGTGAGCAATCTCCACCTCCATCTCTTGCATCACTAGTTGCCTCTGATGGTCCTCGTCCCTCAACTTCTGGAACGCAGACTCCCTCTCCCTAGCCTCAGCCTCTAGCTCCTCTACTCTACATCCCAACCCCAATATCTGCTACTCATACTCTCCTAACATCTGATCCTCTAAAGTAGCCTCGTCGGAGTCCCCCATAGGTTCGGGCTCCTCCTCCGGATCAGACTCCACCTCTTCCTCATCATCATCATCCATCGGGGCCACTACAGAAATAGGCTCCGCTATCAAGGTTGTCTCATAGACTACGTGGATATCACGCGGCTCCTCCTCTACCACTCGGCTAGGTCCTCCCATGTCAGTAATCCTACAATCACCAACATTAGACAGCACAAACAACAACTCCATTAGAATGTTAAACAAACATAAGCTCATTGTATAGAATGAAGTTACATTTCATAACACACTAAGTCTCTCAAGGAAAACTCTACATGAGTTTTATCTCCTTCATAACTTCTAAGTTTTCTTAAGTTATAATCTAAGGACACTCGCTACTAAGGTTTATAACTAAAGCTTTGATACCAACTTGTGACGCCCCCAAATTCGGACCTCCACTTGGTCACTCGAATTCGGTTCATCATGTGCACAAAGTATTACCATAATAACTAAAATCATACATTCACAACGGAAAATCTAAATTAGAAAAATGTACAATGATTTATTATAATTATTCCCCCAAGTCTCGCAACCTACAGTACTTAATAAATTATATAATAGCATCGAATAAAGACCTATTACATAATCCTACTTAAGTTTAAACATAGTCTGCAAATAGTCTTATCATAACATAATAGTTTTAATGTGAGACCCCAAATTTTATGAATAAAGATTTAAATTTTTTGAAATATTTTTTTAATATTATGGAGTAAATTTGATTTCACGCTCTAGGGGTAGGCCAGGAAGTTCTTCAGGGAATACATCAAGAAATTTATTAACAATAGAAATATCATTCAAATCTGACGTATTTTTGTTTAAATCCGTGACATGGGCTAAGAAAGCTTAACACCCGTTTTTCAATAAACGAATAGCTTTATGGCTTGATATGACAGTAATTGACTTTAGTGATTTGGTTGCATTAATTCGCATAATAGGATGGTTAGGAATATGAAAGCTAACAACCTTAAGAAAACAATCAATTTTAACATGATGAGTAGTTAACTAATTAATCCTTAAAATCACATCAAATGCAAGTATTTTCAAAGACATAAGATCGACAGATATTGTGCGGGTGCCGATTTGAATCAAACAAGATTTATAAACAGTGGATGTAATGAAGGTTTCTCCCAACGGAGTTTCAACAGATAAGTCAAAGTCTAATTTCTCCGGAGTTCAATTTAAACGTTGAGCGTAAGTAGGAGAAATAAAAGAATGGGTAGAACAAGTATCAAATAAGGTATAGACTTCGCAAGAGTTTATGATTAGCTTACCCGTGATAACTTCATTCGGGTTCCTCGCTTTTTGGGAGGTCAAGACAAACGCTCTCCCTTGAACTACCGACTTTGACTTGTCTGGGACAACTTTTGGTGTCTCCATCCCAGCTGGACTTGACTTCATTGCACGATAAAATCGGGATAGGTGACCTTCTCTTCCGCAATTATAACATGCCTTGGACTGCATCCTGCAATTTGGACTGATGTGTCCCTCCCCTTCGCATTTGAAGCATACAATCTGTGGTCGTTCTCCTTCCTTGAAAACGGGTATTGGTGTTGCTGTCTTTCCATCATTGTTGAACCTTCTCTTCTTAAAATTTCAACTTCTATTGTCTTGGCCATGATTACCACCAAAGTGGTTACCATTTCTGGCATTTTGATTTCCTCCATGTTTATTGTCACCGCTTCGATGACTGCTACCACTAGTATTATCAATTTATCGAATGCTCTCTCTTGGTTGGGTTGACTCATTATCGTGCTCCAATAACTAAGCCCTATTCACAACATCTGAATACAAGCAAAGTTTGTGAGAAATGAGGTATTGACGTATTTCGGGTTTCAAACATCACAGAAACATTCACGTCATTCTCTCCTCATTATCTACCAAATGGGATGCAAATCGGAATAACTCCGCAAATTTAGCCTCGTACTGCGATACGGTCATATTATTTTACTCTGGATTGATGAACTTCACCTCCTTCATGTGATGAATACTTTTGGGAAAGTACTTGTCATTGAACAGTTCTTAGAACTTCTCCCAATAAATCTTTAGTACGGTAGGTTGAGTACATTTTACAGATTCCCACTAGTAATCCGCCTCTCCTCTCAACATGAAGGTGGCAAAGGGAACCTTTTTCTCCTCGGAGCATCCCAAGACATCAAATATCTTGGTGATCTGCTTTGTCCACGTCTCTGCCTTAAGTGGTTCTGGCTTTCCCAAAAACTTTGGTGGTCCCAGCTCCTTAAACTACTTAGTGGTGACCATTCGAGAGTTGTCAGTGTTTCCACCTGCATTTTGAATAGAAGTCTCTCTCGCCTGATGTTGCATGAATTACAGAAAGCCTCTGAACATTCTGTCGTTTATCATTTGGTCGGTGTTGTTATGTACACGAGGATCATTACCTTCCTGATACACATTATCCTGGTTATTGATAATCAGTGACTCGACGGTCTCATGTGCTCCATTGCTTATCTCAATATTTTCGAATGTCATTTTAAACACTGCCACAAAACAAAGGTTAATTATTGACATGCCACATATTATCCCTATATTCTGACCAACCAATTAAATAACAAATAAACTTAGGTAGGTTATACTACGGATGGATTTCTACCGAGGTTATGTCGGCTACTCAAGAAATGATGTCATTGGGTTATCAGCCTGAACAAGGGCTTGGTAAAGATAAGCAGGAGATTAAGCACCTTATTCAAATGTCCAATCAATGGGACAATGTAGGGCTAAACTATTTTGCGATTCGATCATAGGAATCCGCATAAACACCCCAATGGTTCCTCAAGCTTTTCGCACATGATGATGTTTTCAATCATACCTCATGAGTAATCATATCTCCGATTAAAAAAGCCAAAGACATATTATGACTATCTTTGTTTCCCAAGCCAGTACCATTCAAAGCAAAAGAGGTGCTGATTCCTGATCCTGAAGTGGAAGAAAAGGAACGGAAACGTAAACATGACATTGCCTTGATAATGGCAGGCATACACGCCATTGTTCATGATGAACATACAAACAGATACACCCCAGACGATGATTGCCCAGATGTCATAATTATCATTCGGGGGAAGGAGGACAATGAAGATCCTTCCATCACTGCAGTCCATCAGGACTTTGCCCTCGACAATTGGAACAACATTCCATGCATTGGTCGACGAGGGTAAAATGGGCAGAAAATCCCTTTGCCTTGTAGATAACTTTAATTGCTTACTTTTCTTTACAGTACTAGTAGTTATTTTATCAAGTACATGCTAACACTTTTGTATGATCGAACAGTTGCATATATTAAGTGAAAGCATACTTTGTTTCAGGACTCTGAATTTAGATGTGCATGTACTTGCTGATGAGGTGCCTTCTCTCCACAAGGGTTGTAACTTTGATGCAAAGTTGGACTCAGACTTGATGGACATTCAAGAGGACATTGAGAACCTCAGGAGATTAAGTAATGGGTCGCAGATAAGCCTAAACCCAATCTTGACCAAACCACTCCTTTCAATCTTGGAACCTTAGAAAACCCTAAGCTAATCCAGATTGGTTCAGACCTTACCACAAATCAACAGAATAACATGGTTGCACTATTAACCCAATTCCAGGATGTGTTTGCATGGTCTCATGAAGACATGGTGGGTTTGTCCACTGACATTGTTCTTCATCGCCTTCCCATTAAAGAGGGATTCAAGCCAGTTAGACACAAACTCAGGCGATTGAAACCTGAGTGGAGTTTAAAGGTCAAAGAAGAAATTGTGAAACAATTTCAAGCTGGCATTATCATGGTGTCTACATATCTGGAGTAGATATCTAACATTTTTCTCGTGCCTAAACAAGGAGGAAAGGTGGGAGTTTGTGTGGATTACCGGGATTTGAACAAAGCTTGCCTGAAAGATAGCTTTCCCGTACCTTTTATCCACATTCTCATTGACAACACTGCTCAATATGGCATGTACTCCTTTGTTGATTGCTTTGCGGGGTGCCATCAAATCCCGAAGGGAGGAGGACCACCTAGACCATCTCAAGAAGCTATTCAACAGGTTGCGTAAGTACAACTTGAAGTTGAATCCAGCCAAGTGCGCCTTTGATGTTAAATCAGGCAAGTTACTAGGTTTCCTAGTCAGCCACAAAGGGATTGAACTGGATCCTACCAAAATCCAGGCCATCAAGGAAATGCCCATTCCTCAGACAAAGAAGGAAATACGAGGATTTTTGGGAAGAATCAACTTCATTAGCAGATTCATTTCTCAACTCACAGCAACCTGTGAGTCTATCTTCAAGCTATTAAGGAAGAACTCCTCCATGAAATGGAATGATGAGTGCCAGAAAGCCTTCCTTACAATTAACGGCGGTGATTAACGCTCCTGCTTTTTTACCTCCGGGGATGATGTTCCCCTATTCATGTACTGTCCATTAATGACAATGCCATGGGTTTGCATCTTTGAAAAAAAAAAGATAATAGAGGCCAAGAACGAGCTATCTATTACCTCAGTAAAAGATTCAGCACCAGTGAACACAAGTACAGTCTGATTGAGAAGACTTGTTGTGCTTTAGCATGGGCTTCCATGAGATTACAGGATTATCTCCATGGTCACACAACCCATCTCATATCCCGCGTGGATCCTCTCAAGTATGTGTTCAGTAAGTCTATACTAAATTGTCGACTGTCCAGATGGCAGTTGATCCTACAACAATTTGACATCGTTTATGTGACACAAAAATCTGTCGAAGGCCAAGGAATTGTGGATCAACTGGCCGCCGCACCTGCAGGGGATTACAAACCCTTGGAAACATACTTCCCCGATGAAGGGGTAATGACAGTACAACAACAACATCAGTACGATACATGTTGTACGTGGAAAATGTATTTTGATGGAGCTGTTAATGCAGAAGGCTCTAGAGCTGGAGCAGTTCTAATATTCGGTACAAGGGAGCAGTATCCCGTCGCTGTCAAATTGCAGTTTGTCAGCACCAACAACACAGCTGAGTATGAAGGCTGTATCATGGGGCTAAAACTTGCCCGTTCAATGGGCATCAGGCGGTTAACTGTCTTTGGGGATTCCGAATTGGTGATCAGGTAATCCACGGGAATCTATCAAACCAAAGAATTACATTTCCTGCCTTACCACCTAACAAGAAAAAAATGCCAAGCATCACATTTGGTATGCAAAAAGCCCCAGCTTATGGGAACTACGTTGGAGAAGTATCGGATGAGCTACCTCCCATCCACCACCCTTGGTATCAGCATATCAAGGAGTATCCGCGTGATGGATCTACACCCGCTGATGTGAGCCTAACTAAGAATAGGCGGATTCATTGACTTGCTATGAAA
This sequence comes from Panax ginseng, assembly GCA_020205605.1. Taxonomy (NCBI): domain Eukaryota; kingdom Viridiplantae; phylum Streptophyta; class Magnoliopsida; order Apiales; family Araliaceae; genus Panax; species Panax ginseng. Next base: position 97,871,560 of record CM035128.1, on the reverse strand, counting down.
TTCTACCTGAGCGGAGATGCACTCTACAAAAGAGATGCATGATTAGGTCTCCTTGGATATCTAGACAAAGACCAAGCTCAGAGGCTCATGGATGAGATCCATGGTGGAGTATGTGGCCCACACATGAGCGGCCCCTTACTTGTCAAGAAAATTCTCAGAACAAGACATTATTGGCTTACATTCAAAGCTGACTGTGATGATCACTTCAAGAGGTGTTATCAATGCCAGGTCCATGGGAATGTTATCAATGCCCCTCCAAGGGACCTCCACAATATGAGTTCGCCTTGGCCCTTCTCAATGTGGGGAATGGACGTGATCGGGCCCATCGATCCCAAAGCCAGTAATGGTCATTGATTCATATTCACCATGATCGACTACTTCACCAAATAGGTAGAAGCAGCATCCTTCCCCAAGGTTACTAAAGAAGTTATCATTGCTTTCATCAAAAACAATGTCATCTGTCGATATGGACAAACAGAGGTCATTGTGTCAGACAATGCTAAGAGCCTCAATAACAAAATGATGGCGAATTTATGCATTATATTCCACATCAAACACCTTAACTCTGTCATCTACCATCCAAAGATGAATGGTGCTATAGAAGCGGCAAATAAAAATATCAAGAAGATCATGCAGAAAATGTTTGCCAATTACAAAGGGTGGCCTAACCTCTTGCCTCTGACTTTATTAGCCTACAAAACTTCTATGCGTACTTCCACTGGGGCAACCCCCTACTCATTAACCTATGGGATGGAAGCAGTGCTCCCCGTGAAAGTGGAAATGGAATCCCTTAGAGTATTGATGGATGCTCAGTTGGATGAGGACCAATGGGTACAAGACAGGTATCACCAATTGTCTCTAATAGACGAAAGGAGAACCGTGGCAATCTTCCATGGTCAATTATATCAACAAAGGATTGCACGATCCTACAACAGAAAAGTCCGACTACAGCAGTTCAAACAACATGACTTGGTTTTGAAAAAGATCATTGACAACCAAGATCAATCTAAGGGAAAATTCACTCCTAACTGGGAAGGCCTATTTGTTGTCAAGGAGGTATTGACAGGAGGTGCTCTCAGATTGCAGGAAATAGACGGCGATGAATTTCAACAACTTATCAACTCAGACACCGTGAAATGGTACTATGTCTGAAGTTACCATCAAACGAACATCCTGGTTTTGATCATCCAATCACCATTCATTCCGGTTTTGAACCCTTTCTTTCTACATACTCTTCTGCCCCTCAAGGAAACATACACTTCAAACCAGCAACCTGGTTTTACTTCATTTCAAATTTTTCATACAATTTTGGTTATCCTGAAGACGGGATTGAACCTTTCACACCTGCAGTTTATCCTGAAGACGTGATTAAACTTTTTTACGCTTGCAGTTAGTCCTAAAGACGGGATCAAACTTTTTTCACACCTGCAATTTGTCCCCATTATGGGATCAAACTTTCTTCTCCCCACAGTATAGCCTGCATATGGGATTCACACTTCTCTTTTGCTGCGATTCATCCTGAGGGGCGAACTACATCGACCTGATCTCCTCTTCAATAGGAGTGCGTAGGAAACCATATTCTACATGGCCCGGTCACAATAAAAAAAACAACCAAAAACATTTTTTCCCTTTCTCTATAAAAACAAAAACAACAAAAACATTTCTACACCTCATCTGCCTTTCACATCCAACATTAAACCTCTTACACTAGGTTCGAACTACGCAGACTTGAGCTCCTCTTCAATAGGAGTACGTAGGCAGCCATTCATGGTTCAGTCTAACCCCTACCAGAACAAAAATATTTGTCACACGGTACTGGGATCAACCTTTAATTCACCACATTTCATCGGTTTCTGATCAAAGGGATGGAATTACCCAACCTCTTCTCACAAATAGAAGATTCAGTGACCATCTAAGCTGCGATCGTGCCTCGAAGAGTAATACCAACCCATAAGAGATGGAATTAACTAGGCTTCTCACAAATAGAAGTACTGGCGACCATCTGTGGTGCAGTCAATCTCAGAGAGGAAGAAACCATTCTCCTCTCCACATTTCATACAGATACCAGTCATAAGACACCAAAGATGGTAGGGATTCATACAGATCAATGATCCGTTCTGAGAGATCTTGTGGTGGATCAATGTCCACATATCAAGGATAAGTTCAGAATGCATCAAGATCATAAGGCCCTGAAGAAACAGGCAAATATCAAGCAAGTATCAAGGCATACCTAAAAGGGAAGTGAATCAAAATATATTTCCCTGCCATACATAATACTGTTTGATATATACATACGTGTTGTACATGACAAAATGGCTAAGCTTAGTCTGCATGCGGGAAAATATAAAGCTATCTACGAATCAGTATCTGAAGTGACTATCGATCTAACATGGCATCCCTCTCTCGAAGATTTGGAGGTAGCACTGCAAGCTCACCCGCCTGAGGTATCTACACGAGCTAGCAGATCAGAGGCTAACTGCATGGTGACATAATGCTCATCAATGTAAGCGCTCATGTTGGTAAGACTGACAGTCATCTCGGATCTCACTGAAGTACTGTCTGTAATGGCCACATCCCTAGCAGATAAGGCGGCATCCCGCTCCACTATCAATGTATCCCTAGCTGATCTAGCCTCATCCCTCTTTAACAGAGCAGCGTCTCTCCAATCAAGAGTTATCAACATCGCGGCCCTAGCCTGATCTCTCTCACAGGTCATCAGATGTAAGCTCTGCTCCAGATGCTGTGCCAAATACTGAGTAACAGTGGCACTCGGGGTGGAAGAATCCATCACAAATGCTGGCAGCCCAGCAGTCAAATCATCGATGGGAATATCAGCCTCATCTATAGGCTCCTAATCGTCAAAATCAGTCTCCTGCACTGTGGATACTACCACAGTCGATGCAGTCTCTGTCTCCATCCATGCAGAATACTCTGTAGAACAACTTGGATGACTGACAGTAAACACAGCCAGCTCTCACTGATCCCAACAGGCATACAACCTAGATCTGTCCACCACTGATAAACGGTGTGAAGCAAAGCGCTGACTCACTGCCCCCTCATAAGGATGAAAATCCTGAATGGGTCAAATCGACACATCACGGCCGATGGGTGGTAAGTAATCATGCCCCTCAATCCAACCCGGAGGAGGTAATCCATGCGGAGCATGAGTAATGAAGCTTTAGGGTGAGCTAAGCCCTGAACACGGCAATATAGCACACGGGTCCCTAATCCCTGCCAGAAAAGCTGACCACGATGCAACATCTGTACACTCCGCAGGCTGAAAGGAGTATGACATGGCTACATCATGGGTGAAGCAAAACCCCTGCCGTCTAAGCGTACCAATCGGTCCCAAGTGTGACATGAACCACACATACAGCATGACCGAACTACTTGTGAACACTCCTGCCGGATAAGTGCAGCTGTGACACCCCCAAAATAGGTATACAACACCCATTTTGAGTCGCCAAATACATAGTACAGAAAGAAAACTACAACCTCATTATTACAATTGTCGTGCAAAATACGACAACAGATACTGTAAGTTTAAATACAATATTATCTTCTAGACAATATCCACACCCAAATAAAGTCCTCATTACAATTATTAATGCACTATTTCTACAAAATAGTGAGGACTACTAAAATAGCTATCTTGAATCATCACTCCATACCCCGGCTAGTCCCTGCTAAATTCTCACCTCCTGAGAAGAAAAATGGAACAAAAAGGAAAAGGGTGAGCTCAACTAGCCCAGTAAAGAATATTATGACTAAGATAATATAAAACAAATTATCCTTAGTCATCAACAGGGGAAAAATCTGATAGAATATAATAGACAACAAGTTTTAGATCAACAACTGCAGCAGAAATAGCAATTCATTAGAAGAGTTAAGTAGAGAATAAAATCTACTATCATCTATGAATTTAAAAGTCCATCATCAATATTTTATCCCTGTAACATCAATCAATATACATCTTGCATCAAATATTCATCTTTGCACTACGGACCAAAGATATTCATTTGTATCACCAGTTGGTCATGTTCATCTCAACACTGCTTCATCTTTTTACTCTGAGCCAAAGATATTCATCAGGTAATCATTCATCTTTACACTACAGGCCAAAGATATTCATCAAGTATCACCATTAAGGACTAAGGATGATGAAAAACATTTTAGAGAACGAATCCAGTGAGACAAAAGGACAAATATTAGGGATTCGTATTTCGGTTTATCCAAATTAAATAATACTCCATAATAACCAAGTGTGAAGTAGAATTCAAAAAATAAAGATCAAAACATGGAAAAATCAAAGATAGTAACCATTAAAGACATCTGGGATGAAAAAGAGAAAATTTCATTTTTTCAGTGAATAGTGTCGTATTTGTGAATAGTGTCGTATCGTGAATAGTGTCATTATCGTGAATAGTAACCCCAAACGTAAAAAAGGTAGAAATTCCACAATAAAATTCATAAAAATATCTCAAAGATAATGATATTGAAGAAAATAATATCATTTAAGAAGAAAATAACATCCCTTACCAAAGAAAGCAAAGATACTTTGGAATGAAAGGTCGGATGTGATCTTTGAATGAAAATTATCTTGAATAGCAACTCTCAAAGTATCTAAATACTCGGAAAATACGCTCGATAATATATATATATAGAGAGAGAAGAAAGCTTATGTTTCTAGTGTGATTTTCAATTCTAACCTAAGCACTATATTTATAGGAAAATGCTAAGACGCAAAGCGGACTTGACTGCTACACGATGGCTTTACACACTACTATTTCCACCCAACACATTTGAAATAAAATTCACACATCTTCTTCACCACCACAAGTGGGGCCCACTCAATTCTAGAATTTTCAACTAAAATCATTTATAAACCTAATTTACGAATCACCACCTCTTAAAATTCATAACAAATCATACGTTCATTTTAACGGTTCAAAATTTGTGGACATATACTCAACTTATATATGTATAACATATCCAAAAATCACAACGATCAGCGGTCAGATTAAAAATTATAACTCACATGATATATCTCAAAACGGTGATTTAATTTTTAATACCTCCATTCCGACAAAAACACCTCAACATTAATTCCTTCAATTATATCCACATAAAATAAATATATCCACCAATTATATCCACATAAAATAAATATTTCCTTATCATTTAAATCAATAATTAATTATTCACAAATAATATTACAGAATCACAATTATGACAACCAGGTCATTCCCAGGAAAGAGGGGGCTTTCCGATAAGGATTTCTCCTTACTGGCGAGCAATTAGGTGACCAAACCTCTCCTTAGACAGAACTTTCTAGACATTGCAAATAATTCTATCTAATAATATTACTCAAATAATATGAATTATTGATCTGATAATGGGAAATGTTGTGCAGTGACAATTATTGAAACAACAATAATATAAAATATCAACGCAACAATTATTGAATCAATAAAATAAAATATTAAACAGTAATTACTGTAACAATTATTGAGTAGTGCCTTCTTACGTAAGAATCAATAATTCAAAATACATAATACTGCAATGCTATTGTGCAACCACGCGTATTCTCAGTATTTTAACCACCGGTATTCCAATAGTGTTAATTGGTAACAACTACGCCCGTTATTTATAAAAACTCAAACTTGTCATTTTCTTCATCCAAGCTTTATTACATTATGAGGCTCATGAATGGTCACAGCAGATAAATGCATTTAATATTCCCCAACAACAAGAATATTCCACGACCAAACGAATATTCCCCGACAAAAATGAATATTTTATAATCATTGGCTTATTTTGTAAAATTTGCACATTTCACCCATAATCAAAGTATTATATCAAATTAACTTCTTATTACTTCAAGATAATAAATAGAGAAAATTTAATTTTATTCATAATAAGTTGGGGTCTTACAGCAGCAGTATGTAGCTGACCTCAGAGTCTCTGCAATAATCATCGGTATAATGGTACGACCCTCCCTGAGAGCTCTCACTGACATAATGACGCCAATATCAAGCTCATCCATATATCGTGGCATGTAGACGTATGACAATTCGCACAACAGCAATACATCCACTCTGGTTGAATGCCAATGGTCCTCCAGTGTGGTGAAATCCCCGGAATGTCGTGCATAACTATCCTCAAAGCCAAATCTGTCAAATAAAAAATGCTGGGATATCATGTGGTTGGATGCAATCTCGTCCTGCACCACTCTACGTCTCAATCCGGTGAGGGTCATGAACTGTCTACTCATGTCTCCGATAGCCATATGCACGCGCAAGGTCCGTCGGTGGCGGCATCGATCGCCAAACGTGCATACTCCTCCAAAGTAGGAGTCAACTCCTGGGTCCCAAATTGGAAAACCTTCCTCTCTGATACCCAGTGCTCGAGCATACCCTCTACAAATCCTATGGGAACCTGAAACATCAACAGGGTCATAGTATGCTTCAACAAATCATCTACGATCACTATGTCTGATGATCACCATGTCTGTCAAAAACTCCAGTTGTAGGCGATAATGAGTGAAACCCTTAGCAACATGGACCTCCGCCAGTATGGAATGATACCATCGCCGTCCTCGTGGATAAGTGTCTAAACCTAACACGCTCACAGGACGCAAACATGGAAGCCTCTCATAGGCCCAAAATTGCCAACACAAAGGCAAACATCTGCTGTCAGTTAACACTCTTAACCTGTATAAGGGAAAAGACAAGAGAAACACTCACCAGCAGAAACGGGTAGAATCCTAACCATGCCTCAGTCAAGCCCTGCGATCGCATGTGCATTCCCCTGAGGAAGTAGGCAAAGGTGTAGGAACCCCAATCATAGTCTCCTATACGGTCCACGTGTCGAGTGGGGCTGATCAAAGCGAAGGACACCGTAGAGGAATTATTTGTTATGGCAGCCCCTAATGATCATCAGGAACAATCGCCGAAGAATGCGGTCCCTGACTCTCACATCATCGGGTATAGGCTCACTCAACAGCCTGCTCATAGCATCTATGCTCAAAGGACTGTCGAACAGCCACCGCCTTGGCGCCTCCGTAAACTCCCAACAAGGATCTAACGGCAGTAGGGGTAATATCCGCCGTACAAGGCACTAGATCCCCTCTAAACTCCATACCTGTGATAAACCGCCAATCCATCGGCATCATCATCACCTCATAGTCCAGCAAATGGAGTGACTAAGTCTGGTGAAACCACCGCTCAGACAATGCCCTGAGGTAACCCCAGGGACAGCGACGGGGAAGAATAGAAAAGAATGCTCCAAATCCCCAGCCATGTACAAGTGCTCTGTAGTCATTATGCAAGGCCTGATACATAGAGTGGATGCTAAACCAGTTCCCTTGAGGTTGTGTGAAGCCGAGAACCTACATCAAATGCAGATCAACATCAGAATCCTTTACTCCTCATCAATAGGAAACAAGGAAGATTAAGATCTAACTTCATACCTCGTTTGCGTGTAGGTATACTGAAGGATGCCGACTCAAGTCACCTAGAAGATCTGGGTTTGCCACTTGAATTCCTAGCAACTCCCTATGGGGAACATATACAGCAGGAGCAGGAACCTCGACTGGTACATCGTCCTCCTCGTCCTCGACATCCGACACTTCAACCCGGATAGGACGTATCACCGCCTCCACCAAACGACGAGGCTGCCTGACAGACCGGTGCTGAGGCTCTTTAGAAGCCCTCCTCCGTACACCTGAAGTAGTCCTACGAGAACTACTCGGCTGATTCGGATCCATAATATTTGGAAAAAAAGTCTCCAAATCACCTCAGAAAGGGTGTGGTAAATTCTTACCTGGAGATTTTCAACATACATGCATGCATTGTTTTAACATACATCTACAGTAGAGTTAAAAATGCATGACTAATCATTCCTACATTTTGGGAAAATTTTGCCATAGCCCCTTTGTAAATGGGACTATCCACATGCACATAGGCATGACTAGATGGCTATTTAGTAACACACCTATACGCAGTCATATACAACCTATATGCATTTAATACATTGTAGTAAAAAATCTGTAAATGTAGTCTAATTACCAGGATTATTTTGCTTGTCTACCTTTACTCATTTGTCCTCAGGTAGGATAAGAAATGACAGTAGAAGGTGCAAATTTGACTATTTCAAAAGTTAAATTTTTTCACATCATTATGTTCAGCATGGTTTAATACTAACATTTGCTATGTTGAATATTTTTTATCAAGACAAATCAGCATGCATATTCACTACTATGTGTCTAAATGCATTTCTTGTGATAAGTCATTTTCCAATAGATAGAAACTGGAAAAGAATACATGCATACATTACCAGGACAGTGAAGAATGCTTGTATGGTAGCAAATTATGCAGAAAGTTACCCGAACTCAACAAGTCTGATGAGAAGATCTTAGATTTTCTTCGTCGCGCAGCTTGAAAATGACTTATGAAAGAAACCTTTGGGCTTTACATAGCCACGGTTGGCCGTAGGTGTACCTACGGCTGCTGCAGGTGTACCTGTGGCACTCCTACATGGGTCCCACACCTCCGGCTCACTTCAGTTAGAGTTACAAAGGAGGTCTCGCAAGCTGAAAAGGCCAAATCAGGAATAAAAGCACTACGCGATTGAGCGGAATAGCCCAAAATCCTGGTGTTCATGTGTCAAACTCTGGCTCCACATGTTCCATATTGGTATTCACCTGCATACAAGGTATACGATACCAGTGGCCTCAGCTTTCACAAATCATACTCGACAATACCCCACAAAGGTCCGATGCCGTCAATGAGTGTCAGGCAACCCTGACGTAACCCCGAAGGGGGTTACAACGCAGAATATACGAAATTCAAGCATCCACGTATCCCCGGCGGGGGTTACAATGCAATCTGACAATTGACACACACATCAATAAAGGTCAAGCAACCTTGATAATGCACCCATCAGGGATCTAGCCGGTGATGCACACATCAATGAAGGTCAGGCAACCCTGGCAACAACAGGCTATTGGCAGTAACTCCAACAAGATGAGGGAATATGTTATACACATCCTCAAGCAGATAAAGCTTTATCTCCACAGATCTCTTATACACAAGAGGTACCTCTATGGAATATAAGCCAGTGTCTAGGATTCACGACTTTGGTGATAGTCCCAACGTCAACATCCTTGAAGACTTGGATCACATGTCCAAGCCATCACTGATTGTCATCCCAGCAGGATTACATGATAATCATGCATCATACATTTTCATCATGTTGCTGCACATAGCATCATGTTTATTTCACTTGCATTTCAAGTGTCTAGGATTCTTTATCCTATCCATGCCTTGCATTGCATGAATATGATAAAGAGGGGCATTTGTAGACACTCAAAAATTTTCTGCACAACTGTTACTAACATTACAGGAGGGCAGAATCGTCTTTCAGAGATAACCCTGGAAGACAGCTCAAATCCATTCCGAATACCACCAGAATTTCGATCTCCATTCTGGATACTACCGGAGGATTAGTTCACAATCAGTCTTAACCCTAGACCACACACCAGGAGTCTCATTCTCAACCCCGGAACACACACCAGAAGGAACATTTCCAACCTCAAAGATAACCCCGAGTTTCGTCCTTGGCAATAACCTTAAGGAATGCTGTTGCAGTTCCGGCGATAACTCCGGAAATGCTTGTTTCAAACACATGCGATCAGCTTCAATCTCAGACCTCCTGCCGAGGCACTCATCTCTCAAACCCGAAGCTAACACCGGGCATACAGGTACTTACAAGATGACCTTGCGGCATTCAAACACTTGCAGGAGTCCAATCTCAGATGTAACCCTGAGCAACGTCTGCTTTCAACTCAAACCGGCGATAACCCCGTCGAAGATTCAAACGTCATCTTGCCACAACATTTGCGCATTGTCTCGACACTTCAATACATACATACATAAAACTATGTCCTTCAAGAACCAGGATATACAATCCCGAGTGACTATTACGCGTAGCAGTACACCGGATAGAATTTGAAGCTTGAAGACCACGGGCATGGTCCCCTCTTCCTGACTTCGTACAACCTCTAATCTATGTCATTGCGTAACTCTCGACACAAGCTATCCAAAGAAGGTCACAAATACCTTGTTCGAAAGCTCGGATTGAAGTTCTGCAAGTTCGAGCGGACATTACAGTGCGTGAGTGCATGTACTTCGAGACAACGGAACCCGCAAACACGGGCCCTACGACCGACCATACCGCAGTGTAGCTGCTGTACGCTGCAGTACACCTACGGCCATCGATCTATAAATATAAATTTGGGTTGACCATTTTGAGAGGGAGAAGAGAGAGAAAAGGCAAGGAAGCCCTGTCCAATTTATTCTGTACACACCCATATTGAGTGTTTCCTCTTTTGTTAGCTCACATATAGCTATCTTTTGTCCGGCGGGAGCTAAGTATTTATCTACTTAGAGTCATAGAAGTCTACTTTGGTAGCCCACTGTAAGCCTTCTTACATTTTATAAAGCTTTCTTCTCATATTAGCACACACTGTTGTACACGTTGAGAGTCGTGTGAGTGTGTTTGCCCGAACTTCGGTCCGTGGTTTTCATTTCTGTCTGTATATATATACTTATATATATATATATATGTATATATTTTTATATGGACTAACATTATCGAGTTATGCCTCAATTGAGCCTAGACTTTGGTCTGGAGCGTTTAACTGCTTATATATATATGTATATATATGTATATATTTACATTTTGTCCTGCCTGGAGTTCACTTCATGGCAGTTGATAGCTTTTTACAGCTTTATTTACATTTAAGTCCCTTTGGAGTTTACTCAAAGTGGCGGTTGATAACGATGATTTGCTTTATTTACATTTTTGATCCCCCATGGAGTTGCTTCGTGGTGGCTGATCATGCACACACATACACACACACACACATATATATATGTACCGCTTTTATATATATATAACTGCTTATTACTTTTCATACAAATTGCAGTATCATGTGAGCTTAGGAATCATATGATCACATATTCAGTCTACTGAATCTAGATTCGGTTTCCATGATGGGCTTTTTCCAGCTGTAAGTAGCTTGTACATTATTTACAGTGTCTGAATTACCTTGGATGGTTGTCATGCCCATAAGAAGTTCGGCACTGCTGTATATTATTTTCTTGTAGATGCCTCGCATCTTGAAAATAAAAGCAAACAAGCCGAACATTCAGATAATAAAATGGAAGTATCAAAGGCCTCAATTACTATTGAGCACAGGGTTTGAAAAACCTTTTTTATAAAACTTCATTGCTATATCTTGTTTAAAACTGAATTTTCTATAAAAATTCAAACCCTATGTATATAGGTGCAACGAGGCATAGCACTACTTCCAAATAATTGCACATTGATCCACATACACACACACACATTCATAAAATAGTTTCTTTGAAAAGTAGCGGTCATCGTGGCAACACGGATGTCGGGGGGTGCCTAACACCTTCCCTCCGCATAATCAAGCCCCCGAACCCTTAATGAATCTCTTTGTTTCACGAGACTGGTTTAGCGATGTCACATCACTTTGGTCAATGTGCAAACCTTTTGATTTACATTAGTGCAACCATTAAATACACCAACTGGCGACTCATAAAGTCCAATCGTCGACATTACACATGTCGGAGCTTTTTCACTTGTTTTTCAAACAAATCTCACATTAACATGAGAACACCAAAGAACAAATAACGAAAAGGGACATCAAAAAATCCCGACGTCGACAAGGTGTTTTATTAAAATGGCAAATATTACACACACTCACCATCATGCATCTCAAAATGTATTATATAAATTAGTTACATGCATGAATAGGTTTGTTGGTGATCAAAATGATGATTATTCAAATATATGAGGAACATGGATTTAGAAAACTAACCTAGCAGGACCCATTTAACTATGGGTACCAAAAATAGAAATGCATCTAACCTGCAGGTACCTAACCTAACTGGCCACACTAAGGATTGCTGAAGTACAAGGCTTCAGTCAAGAAAGATTCAACCAACAGAAGGATTAAGACTGTTCAGAAATGATTCTGATAAAATTCCTATATGTCAAAGCCTACCTTTGAAAATTTGCTAAGCTAATCTAAATGAAGCTCACATGGTTGCTGATCCTTATATGGAAGCAGGTCACTCAACCAAAGATGGAAAGGGTCTTATATGCTCAATCATGCAAAGCATGTCATAAGAAAAGAATCCTCAAGGAAGCTCACCTCAAAGGATCATCGAGCATCAAACATGAGGAACTCATTACGAAAGCATAACTCCACAAGCATAGTCTGACAAGGAAGACTACATTTGTAGTGCTATTAAAGGATCATAGAATGATCAATCCTTAAGATGCCCATTTCTATGATACAAGAATATTTAATGACTTCAACCAGAATGAGATATGCAAGGCTGCCTTCTGCCACACATGAAGAAGAAGAACTTATGTCTCTCTGAGAAGATAATATCAATTATGCGAGAGCAGTGATCTGCTAACAGAACAGCAACTCTAAACCATCAGAGATATACTATAAAGCAAAGTACCAGTTACAGAGTCCCAAAACTTTGTGGCTGACGAACCAAATGAAGATCCATAGTCAGTAGGAACGTCTCAAAACGTACTACTGATAGCCAATCAACTACCCAACTCAAAAATCGTGGAGAGCCTACGGTCATACATCTGACCATAGTGTAAGAGCAGGAGGTGACCACGTTTACAACCAATGCAAATGTCTAAAGTTGGTAGAGGATCTCCCCAGAAAAATAGGTTAAATGAGATAATAGTCCAAATCACTTCTAAAGTCTTTCATCTGGAAAGCGCCTCAGGGACAAACCTGACCCTTAGTTCACTTTAAGAGGTTGGCCCTTCCTGAGCTACCTCGACCCAGAAGGAATGCTTAGTAAAGTTCATCTCAAGGACTAAGTCAGTCAATGATCATAGAGTAGAGGTTGAAGAGAACTCCATGATTGTAGTGCAACCTCAGCGATCATAGAAGCAGACTTGACGATTGCAGTCTTACCAGAGGATACACTAGCTCATGAGGAGCTTGGAAGAACTAGACAATTGCTCAACCATTCAGGTTATGTGGAGATAAGTTTTAATACTGGTTAGAAAGATGTCCTGCTAAAGAAATGTGCCCAAGCCTTCATAAAGTACATCAATGGTTGAGCTATGCAGTTTCAAGATGAGGATTAGTATCAAAACCATCCATTGCAGCGTCTCTCAGAAGAAGATCATTGAGTCAACAAAGGAAAATGTAGAGTTCATAACCACATCACCAAGATACTATACAAACCAAAAAGGTCAACGGTCAATCCACGTCATTGACATCTATTCTTTTAAAAAGAAAGGACATTAAACTGAAAAGTTAATGGGGAGTTATAGTTCATTACTGGGCATCGTGAAACTAATGGCTAATTGACACATCACAGCGTATGCAGAGTCAGAAGGGACTGCTATAAAGACAAATTCAAAATTTGCAAACAATTATCAGAAACTATCGAACCTCTCTCCCTCATTGTTTCAAACCCTAAAATCTTCTTCAAGTCTCAATCCAGTAATCTTCTAGAGCCTTACCCAAATCTCATTCAATCATCTCTCAAAAGACTCCCTAAATCAAACACCCGTACTCTTTGAACTATTCAAATGGCAAATTGGCGAGTAATCACTGGCATTCAGCTCGGAACCAAGACGTTTGAGAAATCCAAAAAGAAGTTCAGAGACATTCTTGAACTTGTAAAGAATGCTGGATTCTCAGAATGTCTTGAGGCAAGCACTCGAGTATATACTGAACTGGTTAAGGAGTTTTACTCAAATTCATCTATAAACTTCGGAACCCTTTCTTCCAAGGTCAAAGGTCAGTCTCTAAAGCTAAAATCATCTGATATCTATCGACATGTTTGCAATCATTATATTCCTTATGATCGTAGAGTGGACTTTAATGGCAGAAGGAGTATGGCCAAGGAGAAGGTCGTAGAGTTTGTTCACTCTACCAATGATGTTGATCAAGTCCAAAATGAGAAGCCTCCCTCGGCCCAAGCACTGTTACTTGACATTCCTTCATCCTCCAATAGCGATTGGTACTCAACGATTATTCAAATTCTCAATGCTTTTGAAAATCTATCCAAAGATGAAAATCGTAGAGTCCAATCTGGTGTTCAACAAGAGGATGCCCAACCAGATGACCAAATTCCCATGGAGAAGAAGCTATTGAAGAATTCTGATTAGCTGGATGAAAAGATATCACAAATCAATGAAGAGACAAAGATGTTGAACGCAACAAGAGATAATTTAGCTCAAGATAGACTTCAAGCCACTATGGTTGATGTATCTCTCAGAATCAAAGAGAGAGATCAAATTTATCTGAAGGCCATACATGATCAGAAGGCAGAAGCTCTACGAGCACAGAAGGCCAATGAAGAACAAATTCGAATCCTCTCTGACAAGATTGATAACTTGAATCAGTCCTTCTCCATGCAACTTGAGCTGAGCCAACAAGAACTCAAGGTTAAAGTTGGTAACTTCTCTTATCTGATGGAGCAGCTTATATCCAACATGGAGCAATTTTCTCAAATGATTAATGACAAAAAGGGGGAGGAAAAGAGACATAGGAAGAGGCATAGTAAGAGGCATTCAAGGAAAAGCAAGGAGAGCAGAAGGAGTGAAGATAAGAAGGCCAAGAAAGAGACAAAGAAGAAGATAGCAGAAGAAGAAGTTGTATCACCATCTGAGGGGTAGCCAAAAGATGATGAATCTATGGATACAAAGGTTGAGGGGGAGCAGGAGAAAAGAGATCAAACAGATGAATAACTGATCAACAGATATCCTGGAAACACAAATGGAGCCAAAGAGGTATATCCCTAACTAATTAGGTATGTTCTGGATCTAGGATGTAAAAGTGTCATAACTTATAATATTCCACATCATTATAAAATGACATTTATAATTATCTATTTTAGAAATACAACTGCTCACTGTATATAAGATTCATTCATAACACGCATATGCACTAATTGTTTTTGTCATAATCAAATAGGGGGAGATTGTCAGGAATAAGCATGTGAATAATGTTCCTATTTATATACGATTTGATTATATATATATATGTGTGTGTGTGAATGAATATGCAAGTATGCTTGTATTAAGAAAAGTTGTAAAGTCCTTTGATAGATAATAGAAACATATGTACAAGGACGTAGAATGAATTGATCAAATATGTTAGGTTGATCCTACATAAGCAAAATAGCTTTGTAAAGTCCTTAAAAAGAAATAATGTACAAGGACTATAAATATAGAAAGATCAAGCTTTTTAGGTTGATCTTATGATGTAATAGATAGGCCTTTCTGATCATCGAGCACTGCACCAGAAATCGTAGTTTGCCAGGAGAGTCAAGGGAAACTCAAGAGCTATCAAGGTAGAATCGTAGTCTGCAATATAGTAGATCTCAGAGTTCGTCGACTGCCAGGAGAGACGAGGAAGGATAGTAGTGTGTCGAGTAGCACTTCCTCGGAGTCATAGTCTGCTGAGGAAGTCATGTTCAGAATCGTAGAGACAGCCTGCCTACGAGCCGACCGAGCATCTGCCAAAGCCAAGTCAAGAATCGTAGACTACACTCAAAGTCGTAGAGTCTACTGATATTGAAGTCAAGTCAAGAATCGTAGACTACACTTAGAATTGTAGTCTACTGATTATATCAGAGGCAGAGATCGTAGTCGAGCAAGATCAGATGAAGACAACGAGCATAAGGTCAAAAATCGTAGAGTGTCAAGATCTAATCTCGGAGTCGTAGTGTCTGCACAGCCGAAGCTGAATCGTAGAGTGTAGAACTAAGACTTCAATAGATGTGCTCACAACGCTAAGGCAGAATCATAGAGTAAGCACGATTCTCAACAATTAAGCACTCCCAGAATATCCAATGGAATAAAGCCTCTCGTTGGTACTGAAAAGATACATCCCACCCAAAGGAAACCAAAGAGCACTCAACGAATGGCATGTAAGCTAATAGAAGGTCTAAGCACCAATTCAATTAAAATCTAGATTGAGTTGAGAAGCCATTCGAGATGAAGTCTTCCACAAGTTGATTAGTAGAAGACTACAGTAACTGACTAAGGAAAGTTAACAAGTGCAATAGCTGTCAAGTAAATAGAAGACGATGATCTTAAAAGCAACCAAGATCATAGTGTTTGCCAGAACAAAGAAGGAACTGATGGAGTGTACATAAAGATACTGGTCAACTTCTGAAAAACAAGGCTAAAGTGATTAAGCATTGGGTCAGTCCATTGATGATAAGTGAACGGGAGATCACAAGGAGAAAGTGAGTTGGACACGCCAAAAATCTTAGGTGTCTTGCTATTAGAAGGGGCTAGAACAAAGAGTCAAGCCATCAGTATCTCAGAGCAGTCGAGGCAAATAGAAGTGTTAAAGCACTACACAAGAGAAGGAAGAGGTGTTCCACATTGGAGATCTAATGAACTCTCTTCAGGATCGTAGTGTTGTCTCTACCTATCAACTAGACAATACGATCAGCTCCAAAATGATATGCATCAGAATCGTAGAGTTTGAACAACTGAGGATTAAAGCATTGGCAACGGTTCAATCTGAAGATTGATGGTCGAACAGAGCTTATTGAAGAGCATCGATGCAAAAGGACAACCTCTGATCGAGAAATCAGAAGGAGGAAATAAAATTAACTACCTGCCCGAGACATCAAAGTGACATCTCTGATAGGGTAGGTGAAATAGTAGACTGCAGTGTCAAAAAGTCAGAAAAGGGGATGTCATGTCACATCTACAGTTTACACCAAATAACTCGAGATCTGCAAAGCAATTCAAAAAGCTTTTAATGGCTACTATCCAATGGGAAGATTGGGAAGGAGTATAAATCAATAGAGCTTAAAAGATCAAGAGTTGTTGATGATTTCTAAGTTGCAGAATTATTGAGTTGTTGGAATGCTATTGTTGACTCTACGAGTTCCACCAGAGATTAATAGAACAAGTCTCAGTGACAGTGAGATTACATAGGTGGAAGTGAAGCAACTTTGAAGAAGGACTTAAACAGACTAGAGTTTTACTCAACAAAGATGAGAATGCCACTGAAGATGGCAGCTAAGCTGAGAGCCGAGAAGGACAAGAAGATAACATTCAGAAAAGTGACAGATTACAAAGAAGATTAAGAAAGCCACTCTACAGATCACCATGAACCAAAGGCTGAAAAAGAATAGATGCAGAATCATGTCTACAAAGCATTCAAGAAGGGTTCAGGGATTGCTAAGTGCCAGACGAAGTCTACCAAAAGCTCTAAGACTTAGCAAATCTAGATGGTGATGGTGCACAGCTGACATCAGGTGAAGATGAGCAAAAAAGAGTAAAGATCAGCTGCACTAAAGAAGATGTAGTCTAGACTCTAAGCAGAATGCCAAGAGGACTACGTCAAACTACTAAGTACATAAGATGTTCAAGCTTAAAGACATCTTAGCAGCTCAACAACAACTACAACAACTAGAAGTCAGGGCCTAAGGGGTCCTTGTCCAGAGGGACTAAATAAAGTTCGAAGCCTGCTGGGCTTGAAGAGTTCCTAGGGAACTAGAGATTTCCAAGGCTGCTGGTCTTGAAGAGTTCTTAATGAACTGAAGTTCCAAGGCTGATGGCCTTGAAGGAATCTTAGTGATTCAGGTTACTGCCCTTCCTTAGTGGAAATCCTGTTAGTTAAAAGCAGAAGAGTTGTTTAGGAGCTTGAGTCTCTGAACCGCTTAAAATCCCGTGTGTCATTTACTTTATGTCATTTACATTATGTACTTAAATGCTATGAATGTATTAATTGATTACCACTTAACTAACTCTAAGAACAATGTATATATGATTATGAATATATCAATGAAGGGGATCTTTTACTTATTTCGTTGTGCTTGAAAAGATTCTTATGTTTGTCATATGCTAAGTCATTAGCTATACTCAATAAAAAGAAAAAGTATTTGAAAATTAAAAAGGATCTATTCAACCCCCCCTTCTAGATCTATTGTGTGCCTACTGGGAACTAACAGATACAATTAAAGATGCAAATAAATGAAAATTAAATAACATACAAAAAATTAAAATTAATAGTATACCTGAGTAGTCGAGGGATGAATCAGTATCGACCCAAAAGCGTCCATAAGTAAGGTAACCACCATCCGAACAATCTCTTCGTGTATCACGGCGAACTGCTCAAGAGGAATACTCGTACTCTCAGCGGTCGCACTAACTGTATTGTCCTGAGCAAGCTAATGGAGGCGAGAACGACTGGGCAGGTGCTGACGACAGAATATCAGATCCATACCAAACGTCTCCGACACCGCTACCATAACCCACTGGAACATAGTATCGTCTAAGCCAGTGCCCGTATGTGATGGTCCCACGGGGGCCCTCGGACCCAGATGCTGGCTAGTGCCTGCAAAAATAAATATAATTTCAATAATAATCAAAATTAATAACTTTATTCATGAACGAGAAATCTATACTAAAATATTATACCTCCAAGTAGTGTATAGGTCGGTATCCTCTGCAACCCCAACACTCGATACCGACCGATAGTACTACTAAGAGGATCTTAAAATGTGAACCAAAGAGTCATCTCCTCCTCCTGAGATTTACTAATCTCAGGTGGAGGGATAGTGGGATCTAGTGTCTTGGGATCACCCCTAGCAGCCTGTAACTCAGCTACACGCGTGAGACAAATTTTCTCAAATCGCTCCTATAATTTAATATATGTACATGTGAGTTAACTCAATATCATCATATTAATTGCATAATATGATCCTAGATTATAATCATTATAGTAAATGTATTACCCGTACAGCTAATGTTGCAGGAGACATCGTCGAAGCCAAAGTCAAAACCTTCGGCGTATGGACTCTATCCCAAAACTCCATCATAGTAGGAGATCGGCCCAAGGTAATCTGCATGGCCTAAATCATACATTAATTAATATCACCTTACTTTACTATATATGCAGTTTAATATTAAACTAAACTATAAATATAAATACATACCGACTTAACCTCCTAAAACGACTACGAGCCAAAAGTATGTACAATCTGTAGATGGGCTCGATTCTTCTTTATCTGCTCGAACTTGGTCTTAAAGGCATCATCCTCCCAGTACGTACACATGGCAGCTCATGCTGCATCTGATACTGACGGTGGTTGATGATCTCGTATAATAGTCTCGGGCGATTCTTCAACTGCCCGGGCTGCCCTCTACCACATCTCGTACAACCATCCCTTAGAGTTTTTCAAAATGTGCGACTGAATAATAGCATCGTCGGCCGCGTTAGTGATGTCGGCCTCATATCTATAATACCTCTATCAAACGGACATAACATACGTATCAATAATTATTTGAACAATATGTAAATAACTAAGACCAAATTTTTGATATAATATATGTAATTCGACTTACGTGAAACTCGTACAACACTATCACCATAAAGTTGGCATTGTACTGCACGTATTGGCTAAATCGCATGCAACCAATCAGGAGATACGTCAGGCATATGGCGTGTACGGTCATCTTAGGGACAGAATCCATAATACTAGAATACAAAATTTAAATGGATTATTTTAATTTATTAATCACATAATAATATCATTTTAATTGAACATAATATATTATAGTTGAAACCTACACCCACGAGCCTAAACTGACACGAACTGTCTCAGGAACTACTGGCAGACGACCTAATCGACCGAGGTTAGGCCCTCGCTGATGCCGACTTGTAGCATCTATATGTATAATATAGTTATGATATTGTCAAAAAATAGTAAATGGATGTTTTTTATATAAAAATAAATTATGAAAATAAGTGTTATTGGGCCAAAACTCACTAGCTGATGAAGATAACCCGCCCTAAGAGCTGTCACCCGATCCTATACGGCCGCCACCACGCCACCTCCATCGCTATGTCTAGGCATAATTGTACTACTGAAATAACAAACATAGATGACATTAATTAAATTTCAGTTAAATTATTCTAAAGATTATTTTTAGTAGTAAAATATTAACAAAACACAAATTAGTTAAGAAGTAGTACGTCGTCAAACCCGTCAGGATCAAAATCATTTTTGTGACGCCCCTAAATTCAGGTACTTGAAACCCGAATTCAGTGCTTCACAATACCATTTCTTTGAGCGGAATAATACTAATAATGTGATAAATATCAAACTTAATTTACATATTAGACTTGTCTAAATCCCAGGTACGCGACCTTAAAACATTTCATTACATGATAAATAATAAATATCATCATCTTATTTAAGCCTAGCTATTACATAAGATAACATAACTTATTCTAACAGCTTTCATTTCCCTTTGTTCCTGGCAGAGCCCTCTGGTTGATCATACTTAACTGAAAACATTTAAATTAAGTAAGAATGAGCATTTGAGTGCCCAACAAGTAATAACAAACAATAAACATTAGCTGAAAGGATTAAATGTTTTCTTTGAGTGACACTTCTACAACGAAGCAATAGTTGTGAAGTAACTAAAACAATTCTAATCAACATACCAATTCTATTTCAAAAATTTGAAACTAAGTGCTGACTATAAATGGAGATCAGTCGACAGACTATGAACATTATTTTCTATTTTCGAAAAGGTTTAACAGAACTTCATCTGTGAATCATCATAACTTACGGGCACAGGGGGTGATCAGCCCGTTATGCCCTATATTAATCAATACAACATACCAGAACGATATTCTCATTCATTTGCCTTGGGCGCACAAAAGTTTCCCAGATTCGGGATGTTTATACTTAGCCTGAATCCGAACCCAAACAATTTAGTTGGATATCATTAGGGTTCTATCATGTTCAACGATATTCTTAAATCTGTGTCTAGCCGAGTCAAATAGCTTAGACGACTTTTAATTAAGGTATACATACTAGAAATCAAAAAGTATGTATCAACATATACAATAATTATCCAAGTGAGGACACTTGTATAACCATACTTAGAATTCAACGAACAATATATATATATATATATATATATATATATATATCTGAATCTTGTAATAACACGGTACTGATAAACAATGAACAAATAAAGTTTGGGAACTTGTATGAATATAAATGATTGGATACATAATCAATAACAATAGAGTTTAATAATCTAGCATAATGATAATATAATTCTGAAACTTTCGTACTCATGTCCATTGCATAAATGAAGTGCAAAGGTTAGGATACTTGCATAATGTAAAAGATAATTCAGATACTTGCCTATACGTGTCCATTGCATAAAGTAAATGCAAGGGTAAAGATACTTGCACAATAAGAGTAGGGTTCAGATACTTGCTAAATATAAATTTGAGTAAGGTTAGAGAACTTGCCTGGTCCGCTGCTTACACAACTTAGTTCTATCTTTAATTCAACGACCTATCATTTATAACGTTATTCTATTGATTAGAATAACATATCATAACACATCATACTGCTATTTACAGTCAATACATAACCTAATCACATTGTCACATAGTTATATCAGTCATTAAGACACAAACAAACACTTATACAATCAAACTATATAGGTTTGGATCAATTTTGATAACATTTTGGTGTACCGACAGCTTTATCGGAAAATTATCGAGTTTAAAACTCTAATCTGTATCTTAAATATTATTTTGGATAATTAAATATCAATCATATTATTTATAAATGACTTATAATAATTTATAATTAATTATTATAATTTATCATGACTTTTCAAACTCTGGAATCATCATTAAATGATTTAAATATTAAAGAATTCTATTATCATTAATATTTAAATAATATTCAAATATTAATGACACCATTAAAGTAATTTATAATAACTCAAAATATTTTTAAAGTATTAATATTACCTTTAAATGATTTTAAAAATCATTTTAAAAACATTAAAAATCATTTTTAAACAATTTCTATTAATATTTAAATATTAAGGTATTATTCACTAAAATATTAAAAGTCATTTATAATAACTTAAAATATTTTTAAACCATTTATAACTTAAAATATTTTTAAACCATTTATATCCTTTTTAAATGATTTTTAAATCAATAAAATCATTTTAAATTATTTATTTAATATTATTATTAAATAAATCTAATATCATTAATATTAAATAATTAATAAAATTTATCTTAAAATATTAAAAGTTATATTTTATAACTTAGAATATCTTTAAACTCTTTATTTTCATTTAAATGATTTTTATAATATTAAAATCATTTTTAAACTAATTTATTTAATATAATTATTAAATAAAACTAATATCATTAATATTAAATAATTAATGAAATTTACATTAAAATATTGAAAGTTACATTTTATAATTTAAATTTTATTAAATACCTTATTATCATTTAAAATGATTTTTAATATAATAAAATCATTTTAGTTAATTTATTTAATGCATTTATCAAATAAATTAAATATCAATAATATTCAAATAATTACTAATATTTATGGAAAATATTTCAAATTATTAAAAGTTAATTTTAAAACTTCAAATAATTTTAAAAATTGATTTTATAATTTTAAATTTTATTTACTATTTTAAAATGATTTTTAGAAATTTATTATAATTAAATTTAATAAGTCTTTCGATATAGCCTTTAGCGACAGAATCTGTCGCCTTAGGTGTTCTTGAAGCTCAAGAACATTCAAACTCAGTTTCAAGTGACCTACTTTGACCATGAATCATTTATCGTGTATTGTGTTTTCGGGCTAGGCTATTGATCGATCTCTTGTAGTGTTAGTGTAGAACTACAAGTATCCATCAAGTTCTGGGTCAAATTACAACATACAAGTAAGCTATAAAGACTCAAACTAACTGTCAGACATGTTCTGAGTTTTTTGGGTTACCCAGAAACCCAAACAGTCTCAAGTGGTCTCCTTGTGGCTCATTTAATCAAGGGTTCTGGCTACTGTTAATGTGTTGTAATGGTTCAGGATTATAGTCTACATGTCAAGGTACAATTATCAATCACTAGGTCAGTCAAACTACAACAGAATCATAAGTTAAGCTCAGTCAAACCCTGTCAGAGGGCTTGTTCTAAGGATTTCTGGAATTTCCAAAAAACGAAATCATGACCGGATGACCTAGTTTGACCATCCACTACCTCAATCTTGTTGATTGTTTAAGAGATCTAAGGATATGTATCTAGAGTCCATACAACCTACTACAATCTGGTCACAACACCATCAACAACCAACATTAAACCTGACAGATCAAAGCATTTAAAAATATTGTCAGACTCTGATAATGAGTTTTTGGGTTACCCAGAAACTCCTTGGTCATGCTTGGTCAACGAGGTTTGACCATTAATAACTTACAATCTGTTCATGAAATAACTATGATTCCACTTCTAGATCACAAACCTCATAACAAGCTACAAATCTAAAGCTTAAAACAACACAAATCACAAACATAGAGAGATCTATGAGGTCTGACATTCATTGTCAGACAACTTTTTCAACATTTCCCAGATTTTTGAAACCTGTAAATTCAAGCATATAAATGTTATGGATCCACTATCTAGCAACCCAGATCACTAATTTACACCTTATATAACATATCTAAACATTCTAACATCAAATCCAACATAGCATACAAGATCAAATATTATTGGCTTAGGATTTACCTTTCTTGAACAAATTCTTGATCTAATGCTTCTGATCTGCTACAAGTTATAGTGGGGCTTGTTTTGTGACTGGTCCAACACTAAAATTCTGGTGTTTAAAGTTGAGACGGTTTTGGTTGAGGATATGAGCACAAATGAGCTTGTAAAATGATGTCTCTCTTCAATTCTATTTATAATATGGTGAAATGGTTAGGGTTGATCATGTTTATCGGATTTGAATGATTAAAGTTCATCACTAGACCACATGGCTAGGTTGAGTTGGTTTACCAACTAAAGTTATGGCAACCTATACAAGTTATTTATTAAATAATATAAGAAAGGCAATTTGGTCATTTGGTACTTATTTTTAGTGGCAAAGTTGGCAATAACCCTTAGGGTTTAACCCTAAGGTTTCCTAAGCTCAAAATCTAGGATTGTGTATTAAGGACAAAGATGGAAATCCTATCTTCTAAAAAGGTGAATTAGGGTTCCTTAATTAAATTAAGTTTCCTAATCACTTAGGACTTATAAATTAGGCTTTATAATATACTTATCACCATAAGCTTGCTAAATTAATAATTAGGCTTTATAAATTAGCAATTATGGTTTTGAATTAGTAATTAGGGTTTCTAAATATTAAATAAGGTTTACCTAATTAACATTAAACATAATAATGGTCATTAATTACATAACACATAACTTAACAAACCTTACAGTCATAGTTGACTCTGTACTATAGTTAATCAGTAATGCTAGGATTTTGTACTGTTTTACTATAACTGTTCCACACATTAACATTACACACATATCAGGCATGTTTATATTACTGAAATATAAATAATATTATATTATTATTCTCATTCCTTATTCAAAATCCAGACTTAGTGTTTTGAATTCATATCTGATATAACCTTCATAGATACCATTATTAATTAAGTTAAAATAATTAACTTAATTAATATAATAAATACATATCATAATATTCATATCATATATACAATAATCATATTTTCATAATAAATATTTTTATTACAACATAATTTTATTATAAGAATATAATCTATAATGATAAATAGTTCTAAAAAGAAATTAGTTACATCTAATAAATAATTTTATTTATTAGATACATACATATACTTTACTTTGCACATATTCCCACCCTTATATATATAAAAAAAATTATTCGCAAAATTTCTTATTGAAAATATTGGGTTATTACAATTTTCATCCAAAGATTTTGTCTCTTCCTCTTGCGTATCAATTTCTTCCTCAGTATCATCTTCTACGACCACATACGTGAAAGTAGTATGCACACAAGCCAATCATGTTTGATGATAAAGCATAAACTTTGTAACAATCTTATTCATTTATTAATAAAAAGTATTAATTTATTAAAGGCGTTTAATTATCTACATGATGCTGTTTTATAATATGTGATAAACCCATAGTTTTAAGCAATGCTTTTAGAATAATGATGATGATCATTCTAATGAGATCTAAATTCTTAGAAAGCTTAAAACTAAAATAGTTCCCAATCGTTGGATTACTAAATTAGGGATTAATGAATTTGGATAGATTGGTACATACATTGTTTGCTTATTGGATGAGGATGATTGATCTCATGATCATTTGTGTGGAGACACTAAAGCAAGTATGTAGGTGTTTATTAGAGAATAAGTTCACTGAACGTGGCTTGCTAAGGAATACCTAATGGAGTTTTACTTGTCTGTCAATAGGAATTCCTATAGTGATAGTAGTACAAGTGATCCTTGGGCTTGAGATCATCATAGTATCTTGTGTATAATGAGTTATACTTTGACTTATTCCTTAAGACCTTTAGGGTATATCAAATGGTATGCTTGGGTATAATAAGTTGTACATTGAGATAATGTATTAAAAAAGAATATACCACTTCTAGTAAAAGAAGAGAAATGTCCTATGTGATTCGATAAATGACAACTCAGTAGTCCTTGGCCAAGGCAAAATGAAATTAGAAAGGAGTTTCTAATTTGTATTATTTGGAGTTGTGAATTTAAGAGTCGAAATACATATAATTAAATAAAATAAGACTTGACAGTAATTCAATGTCTTATATTTAATTGAGACATTGTATGGTGGAAGAATTGAATTGTACGGTAACAATTTACTCAAATATTCTTTTATGATTAATGTTAAAATCTATATTATCTAGAAAGTCGTTAATCGTTAGGGAGGCTTATCTCTATTGTAGAATAAATATTATTTATTTAAATAAATTAATATTTTAATTTATTTATTTAAATAAGATTAGAATTGTTCTAATTGATTCATTCACAATCGATTTAATTTGGAGAACCTAAAGGGTCACACCATAAAAGGAAGAGTAATTATTTAAGAAGTAAATGACATAATCGTAATAATAAGTTGAGTATATTTAATTTAATCTATGGTGATAGAATAAATTAAATAGCTTAATATTTATTATTTAATATTTTCAAAATATTAAATATAAATTAATAAGAGGACTCTTATTATTATTATTACTATTATTATTATTTAATTCCTAAAGAAGTTTAGGAATTAATAAATTAAAGTACTCTCATATATCTTAATAAGATTAGGAGGCTAATTAATTAAAAGAGTTTAATTAATTCTTCCTAATAAGATTGGGAGCCTAAATAATTAAACTTAAACCTAATTCCTTAATTGTCAAGGAGGGTGCCCACATCTATAAATAAGAGGAGTCTTATTATGGATGTGGTGGTTGTTGACTTTTTCACAACAGACGTGATTCCAATTGTTGGAGAGTACGTTCATTTTCTATGAGAGATAGAAAAACTAGGGTTTAACCAATCACCCTTCTTCTTGAATAATTCTTCTTCCTTGGTGGATCACCTCTAGAGGCCAAACACTTAGGTGGCTAACATTGATCAAAGGAAGGAACCAAGCCCGGTGGATTCAAGTTGAACGCGAAAAGGATTGGAGGTGAAATTGTACCCGAGGAAGCTCGAATCTTCAAGGGTATGATTCTTTGTCTTTATCTTTTCGTTTAATTAATAATTGCGCATAAAGGATGATCCGGGTATATGATTTGTAAAATTTTAAAACTTTAATTTTTCCATGTTTCTGCTTATTTATGCAATTTTGATTGCGTTCATGAATATTACAAACCTAATAGTGGTATCAGAGCCAAACATTTATGTGAATTATTAATTGTTTTAATTTGATATGTATATTGATACATGTTTAGAACAATTTAATTGGGCATAATTTGTTGTATAAAATTTATTTAAAAAAAATAATCACAAGTTTTGTTAACAAGAATATCCAACGGCTTGGTTAATATCATGTTATATATGCCATGTTTCACGGAATCATTTAGTATATCATGTTGCTGAATGGTTATATGATTCACGTGGCAAGGGATAAGAGAAATCCAATGATTCAGTTGTAATCATATATATATATATATATAACCGATCAAGTGAGGGCTCCCTTATTTTGTTAAAATATGGAATTTTTTTTTTTGCTTTTTTTTTTAAAAAACAACTAATTTATTTTTTTAAATATTTTATGGAACTATAATTTTTCCATAATCCAAATCACATCCAAAACACTGTATTATAAAAAAATTTCAGTTCCATAAAATATTAAATTATTTTTTTTAGTTGTTTTAAAAAAAAAACCAAAAACAACCCAAAAAAAAAAATCCGTATTTTAATAAAGTAAGAGAACCCTTGAGGAACTTGAATTATGTATATATATATATATATATATATATATATATATATATATATATATATATATATATATATATATATATATATTCTAACATGAATCCTTCATGTGCTGGATTATATATGTACGGATTTGCGTGCCCCTAAAAATTCATGACTCGCGTTAATTTGATAACTATTGAAGCACGAAATTGAAATTCATATGTACAGATTTACGTTTTTTTTAATAACATAATTGATAACGCCTACGGGTATATTATATTATATATATATATATATATTATTCGTAATATTTTATTATTAAAATAAACAGTTTATTTTAATTTTAAAATTAAATTTTTTGCTAACTAATTAGAGTTGGAATTTGATTCCATGATAACTAATTGGAGTTGAAATTGGATTTCATGTTTCTTAAAATAAAGAAGTTTATTTGTAAATAGGAAAGTGAATCTATGTTTCCTTAAATAAAGGAGTTTATTTAGATATGGAATAAGATTTCATATTATTCAAAATAAAGAGTTTATTTATGAATAGGAAAGAGAATCAATGTTCCTTTAATAAAGGAGTTTTTTTTACTTGAAATTAGATTCCATAATTAATTAAAATAAATGAGTTTATTTTGATTAAAGATTTTGATTAAAATAAAATAGTTTATTTTATTCAAAATTGGACCAATTAAAATAAAAGAGGTTTATTTTGATTTAAATTTGGATTAAAATAAAGGATTTTATTTTGATTCAAAATTAGATTTTATGCTAACTAAATTTTTTCATTAAATGATATCAATATATATATTGAATGTTTATTATTCATGAGATGAATCTTATTTATTGATGTATATGGTGATGTGTATGATTATAAATGGGATTGATTATGGACTATTGACAAATGTGATTGGATTTTATTTTAGTTGAATGCATGAATGTATGAGTTTTATTAAATGGGGTCTGCATACCTCATCCTCTCTAATTTTTTCTTAATGTAAATTCAATCTTTCTCCTATGTACTTCCCCTTGACTGCTGATCAAGGTTTTAATTTATTTTAAATAGTTTTGTAATAGGAATAGTTATAATTAATTTTGAAGAATTGGAGATCAAGGAGCAAGGAGCGCTTGAAGACCCATTTGTAATAGAACCCGAGTTTAAATGTAATAGTTATATTTAAATTTAATTTTTGCACCCTAGGTTTGACCTTTTGGTTCACTTGGTGGCTCTAGTGAACCAAACTAGAATAAAGTCCATAATCAATCCTTGTAGAATATAGTATTCTATATGTGCATGCTTATACTATATATATTATATATTATACAAACATGCTTCTCATGTTCATTAATATATATATATATATATATATATATATATATATATATATATGCATGCGCGCTAAACAAGATGAGACAAATTAATAACAAACCCCTCAAATTTTTTGTATTAAGTTGTAACGTTCAAAGATATTTGGAATATCGAACGTTGCCTTCTAGCATGATAGAAATAATAGAGTATTGAATATTTAATATGAGTTTGTTGTGCACACACAAGGCAAGTATTAAAATATTTAAGATGTTGTTTTTATTATATATGATGTTTATAAGGAATTGAACATTATTGCTTTGTTGTGCACTGTAATAACCCGAGATTTCCTAAATAAAATAAATAAGAAATTTACGTATAAATTTTTTTTATTTAATGACGAGAATAAGTGTCTAATAATGTGAACGATAAATATGAATATATTTATTACTTGAAAAAAAAAATTAGAAATAATTTTGGAATAATTAATTATTACAAATTATAATTAATTTCTAAGGGTAAATGTTTTTATTAATTATTTTCCATGAAAACATGATTGGAAATAATATATGAAATGATAATTAGAACTTATATAATATATATTTTATTATATAAATTATTCAGAATATTTAAATCAAGTATTTTAACTTGATATGCGAAAGAGAAGTCAGATATGAGATCCAAACCCTGAATTGGGATTATGATTAAGAGATGATAATAATAATATTATATTATTGTTATAATGATTTTACAGTACAATAATTATGTACTGTGTGTATGCGGACAGATATTATTGAGCAATGACGGTCAGTTAGGTCATAGCATATTACCGTGCCGTGAAACCCTAATTATTAAACTCAGTTATGATAAATGACTGAGTAGTATATGAAGTTACTGTGTATATGAAGTTACTGTGTACACGAATGTCGGTAATTAGAAGAAAAACCCTAATTACTATTTTACGCTGATAACTAGGACAAACCCTAATTATTACAACCCTAATCGGTTGAAGTTAGAGACCGTAATGACTGTGTTAGATCATACACAGATAATTAGAGAACCCTAATGGTCAATTAGAAAACCCTAATTGATAACGTTAAGAAACCCTAATTAGAAAACCCTAATTTTCTATAGAAAACCCTAATTTAAAATTATCGGGTTTAATTACGATGTTATTATATAAATGTTTTAATTTACCAAATGATAGAAATTAATTGGTAAATGGTAAGAATTATAATCTAATGGTTAAATATTACATTTAACTGACTTTTTACAAAATGCCCTTGAATTATATGTGAAATGACCAAAATACCCTTTTTTGTCATTTTAGTGTATTATTACTTACATTGTTGATAGGATCTTGCAACAAGGATGCCCAACATGTTTACCCTACATGCTATCGCCTCTCAAACAAGGAATCATCCCACTTTAGCATCCAAGGTATTTTAAAATTATTTTTTAAATTAAAGGAAAGGAAAATGCATTATTTATGTCTTATTGCTACCACTTGTCCACAAAATCCTACCAATCCATCTAGAAATTACCTATGGGTCATGTAGATTACCATCAATCACCACTATAATCATTCCATTGCATTATTTTATGAATTCAAGAGAGAAAATGCACCATTTTGGCCTATTTATACCCAAGCACTTAGCTTCATTCTCCCTAGCCTAAACCTCACGAAATTCTCTCATTATATCACCTATAAACAAGCCCCATTCACACCAATAACAAATCAAGAGCAAAAATCGAAATCAAAGCATAAAAAGGTATAAACCCTAGCTTGATTTTCTTAAACTTTTTGGCGTTAGATGTTATGTTTAAATGTTAAAACATGTTGATTATAGTGTCTAAGGATGATCTGGGTTGCTTGATGTTGATTCCATAACATTCAGAAGCTCGGATTTGAAGATCTTCAAAATCTGGAAATTTTAATTTTTGTGTTCTGACAACGAATGTCGAGGCCTGAGATCCCATCCTGTTAAGCGTTTTTGATGTTTAAAGCTTGCTATGTGTAGCCTGGTATGTTGTCTTTATTCCTGAAAGAATCATGGTCATATCTGCTGTAGATTAGAAGTTATTTATGGTCAAACTACTATTGACCGATGCTTAAGAACATTTCGGGTTTCCCAAATGTTCAAGAATGATTGTCGAGGTCACATTGGCCTACTTCTTTTCTACCGGATCTGTTGTTGTTATATGTCTTATATGTAATAGAGTTGTAGTATTACATGTTATCTACAACCCGGAATCAATAGATCACTTAGATCAAACTCGTAATGAAAGATATAAAGATCCAAAGTAGCACCGCGATCGCTTTAAAATTCGGAAAACCCGAAATTGGCATGCAAGTTTTGTCGAGAGTTTGATGATTTATATCTTTGGTATTGTTAATGTTTAGACTTGAAACTTGATTTAATCATGTTCTCTGTAAGTTGTACTACATAGCCCGGCGTATAAAACACCTATAACATATACGGATCGACGAATAAGACCACTAAGGTCGTTGAATTTGTTGACGAAATTTTCTCGGGCAACCCGTAAACATGAAGAACACGTCGACAAGGTTTTCTATTGATCATATCTCATGATTTGTTGTTGTTTGGCCATGAAATGAGTATATAGTTGTAGTATTACATTAAGTACTACAACATTGAAGTTTTGCAAGTCCGTAAAAACACTTAGATCATGGATTTAAAGCTCTCATTCAAACTAGTACCTTTGTGCACCCGACATGAAGCTCAAGAACACCTATAATGATTTTACGCCGCTATAGATGCCTTTTAATGCGATACAGAGATAACATTTTATTTTCCTAAAATTAATTTAAAAATTAGAAAATTAGTTTTTAATTATTAAAATACCAAATAAATTATGAAAAATTATTTTAAAGTCCTAAAAATAGTTTTTAATTATTTTGAGTATATTTCATAAATATTTAATATTTTGAAATATAAAAGGTATTTATTTATTTATTTATAATATTAAATAAATGATTTAAAAATAGTTTTAATTCATGAAAAATTATTTTATGATATAAGAAAATATTTTGAGTTATAAAATATAACTTTTAATATTTAGAAGACAATTTCATTAATAATTATATATTAATGATATTTAGTTAATGATTTGTGATATTAAGTTTATTTAATATTTATATTAAATAAATAGTTTAAAAATGGTTTAATTTATTTAAAAATCATTTAAAGAGAATATTAAGGATTTAAAAATATTTTAAAGTTATAATTAATGACTTTTAATATTTGATAAATAGTACATTAATATTTATATATTAATGATGATTATTTAAAATGATTTTAATTGTTTTAAAAATCATTTAAGGATAAAATAAATGTTTTAAAAATAGTTTGAGTTATTATAAATAACTTTTATATTTTAGCGATGATTTCATTAATAATTTAATATTAATTAATTATTAATGATAATAGAATTGTTTGATGTTTAAGTCATATAATTATAATTAGATGTTTGAAAGTGATATCCTATCAAACTAGTTTATTAGAGAACCCATTATGAAGTCCGTGATTTGGTGAAGAGCACCCATAGTAATAATTGATAAGCCTTGAGTGATGATTTGATTTATTTTAAATTTTTCAATTTACGGAAAATTCAAAATGATTAAAAGTAAAATGTCCGATATTTACGTATGTTGAGGTATAGAATAAGAGTCTTAGACTCAAGATATGTATTCGATATAAAGTCAGCCGATGACGTACAATAAACCGCTTCGGACCCTATAATAGAAAGAAAAGACTCTTCAAGAACATGGATGAGATATTTGAAAATGTATAAAAGTATAGAATGTGAACTAAAAGTATGATCACTGCGATTATGTGATGACATAATTAGGCTATGTCTTTGACCATAATTGATGATTACTATGTGTTATGATATATTGTTCTAATCGGACGAATGACTGTTTATTGATAGGTTGTGATAAAGAGATAAGATCTAAGTTGAGATTTGTAATCAAAGAATCAAAAAGTATCCTACCTTTGCATTTCCTTTATGCAATGGACATGAGTAAGAAGTTTCGTAATTATTCTATTCATGTATGGATTTATATACGCTTTGATTATCAACATGTTAGCTCGGATATATATTACGTTAAGTTGATTTCTAAATGGTTATACAAGTGTCCCCACTTGGATAATCATGGCATATATTCACATGTTGATATACCTTTGTCAATTACCCGTATACATATATGTTGAATTACATATTATTGTTGTTGAAAGGAGATTAAAACCTTCTGGTTTGGAACCAGGCATGTATGAACATCCCGATAATGGGAAAATTTTTATGCGCTTCGGCGGACAAAGGATGAGCGATGAATGTCGTTCTAGTTATGTAGTATTGATCAATCTGACAGTACAATCTGGGTGATCACCCTCCGTGCCGTAAGTTATGATTATTTGCGGATGAATTTCAGTTAAACCTTTTCGAAAATGAAAAACAATGTTCATAGTATGTTTCTTAAACCCTATACATGGGTGGAGCCTCATTTCAAGAATTTGAAAGAGAGTTGTTATGTGAATCTTTTATCAGTACAGATTACTTCACAACTTTTGATTCGTTGTAGAAGTGTTATGTAAAGAGAATACTTATATTCTTTCAGCTTATATATATAATTGCTATTACTTGCTGGGCACTCGAATGCTCATCCTTGCTTAAATTAAATGTTTTCAGTTATGTATGAGCAACCTGAAGGCTCAGGAACGAACAAAGGAAAAGGAAAGCTGATCGAATAAGTGTGTATTATGAGTTAATGGTTATAGCTGCATTGGGTATCTATTTATGTATTGAAAGGAATGTATTTGAAGGTCTCAGTGCACTGGAAGTAAACTTTGATGTATGTAAATTAAGTTTGAATGTAATATTACTATTGTATTATTCAAATTTATAGAAATGGTATCGTGAAGCAAATTGAGTTCGGGTTTCAAGTACCTTGGATTTGAAGCGCCACAGTTGGTATCAAAGTCATGGGTTATAAACGTTAGGAGTGCGAAACCTAGGTTATAACCTTAGTAGAATGGAGGACGAAAGATAAGATAAATATTCAAAGAACCAGAGACGAAGTACTCGGTGAGGAGTTATAAGATATGATGAGTCGAAGAGATCCATCAAGTTTTAGTTGTACTAAATAAAATATTCCTTCATTTTACCGATGAATATATTTTATTTTGATTGCTAATGTTGTCTCATTTATTGTGGTCATAGGATGGATGACGAAATTCAAAGTAGCAATTCCTTGACCCAAGAGACGATGGACTCTAGCGAGGAGTACATGACATGGTGAGATGATAAGAGATTTGTTAGTTAGGAACGACGACTTAACGGCTGAGAGTCGAGCAAGCGGAGGCACGTAATCGTCTTTCTCCGATTTGAGCAATGATCTGACAAGGACGCTCTCACCAAGCAAAAATAGAATTAGCCGAAATTACGAGGGAGGTTGGAGCAGAGAGATCTGGTGGGGATAAATGAAGGTTGAGATAAAAGCCAAAGACACCAAGATATATACCTTGAGCAGGCTTTAGGCATCGCCTTTATGCGATTCGACATGAAGTGGATGGAGCGCCTTCTACAGAGGAGGATAGGCGTCGATGAGAATTGAATAAATTTATCGTCAAACAAAATAAAAGACAACGATATAAAAACTCTTGATTCTTTGTGTATATATACTATATGCTAATCGGTAACTTATGTATGTAGATGTCCATTGGAAAAGATATGTGGAATAAGAAGGATCGAGATCCATACCCCGAGAGCTAATATCAAGGCCAACAAATTTGAAATAGAAGCTTACCAGGAACCCAAATCGGACGAGGTGGCTATAGTGGAAAACGTAGTATCAGATCCAGAAATGGTGGATTTGACAGATAGTGACTCAGACACTAAAGTTGAAGTTGCTCAAGCATCAACGGAGGTGCAGGATCTGGAGAACAAGGTTGCTTCTGTTGGAAAGGTCATGGGAAATAGAGACGTTGCTTAATATTCAACTGCGTCAAGCATTGCTGGAAACAATGAACGAGCAGGATAAGCTCAAAATCCAAATTGGCCAGATGGGAGCCTCAAGCAACACTTCGTGTGCGGCTCCGAGAGGTAAGGGAAAAAGAAAGATAGAGGATCCTGACTTGGGAAAACCTGATAAGAAGAAAGGGAAGAAGATATGTTCTATTTGCGGCTGTGAGGGACATACATCTCCTCGTTGCCCCAACTATAAGCAAGGTGGATGTTTTAATTGTGGAATGGAGGGACATCGAGCGAATGAATGTCCGAGAAGAAAGGCTTAGTAAATGAGTGGTATGGGTTATGTTGTGTGTGTGAAAAATAATGAACTGTTTTCAACTTTATGTTGGTCAAAATTTTAAATCCCGACTTTCTTAGTCACAAAGGATAGTCATGATTGAAAAGCAAGATGTCTTATGTAAATATTCGATAAATGAATATAAATCTAAGTTTGAGGAATGAAACGAGTTTAATACATTAATCTTATGCAATAATGTTTAAAATGTAAAGGTATAATTTATGGTTTTATTTAACCAGATAATGCCGCCAATCCGTCGAACTCGAAACCAAGGGGTAGAAGAATCTATTAATGATGGAGGACAAACAAATTTAATCGATGCAAAACTTTGTAAACATGATGGCTCAAAGGCTATGAAGCGGGGAATGTCAATTTACCGAACCAACCAGCATAATCGCTTGGCAAAATTCAAAGACTTCAAAGCGGTGAGGACCACCAGAGTTCGTAGAGGACCAAATGACCCTACGAAGCCTGAGATATGGGTGAATGAAATAGAAAAGGCATTCATAATTGCTAGAGTAGATGAGGGGCAAAAGACCGCTTTTGCCACTTATATGATAAAAGGGGAGGCTAACTTTTGGTGGGAGGCAAATAAGACTCGGGCAGGAGAAGAAGAAATTGCTTGGGATAGGTTTAAAGATTTATTTTTCGAAAACTATCTCTCTGTTAGTATGCAGTCTAGAATGGAGGTAAAATTTCTGGAGTTAAAGCAGGAAAACATGACCATTACATGAGTATGCATGCAAGTTTAATGAGTTGGCTAGGTTTGCTCCACATCAAGTGAGTACAGAAGTTAGAAAGGCAAGGAGGTTTGAGCAGGGCTTAAAACCCTGGCTCTACAATAAGGTGGCAGTACTGCAAATAGATACTTTTGCAGCACTCATGGAAAAGGCTATCATAGCTGAACAGGGGAGCGAGGCCATGAGTCTCTACAACAAGGAGAAAAAAACCAGGGCAGGACAGGAGGAGCGGTGAAGATGGAAAGTAGTAGTGGGAATAGGGGTGAGAAGAGAATGAGGAATTTTCCAGGGAATGTTTAAGTGAACCAGAAGGTGTGAAGAAGGAGCAAAACACGGCAAGAATCTGCGGAAAGAATCACTCAAGCGAGTGTCTAAAGGGTAAGTTCAAGTGCTTTAAGTGCTGCAAGGCAAGAGGGTCATATCTCTCCCAACCGCCCCAATTCAAGGAAGATTAGTGGATGCTTCATATGCGGATCGACCGAGCATCGGTGAGAAGCTGTCCAAAAGAGGGAATGGAGGCAACAAACATAACCACAGGAGAGAAGCAGTGGACCACACTCAACCAAGACCCCAACGTTAAGCAACTCGAGGGTCTACAACATGACGGTCCAGGATACATTGGCAAATTGAAATGTAACTCCAAAAAGCTATGTGAATCACTTATATATCTTATATGTTTTCCTATATATATATATAGTAAGTGATTTTATAAAGAAATTTTGAGTTTTTTCGTAAATCAAATTTACGCCTAAGTAGAGATGTGAAGAATAGTTAAAGATCGATTCGATCAAGTATGATCGAGGTCTACGTCTTGATGATTATATATGTTATGTACCCTTATGCTTATGAGTTTTAGAACGATGATTCCGGGGACTAATCCTTATAAGGAGGTGTGAATGTAATAACCCGAGATTTCCTAAATAAAATAAATAAGAAATTTACGATAAATTTTTTTATTTTTAATGACGAGAATAAGTGTCTAATAATGTGAACGATAAATATGAATATATTTATTACTTGAAAAAAAATTAGAAATAATTTTGGAATAATTAATTATTACAAATTATAATTAATTTCTGTAAGCAGAAATGTTTTTATTAATTATTTTCCATGAAAACATGATTGGAAATAATATATGAAATGATAATTAGAACTTATATAATATATATTTTATTATATAAATTATTCGAATATTTAAATCAAGTATTTTAACTTGATATGCGAAAGAGAAGTCAGATATGAGATCCAAACCCTGAATTGGGATTATGATCAAGAGATGATAATAATAATATTATATTATTGTTATAATGATTTTACAAAGACAATAATTATGTCTTGTGTAAATGCGAACATATATTATTGAGCAATGACGACTACGGTTAGGTCATAAAGATATTACCGCGTCTTGAAACCCCTAATTATTAAACTCGCTTATGATAAATGACCGAGTAGTATATGAAGTTACTGTGTATATGAAGTTACTGTACACGAATGCTCAGAATTAGAAGAAAAACCCTAATTACTATTTTACGGCGATAACTAGGACAAACCCTAATTATTACAACCCTAATTCCATGAAGTTAGAGACCGTGTAATGACCGTGTTAGATCATACATACGTATAATTAGAAAACCCTAATGGTCAATTAGAAAACCCTAATTGATAACGTTAAGAAACCCTAATTAGAAAACCCTAATTTTCTATAGAAAACCCTAATTTAAAATTATCTGGTTTAATTACGATGTTATTATATAAATGTTTTAATTTACCAAATGATAGAAATTAATTGGTAAATGGTAAGAATTATAATCTAATGGTTAAATATTACATTTAACGGCCTTTTACAAAATGCCCTTGAATTATATGTGAAATGACCAAAATACCCTTTTTGTCATTTTAGTGTATTATTACTTACATTGTTGATAGGATCTTGCAACAAGGATGCCCAACATGTTTACCTACATGCTATCGGCTCTCAAACAAGGGAATCATCCCACTTTAGCATCCAAGGTATTTTAAAATTATTTTTTAAATTAAAGGAAAGGAAAATGCATTATTTATGTCTTATTGCTACCACTTGTCCACAAAATCCTACCAATCCATCTAGAAATTACCTATGGGTTTGTAGTATTACCATCAATCACCACTATAATCATTCCATTGCATTATTTTATGAATTCAAGAGAGAAATGCACCATTTTTGGCCTATTTATACCCAAGCACTTAGCTTCATTCTCCTAGCCTAAACCTACGAAATTCTCTCATTATATCGATTCTATAAACAAGCCCCATTCACACCAATAACAAATCAAGAGTGCAAAAATCGTAATCAAAGCATAAAAAGGTATAAACCCTAGCTTGATTTTCTTAAACTTTTGGTGTTAGATGTTATGTTTAAATGTTAAAACATGTTGATTATAGTGTCTAAGGATGATCTGGGTTGCTTGATGTTGATTCCATAACATTCGTAAGCTTGGATTTGAAGATCTTCAAAATCTGAAATTTTAATTTTGTGTTCGACAACGAATGTCGAGGTCATAGATCCCATCCTGTTAAGCGTTTTTCATGTTTAAAGCTTGCTATGTGTAGCCCGGTATGTTGTCTTTATTCGCAAAAGGAATCATGGTCATATCTCATTGTAGATTAGAAGTTATTTATGGTCAAACTACCATTGATCGGAATCGCTAAGAACATTTCGGGTTTCCCGTAAATGTTCAAGAACATGATTGTCGAGGTCACATTCGGTTGGCCTCTTTCTCTTGGATCTGTTGTTGTTATATGTCTTATATGTAATAGAGTTGTAGTATTACATGTTATCTACAACCCGGAATCAATAGATCACTTAGATCAAACTCGAATGAAAGATATAAAGATCCAAAGTAGCTCACGATCGGCTTTTAAAATTCGAAAACCCCGTAATTGGCATGCAAGTTTTGTCGAGAGTTTGATGATTTATATCTTTGGTATTGTTAATGTTTAGACTTGAAACTTGATTTAATCATGTTCTCTCGTAAGTTGTACTACATAGCCCGACGTATAAAACACCTATAACATGTACGCATCGAATTGCATAAGACCACTAAGGTCGCCGAATTTGGGTGTTGACCGTAATTTTCCGGCAACCCGTAAACATGAAGAACACGTCCCGACAAGGTTTTCTATTGATCATATCTCACAGTTGTTGTTGTTTGGCCATGAAATGAGTATATAGTTGTAGTATTACATTAGTACTACAACATTGAAGTTTTTTAAAGTCCGTAAAACACTTGAGATCATGGATTTAAAGCTCGGTCAAACTAGTACCTTTGTGCAATCGATATGAAGCTCAAGAACACCTATATGACAGTTACGTCGCTATAGATGCCTTTAGCGACAGATAACATTTTATTTTCCTAAATTAATTTAAAAATTAGAAAAATTAGTTTTTAATTATTAAAATACCAAATAAATTATGAAAAATTATTTTAAAGTCCTAAAAATAGTTTTAATTATTTTGAGTATATTTCATAAATATTTAATATTTTGAAATATAAAAGGTATTTATTTATTTAATTATAATATTAAATAAATGATTTAAAAATAGTTTTAATTCATGAAAAATTATTTTATGATATAAGAAAATATTTTGAGTTATAAAATATAACTTTTAATATTTAGAAGATAATTTCATTAATAATTATATATTAATGATATTTAGTTAATGATTTGTGATATTAAGTTTATTTAATATTTATATTAAATAAATAGTTTAAAAAATGGTTTAATTTATTTAAAAATCATTTAAAGAGAATATTAAGGATTTAAAAATATTTTAAGTTATAATTAATGACTTTTAATATTTGATAAATAGTACATTAATATTTATATATTAATGATGATTATTTAAAATGATTTTAATTGTTTTAAAAATCATTTAAGGATAAAATAAATGTTTTAAAAATAGTTTGAGTTATTATAAATAACTTTTATATTTTGGTAATGATTTCATTAATAATTTAATATTAATTAATTATTAATGATAATAGAATTGTTTGATGTTTAAGTCATATAATTATAATTCTGATGTTTGAAAGTGATATCCGGTCAAACTAGCTGACTAGAGAACCGGTTATGAAGTCCAGGATTTGGTGAAGAGCACCCATAGTAATAAATGATAAGCCTTGAGTGATGATTTGATTTATTTTAAATTTTTCAATTTCGGAAAAATTCAAAAATGATTAAAAGTAAAATGTCCGATATTTACTGAGATGTTGAGGTATAGAATAAGAGTCTTAGACTCGGTATGTATGTACCCGAAATAAAGTCGTTTTGACGCAAAACAACCCGTTTCGGACCCTATAATAGAAAGAAAAGACTCTCAGTAAGAACATGGATGAGATATTTGAAAATGTATAAAAGTATAGAATGTGAACTAAAAGTATGATCACCGCGATTATGTGATGACATAATTAGGCTATGTCTTTGACCATAATCGACAAAGATTACGTGTTATGATATATTGTTCTAATCGGACGAATGACTGCTTTATTGATAGGTTGTGATAAAGAGATAAGATCTAAGTTGAGATTTGTAATCAAGAAATCAAAAGTATCCTACCTTTGCATTTCCTTTATGCAATGGACATGAGTAAGAAGTTTCGAATTTATTCTATTCATGTACAGATTATGTACGCTTTTGATTATCAACATGTTAGCTCAGATATATATTCTGTTTAAGTTGATTTCTAAATGGTTATACAAGTGTCCCCACTTGGATAATCATGGCATATATTCACATGTTGATATACCTTTGTCAATTACCCGTATACATATATGTTGAATTACATATTATTGTTGAAAGCAGATTAAAAACCTTCGGTTTTGGAACTGTACATGTATGAACATCCCGATAATGGGAAAATTTTTATGCGCTTTTGCGGACAAAGGATGAGCGATGAATGTCGTTCTAGTTATGTAGTATTGATCAATACAGGTACAATCTGGGTGATCACCCTCCGTGCCTGTAAGTTATAATGACTGTTTTGCGGATGAATTTCTGCTAAACCTTTTCGAAAATGAAAAACAATGTTCATAGTATGTTTCTTAAACCCTATACATGGGTGGAGCCTCATTTCAAGAATTTGAAAGAGAGTTGTTATGTGAATCTTTTATCAGTACAGATTACTTCACAACTTTTGATTCGTTGTAGAAGTGTTATGTAAAGAGAATACTTATATTCTTTCAAATTATATATAATTGCTATTACTTGCTGGGCACTCGAATGCTCATCCTTGCTTAAATTAAATGTTTTCAGTTATGTATGAGCAACCTGAAGGCTCAGGAACGAACAAAGGAAAAGGAAAGCTGATCGAATAAGTGTGTATTATGAGTTAATGGTTATAGCTGCATTGGGTATCTATTTATGTATTGAAAGGAATGTATTTGAAGGTCTCGTACCTGGGAAGTAAACTTTGATGTATGTAAATTAAGTTTGAATGTAATATTACTATTGTATTATTCAGCTTATAGAAATGGTATCGTGAAGCACTGAGTTCGGGTTTCAAGTACCCGGATTTGGGGGCGTCACATGCACACACAAGGGGTGTAGTTTTCTCTTCACTTATATGGAAATGATGGGTCTGACTTAACTTAAATCATTTTAATTCGGATGTGAACACATTTGACCATTATGATTTAAGAGGCAAAATACAAGGAGTTGCATAGTTGATGTAATTGACAAGAGTTGTCTACCTATTT
This sequence comes from Panax ginseng, assembly GCA_020205605.1. Lineage (NCBI taxonomy): Eukaryota > Viridiplantae > Streptophyta > Magnoliopsida > Apiales > Araliaceae > Panax > Panax ginseng. Next base: position 97,830,086 of record CM035128.1, on the reverse strand, counting down.
ATTTATATATAGTTTGTTGTGCACACACAAGGCTATATACATTTGAAATGGGATCCTTATTCTCACTAGCATATTTTTAACTAAATATTGCCAAACTATATATATTGAGGGTAATACAGTTTGAAAAAAATAGTGGGAGATACCAATTTAAAATAAGACCCAAATTATTTTGGTAATTAATAAAAGAATGTATGCTAAAATATTGTTAATTATAAACTCATTTACAAAATTTTACAATGTCTAAATTACTATCACTGCGAAGCATATTAGATGCTATTTAACCGGACCGTATTAAACGGATTGGCTAAGGAATTTGAAAATAGTTCTCACTACTGAAAAGATATCTTATGTCCTTAATACGCCTATCCCTGCAATGGTTGTAGGCAATGCCTCTGAGGAAGAGATTGCTACTTTTAGAAAGTGACAAGATGATTCACAGTTGGCTCAATACATCATTCTCGCATCCATGAGTAATGTGCTTTATCGTCAGCATGAAACTATGGATGCTCCTACTATATTCTTGCACACATCAAGTAGTTGATGGTGAGGAAAGTAGGACTGATAGATATAAGATATCTAAGGAGCTCTTTCGATCTAGAATGACCGATGACACTACAGTACAGATAAAAGTCTTTAACATTATCAATTTGATTGATCAATTAGGACAACAGGTTTTTATCATGGATCAAGAGTTGAGCCAAGATTTGATCTTGCACTCACTCCCTGACTCCTTTCACAATTATTGTGAATTTTTCATATGAACAAGCTAGATATCAGCTACGCTGATTTGCTTAACATGTTGAAAAATGTTGAGAGTCACTTTCCAACCAAGAAAGACCAAGTCTTACTGGTAGGGGCCAAATAATCTTCTGAAAAGAAGAACGATTCAAATAAGGTAAATAGAAAGGCAAAAACAAAGGATAGTAAGAACAAAACTGATATAGATAGCAAAGGAGTTTGCTTCCACTGTAATAAGCCAGGACACTGGAAAAGAAACTGCGAGAAGCATCTTGCAGAGCTAACCAGAAGAAGCTTAGTGAAGTTTCGGTTACAAATATTATTTTGTTCATGATTTAAAATAAATTTTTCTTTAAGTCAAGGTTCTACTTGGGTATTGGATACCGACTTTGGTTATCATAAATATAGATTTATGAAGGGACCAAGCAGAAGTAGAAAGATAAACAAGAGACTAGTAATCCTATGTGTGGAAATGAAGCAAAGGTTACTGCATCAGCCATAAGAACTTATAGTTTAACACAACCTACGGGCAAGTCTATTAAGTCAATAAGTTGTTATTGTATTCCAGTTCTCGTTGGAAACATTATTTCCATTTTATTGTTGGACAATGAAATCTTTGGTATTATATTTAAGAACAATTGTTGTTCTATTTATAATAATAACGTTTTGTATAGAACTGGAATATCACTTAATGGATTTTGTATACTTAACTTACGTGAAAATAATTTTGCAAATTTAACAAACTAGTATAAGAAAAGGAGATGATCATTCAAAGAGTTGAATGTGTGTATTTTCTGAAATACAAGTGTGAATTATTTGAAAGGTTCAAAGAATTCAGAAGTGAAACAAATTGGTAAAGTATTAAGATTCTTTGATTAGATCAAGGAATAAATACTTGTGCAATAAGTTTCTAGATCATCTCAAATGGTTTTCTCACAATGGATGCCTACTTATACACAATAATTAATTGATGTATCTGAAAGGAAAAATTATACCTTGTTGGACATGGTACGGTCCATAATGATTTTATCGACATTCCAGTATCCTTCTGGGATAATGCCTAGAAATGGCTGCATATCTATGAAAAAGGTAACCTCAAAATCCAGCCCCAAGACTCCATCAAAGTTATGGACAGGGAGGATTCCTAATCTTAAGTATGTTAAGATAAGGGGTTGTCCAGCTTATGTGAAAAGGTTTCAAAGGATAAGCTTGGGATAAGATTTGACAAGTATAGATTTGTGGGACATCCTAAAGTAAGTTTGGGGTATATGTTCTATAATCCTACTTAGCAAAAGGTGTTTGTTGCGAAACATACTACCTTCTAAGATAAAGATGTTTATCATTGAAGGGGCTAGTGGAAGGATAATAGATCTTGAAGAGTTCAAGAACCATAACTCACTATAAGTCAAATAAGAGGAACCTGTAGATAGACATATTGTACCACATCCGAATCGTAAATCTAGAATAGTACCAAAGATACCTAGAAGGTATGGATTCACCATAGATGATGATGATGAGGTACACATCATAGAAGATGATGATCCAGAGTTACATACGATGAGGTAAGAGTTCTAGTGTGTACAAAATGGTCAGTGGGAGAGCCGTGACATTCTTAATATTATATGTTGATATACTATGGATAAGGAATGATATACTAATGCTACAATTAGTAAAGATAAAGTTGTCAAAACATTCCTCCATGAATGATTTGGGAAGAGTATCTTAATTGGGGATACAAATCTATATAGATAGATTTAAGAGGATGCTCGACTTAACCTATGAAACATATATTCATTTGATGCTAAAGTCGTTTAGCATGGCAAACTCCAAGAGTTGTCTCATGTTGATGAGCCATGGAGTGTATCTCTCTTAATAGTCCCCATAGACTCATAAAAGAGAGATCACATGAGTAACTATCATGTATGCAATGAAAAGTATGAGACCTGATGTTGATCAGTCATATTCTGGAGAAGTTCACTATGAGTCGGTGAAAAACATCTTAAAGTACTTAATTGGCACTAAGGATGTGATCATATACATGGTGGGTCTGAATTAAAACTAGATGGCTTAACAGACTCGAGTTTTTTTTTTCAAACAGACCAAGAGGATAGAAAATACACTTTAAGGTAAAGCGTTACCTTGAACAGTGGTGCAGTGAATTGAAAAGGTTCCAAACAGCAAAGCGTTGCTGGTTTAGTGATAAAGACAAAATATATAGCTATAAATGAAGCTGCAAGTTGATTGTTTTGATGAAAAGTTCATTAAAGAACTAGGAATAGTTCCTAAGTCTCATCTTGGATCTAAACATGTTTTGCGGCACTTTCATTTGATTAAAGGAATCATTGAAAGATGGGAAATCACTATAGAGATAGTGGACTCTCAAGAACAACATTACATATCCATTAACTAAAGCTTATCCAACAGCAGGATAATCGTCACTTAGAGAAGAAGGGTATGAGATACTATGACGATTGGCTTTAGTGCAAGTGGGAGATTGAAAGTAGTATGCACATAAGCCAATCATGTTTGATGATAAAGTATATACTTTGTAACAATCTTATTCATTTATTAATAAAAAGTATTAATTTATTAAAGACTTTTAATTATCTACATGATGGTGTTTTATAATATGTGATAAACCCATAGTTTTAAGCAATGCTTTTAGAATAATGATGATGATCATTCTAATGAGATCTAAATTCATAGAAAGCTTAAAACTAAAATAGTTCCTAATCGTTGGATTACTAAATCGGGTAGTTCAACAGTTTTAACGGTAACACTTTCGCCGTTATTTTTAATAAAAGATAATTCTGTCGTTTTCTTACTACGACAATATTTCCGTTGTGGGGTCCACCAATGATTGTGCCGTCGTACGAATATTCCCTGTTAAAACGAATATTCCTCGACCAATCGAATATTATATAACCACTTGCTTACTTTGCAAAATTTGTAAATATTACCCACAACTATAACATTATATCAAATCCACACCATAATATTCAAAAAAAATATTTCTAGAAATTTAAATCTTTATTCATAAAATCTAGGGTCTCACACACACGCTTTGACAAAATAACCAAATGAGGTATAGAATAATGGTAGTGGAATTTATGGTCCCACAGAGAAAATTAAACCAACTTGTACACATTTTAAAAATAATTGAGTTGTGGTCCAGACTACTTTAGAAAAAGTAGGGTGTCGGCAAGTCCTGCCAAACTTACTTTTATAAAAGAAAATAATTGAACAAACATCGGTATATCATACTTATCTAATTCATCATTGATAAATGTTAAATATCATTATATTTAATAATTTTCATGTTTTAAAACATAGAACAACATCCTTTATCGTCGAAAACATTACACGTTGCATATGTGCATGTCTGACGACCTCCGATTGCCTCTGAATGCACAACAGTCCCTAAACTAGCCATTTTATGCCTTGATACCGACTTCAAATCTCAAAACATAAAGAATGAAAGTTTTAGGTCTACTCATTATCTTTCCGAATCATCCTGAATCACCTCAATCGGAGTTATTATGAAAAAGTTATGCCCAATTTACTAAAGGATGTCCGGACAAATTTTGGCTTAACACTTGACCAGCGCCTAGGCGCCCAAATTTGGCCTTGGGCAAGAGCCTAGGCGCCCAAGAACAGATTCTAAGCGTCGGGCCTACTGCCTAGGCGCTCGACCTTTTGCACTTAACTCCAATTTTCCAGATTTTGCAACTTTTGACACACATACTTCAAATCTTCATAACTTCTTCATCCATTATCGGAATTAGTCCGTTTTCGAGGCTATAGAAAGCTTGTAACATGCTCTACAAAACCCCCATGATTTTATAATTTTTCATAATCATTAATTATTCCAAAATTTGGCTCCAAAGTCCCCCAAGACTAAGTTTTTCATCGTTTAACATGTTTTACGAAAACTTTCATCACAACTTCAATTTAAATCTTTTTTTGTTCTTTAAAATTAGAATATTTCCATAACTTCTTAATCTATAGATCCTCCTCCTCAGATTTTACACATAAATCAACCATCAATACTTTTACAAGTTTGATTTAAGTCATCAACATTACTTGTGTTCATCCTCAAATATATGCCCAACTTTTTGATCTTAAATTCTATTATGACATGGATTAAACATAAAATCTTTATCATATACGTCCTTATTACTTTGGATCCATCATGATCCCCTATAACCCAACTTTCAACAAATCAAACTCTTAGAAAAATTAAAGAGATAAAAAGTTTTGGTTTTACCTTTTGAGTTCTTATTCTTCCTTCATGCTTCCATAGTTTCATCTTCTTCTTTCTTCCTTTCTCTCTCATTTCTCTTTTCTCTCTTTTATTCTTCTGAACATGGCTACGGGAGGGAGCATGAGAGAATGAGAAAGTGTGATGAAAATAATAAATGATGGTGTTTTCCCTTTCTTTTCCTTTTATCTCCCCCTCTTTTCTTCTCTCTCTCTCTCTCTCTCTCTCTATATATATATATATATATATATATATATATATATATATATATATATATATATATTTTTCTCTTTGAATATTGGCGTAGGAGAATAATGGAGGTAGGATTCTACTGATTCTTCCTCTTGTTTTTATCCTTTTTCCATTCCTCTCTCTTTTTTCCCTTAATTTCCACAAGTCAAAAATGATTTGCAAAAGATTGTCCCATTCTTCTTAATTGGTGATAGTTATGGTCAATTAAAACCATCACACATGTTAGCCACCTCCCCCATGGCCCATAATTTTAATATCTCCTCTTTTAATTACTCATTTATCCGATTAATTGCTCATTTGACCATTTATAAATTTAACATTTTACAACTTTAAAATAATAATCATAAATTAAATTAGACTTTTATTTTATAAAAGTCCGGGTTTTACAAAGTTCACTGAACGTGGCTCGCTAAGGAATACCTAATGGAGTTTTACTTGCCTGTCAATAGGAATTCCTGTAGTGATAGTAGTACAAGTGATCCTTGGACTTGAGATCATCATAGTATCTTTTGTATGATGAGTTATACTTTGACTTATTCCTTAAGACCCTTAGGGTATATTAAAGGGTATGCTTGGGTATAATAAGTTGTACATGGAGATAATGTATGATCAATAAAGAATCTACCACTTCTAGTAAAAGAAGAGAAATGTCCTATGTAATTCGATAAATGACAACCAGTAGTCCTTGGCCAATGCAGAATGAAATTAGAAAGGAGTTTTTAATTTGCATTATTTGGAGTTGTGCATTTAAGAGTCGAAATACATATAATTAAAGAAAATAAGACTTGACAGTAATTCCATGTCTTATATTTAATTGGGACAATGTATGGTGGAAGGATTGAATTATACGGTAACTATTTACTTAAAGGTTCTTTTATGATTAATGTTGACATTTATATTATCTGGAAAGTCGTTAATCGCCAGGGAGGCTTATCCCTATTGTAGAATATTTATTATTTATTTAAATAAATTAATATTTTAATTTATTTATTTAAATAAGATTAGAATTGTTCTAATTGATTTATTCACAATCGGTTTAATATGGAGAACCTAAAGGGTCACACCATAAAAGGAAGAATAATTATTTAAGAAGCAAATGGCATAATCGTAATAATAAGTTGAGTATATTTAATTGAATCTATGGTGATAGAATAAATTAAATAGCTTAATATTTATTATTTAATATTTTCAAAATATAAAATATAAATTAATAAGAGGAATCTTATTATTATTATTATTATTTAATTTTTAAAGGAGTTTGGAAATTAATTAATAAAAGTATTCTCATATATCCTAATAGGATTAGGAGGCTAATTAATTAAAAGAGTTTAATTAATTGTTCCTAATAAGACTGGGAGCCTAATTAATTAAAGGAATTTAATTAATTAAAATAAAACGCAATTCCTTAATTGTTAAGAAGAGTTGCCCACATCTATAAATAAGAGGAGTCTTATTATGGGTGTGGTGGTTGTTAACTTTTTCACAGCAGACGTGATTCCAATTGTTAGAGAGTACACTCCTTTTCTATGAGAGATAGAAAAACTAGGGTTTAGCCAACCACCCTTCTTCTTGAATAATTCTTCTTCCTTGGTGGATCACCTCTAGAGGCCAAACACTTGGGTGACTAACATTGATTAAAGGAAGGAACCAAGCCCGGTGAATTCAAGTTGAATGCGAAAAGGATTGGAGGTGAACTTGTACCTGAGGAAGCTCGAATCTTCAAGGGTATGATTCTTGTTCTTTATCTTCTCGTTTAATTAATAATTGCGCATAAAGGATGATCCGGGTATATGGTTTGTAAAATTTTAAAACTCTGATTTTTCCATTTTTTCGCTTTTTTATGCAATTTTGATTGCGTTCATGAATATTACAAACCTAAAAATACAAACTGACAACCACATCTTCTACCACTTCGTTAACATCAGGTACGTCAACGACATCATCTACCACCACATCGTCATCATATAGTAATACGTTGCTGGGATTGCTAACTTGTTATTGCAACGGGTCATCCGTTCCAGACAGAATAGTACCATTAAATGTCTGAGTCTTCGTTGTGACAATTGTACACCAGGGGGTTCTATAATTTATGACATTAGGGGCATAGTACACTTGAGTTGCTTGGCTGGCTAACACAAATATGTCATCAGATTGTAACTTCAACTTTATATCTACTGTGACGATTCTATTACGATCAACTTTAACACCCTTTGTAGTATCAAACTAGCGACACTTAAATGTAACGACCTTTTTACCTCCGGGATAATTGAGGATAACAACTTTCTCTAATCTTGGACTCAGAATCTTGGTAACAACTTCCCAACACGACAATGCCATAGTTGACTAATGTCAGTTCATTCAAGTCATCAACCTTGAATTTATACCCATTAACGACGCAGCCTAGAAATGAACTAATAAGTTTGTACGGGCCTAAAATAACACCTCTAAAAATCTTAGAAGCGTTTTCTTTTTCGACCCTTCTCTTAAATCATTGTTGGAAATTTTCATTAGTAAATGCTTCCATCTGTGTTATACTCAACCCCAGGTTAGAAGCATGCGCTTCCGCTTCGAATGAACTGGATACAATAATAATATATTATTTAATTATTTATTAAGGTAATATATTAAAGATTCAACTTGTAATAATACATACATTATGTACGATGATACTTCATGCATATTTAGAAGCACGTATGTAGATACAATCTTCAAATCTTTATTGGTTAGGTAAGTCCTCATTGTAAGGTTTTTTGTGAAAATCAAAGACTCAATCAAATTGCAAAATTAGCGGAAGCAAAGTAAAATTAGATTTTAAAATTTTTCACAGACCAATTACCCGGATCATCCTTTATGAATATTATTAATTAAAACAAAGAACAAGAAGTTATGGAATTATACCCTTGTAGATACGAGCTTCTGTAGCAACCCCCGAACCCGGGCCCCAAATCGCCGCGGATTCGGTACACTATTTCTTTCTATTAATTTTCGTTGAAGATATAAACATAAATTGTTTATACATTACATTACACACTATTCCCCAAGGTCGAGTAACCTTTACTTATTTACATAATTCATAAGTTATCTAGCACATAACATATTATTCAACTATACTATTACATAACAATATTTATCACAATACGCTATTACAAACTAGCTAAAATTTATAACCCAAGCTGAACTTGGCTTTATCTTTTCCTGTATCCGAACGCATTTGCCTTATCTGCAATGTTTTATCATGATATAGCAAGGGTGAGCATGAAAGTTGCCCAGCAAGTTTAAATACAACAATATAAGGATATATCATGATTGAAGAGTACGAATAATAAGCTGGCTATAATTCATCAATATAATTGAGAACTAGCAGGAACAAACTTTTGACTGAACAAGTTTTAAACATGAGCAAACATTTCTGAACCAACTGGTAATGAAGGTGATCAGCCTTTCATACCTGACTTATACATGCAAGATGTACAGAGTACAATTTTCATGGCAATCAGGAAATAATTTAACCATAAGCTTGAATAAAACACTCTTATTAGAGTTAAGTAAGAACAAACTTGCTGGAACCGTTGATTACCGCAACGCAATTTATAACGCTTTACCCAAGACCTAATATTAATAATATAGATCTCCAATATTAGAATAATATCATCACAAAGATAATATTGTTATATTTATATACACGTAATAACCTAAACACATAACACATAACCCTATCACCATACAAAGACATAAGACTTAATATCAGGTCAAACTATTTCAGTCTGACTTAAAACTGACACCATTCTATCATTCCGACGGCCTAGTCGGACAATACTCAAGTTTAAGTTCAATTAAACTCTTCCTGAACACTTAACAATTATCTCAGATAATTTCTTATCAGTCAAAACATTTTTCCTAGGCTCGTAATAATTTTCCGATAATTATTACCATTTATCATGATTTTCCAATCATTAATATCGTATTTAAATGAAGTAAATACCACAATATTCATTAATCATTAATATCCATTTAATATAAAATATTAATGAAATTATAACATAATATTATAATGTAATTATAATATATCAAAATATTTTAATACCTTAAAATCATAATTATTTGATTTTAAAACACTTAAATCCATTATCCGATAATTAATATTAATATTAAAATATTAATATTTTCATGCCAAAATATCAAAAGTTATATTTTATAACTTAAAATATTTTTCTAATACTTAAATCATTTTTATATGATTTTAAAAACATTAATTCTAATTTTTTCTTAATTAATTTTAGTGTGTAGCTTAAGAAATTAGCTACCTCGTGCTTAACTCCAGTAATGTCCATCTTCTGGCATAACCTTATATATGTTATCGTGATGCTTCATTTTAAATTTCGTGGCAATCGGAGTTGTAGAACTCCGTTTATAGTGATTTCCGTCGAAAAATCACAAAAATTATTATGGTCATAACTTGGTCGTTTTAACTCGGAATTAGCTCATTTTTGGACACGAGCTACATATTACCATATATTTTCATTTCCCAAAAGCCTGGAATTTTCTCATTAACTAAATGTCCAAACAGTCCCCGGAAAATTTTGGCCAGAAACTTTTTGCACTTTGGTAGTTTTGGAGTCCTTCACCAAAACTTAAACAAAACGAAATCTGTAACTCCGATTAATGATCCGTCAATTTTTTGTTGGATTCGTATCTTTCCGAACTACAGTTTTCATATATCACAATCCATATTTGATATGTTTAGCTCTCGAATTTAACCCTAAGTGACTGCTCAAATCATCCTTTTAACAGTTTTTCTTAACTTTGTGTAGTTTGGTAGAAATCCCATAACTTGCTCCTCCGATGTCGGATTTAATCCGTTTCGGAGTCTATGGAAAGATTATTGAGTGTACTATAACATATCACAAGTCCAGAATTTTTAGAGCACCCTAACAAATCCGAAATTTTATGTTTAGGGCAGCAGTCCACTAATTCATTTAAAACAAAAAAACTGTTTTGGTTCATCTTCTTTGTTCAAGCTTATCAACTCTAAAAATGGCAAGATCTAACCATAAAATATCATGTATCATGTAGATCTTCCCTCATATGGATCATAAGTTCAACACTTGGTCTAAAACAACCATCACAAAACACATAAACTAACTAGAGTTTTGAGTTTAGGAAATTTTATACCTTTGATTCCAACCAAAATCAACACCCAATATTGTTAGATCTAAACATGAAACACTTATATATACATAGATCTAAGGTTTTAAACCTCAAGATCACAACTTCAAGTTGTCAAAAATCAAATCAAAATACTAAGGAAGTTTAACCTACACAAGTATAAATTTTTATTATACCTTAGCTTGATTTCTTGCTAAACCTTCTTCTTCTTTCTTCCTTCCATGGATGGATCTTGGTTTCATGAGAGCCAAAATCTCCCCTCCCTCTTCACCATGAAGTGGCCGAACTCCTCTCTCTCTCTCCCTCTCTCTCTTTTCCTCTTAGCAACTTGGATGGATAAAAGAGATGAAAGAAAGAAAGAAAAAAATATATATATATATATATAAGCTAGACTTTTATTAGGTGTAGTTTTTTTTTTTTTTTTATCAATTGACCACACTCACTCTCCTTTTTCTCTAGCACATGATCCGGCCATATGGCCTTACTCTCTCTTTCTTTTGTACATGATTGCCAAGGATGAAAATATTAATCACCCTAAAAAGGCTAGTGGCTAAAATTAGGTGGTTTGGTAACCAACTTTTGACTAACTAAAATAATAGATAAATGAAATGAATCATGTGCTATTTTGCTCCTCCTTTTTGCTCACCTAGGTCCGGCCACTTGGCCTAAAAATGCACCAAGTTTGGCTCTTTGATTTAATGCATATTTGATTTAACAATTGTCCATAAATTCCTCTCCCACTTGGGCTAAAAATTGAGCCATTCCTTTAATGTATTGCTTGGGTTTCTAACTAATTCCATTGGCCAACACTTAGGCTATAAAATATACATAGTCCAATTACCTAAATTCTTATCCACCCCAATTCATTTAATTAGGGTTTTCATTTCCTCAATTATAACACAAATCCTTGCTTATGCACACTTATTTCCTTAACCCAATTAGATTTGCTATAATTAGGTTATAAAATTAATCATTTGAGATATATAAAATAAATCTCCTAGAATTAGTAAGTATTCTAAATACCACAATTCTCTTTTTCCATAACCCTTAAGTTATTAAATCCTTCATTACTAATATATAATTAGGTTATAAAAGTAATTAACCGAGATGTATAAAATAAATCTCTTAGAATTAGTATATAATTAAATACTATTATTCTCCCACATATTTACACTTAAGCTTTTAACACTTAGCTTTTAAATTCCCAAATTAGGGTTTTAAATATCCGAATTAGGGTTTCGGATTCTCGAAACTAAAATTAAAGTTTCTGAGCGTATCGTTAGGGTTTCTAACACTTCGTTAGATTTTTCTAACTTAATAAACATATGATTAACATAAATTTAGGATTTGCTAAAGTTATAACTTATCTGATCAATCCTTGATCTTAAATCATTATGGTTCACATATATAATCAAATATACCAACTAGTATTCACTTCGATACTTATCCCTGATAATTCTTCAAAAGAATTTTAAATCTACCATAATCTTATACCTCATTACTAGACTATCACTTATAGTCTATCACATAATTCAAGTTTTGTTCAACACTTTTGAAATTCTTGGAATTTCATTACATAACTGACAATTCCATACACTTATTTCCTGTCTAGGTCCTAATATTGAACCTTAAATCAATCAATTATGATTTTCATAGATTGTCTAAATTCTCGGGTTGTCACATTCACCCCTCCTTATAAGAATTTCGTCCCCGAAATTCACCTTACACCTTACACCAAATAACTTACACCATTCACACATATCACATGCTACCCAATACACCACTCACAAGAGTAAAAGTTTTCAAATTATACTGAGCGATCACACAAGATCATTAACTTATTTTCTCGGGTATCTATCAAAGATACTCAAATTTCTCGGGTATCTATCAAAGATACTCAAATTAAAATATTCCCTTTATATAAAAGGTTGTTCTTCTCAGTCTTAAAATCAATTTTTGTTTTAATAACAAAATACTGGGATTTCAAATTCTATTTACTTCTCTTCTCTTTCTCTACTGATCCATTGCTTAATAATTCTATTTATTTCTATCATCCTCAATGCTTCATTCACACAACTATACCCAGTTCATAAAACCACACTTATGAGTTCATAACCTGGCCATAATTATATGAGTTTACGAACTTACCCTAGTCAGACCTTTGGCGTCCATTCGCTGAAGGGTTCACAAACATTTCATATAACTATGACTCAAGAATGTCACATAAGTATAAATTTTAAGAACTCGTACTTAATCCTTTATTCTCTATCTATGACCTATCTATCTGTTATACACATGAGAAAGGAATCACCCTCTTAACCTGCATATAGCAAATAGCGCGACACAAACATTTCAATGATTATCATTACCAGAAACTAAGTGGTTGTCAAACCAAACTCGGCCACTAATCAATATAGGAAGCTAAGCGGCCAATTCCCCGCCCATACAAAGAATTGATCAACCTAACCACTACATCGACCAGGAAGCTAAGTGATTCTAAAACCAAGTACAAATTCCCCGCCCATACAAGGAATCATACAACTCAGCCGCCGACATAAGTCCTCGTTGAAATCCCCACCAAAACTTAACCACCATTCACAATCCGAATTTCATTTAATCCGTATTCATAATCCTTTTCTGAATCTGTATCATTCACACAACAATCATGCTTTAAACTTTTCAATCATCAGATTGATTCTTTTCCCACATCATAACCTTGTCAGATCACAGGGTGATCTTATCGTACATATTACGATTCAATTCTATGTATTGATCATTTTCAATCATCATATTGATTCTTTCTAGCTGTCATAACTTTTATCAGATCACGGGGTGATCTTATCGTATATATTACGATTCAATTCTATGCCTTGATCGTTTTCAATCATCATATTGATTCTTTCTAGTTGTCATAACTTTTATCAGATCACGGGGTGATCTTATCGTATATATTACGATTCAATTCTATGACTATGATCGTTTTGTTTTACGATCTCCTATCACCGAACTTTTGTTCACCACTTACATTCACTATTATTACGAGTTAGGGAACTCGTATCTTAACAACTTCACCGAGATTCATCTTTGAATCTTACCGACCAACTAACTCTATGTGAGTTAGATCTTATCTTAATCACTACGGTTATTGGTCTCAGGTATTCCTACCTAAGCTTCATAACCAATAGCTTTGATACGAGCTTCTGTAGCAACCCCCGAACCCGGGCCCCAAATCGCCGCGGATTCGGTACGCTATTTCTTTCTATTAATTTTCGCGGAAGATATAAACATAAATTGTTTATACATTACATTACACACTATTCCCCAAGGTCGAGTAACCTTTACTTATTTACATAATTCATAAGTTATCTAGCACATAACATATTATTCAACTATACTATTACATAACAATATTTATCACAATACGCTTATTACAAACTAGTCAACTTTATAACCCAAGTCAACTTGGCTTTATCTTTTCCTCAGATCCGAAACGCATTTGCCTTATCTCGCAATGTTTTATCATGATATAGCAAGGGTGAGCATGAAAGTTGCCCAAATGAGTTTAAATACAACAATATAAGGATATATCATGATTGAAGAGTACTGAATAATAAGTCATTTATAATTCATCAATATAATTGAGAACTAGCAGAACAAACTTTTGATCAAAAAGTTTTAAACATGAGCAAACATTTCTGAACCAACTGGTAATGAAGGTGATCAGCCTTTCATACCTGACTTATACATGCAAGATGTACAGAGTACAATTTTCATGGCAATCAGCAATGATTTAACCATAAGCTTGAATAAAACACTCTTATTAGAGTTAAGTAAGAACAAACTTGCCTGAACCGTTGATTATCGCAACGCAATTTATAACGCTTTACCCGAAGACCTAATATTAATAATATAGATCTCCAATATTAGAATAATATCATCACAGTATAATATTGTTATATTTATATACACAGAATAACCTAAACACATAACACATAACCCTATCGACCTATACAAAGACATAAACTTAATATCGTGTCAAACTATTTCAAATCGACTTAAAACTGACACCATTCTATCATCCCGACGGTCTAGTGGACAATACTCCAGTTTAAGTTCAATTAAACTCTTCCTTGAACACTTAACAATTATCTCGGATAATTTCTTATCAGTCAAAACATTTTTCCTAGGCTCGTAATAATTTTGGATAATTATTACCATTTATCATGATTTTCCAATCATTAATATCGTATTTAAATGAAGTAAATACCACAATATTCATTAATCATTAATATCCATTTAATATAAAATATTAATGAAATTCATAACATAATATTATAATGTAATTATAATATATCAAAATATTTTTAATACCTTAAAATCATAATTATTTGATTTTTAAACACTTAAATCCATTATCCGATAATTAATATTAATATTAAAATATTAATATTTTCATGCCAAAATATCAAAAGTTATATTTTATAACTTAAAATATTTTTCTAATACTTAAATCATTTTTATATGATTTTAAAAACATTAATTCTAATTTTTTCTTAATTAATTTTAGTGCGTAGCTTAAGAAATTAGCTACCTCGTGCTTAACTCCAGTAATGCCCATCTTCTGGCATAACCTTATATATGTTATCGTGATGCTTCATTTTAAATTTCGTGGCAATCGGAGTTGTAGAACTCCGTTTATAGTGATTTCCGTCGAAAAATCACAAAAATTATTATGGTCATAACTTGGTCGTTTTAACTCGGAATTAGCTCATTTTTGGACACGAGCTACATATTACCATATGTTTTCATTTCCCAAAAGCCTGGAATTTTTCTCATTAACTAAATGTCCGAAACAGTCCCCGGAAAATTTTGGCCAGAAACTTTTTGCACTTTGGTAGTTTTGGAGTCCTTCACCAAAACTTAAACAAAACGAAATCTGTAACTCCGATTAATGATCCGTCAATTTTGTTGGATTCGTATCTTTCCGAACTACAATTTTCATATATCATAATCCATATTTGGATATGTTTAGCTCCCGAATTTAACCCGAAGTGACTGCTCAAATCTGTCCTTTTAACAGCTTTTTCTTAACTTTGTGTAGTTTGGTAGAATCCCATAACTTGCTCCTCCGATGTCGGAGTCTATGGAAAGCTTATTGAGTGTACTATAACATATCACAAGTCCAGAATTTTTAGAGCACCCTAACAAATCCGAAATTTTCATTTGAGGCGCAGATCCACTAATTCATTTAAAACAAAAAAAGCTGCTTTGGTTCATCTTCTTTGTTCAAGCTTATCAACTCTAAAAATGGCAAGATCTAACCATAAAATATCATGTATCATGTAGATCTTCCCTCATATGGATCATAAGTTCAACACTTGGTCTAAAACAACCATCACAAAACACATAAGCTAACTAGAGTTTTGAGTTTAAGAAATTTTATACCTTTGATTCCAACCAAAATCAACACCCAATATTGTTAGATCTAAACATGAAACACTTATATATATATAGATCTAAGGTTTTAAACCTCAAGATCACAACTTCAAGTTGTCAAAAATCAAATCAAAATACTAAGGAAGTTTAACCTACACAAGTATAAATTTTTATTATACCTTAGCTTGATTTCTTGTTAAACCTTCTTCTTCTTTCTTCCTTCCATGGATGGATCTTGGTTTCATGAGAGCCAAAATCTCCCCTCCCTCTTCACCATGAAGTGGCGAACTCCTCTCTCTCTCTCTCTCTCTCTTTCCTCTTAACAACTTGGATGGATAAAAGAGATGAAAGAAAGAAAGAAAAAAAATATATATATATATAAGCTAGACTTTTATTAGGTGTAGTTTTTTTTTTTTTTTTTATCAATTGACCAAACTCACTCTCCTTTTCTCTAGCATATGATCCGCCATATGGCCTTACTCTCTCTTTCTTTTGTACATGATTGCCAAGGATGAAAATATTAATCACCCTAAAAAGGCTAGTGGCTAAAATTAGGTGGTTTGGTAACCAACTTTTGACTAACTAAAATAATAGATAAATGAAATGAATCATGTGCTATTTTGCTCCTCCTTTTTTTTGCTCACTCTAGGTCCTACCACTTGGCCTAAAAATGCACCAAGTTTGGCTATTTGATTTAATGCTTATTTGATTTAACAATTGTCCATAAATTCCTCTCCCACTTGGGCTAAAAATTGAGCCATTCCTTTAATGTATTGC
The DNA here is from genome assembly GCA_020205605.1 of Panax ginseng. NCBI lineage: Eukaryota > Viridiplantae > Streptophyta > Magnoliopsida > Apiales > Araliaceae > Panax > Panax ginseng. The sequence continues at coordinate 97,813,456 of CM035128.1, read as the reverse complement.
TTGGGTTTCTAACTAATTCCATTGGCCAACACTTAGGCTATAAAATATACATAGTCCAATTACCTAAATTCTTATCCACCCCAATTCATTTAATTAGGGTTTTCATTTCCTCAATTATAACACAAATCATTGCTTATGCACACTTATTTCCTTAACCCAATTAGACTTGCTATAATTAGGTTATAAAATTAATCATTTGAGATATATAAAATAAATCTCCTAGAATTAGTAAGTATTCTAAATACCACAATTCTCTTTTTCCATAACTCTTAAGTTATTAAATCCTTCATTACTAATATATAATTAGGTTATAAAAGTAATTAACCGAGATGTGTAAAATAAATCTCTTAGAATTAGTATATAATTAAATACTATTATTCTCCCACATATTTATACTTAAGCTTTTAACACTTAGCTTTTAAATTCCCAAATTAGGGTTTTAAATATCCGAATTAGGGTTTCGGATTCTCGAAACTAAAATTAAAGTTTCTGAGCGTATCGTTAGGGTTTCTAACACTTCGTTAGATTTTTCTAACTTAATAAACATATGATTAACATAAATTTAGGATTTGCTAAAGTTATAACTTATCTGATCAATCCTTGATCTTAAATCATTATGGTTCACATATATAATCAAATATACCAACTAGTATTCACTTCGATACTTATCCCTGATAATTCTTCAAAAGAATTTTAAATCTACCATAATCTTATACCTCATTACTAGACTATCACTTATAGTCTATCACATAATTCAAGTTTTGTTCAACACTTTTGAAATTCTTGGAATTTCATTACATAACTGACAATTCCATACACTTATTTCCTGTCTAGGTCCTAATATTGAACCTTAAATCAATCAATTATGATTTTCATAGATTGTCTAAATTCTCGGGTTGTCACAGCTTCCACATGTATAAGTTCAACTCCTACTTCTCCGCGATCTCCTTGAATGGAGGGGTAGATTCCATCCTTTGATCAATGTTAGGCACCCAAGTGTATGGCCTCTACAAGTGATACACCAAGGAAGAAGAATTTTTAAGAAGAAGGGTGTATTGGGTCAAACCCTAATTTTTTTTATCTCTATAGAAAAAGGGGGCGTACTCTCCAAAAACTGGAATTACGTATATCTGATATCTGATATAAGACTCCACTTATAAAGATATCAAGTAACCCTATTTAATTAAAATAAGGTATTATTTATATAATTAAACTTTTTTAATTAATTGGGCTTCCTAATCTTATTAGGGATAATTAATTAAACTCCTGTAACTAATTTTGTCACCTAATCCTATTAAGAATAAATGAGAGTACTTATATTAAATTAATTCATAAACTCTTTTAGAAATTAAAATAATAATAATTTTAATAGTATTAATAAGACTCATATTAATTTATATTTAATATTTTCAAAATATTAAATAATAAGTATTAAGATATTTAATTTATTCTATCACCATAGATTAAATTAAATATACTAAACAGATTATTACAATTATGCTATTAATGTCTTAAATAATTATTCTTCCTTTTCTGGTATGACCATTTAGGTTCTCCATATTAAACCGGTTGTGAATAAATCAATTAGAATAATTCTAATCTTATTTAAATAAATAAATTAAAATATTAATTTATTTAAATAAATAATATTTATTCTACAATAGGGATAAGCTTCCTTAGCGATCAACGACTTTTCAGATAATATAGATTTCAACATTAATCATAAAAGAACCTTTGACTAAATAGTTACCGTATAATTTAATCATTCCACCATACAATGTCTCAATTAAATATAAGAAATAGAATTACTATCAAGTCTTATTTTATTTAATTAGATGTATTTCGATTCCCAAATGTATAACTTCGAATAAATGAAAATTAGAAACTACTTTCTAATTTCATTTCACCTTGGTCAAGGATTCCCGGGTTGTCATTTATCGAATCATATAGGACATTTCTCTTCTTTTGCTTGAAGTGGTAGATTCTATATTTATCATTCATTATCTCCATATATAACTTATTACACCTAAGCATACCGTTTGATATACCCTTAAAGAATAAGTCAGAATATAATTCATTATACATAAGATACTATGATGATCTCAAGTCCAAGGATCATTTGTACTACTATCACTACAGGAATTCCTGTTGATATGCAAGTAAAACTCCATTAGGTATTCCTTAGCGAGTCACATTAAGTGAACTTATTCTCCAATAACCACCTACATACTTGCTTTAGTGTCTCCACACAAATGATCATGAGATAAATCATCCTCATCCAATGAGAAACAACGTATGTACCAATCTATCTGGATTCATTAATCCCCCTTTTAGTAATCCATTGAGTGAGAACATTTTAGTTTTAAGCTATCTAAGAATTTAGATCTCATTAGCATGATCTCATCGTGATTCTAAAAGCATTGCTTAAAACTATGAGTTTATCACATATTATTAAAACAACACCATGTAGATAATAAATGCCTTTAATAAATAATTCATTTATTAATAAATAAATAAGATTAATTACAAAGTATATGATTTATCATCATACATGATTGGCTTGTATGCCTACTACTTTTAATCTCCCACTTGCACTAAAGTCAATCGTCGTGGTATCTCATACACATCTTCTCCAAGTTACGATCGAACTGATGTTGTGTTAACGCTTTAGTAAATGGATATGCAATATTATCTTGATAGTCCACACGCTCCAGGGTGACATCTCCTCTTTCAATTATCTCTCTGATCAAATGAAACTGCCGCAACATGTGTTTGGATTTCTGATGAGACCTGGGTTCCTTAGCCTATGCAACAGCTCCGGTGTTGTCACATAATAAAGGTACTGGTCCTCTAATGCTAGGAACCACATTAAGTTCGGTTATGAAATTCTTCATGCAAACAGCCTCCTTTGCAGCTTTACTTGCAGCTATGTACTCTGTCTTTGTCACTGAATCAGCAACTGTTTGCTGTTTGGAACTCTTCCAACTCACTGTGCCACCGTTTAAGGTAAACACATACCCCAAAATGGATTTACTGTTATCTTGGTCCATTTGAAAACTTAAGTCTGTAAGCCCTGCAGTTTTAATTCAGACCCACCGTAGACAATAAACACATCCTTGGTTCTTCTTAAGTACTTTAGGATATTTTTCACTACCTTCCAGTGTTCTTCTCTTGGATTCGACTGATATCTGCTTGTTACACTAAGTGCATGGGCGACATCTGGTCTAGTACATATCATACCATATATGATAGATCTTATTGCTGAAGCATAAGGAATCTTACTCATACGGTCTCTCTCCTCAGGTGTCTTTGGGGCCTGTTTCTTGGAGAGATGTATTCCATCGCTCATCGACATGAGACCTCTTTTGGAATCTTCCATGCTAAATGTAACGACCGAGAAAGTCAGATTATTTGTAAAATAATTTTATTTGAATAAATAATGAATAAAATTATAATATATATTAATTATAACGAGTAAGCAAGATGGAGGTTGTTCTATAACCTAAGAGTGGCATGAATTCGTAGTATTCTGGCTATGTGATGGAATTAAGGTGTTTGAATTTCCAAGACGAAAATAAAAGCTTTCCGAGAAATTCTCTGAAAAACACTATTCATCTATTTCTGCTCGGGAATTATTTTTGAACTTCCGGGAAATATGTAATGATAGAATGATAAGGAAGGATGGATTATGTAATAATAATTCAGTTATGACCAACGCAGTTTTTCGCCTGCGTACTAAGTTCGAGAATGTTAAGGAAAGTAAAGATTTGCTTGAATGACGATCGTATAATAAGAAATTATTATACAAGACAATTAATAAGAGTATGATATGAAGTATTGTACAAATATATACGAAAGATAGCATATCGTATATGATGAATGATTATACGAATTAGTATACGAGATGATTACGAAGATTATACGTTATAAGCTTTAAACCAATAGTAATGGACTTGTAGGATTTATGTAGGAATTGGGAAAGCCCAAGTGCAAACTTGTTAAGGCCTAAAGATATGAAATACAAGCCCAACGTAAGGCCCAAAATTGATTAAACATAAGCCCGAACCAAGAACCGGACCCGTGGATCGAACTGATGGGTCAACGGGTGAGAAAAACCCATGGGGGAACCCATGTGGACCCCATAGGTGAGTCATGGCAGGCCAACTTGGTGGCCAAGTAAAGGATAAGTGTTGTGGTTAGCAAGTAATGAATAGTAAGGAGGTGGGGTGTTTGACCATAATGCCCTCACTTTGAAAATCTATAAATAAGAGAGCTTGTTGGTCATTTTGTGCTTTATTCAAAAACACCAACAACTTAGCATAAACATATTGAGAGAAAAGTGAGAAGAACTAGACTTTGATAATTAAAGAAGAACAAGAAAGATAGCTTGAACAACAAAGGTAATGAACCTCTAGACCATTAATCTCCATCTCTTCATTTTTAGTTTGATAGAGAAGTAATTATTGGTGGAGCATGTATCATAAGAATGAACAAGGATGGCTATTAGTGGACTTAAACCTTAATAAACCATATTCTAAGTGGAATCATAATCATAGATTTACGAACTAATGAAGAACATATGAAGAATTATCATTTTGTTGTTGATGGATAAGTTTAAAACCATCGTGTATAGGATTAGATGAAATATGTTTGGTTAGGATGATAGAATGATGGAATGAATCCATTTTGAACGGTGTAAAAATCTCAAGTAATGAAGTTATGGCGAAATTTACGAGATTTGACGATAATCGTCGAAATCGTAAAATTCTCAGAATGAAAGTCAAAAGTCACCGTTGAACTCGAAAACATTAGTTTTCGATGGAGTATAGGCTAAGTTTGCATTTTAGAGTTGCGGACTCGGAAATGGTAAAATTCTGACTTAGAACGAAGAAACGAGCTATGAACGTTCACGAACATTTATCGAATTTGTAATAAAGAACTTAATTGGTGAATTCCGTGTTAACGGATTTGAAAATGTAAGATTTTCTAAATAAAATTGTAGTACACGTGATATTTGAGCTAACGACTTTTGAACGAACCAATTCTGACTTATAATGAATAAGTTATGAGGTCAAAAAATTTTATAGTAGAAATAAACTGTGAAATTTGTTCGAGGCATGTGGTTGGCCAGTAGCCGCCCCAAGGGTATAAAGCCGTGTGTGACGCCGGCACCAAACACTTGTATATTGTGAAGTGAAATAAGCATGACGATCATAGTATAGGACTTTGGCGCCAGAAAGTACTGAGCCCGAGACCCATGTATCTTGACTCACAGCAGTTACGAAGCCTTATAAGTGAAGCTGGCACCACAACGCCAACACTAGAACAAAGATAGTGAAGAATGGAAATGAATGTAAAGAATGTAGAAGTTGATTGAAGGTGAATTATATACTTAATAAACCTAAAGTAACATCATTAAAGATGATTAATAACCTTAAGAATTACAAATAAAGTTGACAAAAGGTTACGAGAATGTAAACATACCATAAACTGTAACGAATGTTAACCAATCGAATGAATGATTAGAATGAGAAGAAGGGGAAGATAGATTAGTGACCATACTTGATTGTTTATGACCTAATGTGGTATGTTATGTACTTATGTATTGTAGAAGCCTTAAAGACTCAAAAGAAAAGTTTATTAACTATAGAAGACGCTGAAGGCAAGTGTTCTAAACCCATGTATATGTTCTTTTGGACAAGCTTTGTGATTCATGTATCTTGCGCATTAATTGATGTATAATTAAGTCGAAGCCAATTCCGTCGGCTAGACTTAATGTATTTTGTGGATTTCCTTATAATCTATCAAAATATTATCAATGTTACTATCTTTTGCAAACTATTTTTATATGGATTTCAAAGAAAGATTTAGTATGAATTAACAAATGTTTTGTCGTCAAACGACTGACACGTGAAGTTACCAAAACTTAAACATTGATACGTTTAATGAAGTAGTGATGTACAACATAGAGTACTATAAGTTGATCACATAGACGTGCTCTTAAGAAATGCCGGACTTACGGACTTGGTACCGGGTTTTCCTTTTCAAAGAAAGAATGAAATGCTCAAGTTCTTGGACCAAAATTGATGTTCAACATATATTGTGTATGGTTAAGCGTGTTAAATAAAAGAGAAGTGCTATTTTGAATTATCTATAGTACTTCATAATTATTGATTCAGTCATAGAAGATATACGATTCATATAACCTATTTTATAAATGAAGTTGTTATACTTGCTGAGCTAGTTATGCTCACTCTTGCTTGAACCATATGAATGCAGCTAAGACTGAACAGACTGAAGGATCTAGTAAAGATAAAGGGAAGGATAAGGCAGACAAATAAGTTATCTTTGTAATAACATAGTATGAAATTTGTATTAATTTGATATTATGACAAAGAACATATATAATGGTTATAAAGAACCTGAGAAGGGAAATATTAATTTGTAATATACAAAAGACATATTCACTCTTTTGAGGTATTTCAATTGAATGTATGTGTGAATTATAGCATCGTGTAGCACCATCTGTTGGGTTGGAAGATACCCGGATTTGGGGGCATCATAGGTTGGTATCAAAGCTGTAGGTTATAAAACTTAAGGGGGGAAGAACCTTAAGTCATAACCTTAAGAAGAGTTAAAGAAGTAAAAGATGAAGTTAACCTTAAAAATGCATTAAATGTTATATATGTTTTTACTATTCTAATGATGTTTACTAATCAAACTAATTTGTTTTGTTGTAGATGTTAGGAGATAACATGATGTATAGGGATATACATGTGGTTAGTGAGGAGTCTATAAACCAAGTAAAGTTCTTACCAACACCTGTAGCTGAGTTGCCAGAAGTAGTGGTGGTTGAGTCAGAAGACTCAAAAAACTTAGAATTCATGTCCTTGTTTGATGGAATGTCAGAGGAGGAGGTGGAGATGGTATCGTTTAACACGGTAGTACCTGCAGAAGAGATGACTCCGGGGGAGTCAATGAAGGCATTATTCATGACCGTGTTGGATAAAAATATCCAGTTGGGGAAAGAGGTGAAGGAGTTAAAGGAGGAGATCCATGATATCCTGGTAAACAAGAAAGACATGAAAACGATTTAGGAAGAGGAGCATGACAAGAAGGTTTTGGCAAAGGATAAGTTTAATGAACTGAAACACGAGGCCTTTGAGCTTAGGTAGGAGCTAAAGGCTAAAAAGCAGAAGATTTGTAGAATGTCCTATATTCAGAAGAGTTATCACGAGGATTATCAGCGACAAGTTGCTGAGTATCCTGTGGAGGCAGGGCAGACTCGACATACTTTTAGTGGAGATGTGATAGCCAGTCTTGCCACTACAGATTACGAGAATGCCACTAGGTAAATGTAATCTAGTTAGTAACTAGAGTAGAGTTAGATATGTAAATATGTTGTATCTATGTAGTGACGTAGAACCCTCTTTTGTATAATCAAAGGGTAGTCTTTTGTATATCCCAATTTTTGGAAAGCAATTGTAGGAAAGTAATGTAATCAGCTAAGGCTGTGTAATGACGAATGATGTAGTATTATACTACAAGAAAGAAGCAAATCAATATAAGCCTTTTATTAAACATGTTGTGCAATGAGTTTGAGTTATTGTTTAACAAATGAATAATAACTAACTAATAAGAAGAAAGTAATAATGAAGTGTTATTTATTTTAACAAAAAGATGCCGCCAAGAAGAAGATAACAAAATCAAGAAGCGAATATGAATCAACCGGAAGGGGGATCGGTTAACCCGATGTAAGAGTTCGTTAATTTATTAACGACTACTTTTAATAGAAATGGGGCGAATATACCTGTAAATCCTACGGTAGTACATGCTACTATGTTCAAGGATTTTAAAAGTGTAGGTCCACCAGAGTTCCAGGGAACTACGGACCCTATAGAGGCCCAGACTTAGGTAAAAGAAATTGAGAAGGCATTTGTTATTGCAAATGTTGAAGAGGGGAAAAAGGTTTCTTTTTCTACATATATGATGAAGGGGTAGGCCAACTTTTGGTGGGAGGCTCACCAGGCTAGGGCTGGAGTAGAAAACATAACGTGGACACGGTTCAAGGAGATTTTCTTATAGAACTATTTTCCCACGAGTATGCAGGGGAGGATGGAGATGAGGTTTTTAGAACTGAAACAAGGGGAAATGACTGTTCCCTAATATGCTGCCAAGTTCAATGAATTGGCAAGGTTTGCTCCACATCAGGTGGATACAGAGGTGAGGAAGGCGGGGAGATTCGAGCAAGGCTTGAAACCCTGGCTCTATAGCCGGATATTAGTATTATAAAGTAATTCCTTTGGAACCATTCTAAAAAAGGTAATAATTGTTGAGGGTGGTAACTAGGCTCTAAGCCAATACCACAGAGAGAAGAAGAACAAAAATAAGGTAGAAGGGGGAATGAAATTCGAGGGAGATAGTGGTAGTGGAAATGGGCAGAAGCGAAAGGGTTTTAACTCTGGGAATACCAGAATAAAGTAAGGAGATCCTAAGAAGAGGATGGAGGTGTGCAAGAAATGTGGGAAGACTCACTTCAGAGTCTGTTTAAAGGGAAAAGTGGTGTGCTACAATTGTGGACAGGAAGGGCACATTTCGCCTGATTTTCCAAGTCCGAAGAAGAACCACGGATGCTTCATATGTGGATCAACTGATCACATAGCGAAGAATTGCCCGAAGAAGGGTATGGATGGGAATAAGTTAGCTATTAGTGGTCCAGCTCAGACGAGTAGGCCGATGGCCCACACCTTTAATATGACGGTCTAAGATGCAGTTGCATCAAGGGATGTAGTTGCAGGTATTATCCCAATCAATGATATAAATGCTTACGTGTTGTTTGATTCGGGTGCTACTTGTTCTTTTATAGCATGTGAATTTGCTAGACGATTAGGATTACTTCCTGAAAGATTGCATATACCTTTGAATATCAAGGTAGCCAATGAAGAAATAATTCCTGTTAAAAATATTCAAAGGCATTGTTGTGTAGAGATACGAGGTTATAAATTATTAGTAGATTTGATACCGGGAGAACTCGATGTAATTATCGGGATAGATTGGTTGTTCAACCATGGTGAAATTATAGATTATCAAAAGAAATGTCTAAACATTAGAACGTTGAGACAACCTTATGTAGTGTTTTACGATAATAAATTAACGGGACGTTCGTGTTGTCTTAGCATGACACAAACTAGGAAATTATTGAGAAAGGGATGTGTGGGTTATTTGTGTCATGTTGTTGATACCCAAATAGTGGGAGCAATGATGGAACAAATACCTATAGTCAAAGAATTCGTGGATGTATTTCCAAGCGAATTACCGGGTCTTCTACCAGATAGGGAGATCGAGTTCATAATAAATATTGTGCCAGGAGCGGTACTAGTTTCAAGGGCACCATATCGTATGGAGCCAGTAGAAATGAAGGAGTTGATGGTTCAATTACAAGAACTTTTGGAGAGAAAGTGCATCCAACCAAGTGTTTCGTCGTGGGGAGAACCGGTACTATTTGTGAAGAAGAAGGACGTATCGTTGAGACTTTGTATCAACTACCTAGAGTCGAACAAGTTAACAATAAAGAATAAATACCTATTGCCTATGATTGATGATCTCTTTGATCAGTTGAAAGGGGCAAAGTATTTTTCTAAGATAGATTTGAGAACGGGGTATCATCAGTTAAAGTTTAGGAAGGAGGATGTACCTAAGATGACATTCAGAACTCGTTACGGCCATTACGAGTTTTTGGTGATGTTATTTGGGTTGACAAATGCACCAGCTGCATTTATGGATACGATGAATAGAGTGTTCAAACAATACTTGGACAAGTTCATCCTAGTGTTTATCAATGATATTCTAGTCTATTCTAAGACACCAGAAGATCATGTTGAACACCTAAGATTAGTGTTGGAGAACTAAAGAAGGGGAAGTTATACGTGAAATTCACTAAGTATGAATTTTGGCTAGAAAGGGTACAGTTTTTAGGTCGTGTTATCGACCACAATGGAATTTTAGTTGACCAAACAAAGGTGGAAGAAGTGATTAATTAGGAACAACCAAAAACGCCGACTAAGGTACGAAGTTTCCTAGGGTTAGCGGGATACTATCGAATATTTATCCAATATTTTTGTAAGATAACTACTCCGTTAACTAATTTGATAAGGAAGACAGTAAAGTACGTGTGGAATGAGAAGTGTGAAGATAATTTTTAAGAACTAAAGAAAAGGTTGAGTGAAGCACCTGTATTATCTTTGCCCGATGATACAGAGAATTTTGTAGTTTATAGTGATTCTTCGCATAGAGGACTTGGTTACGTGCTCATGCAGCATGGAAAGGTCATTGCATATGCATCACGACAGTTAAAAGGATTATGAGAAAGTTTATCCTACTCATGATCTGGAACTGGCCGTAGTAGTGTTTGCCTTAAAGATATGGAGGCATTACCTATATGTAGAGAAATATGAGATATACACGGATCATAAGAGTCTAAAATATATCTTCACACAAAAGGATTTAAATATGAGACAAAGGAGATGGCTGGAGTTAATAAAGGATTATGACTGTGATATCCTGTATCACCCAGGAAAAGCCAATGTAGTGGCCGACGCCTTAAGTAGAAAGGGTCAGGAAAAGGTGTCTATGTTAACGACTCAAATTGAGTTATTAACATAGATGGCTAGAATGGACTTAGAGGTGAAGTTATTGAGTAAGTCGGGTCAGAAATTAGTTATAATAGAGATTCAATCTACCATTGTTGAGAGAGTCAAAGAGGTACAACTCAGAAATGATGAGTGTAATCAGATGAAGAATCGACTAGCAAATGAAAAAGTGATAAAGTATAGTCTTCATAATGAGGGATTATTAAGATTTGAAGGAAGAATTTGGGTTTCAAATGAAATGGAGTTTAAGAAGGAAGTATTATAAGAGGCTCATAGTTCGACGTAGTCGATTCATCCTGATAGCACTAAGATATATCAAGACCTTCGATAGAGTTTTTGGTGGCTGAACATGAAGAGAGAGATAGCAGAATACGTAAGTAGGTGCTTAACTTGTCAAAAAGTTAAGGCTGAACATCAACGACCAAGTGGCTTGTTACAGTCATTGGAGATTCTAGAATGGAAATGGGAGCACATCATGATGGACGTTTTGGTGGAACTTCCAATTACTCAGAAAAGGATATAACACTATTTGGGTAATAGTGGACCGGTTGACGAAGTCGGCTCACTTTTTTCCAATAAGAGTTAAGTTTAACTTAGAGTAGTTAGCTAAACTTTATGTTAAGGAAATTATTTACAGACATGGAGTACCAGTTTTGATAGTGTCAGATCATGACCCATGATTCACATCAAACTTTTGGAGAAGTCTGCAAGAACAGATGGGAACGCAGTTGAAGTTAAGTACAACATATCATCCACAAACAGATGGGCAGAGCGAAAGGACAATTCATATGCTAGAAGATATGCTGAGATCTTGCGTTAAGGATTTCGAAGGTAGTTGGAATGATCATCTACCGTTAGTAGAGTTTGTGTATAACAACAGTTATCATGTAAGCATAGGCATGCCGCCTTACGAAGCTTTATATGGAAGGAATTATAGAACACCAATATATTGGGATGAAGTAGGAGAATGCCAAATGCTAGGACCTGAATTGGTACAGCAAACAGCGGATATAGTTAAGCTGATACGAATGCGATTGGTAGCAGCTCAAGATAAACAGAAGAAGTATGTGGATTCGTATCGAGTGAACAGAGAGTTTGAAGTAGGCTCGTATATATTTCTAAAGGTATCTCCTTGGAAAGGAAAGATACGCTTTGAAAAGAAGGGAAAGTTAAGTCTAAGGTTTGTAAGACCTTTCGAGATATTAAAAAGGGTAGGAGAGGTAGCTTACATGGTAGCATTACCTCCAGACTTAGAACGAATACACAATGTGTTTCATGTATCTGTGTTACGTCCTTATAAGCCAGATTATAAGCACATAATATAGTATGATCCTATTTATATTGAGAAAGACTTGACGTATGAAGAAATGTCTATTCAAATCGTTGATAGAAAAGAGAAAGTTCTGAGGAATATAGTTATACCTTCGGTAAAGGTGTTATGGAGGAACCACGATGCCGAAGAAGCAACATGGGAACTTGAAGAAAAGATGAAGAAGAATTACCCTCAGTTATTTGTTTAATTTATAGTGAGATTCTAGGGACAAAATCCTTATAAGGGGGAGAGAATGTAACAACCGAGAAAGTCAAATTATTTGTAAAATAATTTTATTTGAATAAATAATGAATAAAATTATAATATATATTAATTATAGCGAGTAAGCAAGATGGAGGTTGTTCTATAACCTAAAAGTGGCATAAAGTCGTAGTATTCTGGCTACGTGAAGGAATTAAGGTGTTTGAATTTCCAAGATGAAAATCAAAGCTTTCCGAGAAATTCTCTGAAAAACACTATTCATCTATTTCTGCTCGGGAATTATTTTTGAACTTCCGGGAAATATATAATGATAGAATGATAAGGAAGGATGGATTATGTAATAATTATTCAGTTATGACTAACGCAGTTTTTTGCCTGCGTACTAATTTTGAGAATGTTAAGGAAAGTAAAGATTTGCATGAATGGCGATCGTATAATAAGAAAGTATTATACGAGGCAATAAATACGAGTATGATACGAATTATTGTACAAGTATATACAAAAGATAGCATATCTTATATGATGAATGATTATACGAATTAGTATACGATATGAATACGAAGATTATACGTTATAAGCTTTAAACCAATAGTAATGGACTTGTAGGATTTATGTAGGAATTGGGCAAGCCCAAGTGCAAACTTATTAAGGCCTAAAGATATGAAATACAAGCCCAACGTAAGGCCCAAAGTTGATTAAACATAAGCCCGAAACAAGAACTGGACCCGTGGATCGAACTGATGGGTCAACGGGTGAGAAAAACCTTTGGGGCAACCCATGTGGGCCCCATAGGTGAGTCATGGCAGGCCAACTTGGTGGCCAAGCAAAGGATAAGTGTTGTGGTTAGTAAGTAATGAATAGTAAGGAGATGGGGTGTTTAACCATAATGCCCTCACTTTAAAAATCTATAAATAGGATAGCTTGTTGGTCATTTTTTGCTTTGTTCAAAAACACCAATAACTTAGCATAAACATATTGAGAGAAAAGTGAGAAGAGCTAGACTTTGATAATTCAAGAAGAAGAAGAAAGATAGCTTGAACATCAAAGGTAATAAACCTCTAGACCATTAATCTCCATCTCTTCATTTTTAGTTTGATAGAGAAGTGATTATTGGTGGAGCATGTATCATAAGGAGGAACAAGGATGACTATTAGTAGACTTAAACCTTAATAAACCATATTGTAACTGGAATCATAATCATAGAATTATGAACTAATGAAGAACATATGAAGAATTGTCATTTTTTGTTGATGGACAAGTTTAAAACCATCGTGTATTGGATTAGATGAAATATGTTTGGTTAGGATGATAGAATGATGGAATGAATAAATTTTGAACGGTGTAAAAATCTCAAGTAACGAAGTTATGGCGAAATTTATGAGATTAGACGATAATCGTCGAAATTATAAAATTCTCAGAATGAAAGTCACAAGTCACCGTTGAACTCGGAAACGTTAGATTTCGATGGAGTATAGTCTAAGTTTGCATTTTAGAGTTGCGGACTCAAAAATGGTCAAATTTCAACTTAGAATGAAGAAACGAGCTATGAACGTTCACGGACGTTTTTCGAATTTGTGATAAAGAACTTAATCGGTGAATTCCATGTTAACGGATTCTAAAATATAAGATTTTCTAAATGAAATCGTAGTACACATAATATGTGAGCTAACGGCTTTTGAACGAGCTAATTTCGATTTATATTGAATAAGTTATGAGGCTTAAATTTTTTGTAGTAGAAATAAACTATGAAATTTGTTTGAGGCATTGTGGTCAGGTCATAGTATGCCCAAGGGTATAAATTAAATGTACATGTCATGCACTCAAACCCTCAGTATACTATGAAGTGGCACAGTAAGCATGCCATAAGATAGACTTTAAGGTTCTTGCTAGGCCAATCTCGAGACCCATGTACTGCTAACTCAAGTCACAAGCATGAAGTCTTATAAGTGAAGTCAAGCACAAAGATGCAACACTAGAACAAAGACAGTGAAGAATGGAAATGAATGTAAAGAATGTAGAAGTTGATTGAAGGTGAATTATATACTTAATAAACCTAAAGTAACATCATTAAAGATGATTAATAACCTTAAGAATTATAACTAAATGTTGACAAAAGGTTACGAGAATGTAAACAAACCGTAATACCATAAACCGTAACGAATGTTAACCAATCGAATGAATGATTAGATTGAGAAGAAGGGGAAGATAAATTAGTGACCATACTTGATTGTTTATGACCTAATGTGGTATGTTATGTACTTATGTATTGTAGAAGCCTTAAAGAATCAAAAGAAAAGTGTATTAACTGTAGAAGACGCTGAAGGCAAGTGTTCTAAACCCTTGTCTATGTTCTTTTGGACAAGCTTTGTGATTCATGTATCTTGAGCATGAATTGATGTATAATGAAGTCAAAGCCAATTCCTTCAGCTAGACTTGATGTATTTTGTGGATTTCCTTATAATCTATCAAAATATTATCAATGTTTATATCTTTTGCCAACTATTTTGGTATGGATTTCAAAGAAAGATTGAGTATGAATAAACAAATGTATTGTTGTCAAACGACATGCACGTGAGGTTGCCAAAGCTTAAACGTTAATACATTTAATGAAGTAGTGTTGTACAACATAGAGTACTATAAGCTGATCACCTAGACGTGCTCGTAAGAAATGTTGGACTTATGGACTTGGTGTCGGGTTGTCCTTTTCAAAGAAAGAATGGAATGCTCAAGGTTTTGGACCAAAATTGATGTTTAACATATATTGTGTATGGTTAAGCGTGTTAAAGAAAAGAGAAGTGCTATTTTGAATTATCTATAGTACTTCATAACTATTGATTCAGTTATAAAAGATATACGATTCATATGATTCAAACCTATTGTTTAAATGAAATTGTTATACTTGCTGAGCTAGTTATGCTCACTCTTGCTTGAACCATATGAATGCAGCTAAGACCGAACGAACTGAAGGATCTAGTAAAGATAAAGGGAAGGCTAAGACAGACAAATAAGTTATCTTTGTAATAGCATATTATGAAATTTATATTTATTTTATATTATGACAAAGAACTTATGTAATGGTTACAAAGAAAAGGGAAATATTAATTTGTAATATATAGAAGACATATTCACTCTTTTGAGGTATTTCAATTGAATTTATGTGTGAACTGTAGCACCGTGTAGCACCATCTGTCGGGTTGGAAGATACCCGGGTTTGGGGGCGTCACACTAAACTTCTTTAGAATCGAGTCAATGTACGTTGTGATAACCCGAAAATTCATAAAATCTTGAATGATTAGAATAAAGGTTACAGAATAAAACCTAGATGAGAATTTGAAGATTTATTTAAAATTTTCAAGTAAAACCTATATGGTTTGCTATTCGAATGAGAATAGAGAAAATATGGGTTATAAAATTCCTAAACCCTAGAAATGAATTAATATGTACTTGAAGGAATATCAAGAATAAGGTATTACGATACCTATAAATTCGATGTGAACTAAATAGTCTAAGAAATGTTATATAAGTACATATGGAATTTTTTTTAAGGAGATACGATTTCACATGAAGAGATGTTATGAGGTTAAACGAAGATGAGTATATGTATAGAAATATATATACTTAGTAAGGTTCTATATATATTTTAGCAAGAGGAATGATGAATTAAGTTAATGATATAAGGATCAAGATAAAACTATGTTAGCAATTAACATAGTTTGAACGTTGGCCTTGATTGGCAAATAAGACTTTGAATAAGTATAAAGTCGTTAGTTAATACGATTAGCAATAACAAGGGAGTAATTTAAAACTCAAAATTTGAGTTAGAGATAGAATTTTGAAGCATGGACTGCTCGGTTGCGTCCGGAACGTCAAGTTTAGTCAGAATGGACAGTAAACACAAAATGTGTAACGGTTGACTTTTGGTCAAAGTTAACAGTTGACTTTTTATGGAGAAAAGTTAAAATTAGTGTGAGAAGTGAAATATGTTATGATTGTGTGAATTACGTATATGCTAAAAATATAAACATTATATAATGTGAATACATTTATTTTGTATATAAAAGTGAATTAAGAATTAAGTTATGTAACCTAATATATATATTAGGTGTGATAATTAAATAACCTAAGAGGTTATAATATGGGAGAATATTAGTATATAAATATATATACTAACATTATGAAATTTATTTTATATATCTCAAATAATTAATGTTATAACCAAAGTTTAATTGGGTTATGGAATTAAAGATATATGAGTAAAGAATTTATTTACAAAAGTGTAATGGAACCATAATTAAATGATAAGGGTAGGATGGAATATAATTAAAAGTAATGGAGTATAATAAGGTCATAGCCCAAGAATTTAAATAGAGTCCAAGAGAATTAGATTTAATGGACTAAGGAGGTTATATTATTTAAACAAGTCCAATTAATTAATTAAGCATATGACTTGTGGATAAAGTGATTAAGGGCGATTAAATAGTTAATCTAGCCCAATATATTATGCGGAGGACAAGTATTATAATGGCCTAATTAAATTTTGGGTGGAAGCCCAAATTTATTTTGTTAGTAAGCAAAATAATAAAATTAGAAGCCCAATAGCATTTAATTGATAAGTGACCCAATTTTAAAACCAATTAGTGATGGACATTTTGGAAATTCATTAAAGCATAAAAAAAATATATGTGGGTGATTATAAGTCCACGTTGGCCGGCAATTAGAGGTGGAAAAGGAGAGGAGGTAAGGAGATATTTTAATATCTCTCATCTCTTATTTCATCTTATTTCCCTTCTTAGCTATTAAAAGAGAGAAAATCGTGAAAGGGAAAGAAGAGAACGGGAAAACCGTGAGGGAGGGAGAGAGAGAGAGGGTGAGCGGAAGCCATGGAAGAAGGAAGGAGGAGAAATATTCTCCATGAAGAGAAGAAGAAGAAGAAGCAAAGGTATAAAACTAATTTTTTCTTTTTTCCTAAGCTTTATTCTCTTTCTTTTTGTAATTTGATTAAAGGGGATTTTTTATTTGGAAGTTCAAACCCCTATAATCAATGTGTTTTTCATGGATTCAAGTATGGATCTACCCATATTAGGTGTTGATTTGGTTGGAATCAAAAGAAAAGAAAAATAAATTTTTCTAGTTTTGAAACCCTAATATTTAGGTGCTTTGAATATCCACCGTTTTTGAATATCTGTCGAAGAGAGGTACTAGATATAAGTGTTGATTGGTAAACCCAAGTGGTAGAACTCAAAAATCACATTTCTAAAAGTTGTGGTGTTGATTTTGGTGAAAATTGTCCTGTTTTCTTAAAACTATTTTGGACCAGTCAGCAGCGGGGGCATTTTTGTCCACTTTTTATGTTTTAAAAATTCTGGAAAAATTTAGAGTTATAATATCAGAAGATATGAAGGTTGTGTAAAAATTTGGCCATACAGTTTGAGAGATATAGATTTTATGGTGAAGGGCTACTTTTATGAAACCACCAGAATAACTCTCTGTGTATAAGTCCAAAAATTACAAAAGTTATACTGGAAGTACATGTGTATAACAGGAACATACTGTAAAAATTTCAGAATTTTTGGAGTTAATCTCGATTTATGAAAAATCTGAGAATACTTGGCTATTTTGGACTATTTAAATATAGTAAATGAATTTTAAAAATTCTGAGAAAAATATATGTTCAATATTAGAGTACATTATGCTAAATAGCAGAAAAGAAATTTTTTTGGGACTGAGTTGGTATTTTTAATCTAAATGATGATAAATGGATTTAATTAAATATATGATGTCCAAAAATATGAAAATATGATTTATGACTTGAGACCCTTAAGCATGATTTATGCAGATTTTTGACGAAGGTTTTGGGTCGGGTTTGAGGTGTTAGGAAGTTTATGGCATTTTAGAATGCTTAAACAAGTTAATTAATAAAAGGAAAGTAATTAAAAACAATTGTTTATTAATGTGATTAATGACTTCAATTATTTTGATATGACTAATAATATTGGATTAAGATATTATTAGTAGTATTTGACTGGAATGTTATTAAAAGGTTAATAACCTTAGCGTAAAATATTATTACATAATTAATAATATTCGACGGAAGATTAAAATAAGAGATTTTGTTATTTTTCAATGTAGTTGTTGAATTTGGTATTCAATGAACTATATTAGGTGTATGATCTGCTGAAATAGGAATCAAGGTTATTGAATTTGATTTTGGGTTGCTGAAATTGAATCCAGTCTGCTAAACTAATTTTGGTTTGCTAAAATAGTAATTTCATGATACTGAAATGAAATCCGACTTACTGAAATGGTATTTTGGTTTACTAAAATGTTATCTAATTTACTAAGATAACATATAAAAAGGAAAACTCATATGTATAAGTTATGACATGATGAAAAGATTATCAATATATTATGATAATGCTAAGACTATAATGTAATGTTTAATACTTAACTATGTTAGACAATTTAATATAAGATGATGAGCTAACAAATATGTTATGCTGACTGATGAGTGAGTTTTATACCCATAAATTGGATACATTCGGGCTTAATTTATTGTTGTTCTTAAGTCTTTTAGGATGTTTTTATGTGTTTGTGTCTATTCGTGCATGTTTTATGTTATTTTATAGGAATTGGGACAAAAGTTACATGGATCGATGTTTGGTGTGGCTAGATTCGCGTTTTAACACCATTTACACACAGATCAATTCAGAGCAAATTTTACTATAGTTCCTGACATTATTTCGAAAACCTCAAAGAATGAAAGTTGTAGATCTACTTCTCCTCTTTCGGAACATCTTGAATCATCAAAATCGGAGTTCGGACGAAGAAGTTATGGCCATTTTCCCAAAGGACGTTGGAGCGAGAAAATGTCGATTTTGGGCACAGCAGGCGCCATTTTTGGTCTATGCTTGACCAAGGGCGCTTAGGGGCGCGAACTCAATGTTGAATTACCAGTATTGGGCGCTGGGGGAAGGGTTTGAATGCGGCTTGGACGCGCGTTTTGGCTAATTTTGACACCTTTTGACTCCAAATAGGATTGGGTTTGTTCCTAAGCTCAAAATTAGACTTGTAACCTATAAATACATGATGTAAGGCATAAAATAAAGGGAGATTACATAGCTTAGCCTAGATTAAACACTCCATTAGATTATAACATAACCCTAGTTCTTATTAGTTTTGGAGATTGAAGCAACTTGGAGACCATTGAAGATCAAGAGCAAGAGCAAGAGGGGAGCATCAGATTTGCTGACAACAGATTCTATTCTCTTCTCTCATCCTACTTTTATCTTTTAATGTCTATTCAGTTGTGGATTCTTGGTTTTAATTCATTAATTATGAACTAACTCTTTTATTAAGATTCCAATTGAACCTTTTATGTCTATAAATTAGTTATTCATTATATTCCAATTATTTATGTTAAAGTGAGTTGTTTATCTTGTCTTGTGTTTATTGATTAATTATCTGATCAGTAATTACCTTGTTACTCTAGAAGGAATTGGAAAAGGAATTCTAGGATTAGAACTGGGCATGATATCGTGTGACTTAGTTATTTGCACAGTGAATAATTAGGTTTGTGAATAGAATGGAAATATCTTTTAACGCATGTAACACATAAGGAATTGGGATTATAACGAGTTTAATTCAATTGTTTTGCATAGGAATATAGCAAGATTAATCTGGATTAAATAGAAGGCAATTGATCACTTGGAAAAGGACTTTTGGCATTTGAGAATTCACATTAACAATTCAGTAGGCATAATAATTGGGATAATTGATTTATAATTCATAATTGGGGATATTAAAGTCTTAATCTTTATTTATTTGAATTCATTCGTTAAAATCTTAGTTTTAATTAGTTAATTTAGTTTTCTTAATTAGAAAAACACGATTTGAGATTGTTTAAATAAAATTAGTTTGGTTAAGAATTAGTACTTGGTGATTTTTATTAAATAATTCCTCGTGGGAACGATACTCTACTTTCACTTTATTACTTGTTGGTCGTGTATACTTGCGTATTCATTGATTATGAAATCGATCAACAAGTTTTTAGTACATTTCTTTGAGGAATTAATTTAATAATTAGTTTTCAATATTAATTTCAATCAAATTAGTCTTAATTTAAACATTTTTATTTTTATTTTAATTCTCTTTCTATATTTCTCTCTTTTCAGTACCATGGATGGCTTTGTGTATCAATGGCCATACACGAACATGACTCAACCAAGGGAGCGGAGATTGAAAGACTAGAGAAACTTTTTGCATTGTCACAAGCCAGATTGAGACACTTTCGAGGATGTTTGAAGCTTTTGAAGCTCGATGTCGTCAAAGTATGGCGGTTACTTGTGATTATTGTCTTTGGAAATCATACTGAGTCATCAATGCGCCATCGATTTCGAAAATGATAAAGTATAAAGGTGATTACCCCAATAATTATGTCTATCCCAACAACTATCATCGAGTTGGGGGTATCACCCGATTTTCATGGAGTAACAATCAAGTCATTAAACAACCACCACAGACAACAAAACACCTCCGGATTTCAAAATCCGACTCAACAACCGAGAGAGGATATCAAGTTTGGAAGAAGCCTTGGAAAAATTCATTAGAGCTTCACAAAAAAAGAACGAGGAACAAGATAAGAAATTGAATCAAGTAGATCTTACTTTGCAATGCCATGGGGTATCGTTAAAGAATCTGGAAATCAAGTGGAACAGATATAGCACATCGTTGAATGTAAATCCTCAATACACTGGACCTATGACATGGATTAAAGGGACCGATGGAGAGCCCGAGCCAAATCTACAAATTGGATGAGCCACGAGATGAAAAAGAGGAGACAAGTTGGGATAATGACAACAAGGTCGGTGAAGAACTAATTGTGAGAACCAATGATGATGAGCCAATGTTATTTATGCCTCAAGTGCCTTCTCCTCCACAGTTCAAGAGTCCCAAGTTAGATTTACAAAACCTTGTCCGATTGGTAGTCATGTAAATCGGCAATACTCTACTGTGATGTAAAAGCAAGTACACCTTCGAAACCATGGTGCGATGAGCTGGAGAAGATAGAAGAAGAAATTGTTGTGTCTGACAAGCTTCAATACCAGAATATATTCGCAGACACAATGGAGAAACCACCTAGATGCTGGACGTTCTTGAATGTGATCTTATCTAAAGAAAGCATGCTAGGTGACTTTAATACAATGGCTATCGTAAATGGGAACCTACCAAAAGCTATATTATTTCCGATGGATGGAGGGTTCCTCAACTTTAAATAGGGGAATTGGATAGAAATTGAAGAAGTCAAATGGACTATAAAACAAGCGCTTATTGGGAGGCAACCCAAGTTTAATTTTTACTTTTAGTTTTTATTAAGTTTTATATTAGTAGTTTTGAATTTGCATTTATTTAGGATTTAATAAAATTGCTTCTATCATGGTTTTACAGGTTATTCAAGTCAAATTCAAGTGTGGTGCCCAATTTGTTCCATGTGCTTAGCCTATTCTCCAAACTTAGCGGGCAAGGAGGAAGATTGCTATTCAAGGAAGTCCTCTGCTTTCATTTTTTCTATTTCAGTCATTGAGGACAATGTCTAGTTTAAGTTTGGGGGCATTTTAGTGTCGTATTGCATATAGTTAGTTATTTACATTGTAGTTCGTTATGTTTTTGGGTTATTTACATTTAGTTGTTGCATTCATTTTTTTTTTGTTTAAAAAAAATATTTAAAAATCGCAAAAATAGTAGTTAGTTTACTATGTTTGTTGCAGTTAGTTTATATTTGCATGATTCCAACCATTTAGATAGTAAAAAGTCTATTTTGGCCAATGATGAGACCGGAGTTAAGTAGATAAGTATAGTATTGAATATTCAGGGCTTTGATGTGATTTCTTGTTATGAATTGAATCTTTTCTCTGTTTTAAAACCGGTATAATCAAGGTTAAGCACGTTAATAAATATGACTATGTTAACTGATTAAGTTTAAATTGATACATAATGGATTTCTTAAGTATAATACTAGTGTGAAGGAATGAAAGACATGAATAGGCGGAGATGGCTAAATTTTGATAAAAACTTAAGTTTGGGGGGAAATTTTGGGGTATATAAGCTTTAAAAAAAAAATATCGAGTCTTGTGGTGGGTTGAGGAGAAACACTCCCCATAAACACAAGCATGAGATGGAGCGTAAACGCACTCACCAACCATCTATAAAAAAAGAAAAAAAAAAAAAAATTCTGAGTAGCTAGTTTTGTTTGGGGCCTTTGTTACTTGAGTAAATGCGCTCAAGGGGTATCTTAAAACCTAAGCGCCCTAAGGTCTTATATGGTGCAGGGAGTCGTTGGTCGAAAGCTCGCTAAGGGGTGACACTGTTAGCCTAATGGAATGAGACATTGCACATTTATGGTTAAAAAAAAAAAAAAAACAATAAAAGGGGAAAAGAGCAAAAAGCCCCCTGTAATGAAAAGTAAAGCATAAGTATCCCAGATTGGACTCTTGAACTTGGTGGATGTTTGACTTTAGTTGGATATAGCTTGTTAAGTGAATTTTGTGAATATGCACCGTATGATGCCTTCAAAGATATCTATTATGTCTTAAATTTGATTTTATATCGCTTAACATTGTTGTGGAGCACACACGCACTATATCGGTGATAATGATCTAAGATTTGATGATTGATTGGGAAATTACGATTTGTTTTAATATGATGTATTATCATGTTTACTTGATTTCTCTAAAGTAGGTTGAATAGACTTGTTTACGTCATTCTTTGTTGGATTCAGTGAGGCATATAGATTGGTTTCATTACATTGCATTGCATAACATTTTTGTGTTTTTGCTTGAGGACAAGCAAAGATTTAAGTTTGGGGGTATTTGATGAGTGAGTTTTATACCCATAAATTGGATACATTCGGGCTTAATTTATTGTTGTTCTTAAGTCTTTTAGGATGTTTTTATGTGTTTGTGTCTATTCGTGCATGTTTTATGTTATTTTATAGGAATTGGGACAAAAGTTACATGGATCGATGTTTGGTGTGGCTAGATTCGCGTTTTCGGCTTGCCATTTACACAGCAGTCAATTCAGAGCAAATTTTACTATAGCTCCTGACATTATTTCGAAAACCTCAAAGAATGAAAGTTGTAGATCTACTTCTCCTCTTTCCGGAACATCTTGAATCATCAAAATCGGAGTTCGGACGAAGAAGTTATGGCCATTTTCCCAAAGGACGTCGGGCGAGAAAATGTCGATTTTGGGCCGCCAGGCGCCATTTTTGGTCTATGCTTGGCCGGGCGCTTAGGGGCGAACTCAATAAGTTGCCAATATTGGTATTTGCTGGGGAAAGGGTTTGGTGCGGCTTGGACGCGTTTTGGGCGAATTTTGACACCTTTTTGACTCCAAATAGGATTGGGTTTGTTCCTAAGCTCAAAATTAGACTTGTAACCTATAAATACATGATGTAAGGCATAAAATAAAGGGAGATTACATAGCTTAGCCTAGATTAAACACTCCATTAGATTATAACATAACCCTAGTTCTTATTAGTTTTGGAGATTGAAGCAACTTGGAGACCATTGAAGATCAAGAGCAAGAGCAAGAGGGGAGCATCAGATTTGCTGACAACAGATTCTATTCTCTTCTCTCATCCTACTTTTATCTTTTAATGTCTATTCAGTTGTGGATTCTTGTTTTTAATTCATTAATTATGAACTAACTCTTTTATTAAGATTCCAATTGAACCTTTTATGTCTATAAATTAGTTATTCATTATATTCCAATTATTTATGTTAAAGTGAGTTGTTTATCTTGGCTTGTGTTTATTGATTAATTATCTGATCAGTAATTACCTTGTTACTCTAGAAGGAATTGGAAAAGGAATTCTAGGATTAGAACTGGGCATGATATCATGTGACTTAGTTATTTGCACAGTGAATAATTAGGTTTGTGAATAGAATGGAAATATCTTTTCACACTTTTGTAACACATAAGGAATTGGGATTATAATGAGTTTAATTCAATTATTTTGCATAGGAATATAGCAAGATTAATCTGGATTAAATAGAAGGCAATTGATCACTTGAAAAGGACTTTTGGCATTTGAGAATTCTCATTAACAATTCAAAGAGGCATAATAATTGGGATAATTGATTTATAATTCATAATTGGGGATATTGATGTCTTAATCTTTATTTATTTGAATTCATTCGTTAAAATCTTAGTTTTAATTAGTTAATTTAGTTTTCTTAATTAGAAAAAACACGATTTGAGATTGTTTAAATAAAATTAGTTTGGTTAAGAATTAGTACTTGGTGATTTTTATTAAATAATTCCTCGTGGGAACGATACTCTACTTTCACTTTATTACTTGTTGACCGTGTATACTTGCACGTATTCATTGATTGCGAAATCGATCAACACTGACTGAAAGATCAATCTTATAATTGATAGGTCTTTCATAAGAGATTACATTAGATTGCTTAGCGGTAATCAACAGTAAAGGAAAGTTTCCCTAACTTAAACTCGAGTTGTATGTTCAAAGCATGTGTTAGTGAATAATTATTGTTGATTATTCACGTCTATACTGATTATTGATTCGCACTTAGTGCATGTTGCATATGTTCATCGGGTATGAAAGGCTGATCACCTTCATTACCATAAGGTTAAGTTAAATTGTTCATGGTCATTGTTGACCTTCAAACATTATTGATTCAGTCATGCAATTATTAAAACTTGATTCATGTTATCTCACAATTATTATATTGTTGAAAACTTGAAAGCTTATTCATTCTTTTCAATCATGATATATCTCCATTGTATTTAAAACTTGATGGGAAAATTTGTTGCTCACCCTTGCTATATATCATGATAAAATTTTTAGATTAAGACAAAAGCTTGAATAAAGACAGTGGCAAAGGCAAAGTGCAAGATTAAATTATGGTACAGTTATTCTATTAAATTTTCTAACAAAAATAGCATTGTAAACCTTTTTAGATATTGAAGGTATGTATTTAGTTAAGGTTGTAGACCTTGGAAATGATGTGTAAAAGTTTAATGTATAAACAATTTATGTTTATATCTTCCGCAATAGTTATAGAAATGATGTACCAGATCTGAGGTAAAAAGTACCCGGATTTAGGGACGTTACAAGTTGGTATCAAAGCCGTAGGTTATAAACCTTAGGTAAGGGTACCTTAGGCTATAACCGCGGAGATTATGATAAAGAATAAACTCAGATCAAGTTTAAGGGACAAGAGATGATTTTAAGAAATTCATTATTAAAGTAAAGAAGAAGATAAAGAAAATTCAAAGAAGAATCTTGAAGAGATATAAGGATAAGAATTCGGAGTTACCTGACTCCAGTAATAGAGATGAAATGTGATATTATAATAACCCAAGATTTTCTATATAAATAAATTAGAAATTTTACGTATAAATTATTTTTTTTATTAAAATAAATATGGGGAATAGGTATAAGTCAAATCGTATGTATTTATGGGATAAATAAAATATATTTATTACATGAATAATTACAAATAATTTTATTTTAGAATTGTTGATCATTATAAACTATATTCTTATAATAATTAATTTTATAGTAGAAATGTTTTTATTATTTATTTTCCATGAAAATATAATTATATATTATTTAAATAATATAGAAAATGATTATTAGAATTATTATAATAATTAATTTATTTTATTATATGAATTTATACTAGATTAATTAAGTTAATTATTTTAACTTAATTAATAATGTTAAATATGAAAGATAAATCGAGATATGGAATTCAAACCCTAATTTTGGATTTTTATCAAGGAATGAGAATAATAATATAATATTAATTATATTTTGATTTTTCAGTGCTATAAATATGTATTGTATGTATAGATTGACAATGGTTGGTCAATTATAATATATCAGTAGAAAACCTAGTAGTACTATGATTTGAAACTCAAACCTAGAGTTTAAGACCGGTCAAAAAATTTGTTAATGTGATTATAACAAGTGTTAAAATTATAATATTAATTAGGAAAAACCCTAATTCTTGGAAACCTTAATTGTGAAATTAGAAACCCTAATTTCCTAAATAAAAACGCTAAATTAATATTTAGAAACCCTAATTTCTATATTAGATAACCCTAATTAGTAATTATAAAATCTAATTGCTAATTGTAAATCCTAATTGCTAAGTTTAGCGAGCTTAATTATACTTAGTAAATATTTAAACCTAAATTTTTATTTTAAGTAATTAGTAACCCTAATTGATTGGGTAACCCTAATTACTAATTTTAAACCATAATGTTCATGTATAATGTAATTAGAAACCTAATCTAGTTAAGGAACACCCTAATTTTTATTTAGAAACTAATTTTGTTATTTTAAACTCTAAATTATAATTTAGAAACTAAATTTTTTTATTTTAAAACCTAGTTGGAAATCCTATAATTTTATGCTAAACCTTAGGGTTAAACCCTAAGGGTTTGACAAGTTACAAGTTTGCCATTAATTTTTCAAGACAAATGACATTACTACCCTTTTTGGCAATTCTTTAATGAGCTTGCTTGTAGATCTTGCCAATATAAGGAGTTGGTGACCTAATGGATCAGCCATGTGACACATAACAAAACCAATTCACCAGCTATCAGTAAATTACCAGCCATACTATGCATCTAACTTAATATATATAGATTGAGAGAGAAAAAAAAAATCAATTGCTAACTTATTTTTGCACAACTCTCATCCTTGACCCTCTATAATGATCCGAAATTTCAAAGTGTAATATTAAATATTTATTGAATAATAAAAATATTTATTTGGTGTGTCTATTGTTGAATTGATGAATCTAAATTTATTAGAGAATTTTCTAAATTAAATTAATTTATAATTTAGAGAGTTGTAAAATAACATGAGATGTTATATTTTTGTTTTGATTTAATAATTTAGATGGTATATTAAATTATTAAATAAAGTTATAATGAAAAGTATAATTTTGTGATACTTGCTAAAAGGTTGTATTTAATTAAAATATAGTATATATGTGATTAATTTAATGGGTTAATGTTGGATATCAAAATCCAAATAAATAGTATGTGATTATAATACTAAAAAGTGTTTATTAAAATAAATTAAAAAGGGTTTAAATTAGTTTTTGTTAAACAAGGCTTAATATATTAATTCTTTAAAAATTAAAGGGTTTTGCCAAACAAAGCCTTATGGCTTTTGAATTTCTAGTTTTTAAAATTCAAATAAAATAAACAAAATAAATAAAATAAAATAAAAATAATAAATATAATATAATTATATTATATTATATACGTTAGTTTTGTAACTGTTATTTTATTAAATGGGCATATTGAGATTATCAATTTATTTCCTATACTTGTCTATCAGTTAGGTTTATGCATTATAGCTGTTAGCGTTTTCATTTTAGTTTACTAGCCTAGAGATTTCAGAAAGTTGAGAGAACTTGAGAGAATTTGAGAAAGAGCTTATGTAGAGAAGAACAATTCAGTGGTGTTTGCAAGGAATTATCACACTAATTGAAGGTATGTTCTACCACTCTGATATTATTTATGATTATTAGTATCTCGACAATAATTTTCATACTCTATGAATTTTATATGTTTAGAAGTGATGTTCTCAAATTAGTTATGAGGAGTACATGTGTTTATGATGGTTAGATATTATGTTTAAACAATAATTGCATGCTAATTTTGGTTTACAGTAGAAGAAAATTTTGACAGTGTATGTTTATATGTATTTTTTTCATATGTTCATGAAAAGTATCAATTTTAGTGGCCAATTAGTATGTGAAATTATAAATTGAACTTTGTATATGTTAGTTCACTAAGAAATGAGCATAATGTAATTTGAATGAGGTGATTTGGCCAAGTATTGAATTTACAGTGATGAATTTTGTAAAGGATGTCAAGAAAATGGAGTTTTTCATAAAAATATGAAAATTGAGAAATTAAAATAGTTTTAGTGGTTGTTAAATTGTGCTAAGTGATTTTATATGTTATCAATCATGTTTATGATAATTCTATATTTATTTTACGTGTTATTATCATTGTTTGATGGGTGAAATTTGTGTCCGTTGGGCTAAAGTCAGCTACTATTCATTAGCCTTCTCTGCGTCACTGTCAACAACGTGCCGGCAATTGCTTGCGATGGTACAAGGCAATAAACGATGCAATGACTGTTACCGATTTCAAGTCTTTGTATGGCGCAGCTGTGCCATACTCTAGTTTGAGATCCTGGCTTCTGCTATTACTACAGACTTGAGATAGCATCATAACATGGTCAAAAATTATGTTAGCATGTTAAATGGGTATTGTTAAGGTTAACATAACATAGTGAATCATGGTTAGTAAATTCAAAGTTGCAAAAATGATTAGTAAATCGAAAACGCGTTATGTGATAACTTATTATACATAATGAGCGTTAGACAAGTGTTGGAAGTAAAACACTTGGATTTTCTGAAATGTAAATGGTAATGAAAGACTTGTGCTTCAATGATAAGTTTAGCTAGAAATGAACATGTTATGGTATGTTAGCATATCTAATAGGTATTTTGGTTCTAAAATTATGTGTAGGTGATCGTGAGTTTAATTTTATATCTTACGCTCAAGGCAAGTTTCTAAACCCAATCTTTTTACATTGAGAAAAGTTTTCTAACTCTATACTTTCATTGAGCTAGTTCCATTATTACATTGTTTAGCTTTATTCCTTGGATTGAACAAGTTTCTATCTTAACTGTTATTGAACAAGTTAATTGTTCCTAAATTTCATTCGAGCAAACTTTAACTCTAATATTGTCTGAAATTCTCATTTGGTTGATTTATTTTAACTTGTTTATAGTTAAGCAAGTTTCTTAATTTCTATTTTTGTATAGTGAATGCAGTTTTGAACTCTCGTCTCTATTATTGAACTATTTTTAATTCTTTGCATGAATTAATACCATGTTGAGCAAGTTTTAGTTTCCAGCTTGTTATCAGTTAATGTACGTTTAGTAATTTCATTTTCTAATGTTATAAGATCCTAATCTTAGTTAATTTATTGTTCAAGCAAAGGTTACCATTTTATTCATTTTGTTGAATACTTATGCTTTATAGTTGTTTCAAGCATGAGTTTAATATGTATAATCAGTTCACTTATGATTCTCAATTATTCTATGTTACATTATTATTAAACAACCGTTGTGTTATCAAACACCATTGATTCAACTAGTCCTCTAGTTGATGTTCGTTAAACTTCAAATTATCCTTGAAAGCTTATCCAAATCAAACTTTCTTTGGTGCGGACTTGTACTCTAAATACTTAGATGAACAACCCTATTATTATTAGGGGATACTTTACGCTTAGCGTTAAAATGTTTGTGCACAATACATTGTATGAAGGGTTGGTCCCCCTAAGTACGAGGAGTCCTTATAGTCTTATGACTGTTAAAGTTGGAGTTAAAAGATTACTCGCAATTGTGGACATAGTTCATGGTCTTATGACCCTGAGTGATATATATTCTATATTTTGGATTCTAGTTTCTGATAATTATTGTTAGAGTACTATTCAGTCTTGATGAGACTATTGTTAGTAATTATTGTTACTATTCTATTGTTTAATCATTGTATATCCAGTGAGCAATTGTTTTGCTCACTCTTGCATATTTATACCCTCATTGCAGCTAAGGTTGAGAAGGTAGATGAGCCTTTAACTAGCAAAGGAAAGGGAAAAATGTACAAGTGATGAAGACTTGTAATTATGATTATTGCTATGATGATTAGACTTTTAATTTGATGAAAGACTTTTATTTTTAATGATGTGATGTAATAACTTATTTCCGCATTTGAATGATGTTTAAAGGTTAGATAACCTGGGATGTTTTTTTTGGATTAAATGATGTAACCCTTATTAATAGGGAGGATTATGGTTTAAATAATATTTTATTTGGGTAGATAGTATGTGTGTATGAATAGTGAGCACCAAATATTGTGGGAATGAAGTACCTAGATTTGGGGGTGTCACATCCTCTCTCTCTAAAACCCACGAAAATTATAAGTATATCAGTCACATAATCAAGCCCCACGATTTCCTTTAACATATCAGAAGCCTAGAATCCAACTTTTTCAAAGTGAGGTATAAACCCTAAACTAGAAATTTGATCTTTATCAATGTGTTAGATGTTATGATTTTATGTTAAAACATGTTGTTTGTAGTCTAACTAAGTGATCTGGGTTGTTACTTCCTAGATCCATAATATTAATATGCTCGAAATCAAGTTTTAAGAAAGTTTGGGAAAAAATTTTGTGTGTCTGACAACGTAATGTCAGACCCTGTAAATCTTTGTATGTTTTATGTTTTTGTTGTTTAAAGCTTTGATCTTGTCGTATGCTATGAGCTCTTTAAACTGGATTTGGAATCAAGGTCAGAACATAAACAGATTTAAAGTTATTCATGGTCAAAGGTCGTTGACAGACCATGACTTTACAAGTTTCTGGGTAACCCAGATTTCCCAGATCTTGTCTGACAAGTTTTTGTTGGCCCCAGATCTGTCAGTGTTTTGTTGTTTTGATGATTGTTCTTGTATCTAAGTTGTAGCTTGTTATATTTACTACAAATTTATGCCTTTATATCACGTACACATCAAACAATTCGATCATGGTGACTGGTCAAAGTAGATGGGACGAGCATGATTTCCGTTTTCTGGTAACCCAGAAAACATAGGGATGTTATCTCTAACATAGTTTGACCGTGGTATAGCTTGTTGTTAGGTTGATTTTATGTAATAGATTTGTAGCCTTACATGTTGTCTACAATCTGGAATCATTAGATCACAAAATTATCACATGAACCACAAGTTGTGGAAGCCCAAATATGAACAGTCGAACTGTTCTTCATTTCTGGGTATACCCAAAAATGAAGAACAGCTCTGACAGACACTTTAGGCCTTTAGATCTTTCATTTGGTGCATGTTATGATCATGCTTGTTGTTGGATCATGTAGTCTTGCACTAGCATTATAAGATCTGACCACAATCATGCCATGAAACATCACAGATTGAGAATAATTCTTGGTCAAACTAAGCTACCATGAATGTTCTAGGTTTAGCCAAGAACATGAAAAACACCTATAGCGACGGTTATGTCGCTATAGGCAGTCTTTAGCGACAGTTTCTTTATAAAATTATTATTTTTATTAAATAATTAGAAAAAAATAGTGTTTAATTATTAAAAATACAAATTAAATTATTAAAAATTATTTTAAAGTCTAAAAATTAGTTTTTAATAATTTTTAATATATTTCATAAATATTTAATATTTTTGAAATATTAAAGGTATTTAATTTATTTAATTATTATATTAAATAAATTATTTAAAAATAATTTTAATACTTGAAAAATCATTTAAAATTATATTATGTTATAAGAAAATATTTGAAGTTATTTTATATAACTTTTAATATTATGTGATGAATTTCATTAATTAAGATTATTAATGATAATTAAGTTATTTAATAAATGTATTAAATAAATTATGAAAAATATAATTAATGATTTAAAAATCATATAAAAATGATTTAAAGGTTATAAAAATATTTTAAGTTATTAAATATAACTTTTGATATTTTGTCATGAAAAAATATTAATATTTAATTAATGTTATTAGACTTATTTAATATTTGTATTAAATAAATTAGTTTAAAATGATTTTCATATTATAAAATTATTTTAAATGAAAATAAAATGTTTAAAAATATTTTAAGTTATAAAATATAACTTTTAATATTTAAAAGATAATTTCATTAATAATTTAATATTAATAATATTAATGATATTAAATTTATTTAATAATTATTTTAAATAAATTATTTTAAAATGGTTTTATTAATCATTTAAAAAGGATATAAATGAATTAAAAATATTTTAATTTATAATTAATGACTTTTAATATTTTGATAAATAATACATTAATATTTAAATATTAATGGTAATTATTTAAAATGATTTTAAATGTTTTAAAAATCATTTAAGGGGTAATAATAGTACTTTAAAAAAAATATTTTGAGTTATTATAAATAACTTTAATATTTTGGACATGGTTTCATTAATAGTTTAATATTAATTAAATATTAATGATAATTGAATTATTTAATATCTAAATCATTTAATAATGATTCCGGTGTTTGAAAAATCATGAGAAATTATAATGTTTTAAAATTATTATAAGTCGTTTAAAAATAATTTGACCGATGTTTAAGATATTTAGAACTACAGGATAGAGTCTTAGACTCGATAATTACCCGATAAAGCTGTCGGTACCTTGACATGTTTCAGAAATTGATCTGGACTTAGATAATTTGATTAGATACATGTTTGTTTGTGACCCAATGACTGCTAAACCTATGTGACAGTGTGATTAGGTAATGTGCTGACTGAAAATAGCAGTATCATGTGTTATGATATAATGTTATAATCGAACGAATGATCTTATTAATGATAGGTTGCTATATAAAAGATAAAACTAAGTTACGTATTGTAAGCAACAGACCAGGAAAGTATCCTACCTTTGCATTTCCTTTATGCAATGGACATAAGTACCAAAGTTTCAGAATTATATTATTATTGTCAGAATATTAACCCTATTGTTACCGATTATGTATCCTATTATTATTTATCAGTACAGTACTATACTATAATTCAAATCTTTATTTTGTTTGTTAATTTCTAGATATGGTTACACAAGTGCCCTCACTTGGATAATCATTGTATTTAATCATATGTTGATATATACTGATTAAATCTCATTATGTATACATTGACTTTAAAGTCGTCTAAGCTATTTGCTTTGGCTAGACACGAACTTAGAAACATTGTTGAACAAGATAAAAACTTATTATTATCCGACCAAATTGTTTTGGTTTGGATTCCCGACTAAGTATGAACATCCCGAATATGGGAAAGTTTTTATGCGCCTAAGGCGGATAGAGTGAACGATAACATCATTCTTACATGTAGTATTGATCAATAAAGGTCATAACGAGCTGATTGCCACCCGTGCCCGTAAGTCATGACGGTTTGCAGATGAAGTTCTATTTAAACCTTTTCGAAAATAGAAAACAATGTTCATAGTCTGTCGACTAATCCCCAGTTATAGTTAGTACGTAGTTTCAAAATTTTGAAATAGAATTAATATATTTTTATTATTGGTTCAGTTTACTTCACAACTGTTGATTCGTTGTAGAAATGTCGTACAAAGAAAACATTTAATTCTTTCAGCTAATATTTATAATTGCTATTACTTGCTGGGCACTCAAATGCTCATCCTTCCTTAATTTAAATGTTTTCAGCTAAGTGTGAACAACCAGAAGGCTCATGCAGAAACAAAGGAAAAAGAAAGCAAACAGAATAAGATTTATGGTATTCTATGTAATAGTATGACTTTATTAAGATAATGATAACTATTAAGTATCATGTACTGTAATGAATGTTTAAAGGTAGCGTACTTGGGAGTAGACTCTGATGTATATGTAAATTAAGTTTGATCTTTATATTATTGTTATTATTATTAGTATTATTCCGCTCATAGAAATGGTATCGTGAAGCACCGAGTTCGGGTTTCAAGTACCTAAATTTTGGGGAGTCATGATGAGTGGAATTTATACCCACGAATCACATACTTTATGACTTAAATAATTGCCTGAATTCGTAGTTTTTTATATAGTTTTATATAAATATAGTGTTATTGCGCTTAACTGATGTATTGCAGAGCTTTACAGTGCTTTTCCAACTTTAAAGGGGCAAAATGGTCAAATTTGACATACATGTGCATGGCCAAAGCCAAGCTTTGTGCTCATGCTCAGTCGCCCACCTCCCCCCCTCCTGGCGACGTCATCACCACTGCAGCATTGCCATGGGCCCTTCTTAGGCTCACATGTGCAGTAGCGCGAAAGCTTCTAAGTGTCTTTCATTACTAGTGTGGCGCTGTAGTGCCAACTACAGCTTAGTGGCCCGCACCGTGGCGCCACCTTCGGTGCCCAGGCAAAGAGGGTTTGTTTTGACCTAGCAAATGAAGTGTTAACTGATATATAAGAATAGGAGAGCTCTGCATATCATATACTCAGTAGATCTGAGACTAGTAAATAGCTTAGATTAGTTATATTCTGTAATTTCTCTTAAATAAATGTTTGTAAATATAGATTAGCTAGATTAGGGAGAAGTATGGGTTTCTTTGGAGCGACATGAACAGTGAGCGACATGGATTGGAAAGCTTGATTGGAGCGAAATGCTTAGAGATTGAAGGGCTTTGACATAGTTTCTTCTTATCTATTTATTGTCTATGATTTTGTAATCCATAAATGTTGTCTTTATTGCTACTTTTATTTTGTTCAATATATATCTATGAACTGAATATTTGCTCTAAGCTTATAATGGAACCATTTTTTTTTTATTTAAATTGACTGTCTTATCTCTTTGGTTGGCACCATATAATTTGGTTCGATATATTTATGCTTAATGATTCTCGTTAAGATATTAGTGATGATTTTGGTAATTTACATGATATCGACTGAAGGATTGTAGATTTACACCTGAATATATTGGCATGTGATTGTGGGTTTTGACTACATAAGTTGTGCGTAGAATAGATATATATATGTGCGCCACGTGCGACCTATTTGAGAACTTATGCTTAAATCCTCGTTATGATCAACTCACATAGACATATGTAGGATTGTATCTAGCTTGGGCGTTCTTTTCTGTTCTATTCCCTAACGGGTGGATCTATAATGGATATGTTTATGCATACCTCGACAGAGGTGTATGAGCACTTATGTGTTCTCGGTCAAAAATTGTCGTGACCATTAAGATCAGAGAGAGAAGGGTAGCTAGTTTGATGAAACATAGCACGCCAGGTGTTCGACGGAATGCCTGAGTGGGGTGAAGTTATAACCTTCGCTTGTAATTCCTTCGATTACCATTCGTTATCCATTTACTTGCTTTGATAATTAGTTATGCTTAGATTAATCACACTTTCATTTATTGTTGTTCGAATAAAACTTTAGCGATACAAAGTTGGTACTTGGTAAATATTAGTGATAGTTCCTCATGGGTACGACATTCTACTTATCACTATATTACTTGTTAGACCGCGTATACTTGCGCGTGTTTAGTGATCGATTTTTTGACCAACAAGTTTTTGGCCCCGTTGCCGGGGAATGTTATTCTAATATTGTCCAATATTGATTTCAATTAATTTAGTCTTACTTTGAACGTATTTATATATATTTCCTTTACTTGTTTAATCTTCCTTTCTTTTTGTTTTTAAGTTACAAATTATAGACGATCAATGTTATCAATGGCCTTATGAGGGGACTACGCAACCAAGCTCGGAAGAAGGACTAGAGAAATTGTAAGTTCAAATTGCAAATTCCTTGAGGTTTTCTGACAATCTTGGGTGTCAGTCCACTCAGAATGCATATTGTCATGAACGAGCTGACTTCAAACCGATCTCCTATCATCCAAACTTCTAGGTTATCCAAACTCTTAGGACTATAGTCAAGAGCACTATCATGATCTAAATCATGCCTCTCAGTTTTAATATCAGTCTTCATCGCACTATAAGTTGACATCTCAGCCGAATAAGAACTTTTCTGAGTCCTCAACACGTGAAGAAGAGAACAGGCTTGGGGAGCTTCTCACCATCTTTATCGAAAGAAATGAGGTTCGGATGGAAAGCCAAGAAGCCACATTGCACAACCTTGAGAATCAATTGGGGCAACTCGTCAATGCCATCACAAATCCACCGCGAGTCAATGTACCGATCTTAATTGATTTCGACGATGAAGCAATAGAGTATTGCACGATGGATAGGCAAGGATAATGCGATGAGTCTCGCAAAGTTGTTTAGGGAGACATCATAGTGCAAACTGACAAACCAATGGAGTCTGAAGTTGGAGACAAAAGGATACACAATGGTTGTATAGTCAATACTAATCTACAATTGAACACCACGCTCATGACTGTGGAAACCCTAGAGAGCCCAATAGAGCACAAAGAATGCTTTCAATTTGATGACAAAGGCGAATTAGTGGATAATTCTTGTGGCAAAAAATTCTTTGTGCCAAAGGATGACTGGATGGATGAAGGACAGAAGAATGGCCAATCATCCATGTCGGCCAAAAATTTAGAAGAATTAACGAAAAGGCAGCATAAAATGGTCATTTTCGCTTATGAGCCGGATTGAACGACATCGGTATAGTCAAGCCGACGACTTTAAAACAAGCGCTTGGTGGGGAGGCACCCCCATCTCAGTATAAATTTTATCTGTTTTCTTTACTTATGTCTAGTTTACTTTGTGCCTGTTCGCTTTAGTTGTTAACATAGCTATCAAGTTATGCATTAATGGTTTTGTGTCTATCATCTGCAGGCAGCATATTCTTTTTATAATATATCATATATTACAATAGTGTTTTTTAAGGTTTTTAATAATGTGTGTTTGCCTTTGTAGTGTAGTTTTTATTCTTGTCTTGGCATCTGCATAGATTGATGAATGGGAAAACACAGAAAAATGTCTCTCATGCGGCTTCCAACAGATATATTATAACCCGCATGTGCAGCCTAAGTCCAAAATCTTGGTTTTCGCACTTTGCACCATGGCGCCAACAGACAAAGGACATGTCGCGTCGTAGTGCGTCAATGAGCCTTGCTATCGCTAATTAATTAGTCAAATGGCTTAATAAACACAAGGCGTCAGTCGTGACTGCTACCTTCAAATGACCTCAACTATCATCTAAATCAAATGCGGCAATACCAAACAAAGAAGGATGTCTCATGGCCATGGTCTTTGGCAATGAGTTTTTGATTTTAAAGAGCAGTTTTCTCGGCAGTTTCAGGCAAACCCTTTCTTCTTTTCTCTCGACAGTTTTAACAAGAAAAGTGCTCAAGCCAGTCTCCTCACTCCCACAAATCCCTAGCCCTAAAGTAGACTACACACACGATCAACTTATCTTTCCCTTAAGACCCCCAGCCAGTATCATGCAGGAAAAGTAGATCCGAATCAAACTAGGGCTCATCCACTCAAGGTATTGTGGTTGTCATTTAATTAGAAATTTTTCGTGGTTTAATTGTTGAGTCGTGCGCATTACGTCTTTTGTGTATTGGTGTGATTTCCTCTGCTAGAAATATGGTTAGAGCGCGCACAAGGTGTTCGACAAATTGCCTGAGAGAAGAATTTGACTGTTTTGGGCTGTTTGACATTGGCAATTGCTTTGTGGACTATTCTAGCTTGAGTTTGGGGGGATTTGGAACTGAGCCTTCTATTTTTACTGAACCAACTAAAACTTAGACATGGCACCAAAATGGCACAAACTCAGTGTCGGAGGGTCTTCATCTTTCGCCGCGCGGCAACCAACGGATTGGGACAGAGCCAAGTTTATCAATGAGGAGGCCTGGAAAAGGTACAAAAGCTCATTTGGAGCGTGAAATTTCATTCCTGAGCGGGGGTTCAGGCCAGACAAGAAAGATGGTGAGCTAACCACCATGATACTAGAGCGAAAATGGATCAACTTCACAAAACTTCCTGCGTCAGCTGTTATATCTGTGGTTCAGGAGTTCTATGCCAATGCCAATCTCGAAGGCCATGCTGTTGTCCAAGTTTTGGGGAAGCTAGTGGCGTACAGTAGTCAGGCCATCAATTCCTTGTTTGGAACACCCAACTATGCGGGCAATGATTATATGCAGCTGGGACTCCGCCGTTATGACCTTGAGGATATCATCAGAAGGCTTTGCAAGCCCAGAACAATATGGAAGAAAAATGACTATACGAGTGAAAAGACCAGTTTCCAGGCTTCAGCACTTAGTCGCTACGAGAAGGCGTGGTTCGGCTTCATTTGTGCCAATATGATCCCGACCCGTCATTTGAGCGACGCGACTAAGGATAGGGCGATCCTGTTATTTGCCATTGTCACGGGTCTACATGTGGATATTGGTGTGCTCATTCATGACTCCATTCAGAAGGCAATCAAGAGTAACGTTGCTGCTGGACTTCCTCATCCATCATTGATCACCACCTTGTGCAAGTAGGAAGGTATCCAGTGGGGGCCCGAGGAGATAGCCTCGCCACCGATGATAGTCATTGACCACCTGACAATCATACGCTACTATGAGTGAGATGGGGCAGAGTCTCATGTAAGAGGCGAGGGATACGGGCCACCTAAAGTGCCACCTCCTACATCAGAGGCCGAGCCCTCGCAGCCTTCTGACATCGCTCCAGACGCAGGCCCAGCTAGACAAGGACTACAGGCCGACATCATGGTGTCTCTCACCCTGCTGCATTAAAAGCACGACGCCGAGGCTCGCAGGCAATAGAGGGACATCGCAGTTATGGCATAGAGGCAGGAAATTGTGATGCAGTACCAAGCTGAGCTGGTGAACACTATGCAGAGCATCTACACTGTTTATTGTGGCGAGAATGCTGAGTTCACGCCATACCAATTCCCAGAGCCTCCTATCTTCCCACCTTAACCTCCACCATCACCGCTCGCCGAAGCTGATGAGGACGCAGCTGGTGAGGATGAAGCTGATGCCGCTGCGGAGTGAGCGATCTTCAAGGAAGCCCTCTTGTATCGCTTGTGTTATGTTAAGCAATGAGGGCATTGCTCACTTTAAGTTTTGGGGTGTTTTTGGTTTTTATCTGTTTATTTCCGTACTGCCATATTAGGTTGCCAGACTTTATTATTTGATTATGTTTTTATTATCAGTATTGTGGTGCAGTTGTTTTGAACTGCGGGATTATTCTTGGATTTTTTATCATTATGGATGCCATGAACTGTTTTTGGTTTTATTTATTAATTCTTCGATATTAATAGCATGATTGTGGTTTTTAGCCATCTTTTTGGGGCTTATACAAATTTAGATGCTTGTGCCATGTGAATGGCCTTTTCACCCTATTTTGAGCTACTATTTAGCAAGGGTGTTATATTTTTCATTAATTTTTTATTGTGGCGGATCACAAGCGCCAAGTAATTTTGTCTATCTCTTAGAGTCGTGTCAAGCATGTATGAGCTAGGGGCTGTTCAATCGATTAGTTTAGACTGTTATTGATCCATCCTTATAGCAAACACCAACCAACTGTGTTAACTAGTTATTTTTTTCAAATTTAGTTCGCGTGTTTATTGCTTTGAAAATTTGTTCACTCTTATAAACTTTCCTTTTTACAAGGTAATAAAAGGCTTAGACGTTTATACAGTTTTGGATCTTGGATTCATGCATGTTTAGATATATAAAAAAAGAAAAAAAAGAAAAGAATAATTTGATAATGAAGATTGAATATCGAAAGTCTTGCGGTGGGTCGAGATGGAGTGTAAAACGCACTCGCCCATAAACGCAGGATCGATATTGAGATGTAGCATAAAATGCACTCGCCTTATAATCTTCAGTTCTCGTAAAGTCTAATTTGGCTTAAGTTGATTATGTGGCCTTTGCTGCTCGAGTTACTAGATTCTTAGGGGTGTTCTACACCTAGTGCCCTAAAGTCATCTGGCTTGGGAGTCACTGATAAAAAGCTTATTAATGGGTAGTTCTGATTAACCTAAAGTAATTAAGAACTGTCTGAGTCAGATTTTACTGTCTGCATGCTAGAGTCTTTTGATCCTTTACTGCACGTATGTCTTAGTCTTATTGCTTGTTGAATGTTTAAGTTGCAGAGTGTGCATATTAGTATTAACAATCAACTGTCTGAACTTATTTAAGCTATTATTAGTCAGGACGGTTGGTCTTCACATACACACACAAAGAATGGATCGAATATAGTCTTATGCTTGAAATAGTATGAACCCTTACTCATACCTGTGTTGGACTTGTTCTTTGGGAGTAGCTTCGATTGAGGTTCGTAGCCACGATGCTAGTATATAGTTTTATATTCCTTCATCGTATTAAATTACTACTATTATTTTTGTGTTAGATAGTTTGCTAGAGGACAAACAAAGACTTAAGTTTGGGGGTATTTGATGAGTGGAATTTATACCCGCGAATCAGATAATTTATGACTTAAATAATTGCCTGAATTTGTAGTTTTTTATATAGTTTTATATAAATATAATGTTATTGCGCTTAACTGATGTATTGTAGAGCTTTACAGTGCTTTTCCAGCTTTAAAGGGGCAAAATGGTTAAATTTGACATACCCATGCAGCAGCACTAAAGCCAAGCTTTGTGCTTACCCCGTAGCGGCACCTCCTTGTCCCTGCTGACATCATCACCGTGTCGCAGCACTAAAGCCAAGCTTAGTGGCCCGCGCCGCGGGGCTACCTCCGGTGCCCATGCAGAGAGGGTTTGTTTTGACCTAGCAAATGAAGCGTTAACTGATATATAAGAAGAGGAGATCTCTGCATATCATATACTCAGTAGATCTGAGACTAGGAAATAGCTTAGATTAGTTATATTCTGTAATTTCTCTTTCTTTCTCTTAAATAAATGTTTGTGAATATAGATTAGCTATATTAGGGAGAAATATGGGTTTCCTTGGAGCGACACGAGCAGTGAGCGACACGAATTGGAAAGCTTGATTGGAGCGAAATGCTTAGAGATTGAAGGGCGTTGACAGAGTTTCTTCTTATCTATTTATTGTCTCTGATTTTGTAATCCATAAATGTTGTCTTTATTGGTACTTGTATTTTGTTCAATATATATCTATGAACTGAATATTTGCTCTAAGGTTATAATGGAACCATTTGTTATTTAAATTGACTGTCTTATCTCTTTGGTTGGTACCATATGATTTGGTTCAATATATTTATGCTTAATGATTCTCGCTAAGACATTAGTGATGATTTTGGTAATATACATGATATCGACAGAAGGATTGTAGATTTACACCTGAATATATTGGCATGTGATTGTGGGTTTCGACTGCATAAGTTGTACGTAGAATAGATATATATATCTATGCGCCACATGCGATCTATTTGAGAACTTATGCTTAAATCCTCGTTATGATCAACTCACATAGACATATGTAGGATTGTATCTAGCTTGGGCGTTCTTTTCTGTTCTATTACATAACGGGTGGATCTGGAAAGGATATGTTTGTGCATACCTCGACAGAGGTGTATGAGCACTTGTGTGTTCTTGATCAACAAGTTTTCGTGACCATTAAGATTAGAGAGAGAAGGGTAGCTGGTTTGTTGAAACATAACACTCCAAGTGTTCGACAGAATGCTTGAGTGGGGTGAAGTTGTAACCTTAGCTTGTAATTCATTCGATTACCATTCGTTATCCATTTACTTGCTTTGATAATTAGTTATGCTTAGATTAATCACACTTTCATTTATTGCTATTCTTATAAGACTTTAGCGATACAAAGTCGGTACTTGGTAAATATTAGTGATAGTTCCTCGTGGGTACAACATTCTACTTATCACTGTATTACTTGTTAGACCGCGTATACTTGCGCGTGTTTAGTGATCGGTTTTCCGACCAACACATCACAAGTTGGTATTAGAGCTTTAGGGTTAGAAACCTTAGGTGGGATAGACCTTAGGCTATAACCTTAGAACAGAGGGAAAAGTTGAAAATACAAATAACTCATATAGAGTTTAAAAAGATGAATTGAATAAATTCATCGTCAAACAAAATAAAAGATAACTTATATAAAATTACTATTTGTTGTGTGTTTATACTATATGCTAATCAGGATAATTTATGTGTGTAGATGTCTGGTGGAAAAGGCTTATTATATGCTTATAACTTAAAGAAGGATCAAATCCATACACTCGAGCTAATATCGAAGACAATAGCTAAAATAGAGGCTCACGTTAGAAGCAACCTCGATGAAGTGGTTATTGTGGAAAACATAGTACCAGATCCAGAAACAATAGACCTGATAGATAGTGATTCGGACATCGAAGTTGGAGCTAATCAAGCATCAACCGAAGTGTAGAATCTGCGAGACCAGGTTTCCTCTTTGGAAAAGCTATGGGAAATAAAAAAGCTGCTAAATAGTCAAGTGCATCATGAATTAAAAGAAACAATGCAAGAACAAGAAAAGCTTAAAATCCAAATTGGCCAAATGGGAGCCAAAAGCAACAAGTCGTATGTAGCTCCGAGCAATAAGAGGAAAAGAAAGATAAAAGACCACGACTTAGGAAAATCCGATAAGAAGAAATGGAAAAAGATATGTTACATTTGTGGCTATGAGGGACATACCTCTCTTTATTGTCCCGACTATAAACTAGGTGCATGTTTTATTTGTGGATTGGAAGGTCATCAGGTGAAAGGTTGTCCAAGAAAAAGGAGTAGTGAATAGGTAGTATAGGTTATGTTGTGTCGGTCTGTTTAATGTAATATATATGAATAGTATGTCTGTGTAATGTAATATTCTCAACTTTTGTATTAGTCAAGGTTGTAAATCCCGACTTTTATAGTCACAAAGGGATAGCTGTTGATTAAAGTAGTATGTGCTATGCTATGTAAAGTATTCGCTAAATGAATATAAATCTATGTTTGAGTAATGAAACACGTTTAATATATTAAACTTATATGATAAGGTTTAGAATGTAAGCTAATAAAGTATATATTATATTTTATTTAATCAGATAATGCCGCTAAAACGTCAAACTCGAAATCAAAGGGCAGAAGAATCTGTCAACAATGCTAAAGGGCAGCAACAAGACCCGATGTAAAACTTTGCGAACATGGTAGCTCAGGCTATGAAACAAGGAATACCAGCTGCAGGGAACCAGCCGAATAATTGCTTGGCGAATTTCAAAGATTTTAAGGCTGTAGGACCGCCAGAATTCAAATGTACAACTGACCCTGTAGAAGCCCAAACTTGGGTTAAGGAGATCGAAAAAGCGTTCGTAATAGCTAGGGTAGATGAGGGGCAAAATACCTCTTTTTCCAATTACATGATGAAAGGGGAGGCGAACTTTTGGTGGGAAACAAATCAAGTTAGGGCAGGAGAAGGAATAGTTACTTGGGATAGGTTCAAAACTTTGTTTTTCAAAAACTATTTTTCATGTAGTATGCAGGCTAGGATGGAGGTGAAGTTTTAGGAATTAAAGTAGGAGAACATGACGTTGTCAAAATACGCTGCAAAGTTTAATGTGTTGGCTAGGTTTGCTCCGCATCAAGTTGATACGGAGGCTAGGAGGGCAAGAAGGTTTGAGCTGGGATTAAAACCCTGGCTCTACAACAAGGTGGCGGTGTTGTAGATCCCTACTTTTGCAGCACTTTTAGAGAAAGCTATTATTGTTGAGGAGGGGAGTGAGGCCATGAGCCTCTACAACAAGGAGAAAAGGAATAAGGGTAAGGTCGAAGGAGTTGGGAAGGTGGAAATTAATAGTGGGAACAGGAGTGGAAATGGGAAGAGGAAGGTGAACAACTTTGGAATATCCTGGTGAAACAGGAAGGTGTGAAGAAGCAGGTGGTGCCATGTAAGAACTATG
Source organism: Panax ginseng (assembly GCA_020205605.1). Lineage (NCBI taxonomy): Eukaryota > Viridiplantae > Streptophyta > Magnoliopsida > Apiales > Araliaceae > Panax > Panax ginseng. The sequence continues at coordinate 97,769,845 of CM035128.1, read as the reverse complement.
GAAAGAACCATTCTGGTGAATGTTTAAAAGGAAAGTTTGTATGCTATAAGTGCGGGCAGGAGGGTCATATCTCTCCCAACTGCCCTAATCCAAGGATGAGCACTGGTTATTTTATATGCGGATAAATGGAGCACAAGGTGAAGGATTGCCCAAAAAGGAGAATGGAGGTAAGGAGTGTGACTACTGGCAAGGGCAGCGGGACTATGGCAATCACGGGACCAACGTCATCGAATAAGCCAATGAAATCAACCGCGAGAGTCTTCAACATGACCGTCCAAGATATGTAGATGAGTTGCTTCGATGGGTTTACTTGCCATCGGCTGACATGACGTCAAGGTTTCTTGACCTTCATTGATGTGTGTATCAATGGTTGCATTGCGCTATAACCCCCGTCGGGGATATGTAGATGCTTGAAAGATGTGCGTTGTGACCCCCACTGGGAAGGTTTCATATTTCATGGTTTTGCGTTGTAACCCCCGCCGGGGATGTTTAGTATTTTGTGGTTTTGCGTTGTAACCCCCACTGGGGATGTTTAGTATTTCGTGGTTTTGCGTTGTAACCCCCGCCGGGGATGTTTTAGGGTTGTGACCCTGCAAATGACGGCATCGGACCTTTGTGGGGTATTGTCGAGCATGATCTTGTAAAAGCTGAGCTCATTGGTATAGTATACCCTGCATTCAGGCGAATACCATTGAGATGACGGGAGTTTAACTCTGACCGACAAGAAACCAGGATTTTCGGTTACTCCGCTCAATCGCGTAGCATTTTTATTCCTGATTTGGCCTTTTCAGCTTGTGAAACCTCCTTTACAACTCTAACTAGAGCGAGCCGGAGGTGTTTCACCCATGTAGAAGTTCCACAGGTACACCTGCATGAGCCACAGGTGAGCCTGCGGCCAACCGTGCCTATGTATAGGCGAATGGTTGCTTTTATAAGTCATTTTCAAGTTGCGAAGCAAAGGAAATCTGAGAGCTCTTCTTCAGATCTGCTGAGTTCGGGCAACTTTCTGCATATTCTGCCACCGTACAAGTGTTCTTCACTGTCCTGGTAACGTATGCATGTATTTTTTTCCAATTTTTATCCGTTGGAAAATGACTTATCACATGAAATGCATTTAGACACATAGTAGTGAATATGCATGCTAATATGACTTTGATAAAAATATTCAGCATAGCAAATTTTAGTATTAAACCATGCTGAACATAATGATGTGAAAAAATTTGACTTTTAAAACAGTAAAATTGGCACCTTTTACTGTCATTTCTTGTCCTATCTGAGGACAAATGAGTAAAGGTAGAAAAGTAAAATAATCCTGGTAATTAGACTACACTTGCAAATTTTTACTATGATGTGATTAATGCATGTAGGATGTATATGACTGTGTAAAGGTGTGCTACTGAATGGCCACCTAGTCATGCATATGTGCATGTGGATAGTCGCATTTACAAAGGGGGCTATGGCAAAATTTTCCCAAAATGTAGGTATTGGGTAGTCATGCATTTTTAACTATACTGTAACTGTATGTTAAAACAATGCATTTTAAAAAGCTCCAGGTAAGAAATTACCACACCCTTTCTGAGGTGATTTGGAGATTTGTTGTCTAAATATTATGGATCCGGATCAACCAAGCAGTTCTCGTAGGACCACTTCTGGTGTACGGAGGAGAGCTTCTGAAGAGCCTCAACGCCGTTCTGTTAGACAGCCTCGTCGTTTGGTGGAGGCGGTGATACGTCCTATTCGGGTTGAAGTGCTGAATGTCGAGGACAAGGAGGAGGATGTACCGATCGAGGTTCCTGCTCCTGCTGTATGTGCTCCCCGTAGGGAATTTCCAGGTATTCAAGTGGTGAACCCAGATCTTCTAGGTGACTTGAGTAGGCATCCTTCAGTATACCTGCACGCAAACGAGATATAAAGTTAGATCTTTAATCTTCCTTATTTCCTATTGATGAGGAGTCAAGGATTCTGATGTTGATCTGCATTTGATATAGGTTCCCGGCTTCACACAGCCTCGAGGGAACTAGTTTAGCATCCACTCTATGTATCAGACTTTTCGTGATGACTATAGAGCGATCATCCATGGTTGGGGATTTGGGATGTTCTTCTCCATTCTACCCCATCGTTGTCCCTGGGGTTACCTCAGGGCATTGTCTGAGCGGTGGTTCTGAGCGGTGGTTTCACCAGACTCAGTTACTCCATTTGTTGGATTGTGAGGTGATGATGACGCCGATGGATTGGCGGTTTATCATAGGTATGGAGTTTAGAGGGGAGCCATTGCACTGACGATATCGCCCCTCTACTTGTGTCCGGATCCTTGTTGGGAGTTTTGCGCGAAGCGCCAAGGGCGATCTTGTTCAGATAGGTCCTTTGAGCGTAGATGCTATGAGTGGGCTGTTGAGTGAGCCCATACCCGATGATGTGAGAGTCAGGGATCGCATTCTTCGGTGATTGTTCTTGATGATCATTAGGGGCTGCTTTATAGCAGATAATTCCTCTACTATGTCCTTCGCTTTGATTAGCGCCACTCGACACGTGGACCGTATAGGCGAGTATGATTGGGGTTCCTACACCTTTGCCTATTTCCTCAGGGGAATGCGCATGCGATTGCAGGGCTTGACTGAGGCATGGTTAGGATTCTACCCATTTTTGTTGGTGAGTATTTCTCTTATTTTTTCCCATGTATAGGTTAAGAGCGTTAACTGACAGCAGATGTTTGCCTTTGTGTTGGAAGTTTTGGGCCTATGAGAGGTTTCCTTGTTTGTGTCCTATGAGCGTGTTAGGTTTAAACACCTATCCACGAGGACGGAGATGGCATCATTCCATACTGGCGGAGGTCCCTGTTGCTGAGGGTTTCACTCATTGTCACCTACACCTGGAGTTGTTGACAGCCGATGTCATCACATGGATTCCCTACTCTGAAGAGCATTTGGGAGTTGGTTTTGAGGATGGGTACCTGACTGGAGTAGAGTACGTCATTTCCACCCGTAGGATTCCTCTCTTCACAAATGGTGGATGGGAGCTCTATTTAGGAGAGCCTGATATTAGGAGAACTATAGGAGAGATCCATATGCCGATCTTGCCTCCTACCAGGCGTTATTGGCCTATTTCGCAGTCACCCGTCATTGACATCCCATTGATGGGGATTGATGGTTTTACATTGTCAGAGGGCCCCTAGTCTCAGGAGATGTACCAGCATTGGTGGATCCCTCGTACCATTGGAGCTCAGACCCGCGCCACACAGTTTATAGGGGATATGGTTCCAGGATCCGTGATGATGACAGATTGGCTAGCCTATGTCGGAGATCTGACTCATGTGACACACAGATTAATGATTGACTTCGAGGCCGGACCCGGTCACATCTTTTCATTCGACATCTGGCGCGAGATCTTTCGTAGGTAGATACTTTTGATCCTTCCAAAGAATGAAATTTGGTCCCTCAGGTGACCCATATGGCTTTGCTGGTGCAGATCCTCCATTGTATTAGCCTGACATCCCTGTAGATAGAGATCCAGTGACTCAGGAGGAGTTACATCAGGTGGATAGTATCGATGATGTGGACATCGACACCATTGAGTTTTTCTGATGTATTTCTTGCTATCTCTTTTGATAGGCCTCTATTAGCATCTGGGTAGCTTTGCCCCATTCTCGTTATATCTTTTGAGAGGCCTCTATTAGATATTGGGTAGCTTTGCCCCATTTCCCTGTATTTTAGTTGTACAGAGATGTATTAGATGATGATATACTTAGGAATGTATGTACATTTTCATTCCCTATATCATATTATCATCTATTGTATCATGCATGTTATTATGTTATGTATATGTATGTATGTCGGAGATATTCAAAGATTGACCTGGATGGTCTTATGACCGCGGCCGTCTGAGATGTCTTCTTCGACGAGTTAGTCAGATTGATCATACCCCACCATTTTTGGTGGTATCTGGTATGCGTTCATGGTATGATAGTATATCACCATCAGACATGATGATCGTAGATGATTTGCTACAGCATACTATGACCCTGTTCATGTTTCAGGTTCCCACAGGATTTATAGAGGGTATGCTAGAGCACTGGGTATCAGAGAGGCACGTTTTCCGATTTGGGACCCAGGAGTTGACCCCTACTTTGGAGGAGTATGCACGATTAACGATGCTTCCGCTGGACAGACCTTACGTGCATATGGCTATTGGAGACATGAGCAGACAGTTCATGATCCTCACCAGATTGAGGCGTAAGGTGGTCTAGGAAGAGATTACATCTGGCCACGTGATATCCCAGCGTTTCTTGTTTGACAGGTTTGGCTCTGAGGATAGCTATGCACGGTATTCCGGGGATTTCACCACACCGGAGGACCATTGGCGTTCAAAGAAGAGGATGTCTTGTTTCTATGCGTATTGTCATACGCCTTCATGCCATGATACATGGATAAAATTTGGATATCGGTGTCATTATGGCGTTGAGAGCTCTCGTGGAGGGTCATACCATTGTCACCGATGATCATTGCGAGACTCGAGGTCAACTACATCTTCTTTGCACTTATCCCACGGGAGTGTTTACGAGTAGCTTTTATTCATGTTATGCGTTTGGTTTATGTCACACTTGAGACCTATTGGTACAATTAGACGGCAGGGGTTTTGTTTTACCCATGATATAGCCATGTCGTACTCCTTTCAGCCTATGGAGTGTACAGATACTGCATCGTGGTCAGCTTTTCTGGTAGGGATTAGAGACTCGTTTGCTATATTGTCATGTTCAGGGCTTAGCTCACCCTACAGCTTCATTACTCATGCTCCGGGCATGGATTATCTCCCTCTGGCTAGTTTTAGGGGAATGATTACTTACCACACACTGGCCTTGATGAGTCAGTTTGACCAGTTTCAGGATTTTCATCCTTTTAAGGGGAAGCGATGAGTCGGTAACCGCTTCACACCATTTATCGATGAGAGATGATGATCCGGTGTGTATACTGTTGGGATCGGCGAGAGTAGCTAAGTTTTTGTCGATCATCCGAGTTATTCTGCAGAGTATTCCGCATGGATGGAGACAGAGATCGCATCGGTATGGCGGTATCCACGATTCGAGGGATTGATTACGGCGATGAGGAGCCTATTATTCCCATCGATGATTTGATTGCTGGGCTGCCAACATTTGTGATGGATTCTCCCTCCCCGAGTGCTACTGTTACTCAGTATCCGGCACAACATTTGGAGCAGAGCTTACATCTGATGACCTATGAGAGAGATCAGGCTAGGGCCACGATGTTGACAGCTCTTGATGGGAGGGACGCCACTCTGTTAGAGAGGGGTGAAGCTAGATTAGCCAGGGATGCATTGATAGCGAAGCGGGATGCCGCCTTATCTGCTAGGGATGTGGCCATTGCAGACAATACTTCAATGAGATCCTAAATGACTGTCAGTCTTGCTGACATGAGTGCTTTCATTGATGAGCATTGTGTCACCATGTAGTTAGTCTCTGATCTGCTAGCTCGTGTAGATACCCTTGGGCAGGAGCTTGAAGCGATACCTCCGTCTTCAGAGAGGGATGCCATGTTATATTTGATAGTCTGCATACACACAGATCTGTACATAGCTTTGTATTTTCCTGCACAGACTAGCTTAGCCATTTTGTCATGTACAACACATATGTATATATCAAACAGTATTATGTATGGTAGGGAAACATATTTTGATTCACTTTCCTTTTAGTTATGCCTTGATACTTGCTTGATATTTGCCTGTTTCTTCAGGGCCTTGTGATTTTGATGCATTCTGAACTTATCCTTGATAGATGGACATTGAGACGTCATAAGATCTCTCAGAACGGATCATTGATTTCTGTATATCCCTACCATCTTTGTGTCTTGGGACTGGTATATGTATGGAAAAGTGGAGAGGAAGGTAGTTTCTTCCTCTCTGAGATTGACCGTACCACAAATGGTCGCCAGTACTTCTATTTGTGAGAAGCCTAGTTAATTCCATCTCTTATGGGTTGGTATTGATCTTTGAGGCACGATCGCAGCTTAGATGGTCACCAAATCTTCTATTTATGAGAAGAGGTTGGGTAATTCCATCCCTTTGATCTGAAACCAATGAAATGTGGCGAATTGAAGGTTGATCCCAGTACCATGTGACAAGAAGTTTTGTTCTGGTAGGGGTTAGACTGAACCATAAATGGCTGCCTACGTACTCCTATTGAAGAGGAGATCAAGTCTGCGTAGTTCGAACCTGGTGTAAGAGGTTCAATTCTGAATGTGAAAGGCAGTTAGGTGTAGAAATGTTTTTGTTATTTTTGTTTTTGTAGAGAATGGGCAGAAATGTTTTTGGTTGTTTTTTTTATTGCGACCGGGCCATTAAGCATATGGTTTCCTACGTACTCCTATTGAAGAGGAGATAAGGTCGACGTAGTTCTCCCCACAGGAAGAATCACGGCTGAACAAAAAACGTGAATCCTATGTGCAGGCTATACTGTGGGGAGAAGAAAGTTTGATCCCATAATGGGGACAAACTGCAGGTGTATAAAAAGTTTGATCCCCTCCTCAGGACAAACTGCAAGCTTAGAAAAGTTTAATCCCATCTTTAGGATAAACTGTAGGCCTAGAAAAGTTTAATCCCATCTTCAAGATAAACTGCAGGCGTAGAAGGTTCAATCCCGTCTTCAGGATAACCGAAATTGTGAAAAGTTAAATCTCGTCTTCCGGATAACTAAAATTGTATGGAAGGTTTGAAATGAAGTGATACCAGGCTGCTGGTTTTAAGTGTATGTTTCCTTAAGGGGCAGAAGAGTATGTAGAAAGGAAAGGGTTCAAAATCGGAATGACTGGTGATTTGATGATTAAAACCAGAATGTTTATTTGATGGTAACTTCAGACATAGTATCGTTTCATGATGTCCGAGTTGATAAGCTGTGGAAATTCATCGCCGTCCATTTCCTGCAATCTGAGAGCACCTCCTATCAATACCTCCTTGACAACAAATGGGCCTTCCCAGTTAGGAGCGAATTTTCCCTTAGATTGATCTTGGTTGTCAATGATCTTCTTCAAAACCAAGTCATGTTGTTTGAAATGCCAATGGCGAACTCATATTGTGGAGTTCCCTTGGAGGGGCGTGGATAGCATTCCCATGAATCTAGCATTGATAGCACCTCTTGACGTGATCATCACAGTCAGCTTTGAGTGTAAGCCCATAATGCCCAGTTCTAAGGATCTTCTTGACAAGTAGGGGTCCGCTCATGTGAGGGCCACATACTCCACCATGGATCTCATCCATGAGTCTTTGAGCTTGGTCTTTATCCAGACATCTAAGGAGACCTAATCCAACATCTCTTTTATAGAGTGCATCTCCGCTCAGGTAGAATTTCATAACAAGTCGATGAATCTGCCTCTTCTCAGTTAGGCTCGCCTTAGCGAGTGTAGATCCATCTCGTAGATACTCCTTGATGCATTGATACCAAGGTTTATGGATGGGAGGTAGTTCATCCGATACTTCTCCAACGTAATTCCTATAGACTGGGGCTTTTTGTAGAGTGAACGTGATGCTTGGCATGTTTTCCTTGTCAGGTATGTAAACCAAGGAGGCCAACGTTGCTAATGCATCTGCAAAATCATTCCTATTATGAGGAATGTGTATAAAGGAGATTTCTTTGAACTCCAAAGCCATCTGTAAAACTTGTCGATGGTAAGGCAACAAATGTAATTCTTTGGTTTGATAGATTCCCGTGGATTGTCTGATTACCAATTTGGAATCCCCAAAGACAGTTAACCGCCTGATGCCCATTAAACAAGCAAATTTTAGCCCCATGATACTGACCTTCATACTTTCATATCACCGTTGTTGGTTGGTCTTGAAATCACAATTGACGCGGTGACGGGATACTACTCCCACCCACTATTAAACTACTCGACTCGAGCCTTATGTGTTAATAGCTCCATCAAAATACATTCTCTACATACGGCATGTATCATACTGATGTTGCAGCTGAATTGTCATTACCCCTTCATCGGGGAAGTATGTTTCCAAGGGTTTATAGTCCCCTGCAGGTGCGGCGGCCAGTTGATCCGCAATTCCTTGACATTTGACAGACTTTTGCATCACGTAGACGATATCAAATTGTTGTAGGAACAACTGTCATCTAGACAGTCGACAATTCAGTATGGGCTTACTGAACACATACTTAAGAGGATCCATTTGGGATATGAGATGGGTTGTGTGACGATGGAGGTAATGATGTAACCTCATGGAAGACCATGCTAAAGCACAACAAGTCTTCTCAATCAGAGTGTACTTGTGTTCACTGATGCTGAATCTTTTGCTGAGGTAATAGATAGCTCGTTCTTGGCCTCTATTATCTTTTTGCCCCAGTATACAGCCCATGGCATTGTCATTTATGGACAGGTACATGAACAGGGGAACATCATCCTTGGGAGGTACCAAAACAGGAGTGTTAATCAGTTGATATTTGATTGTAAGGAAGGCTTTCTGGCACTCATTATTCCATTTCATGGAGGAGTTCTTCCTTAACAGCTTGAAGATAGGCTCACAGGTTGCTGTGAGTTAAGAAATGAACCTGCTAATGAAGTTGATTCTTCCCAAAAATCCCCGTATTTCCTTCTCTGTCTGAGGAATGGACATTTCCTTGATGGCCTGGATTTTGGTAGGATACAGTTCAATCCCTTTGTGGCTGACTAGGAAACCTATCAACTTGCCTGATTTGACACCAAAGGCGCACTTGGTGGGATTCAATTTTAAGTTATACTTATGCAACCTGTTGAAAAGTTTTGTGAGATGGTCTAAGTGGTCATCCTCCTTCTGGGATTTGACGTTGATGTCACCCACGTAGATCTCTATCTCTTTGTGCATTAGATCATGGAAAAGAGCCATCATAGCTCGTTGATAGGTTGCCCCGGCATTGATGAGGCTGAATGACAACCGTCTATAGCAAAAGGTTCCCCAAGGCATGATGAAAGCAATTTTCTCACGATCTTCCTTAGCAACCATAATTTGATGGTACCCCACAAAGCAATCAGCAAAGGAGTACATGTCGTATTGAGCAGTATTATCAATAAGAATGTGGATAAATGGCACGGGAAAGCTATCTTTAAGGCAAGCTTTGTTCAAATCTCGGTAATCCACGCAGACTCGCACCTTTCCCCCTAGTTTAGGCACGAGAACAATGTTGGATATCCACTTCGGATATGTTGACACCATGATAATGCTAGCTTGAAATTATTTCATAATTTCTTCTTTGACCTTTAAACTCCACTCAGGTTTGAATCACCTGAGCTTTTGCCTAACTGGCTTGAATCCTTCTTTGATGGGAAGGCGATGAAGAATAATATCCGTGGACAAACCCACCATGTCTTCATGAGACCATGCAAACACATCCTGAAATTGGGTTAATAGTGCAACCATGTCATTCCGTTGATTTGTGGTAAGGTCTGAACCAATTTGGATTAGCTTAGGGTTGTCTAAGGTTCCAAGATTGAAAGAAGTAGTTTGATCAAGATTGGGTTTGGGTTTGTCTGCAACCCATTCCTTAATCTCCTGAGGTGTCTCAATGTCCTCTTGGATGTCCATCAAGTCTGAGTCCAACTTTGTATCAAAGTTACAACCCTTGTGGAGAGAAGGCACCTCATCAGTAAGCACAGGCACATCTAAATTCAGAGTCCTGAAACAAAAGATGCTTTCACTTAATATATGCAACTGTTTGATCATACAAAAGTGTTAGCATGTACTTGATAAAATAACTTCTAGTACTGTAAAGGAAAGAAAGCAATTAAAGTTATCTACAGGGCAGAGGGATTTTCTGCCCATTTTACCCTCGTCGACCAATGCATGGAGTGCTGCTCCAATTATCGAGGGCAAAGTCCTGATGGACTGTAATGATGGAAGGATCATCATTGTCCTCCTTTTCCCGAATGATAACCATGACATCTGGGCAATCATCGTCTAGGGTGTATCTGTTTGTATGTTCATCATGAACAATGATGCATATGCCTGCCATCATCAAGGAAAGGTCATGTTTATGTTTCCGTTCCCATTCTTCCACTTCGAGATCAAGAATCAGCACATCTTTTGCTTTGATTGGTACTGGCCTCGGAAACAGCATAGCCACAACATGGGCTGGCACCTTTACTGGAGATTGTATCAACTCATGAGGTAAAGGTATAGAAAATCGTTGTGAGGCAGAAGCTTGAAGAACCTGCTTGTGCTTATGAGGATTCCTATGACTGGAACTGGCAGAATATCCTAGCCCGGCTGTTCCAATTTGACTGGACATTTGAATAGGGTGCTTAATACCCTGCTTATCTTTACCAAGCCCTTGTCCAAGTTGATAACCCAATGACATCATTTCTTGAGTGGCCGACATAACCTCGGCAGAAATCTTGGGTATGGGAAATGGCGCTCCAATAGAATGGTATTGCGTGTTACTCACTTCCTAAAGTATGGAACCGGTCTGCTCAACTTCCGAATTGAAGCTAATAATTGGTAGAATTCCTTGTTCGTGACATTCCTATTTCAGTACGTAGCCGATGACAAGATCATTGGTGATAATGTATTTAAGTTGTTGATGTAGCGTGGAGGGAATGACTCCAACCAATGACTCCATACCAAATATAAAATATTTTCAGAGGTAGAGTACCTTTCTTTTGTAATTGAAAGAGGTAGCAGGTAGAAATACCCTAAACCTCAAAGTTCATTATTTTTATGATCCCTCAGACATATATGAAAAGTTTTTAAACTCTTCAGAGTAATGTTGTGGTAGAATGTGATGATGGATATGAAATAGTGTTAACTCGTTGCGTACGAGTAGAATCTGAGATGATTGAATAAAGGTTATTATGACAACCTAGTTTTGATGAATGTTTAGAAGATGTAAACTCCTAGTGAGTAGTTATGGTGAAATGTGATAATAGATGAGAAATCCTCAAAGGAGAGAATTGTAAAGGTTAAGTTAACAACCTAGTTTTAATCAAGAGAATAAGTAGAGATTAGTATGCTTTAATTTCGAGGACGAAATTCTTAGAAGAAGGGGTGAATTTGATAACCCAAAAATTCATAAAATCTTGAATGATTAGAATAAAGGTTAAAGAATAAAACCTAGATGAGAATTTGGGGATTTATTTAAAAATTTTAAGTAAAACCTATATGGTTTGCTATTTGAATGAGAATAGAGAAAATATGGGTTATAAAATTCCTAAACCCTAGAAATGAATTAATATGTACTTGAAGGAATATCAAGATAATGTATTACGACACCTGTAAATTCTATGTGAACTGAATAGTCTAAGAAATGTTATATAAGTACATATGGAATTTTTTTTAAGGAGATAAGATTTCACATGAAGAGATTCTATGAGGTTAAACGAAGATGATTATATGTATATAAATATATATACTTGGTAAGGTGCTATATATATTTTAGCAAGAGGAACGATGAAATAAGTTAATGATATAATGATCAAGATAAAACTATGTTAGCAATTAACATAGTTTGAATATTGGCCTTGATTGGCAAATAATAATTTTAATAAGTATAAAGTCGTTAGTTAATATGATTAGCAATAAGAAGGGAGTAATTTAAAACTCAAAATTTGAGTTAGAGATAGAAATTTGAAGCATGGATCGCTTTCGGTTCGTCCTAAGCGTCAAGTTTAGTCGAAATGGACGATGAAACACAAAATGTGTAATGGTTGACTTTTGGTCAAAGTTAATAGTTGACTTTTTATGGAGAAAAGTCAAAATTAGTGTGAGAAGTGAAATATGTTATGATTGTGTGAATTACGTATATGCTAAAAAAATAAACATTATATAATGTGAATACATTTATTTTGTATATAAAAGTGAATTAAGAATTAAGTTATGTAACCTAATATATATATATTAGGTGTGATAATTAAATAACCTAAGAGGTTATAATATGGAAAAATATTAGTATATAAATATATATACTAACATTATGAGATTTATTTTATATATATCTCAAATAATTAATGTTATAACCAAAGTTTAATTGGGTTATGGAATTAAAGATATACGAGTAAGGAATTTATTTACAAAGGTGTAATGGAACCCTAATTAAATGATAAGGGTAGGATGGAATAGAATTAAAAGTAATGGACTATAATAAGGTCATAGCCCAAGAATTTAAATAGAGTCCAAGAGAAATAGATTTATTGGACTAAGGAGGTTATATTATTTAAACAAGTCTAATTAATTAATTAAGCATGTAACTTGTGGATAAAGTGATTAAGGGCAATTAAATTGTTAATCTAGCCCAATATATTATGTGTGGGACAAGTATTATAATGGCCCAATTAAATTTTGGGTGGAAGCCCAAATTTATTTTGTTAGTTAGCAAAATAATAAATGCACAAGCCCAATAGCATTTAATTGATAAGTGGCCCAATTTTAAAACCAATTAGTGATGGACATTTTGGAAATTCATTAAAGCATAAAAAAAAATATGTGTGTGATTATAAGTCCACGTGGGCCGTCAATTAGAGGTGGAAAAGGAGAGGAGGTAAGGAGATATTTTAATATCTCTCATCTCTTATTTCATCTTATTTCCCTTCTTAGCTATCAAAAGAGAGAAAATTGTGAAAGGGAAAGAAGAAAAGGGGAAAACTGTGAGGGAGAGAGAGAGAGAGAGGGCGAGCGGAAGCCATGGAAGAAGGAAGGAGGAGAAATATTCTCCATGAAGAGAAGAAGAAGAAGATGCAAAGGTATAAAACTAATTTTTTTTCTTTCTTCCTAAGCTTTATTCTCTTTCTTTTTGTAATTTGATGAAAGGGAGTTTTTGATTTAGAAGTTCAAACCCTTATAATCTATGTCTTTTTCATGGATTCAAGTATAGATCTACCCATATTGGGTGTTGATTTGGTTGGAATCAAAAGAAAAGAAAAATAAATTTTTCTAGTTTTGAAACCCTAAAAATTCTGGAAAAATTTGGAGTGATAATATCAGAAGATATAAAGGTTGTGTAAAAATTTGGCCATATAGTTTGAAAGATATAGATTTTATGGTGAAGGGCTACTTTTATGAAACCACCCAAATAACTCTCTGTGTATAAGTCCAAAATTTACAAAAGTTTTACTGGAAGTACACGTGTATAACAGGAACATACTGTAAAAATTTTAGAATTTTTGGAGTTAATCTCGATTTATGAAAAATCTAAGAATATTTGGCTATTATGGACTATTTAAATATAGTAAATGAATTTTAAAATTTTCGAGAAAAATATATGTTCAATATGGGACTATATTAAGAAAAAATTTTGGGACTGATTTGGTATTTTTTATCTAAATGATAATAAATGGATAAATGGATTTAATTAAATATATGATGTCTAAAAATATGAAAAATACGATTTATGACTTGAGACCCTTACGTATGATTTATACAGATTTGTGACAAAGGTTTTGGGTTGGGTTTGAGGTGTTATGAAGTTTATGGCATTTTAGAATGCTTAAACAAGTTAATTATTAAAAGGAAAACAATTGAAAACAATTGTTTATTAATGTGATTAATGACTTAAATTATTTTGATATGACTAATAATATTGGATTAAGATATTATTAATAGTATTTGACTGGAATGTTATTAAAAGGTTAATAACCTTAGCGTAAAATATTATTACATAATTAATAATATTCGACGGGAGATTAAAATAAGAGAGCTATGTTATTTTTCAATGTAGTTGTTGAATTTGGTATTCAATGAACTATATTAGGTGTATGATTTGCTGAAATAGGAATCAAGGTTATTGAATTTGATTTTGGGTTGCTAAAATTGAATTCAGTCTGCTAAACTGATTTTGGTCTGCTAAAATATTAATGTTAGGATACTGAAATGAAATCCGACTTACTTAAATGGTATTTCGGTTTACTAAAATGTTATCTAATTTACTAAGATAACATATAAAAAGGAAAACTCAGATGTATAAGTTATGAGATGATGAAAAGATTATCAGTGTATAATGATAATGCTAAGACAATAATGTAATGTTTAATACTTAACTACGTTAGACAATTTAATATAAGATGATGAGCTAACAGATATGTTATGCTGACTAAAAGATCGATCTTATAATTGATAGGTCTTTCATAAGAGATTACATTAGATTGCTTAGCGGTAATCAGCGGTAAAGGCAAGTCTCCCTAACTCAAACTCGAGTTGTATGTTCAAAGCATGTTAGTGAATAATTGTTGTTGATTATTAACGTCTATACTGATTATTGATTCGCACTTAGTGCATGTTGTATATGTTTATCGAGTATAAAAGGATGATCACCATCATTACCATAAGGTTCAGTTAAATTGTTCATGGTCATTATTGACCTTCAAACATTATTGATTCAATCATGCAATTATTGAAACTTAATTCATGTTATTTCACATTTATTATATTGTTGAAAACTTGAAAGCTTATTCATTCTTTTCAATCATGATATATCTCCATTGTATTTAAAACTTGCTGGGCAAATTTGTTGCTCACCCTTGCTATATCATGATAAAATTTTCAGATTAAGATGAAAGCTTGAATAAAGACAGAGGCAAAGGCAAAGTGCAAGATTAAATTAAGGTACAGTTAGATCTATTAAATTTTCTGACGAAAATAGCATTGTAAACCTTTTTAGATATTGAAGGTATGTATTTAGTTAAGGTTGTAGACCTTGGGAATGATGTGTAAAAGTTTAATGTATAAACAATTTATGTTTATATCTTCCATAATAGTTATAGAAATGATGTACCAGATCTGAGGTAAAAAGTACCCGGATTTGGGGACGTCACATACGTTCCTTCGGATAAGCCAAGCATCCTTTTATATCTATCTTTATAAATCTTTATCCCCAAAATATAGGATGCTTCACCCAAATCCTTCATGGAGAAATGTTTAGATAACCAGATTTTAATCGATTTTAGCATAGGAATATATCATTCTCTATCAGTAATATATCATCAACATATAATATGAGGAATGAAACAGCGCTCCCATTAACCTTTTTGTACACACATAGTTCATCCTCATTTTTGATAAAATCAAACTCTTTGATTATCTCATCAAAATGAATGTTCCACATACGAGAAGCTTACTTCAATCCATAAATGTGTCATTGTAGCTTACAGACTTGATTTGTTCCAACCTTTGAAACAAATCCCTCTAGTTGTGTCATATACGTATCCTCCTCAAGTTTCCCATTGAGGAAGGCCATTTTCACGTCCATTTGCCAGATTTTGTAGTCATGGTAAGCTGAAATCGTAAGCAAAATCTGAATGGACTTGAGCATCGCTACTGGTGAGAAGGTTTCGTCATAGTCAACTCCTTATCTTTGTTTGAGACCTTTTGCGACCAGTCGGGCCTTATAGGTCTCTACCTTGCCGTCTGCTCTAGTCTTTCTTTTAAAGACCCATTTACACCCACTAGGCTTAATGCCATTAGGTGGTGAAACCAAAGTCCATACTTGGTTTTCATACATGGAGTTCATCTCGGATTTCATGGCTTCTTGCCACTTCTCTAAGTCTTTACTGCTCATTGCATGTTCGTAATTTAATGGATCATCATCATTTATTATGCGTACCTTATCATCATCCTCTATGACAAATCCATACCTATCAGGTATCTTTGGTACTCTTCTAGATTTACGAATAAGGTGTGTTACAATAGTATTTTGTGGTTCTTGAACTTCTTCAAGATATATCTTACTCCCACTGACCCCTTCAAGGATAAACTCCTTTTCCAAGAAGGCAGCATGTTTCACAACAAACACCTTTTGATCAGTTGGATGATTGAAATAATACCCTGATGTTTCTTTAGGGTATCCCATAAATCTACACTTGTCGAATCTAGTCTGTAGCTTATCATTTTCAAACCTTTTAACATAAGCTGGACAACCCCAAGTCTTAACATGCTTAAGATTTGGTTTCCTCCCTATCCATAACTCATATGGGGTCTTAAGGATGGATTTGGTAGGTATGCAGCCGATTCTAGGGCATATCCCCAGAAGGAAACTTGAAGATCATTAAAGCTCATCATGGATCGAACCATGTCCAATAATGTTCGATTTCTCCTTTTAGATACACCATTCAGATGTGGTGTCCCTGGTGGAGTCCATTGTAAGATTATACCATTTTCTTTGGGATAATTGAGAAACTCGCCGCTTAAGTATTCACCTCTTTGATCTGATAAAAGAATCTTATTGCTCTTTCCAATTTGTTTCTCTACTCCACTTCTGAACTCTTTGAACTTTTCAAATGATTCAGATTTTTATTTCATTAAATACACATATCCAAATCTTGAGTGATCATCAATGAATGTAATAAAATAAGAATACCCACCTCGTGCATTCATTGTCATAGGTCTACATACATCTGTGTGTACCAACACTAATGACTCTGTAACTCTTTCTCCTTTTCCACTAAAAGGTGATTTAGTTATTTTTCCAATGAGACAAGATTCACAAGTTGGATATGATTCATAATCCGATAGCTCTAGGAGCCCATCTTTATGCAACTTGGATAATCTTGTTTCATTAATATGACCAAGTCTACACCGCCACATATAGGTATAATTAACATAATCTCTTTTCCCTTTATTAGTTTGTTCAATTTGAAGTATATTTCCATGCAAGTCAAGTATATAAAGTCCATTTCACAAATTACCAACACCATATAAAACATTATTATTATAAATAGAACAACTGTTGTTCTTTATTATAATGTCAAAACCATCCATAACCAATACATAAATTGAAATAATGGTTCTAAAGATATTTGAAACAAAATAACAATTATTTAAATAAATGAACTTGCCCGTAGGCAATGCTAAACAATAAGTCCCTACAGCTAATACAACAACCTTTGCTCCATTTCCCACTCGTAGGATGACCTCATCCTTTCTCAGCTTTCTACTTCTGACCAGTCCTTGTATATTATTACATATGTGAGAACCACAGTCGGTATCCAATACCCAAGTAAAAGATTGACTTTCAGAAAAATTAATTTTAATCATAAACAAACCTTGATTAGGATTCGAAAATTCTCCAAGCTTCTTTTGTTTTTGTTCCGCAAGATAATCCTTGCAGTTCCTCTTCTAGTGACCCAACTTGTTGCAATGGAAGCAAATTTCTATGTTAGATGGATCAAATTTCTTTTGATCCTTCACTTTCGCCTTACCCTCAACCTTCTTGGATTTCTTCTTTTGAGAAGATACCTTGGGCCTCTTCCTTTTCTTGGAAGAATCATCCACCATTAAGACATGGTCCTTCTTGGATGGGAAGTGACCTTCAGCAATTTTCAACATGTTAAGTAATTCAGGCAAGCTAACATCCAACTTATTTAAGTGAAAATTCACAACAAATTGTGAGAACGTGTCAAGGAGTGACTGCAAGACTAAATCTTAATTCAACTCCCTATCCATGATGGATCCAAGCTGTCCAAGACGTTCAATCAGATTGATCATCTTTAAGACATGAGTCTCAATGGTAGTACCCTCAATCATCTGAGATCAGAAGAGCTCCTTAGATATTACATATCTAGCAGTCCTACTTTGCTCACCATATAACTCTTGCAGGTGCAGTAGCATAGTAGGAGCATTCATAGTTTCATGCTGACGCTGAAGCTCTTTATTCATGGATGCAAGCATGATGCATTAAGCCACAGATGCATCATCTCACCACTTTTTAAAAGTAACAATCTCTTCCTCAAAGGCTGTCTCTGCAACATTTATAGGTACGGGTGAATTTAGGACATAAGAAATCTTTCCAGCAGTGAAAACAATTCTCAGATTCCTTAACCAGTCTATGTAATTCGGTCCAGTCAGTTTGTTAGTATCAAGTATACTACGCAGTGAAATTAGTGAATATGACATTTTCAAATTCTGCATGTAAAAGACAATATTTTAGCAAACATTCATTTAATTAATTACCAAAATAAATTAGGTCTTATTTTAAATTGGTATCTCCCACTATTTTCTTCAAACTATATTACTCTCATATATATAGTTCGAAAAAATCTAATTAAAGTTTTTGCTAGTGAGAATAAGGATCCCATATCAAGTATATATAGCCTTGTGGTGACACAACAAACTATATATAAATAAATAGGTAGACAACTCCTTGTCAATTACATCATCATGTAACTCCTTATGTTTTGCCGCTTTGATTATTTTGATCAAGTGGTGGCATATCCGAATCAAAATTATATAAGTTAAGTCCAACCTAGCACTTCCATATATTCAAAAAAAGAAAAATATTGTCCTTGTGGTGACACAACAAAATAATATTGTTCAATTTTCTTTATAAGCATCAATTGTGATAAATTAACAACTTAAATACTTAATACTTGCCTTGTGGTGACACAACAAACTCATACTAAATATTTAATACTCCATTAATTTTATCATGCTAGAAGGTAACGTTCAATATTCTAAATATCTTTGAACGCTTAAGACTTAATATATTCCTTGAGGGGTTTGTTATTAATTGTCTCATCTTATTTAGCACACACACACACACACACACACACACATATATATATATATATATATATATATATATATATATATATATATATAATACTAGCATGCATATTATAGAATACTATATACTACCCGAATTGATTATGGACTTTTATTCTAGTTTAGTTCACTAGAGCCACCAAGTGAACCAAAAGGAATAAATATTTAAATATAACTATTATATTTAAACCCGAGCTCCATTACAAACTGGTCTTCGAGCGCTCCTTTCTCCTTGATCTCTAGTTCTTCAAAAAAAATTCTAACTAATCCTATTACATAGACTATTTAATTTAAATAGAAACTTTGATCAGCGGTCAAGGAGAAGTACATAGGAGATAGATATAATTTACATCAAGAAGAAAACCAGAAAATACGAGGTACGTAGACCCCATTTAATACAACTCATTCATTCAAATATCCAACCAAAATAAAATCTAATCACATTAGTCAATAGTCTATAATCAATCCTATTTATTATCATACATATCACCATATGTATCAATAAATAAAACAATCATCTTATGAATTAAAATCATTCCATATATATATGAATATCATTTAATGGGCAATTTTAAGTTGAATGAAATCCAATTTCAAGATTAAAATAAAATCTTTATTTTATTTATAATATTATTAAGAATATATATATATATATATATATATATATATATATATATATATATATAAAACCACGTGAGTGATCCTTGTTAACAAGTTTCATGAATATTAACAGGCTTTAATTGTAACGATTTTTTTAAATAAATTTTATACAACAAATTATACCCAATAAATTATTCTAAATACATACTCATACATATATGGAATCAAAACAATTAATAATTTGCATAAAGTTTGGCTCTGATACCACTGTTAGGTTTTGTGAAAATTAAAGACGCAATTAAATTATAAAATTAGTGGAAGCAAAGTAGAATTAGATTTTAAAATTTTTCACAAATCAATTACCCAGATCATACTTTATGCATATTATTAATTAAAGCAAAGAAAAAGAAGTTATGGAATCATACCTTTGCAGATACGAGCTTCCACATGTATGAGTTCAACTCCTACTTCTCCGCGATCTCCTTTAATCTCCAGGTAGATTCCTTCCTTTGATCAATGTTAGCCACCCAAGTGTATGACCTCTACAGGTGATCCACCAAAGAAGAAGAATTTTCAAGAAGAATGGTGTATTGGCTCAAACCCTAGTTTTTCTTATCTCTATAGAAAAAAGGGGCGTACTCTCCAAAAATTGGAATTATGTATATCTGATATCTTATATAAGACTCCACTTTTAAATATATCAGGTAACCCTATTTAATTAAAATAAGGTATTATTTATTTAATTAAACTCTTATAATTAATTGTACTCCATAATCTTATTGGGGATAATTAATTAAACTCTTTTAACTAATTTTAGCTCCTAATCCTATTACGAATAAATGAGAGTACTTATATTAAATTAATTCCTAAACCCTTTTAGAAATTAAAATAATAATAATTGTAATAATATTAATAAGACTCCTCTTATTAATTTATATTTAATATTTTCAAAATATTAAATAATAAATATTAAGCTATTTAATTTATTCAATCACCATAGATTAAATTAAATATACTTAACATATTATTACAATTATGCTATTAACTTCTTAAATAATTTATTCTTCCTTTTATGATGTGACCCTTTAGGTTCTCCATATTAAACCGGTTGTGATAAAATCAATTAGAACAATTCTAATCTGATTTAAATAAATAAATTAATATATTAATTTATTTAAATAAATAATATTTATTTTACAATAGGGGTAAGCCTCCCTAGCGATCAACGACTTTCCAGATAATATAGATGTTAGCATTAATCATAAAAGAATCTTTGAGTAAATAGTTATTGTATAATTCAATCCTTCCACCGTATAATGTCCCAATTAAATATAAGACATGGAATTACTATCAAGTCTTATTTTATTTAATTATATGTATTTCTATTCCCAAATGCACAACTCCAAATAAATACAAATTAGAAACTACTTTCTAATCATTTAACCTTGGCCAAGGATTCCTGGGTTGTCATTTATCGAATCACATAGGACATTTTTCTTCTTTTACTAGAAGTGGTAGATTCTATATTAATCATTCATTATCTCCATATATAACTTATTACACCCAAGCATACCCTTTGATATAACTTAAAGGTCTTAAGGAATAAGTCAGAACGTAATTCATTATACATAAGATATTATGATGATCTGAAGTCTAAGGATCATTTGTACTATTATCACTACAGGAATTCCTATTGACAAGCAAGTAAAACTCCATTAGGTATTCTTTAGCGAGTCACGTTCAGTGAACTTATTCTCCAATAAGCACATATATAGTTTCTTTAGTGTCTCCACGCAAATGATCAAAAGATCAATCATTCTCATCCAATGAGCAAGCAACGTATGTACCAATCTATCCGGATTCACTAATCCCCTTTTTAATAATCCATTAATTGAGAACATTTTAGTTTTAAGTTATCTAAGAATTTAGATATCATTAGCATGATCTCATCATGATTATAAAAGCATTGCTTAAACAGCACCATGTAGATAATAAATGACTTTAATAAATAATTCATTTATTAATAAATAAATAAGATTGATTATAAAGTATATACTTTATCATCATACATGATTGGCTTGTATGCATACTACTTTCACTCGTCTCATGCCCAAATGGTTTAGCCAGATAAGTGAATACGGCCAACTCATTAGTACGAGATTGGGAATCGACGACCTCATTCCGACTTAAATGGTTGTGCTTCGTTGACACTACATCATCAAAGTACAACGAGCAAAATTTGACAAGCACTTCCTTTATATAGCGTTCAACAATAGAACCCTCTACACGAGCTTTGTTTTTAACTTTTTCCTTTAATCGACACATATACCTGAAATATGACAATATCGGCTAAATTAATTATAAAGATGATGAATATTGCACAATGTAGGTGATATTACCTCTCAAAAGGATACATCCATCGATATTACACCGGTCTTCCAAGCTTAAGTTCATATGACAAATGAATAGGTAAATGCTCCATTGAGTCAAAGAACCCCGATGGTAAGATCATTTCAAGCTTACACATTATCAACACTATATTTTTTTCCATAAGCTCTACATCACTATATAACAGTTAAGCAAATATCCTGAAAGAAATTTAAAAATACGGTAAAGGCATCATTAATATTCCTCGTTAACATCTCATGAAATGCAATTGGCATCAACTTCTGCATGAATACATGACAGTCGTGACTTTTGAACCCAGTAATTTTCAACTGCTCAACTTAGTACATCGAGATATGTTATAAGCATATCCATCTGGGAGCTTCAATGTACTAAGCCACTTGCAAATGTTTTCAACCTATTACTTGGTAAGACAAA
Source organism: Panax ginseng (assembly GCA_020205605.1). Classification (NCBI taxonomy): domain Eukaryota; kingdom Viridiplantae; phylum Streptophyta; class Magnoliopsida; order Apiales; family Araliaceae; genus Panax; species Panax ginseng. Next base: position 97,747,912 of record CM035128.1, on the reverse strand, counting down.
ATGGAGCTTTTGATTTTAAGTTGTTAGGTCGGAGCCACAATTCCCGCCTGATGTTCATTTCCTCCAAGTATTTACGTGCTTTATCATTGTCTTTTATTTTATCACTCGTATCTAGCACGACGTAAAATAAGTTCTCGAATACATTCTTTTCCATATGCATGACATCTATACAATGACGAAGTGCTACTGTGACCCAATATGACAACTCATACTAAATGGACGAGTGTGTCCAATTATGAGTTTTCTCGTACCCTATTGCTCTTAATTACTTACCATGCTCCTTTCTAGGAGGTGGAAATGTCAGATCATTTAGCCAGCCCAATACATCGTTGCCCGACCTACAACCAACAACCCCGTTCTTCTCTATCTTTCTGTTGAACTGTGTAGACATCTTTCTATAACTGTACTCAACAGGCAAGAATCTTCGAGGAGTTCCAAAGAAACTAGTTTTACGCCCTTAAATTAGTGTATGCCTTGCACATCCCCCATACATACTAGACATGATAACTTACCATGAGTCAACCAACCACTGATCATCCCAAGTGCTGGAAAGTCAGTGATTGTCCACAACAAGGCTGCCTTCATCACAAAATTATGCCCGATAGATTTATCAAAAGTCTGAACACCTGTTTCTCACAACATCTTAAGTTCATCGACTAAAGATCTAAGGTACACATTAATGTCTTTTGTAGGACTCTTATCCCCCGGTATCAGTAAAGTAAAGAAAATATACGGATCCCTCATGCACATTAACGGTGGAAGATTGTAAGCTAGCATAATCATTGGCCAAACAGAGTATGGCTGACTAGAATTATTAAATGGACAAAATCCATCTGTAGCAATGCCAAGCCTGATATTCCTAACTTTGTCAGCAAATTGTGAAAAATTGGCATCAAAATTCTTCTATTCATCTCCATCTACTGGGTGAGTAAGCAGACAAGGCACAACATCCCTTGTTTTATGCCAAGTAATATACTCAGCAGCGTGCGAAGACATGAATAGCCACTGCAACCTCGGCGTAAGAGGAAAGCACCGTAATATCTTCTTTGGAACATATTTCTTGTAATACCCGCGAAATTTAAAAAATAATATTAATATTGAGAATAATAATTATTTGAATATTTATTTGAAAATAAATATATATAGTGATGACATGAGTTGTGGTAATTAATTTAATTGAATAAGCATATGCTAATTGAGCAATGTAGTAGAAGTGATGAGAAGTTTAATTTAAGCTTATGAAATTATGCCTAGTGTGGCAAAGTGGTGAAATGAGAAAGTTACTAATTAAATTAATTATGAAATGGATGAAATTAATTAGTACTAGTAGTAAGTAAAATAATTACATATTGTGATTGACTAATTTCTATTATTATTCATTAATTATCGTGAGCGATAACATATAAGGTGTAGTCTTATATAATAAGGTTTCTTCATTCAATATAAAATGAGGTGTGATATTGGAATGTGAATAATTATTATATAAAACTATAGGATAAAAGTAAGCTTTAAATTATGTAATTTGCTAAGTTATATGGAAGAGCCTTTTTGTGACATCATGATTTGTGGTGGAGCAATTAAATGTGTATTTTAAACATATGAGAGGAATTAAATTTGAATAAATAAATATTTACTATTAAATGTTTATTTTAATATTTATGTAGAATTGGAATAATAAGTTTTATGGAAAATAATATTGGTACCTAACTAAATTATATTCTAGTCTAATGTAAATATTATTTGAAGTAAGCCAATGTACATGGGTTATATAATTCTATGTGGGTGTATATGTATTCACATTTGTGTAAAAATATCAAATAAACCTAAGTATGCTAGTAGTAGCTTTGCTAATGCTAAGAGTAGGAGAGAGTTGTCCCATTTTGTGTATCTCATTTCTCTCATTCATGTGTTTTGCAAAAAGCCTATGTTCCTACTTTGCCCAAATACTCAGTAAAATGGTGATGATGATGAAGGGTGTGGGTTCAATAGTGGCAAAGTCCAGAATTTGCACTACTAGAAAATCAACCTATAGCGACGGTCGGCGACCGTCACTATACGCCAAAAGATCGTTGCTAAAACTTTTAGCAATAGTCGCGACCCAAATCGCCATAGAACCCGCTCGGTAAGAAGCCTATAGCGACGGTCTTTTTTGGCCTATAAGCGACGATCGGCCACCGAGTCGTAGCTATAGGTCATGGCAAAATCGTGTATTTGCTCTTTTTACCAATCTGTCATTGAGAGTTATTGCTACGGTCATGATCAGAAGCTATAGATGTCTATAAGCGACGCTCGGCTGACACCGTCGCTATAGGCCTATGTTTTATAAAACACTATAGCTACGGTCGATGACCGTCGCTATCGCCTTTTTATATTTAAAAAAAAAATTAATAATGCACATTTATTCAACAAACACAAATACAATATAAAATAAAATATAAAAAAATATTATATACATCATTTAAAATCATTCACATTACAATATAAGAAGAGATATTTTACAACATTATAATCATTCACAATACAATCATTACAACATTATAATCATTCACAATACAATCATTACAACATTACAATCATTACAATACAATAGTTTAGTTACATATTCTTGGAGCAGCCTCAATAGTCCATATTCTTGGAGAAGCTTATAGATGGAGCCACCGTAAACATATTCCAAATATATATAAAGTTTATCATCCACCACGCTCAAAAATCACAAGTTTGGAGTAAGACTATAAAATTGTAAATGTCAAACGAAAATAATACTATTAGATGTGCACATTCTTTATAACAACTACAATAATATAATAAACCATACAAAGATTTCTTCATTATTGTGAGTGCATTAGACATACTAATAAGTTTGTTCAAATTTATCAAATAAACATAGAAATCTCAAGTCTCTTAATTATTCTGTTTTGAATAATAACTAATAAGAGAGTAGAATCTAGACATTTATAAATGATTTAGAAGCTAAAAAATGCATTTGGCCGTGTAGAATAATGAACCCTTGGTGTACACTGCCTCAAACTCAAGTACCCCAAAAGTACCACTAATTAACCTACATATATGTAATTAATACTTACCCTGCCTTAATAAATAAATCACCAATATTTTCTTCAATTCCATCCATATTAATTTGTACCAATATTACTTCCTCATCTCCATTTTCCTTTCTCCCTCCTCTCCTCTCCTCTCTAGATCTATCCAAAACATTAAATTTCTTAGACTCCTTAGTCTCGGTTTCATCACTACCTGAATTAACTCGTTGTACAACAATAATAACACAGTGTGTGCAAGGTGTTGAAAAAATGGAAAGGTATTGATCTTTTTATAGGATGGATAGATAGATGGAGAATATAATATGGTTGCGTCAACCAACCATTTTGAGAAAAAGGCAAGGCAATCCATACGATTAATACAAAGGTAGTAAGCAGAGATAGAGACAAAGAATTCAAAGGTTGTGTCAAATGATTGTACCACAAAAGAGTTCCTAATTTGTGCAGAGATAGAGAGAGATTGACCGCAGTGGGAAGCAATACAAGTTATCATACACTATATGAAAACCTTGGATATATGGATCTTACCGCTTCATACATCAATGTGCCAGATCGTGAAATAATTCCTATCCTCCCTGGTTTGTGAATGTAACCGGTATAATTCCAATTTTGCATTCTCCGGGCTTGATGATACCAGTATGATTCGGACCAATCAACCGGGTTTTTGATTCTTTGTAAAAAAAGCGACCTTCACTCGAACCTGCAAGATGGAATTATATTATCTCGATAAAAGTGACTAAAGATCCATTTACATGTTAATAAGATGACAATCAATGCAATTGGCTCTGTAAGTAGTTCTTTAAGCTATCAAGTAAAACATGTTTAAATTGGTTGAAGAAGGCATTACACATTAATTGGAGTTTAAACCTTAAGAAACTTCCCTTATACAATTTATGCCTATGCACTTATGGTACCTCTTCGAACTGCATAATGGACTGTGACCCCCCAGCAGAATCCAGTGGAAGAATGTTATAGGGAGCATAAATTTTCTTCTTTGCTTAGACATCTTTTGCCGCGACAATAATCTTCTTATCAAGTTATATATTGCTTAGCTCCAAAAAACAACTAACTGTCTGCTATAGATTCTTGATATACATAAATATACACCATTTAGCAAATTGCATACAATGAATAAATATAAATAGTGTTTTCCATTATCTATTTATGGCTTGCTTCCCTCACATTGAGCAATTTACCTCTCAATGGAAAAACACCATGATAATTTCGACCAACAACAAAAAGTCCAGCCATCTGTATATAAACTCAATGAGACCTACATGAACACACGAAAATGAAATTAAAGTTTGCTTATCCTTCTTATTAGGTAAAATGAGCTAATCATAAGGAAGATGGCTGACTAATATATCTTGGAGCTGATATCCTGACTAAATGTTTAAATTATTTAACAAGCTTTGTAATTCATTAAGCCACCAGTACCATTAAAAACTCTACTATCTAGTGACCAATTTCTCTCTAATTGTACAATTAAATTTTACCTGAGTAATAGCAGAAAGAACATCCCAATGCGAACACTTGCAAAACCATATAGACAGGTAGACCACACTACACACCAAAAATAGAGGGAGAAAAATGACCATGAAAATTATTATATATATTATGATGACAAGTCAACAACAATTATAGTAAAGGCATGTCACATAAGGCTAAAGAATTCAAAATGATTTACTAAAAAGAACCAAGATTTGCATTGTTTTTATGATGATGAAATTTTATGTCATGTAGGCATAAAATTATGAAATTAATCTTAAAAAAGCAGGACTTACGTTATAGTCGCCAAATAGTCTTGTATATTGCCATCCTTTACTTCTAATACTCTAACTATTTGTTTTATGAAGTACTGGGTCATGAGAAATAAGAATGATGTGATTGCCTTTATACTCGGATATTGTCTCCTAATATATTAGAAAAGTGATGAAATCAGAAAGGGCTAACAAATTATTATTATGCTATATTTGATATAGCAGAATATATCCCACAAAAGCAAAGGGCACACACACCACAAAATGGACAATGAAAATAAAACTGATGAGAATAAACAGGATGACACATTTAAAAACAGTAAGATTTAACAATATTTTGAAAATATCAAACCCAAATTATAAATAAAGTGGAAGAATCAATGGCACAAAATTTTCTTTGAAATTCAAAGATCTAAAAATTAATGTCAATCTATCAAATGTCTGCTATCTATCCCAAGGAAAGTGAATAGAACGAAGGGTAAGATGAATGCGAAAGAAACGAATTGTTTCGTTCGTGAGTTCCATGTTTTGTTCAGGTAAATGGAACATAAGGATATCAGCCATAAATAAATGAGCTAAAGTTTTGATAATGCTCTAGAGCATATCAAATTAGGATTATGATGTAGAGACCATTCATAATTAAATGAATCTAGAAACAAATAAATGTAGCAACTATTTACTGCTTGAGGCCTACTACAACAATAATTTTTGAACTATAATATTTTTGCAGCATTTGCTTAGGCCCCTGCTACCTAGCTACATTCATTCTTCAGAATCCTTTGTTTGTTTCTCTGTACAAAAATAAACATGGAGGAGATATAAACACTAAAAACAAAGCATGACGAGTATGATGATTGATAAATTAGGAGATGGGATTATTAGCACAATTTTTAGCTGAGATCAACATCAACTTGTTGGGATTCGCCTCTCAGTTTGGTTGGCAACAAGTTCAATGCCCAAATGCCCTTTATCACCAAAAGACCAAATGCAAATAGTTTACCGAGATTCGGTTAGAGCAAAAGTATGGGCATTCCAAAGATATAGAATTGGTGAGGCTAATCTGTACAATCTTCTCATTCACTTGCCTAAATGATGTTACTATTCCTGGGCTCAACACATTTGTATGCATATTTTCCTGTGAAACAGCACAACCAAAAACACATCAGTTATCTAATAGATTTGATGAGTGTACAAAAGAATTATATATGTTGCCATCCACCAGAAATGACAACATAATCAGATCAAGATACCAAGGCTTATCACCATAGAGTGGCTTATAGGCCATAACTGAAAACATGTTCAGCATCTTATATTAAAGCCAATCAATCTAGTTTTGGCGATCCAAGCAATTTAAAGTGAATTCTTACATTAACAGAAATGAGAGATCCCCCACCGACTAATTCTGCCTCACATCAAATGCAGATCTAAACCCTCCGTCATCAAAATTAGGGCTTGACTCGGTATGAGAGATTTAGGCTGATTCCGCTCCTAAAATCCTTCACCGACTGATTTCGACTAATTCCGCCTCACATCAGATGCAGTTCCTATGTGCGATTAGGGCTTGACTCGGTATGAGAGATTTAGGCTCTTATATAACATATTAAGGGTGGATATAAGACATTTAGGGAGTTAGATATGGCTGGGTACGAGATTTACCAGAGTAGACTGGGAGAGTTTTTTGGAGCGTGAAAATAATGGAGGAAGATTTTGGCAGATAATTTCATTTAGGAGGTAGAAGTTCATTACCTACTACCAAAGGGCTTGGTATAGTATATTTTTCTCCTCTATTACGACGGTTAAGGAGTGACCGTCGGAATAGAGCCATTTTCTCTCTCTATATCGACGACCATCTCATGAGCATCGGTATATTATCCTATAGCTACGGTTCTGCCCCGACCGTCGCTATATCTCGTCGCTATAGGTCAATTTTCTAGTAGTGTTGGAAAATACCTTGGCTATATATAGGAGCTTCCTCTTCTTCATTTTAATTATTCATTCTCTATTGAAGTTCAAAAATTTGTGTATGTGTATTGTTGAGTTGGAGAGGAAACCTGAGATTAAAAACAAAGAATTAACTTCACAACTTCAAGAAGGTAATGTCCATTTACATGTTCTTAAGTTCAAGTTTTGCAAGTTCTTAGGAAAATGTAAGAATACTTGTTTTTAAGTCAAAAAATTGATGGTTGAAGCATGATATAATCTATAAATTGATGTTAGACATTGTGAATATGGTCGAATATGAAATTAACAAAAGTTAAATGGAGTAATTTGGTCAAGAAACGAATTTGTGATGGAAAGAATTGCTAAATATGTTAAACTTTGGAAAAATAACATAAACTTTGAATTTGATTCTTGAATTTGGTTGTTTATGTGATTTGAGTTATTAGAATCATGATAGGGATGTTTGGTAATAAGTTTATGGAGTTTATATCAATTGGGTATCCTTAATTTGTTGTTTGTATTATATATTGGCTTGTTGGTTCACAACAGGGGAGTGGGAGTTCAACTGCAGCAAATAAGTCTGGGTAGTGCATACGATAGGGTCCCGAAGATAGAAGGCCATGCCTGACGAAATTAAGCGGTGGTAGTTAGATTCTGTTTTTGTTGTTCAAATACAAGAAATCTTAATTTAACCTAACTTGACCTAAGGAACATGGATAAGGTTTAAATATGTATAAAGGAATGTTAATAGTTGTATGTGTAAAGCGTGATTTACTAGCGTGATTTACGCCTTTTGAAATCTAACCTTTTGAGCATATGTTCGTAACTTGGTTAGTTTTATAAATGGGTATGAAATGTGAATTCAATGTACTTTGCATACTTAGTTGTTTCCATGAAGTTTTTAGAAAATTTAAATATTTGAAAACCAATCAAGTTGCAAACTCTATGACTTGTATTGTGAACTTTTGAACAATTATAATAGGATACTTTATACCTCTAAAGATAATCGTCATGTTCATACATCTAGCTAGACACGTTATAAACCTTCGCAAGCGTGAACTAAAATAGTTTCTAAGTAGAGAGCTATACTAGATATGTGCAAATAAATCTAATACATGCAAGCATGCGTAGAAAAGGTTGATTGACAATGTTGTGTGGGTTAATGAATGCTATGATTAGTAGTTGATATGATGAGCTCTTTTAACTTTGTAAAGTAAAAATTTATGAGTAAAACTAACAATTGTTGAAAGTAAATAAAAAGGACCAAACCTAGCTTAAAAGTTCCTTAACATATATATGTGAAACAAATTAAAATAGAATACGTGACTTAAGTGATATTTCACATATACAAATAAAATATGAGTATATGGTACAAAAGCTGCTAAAATGTTCCTAAGATTTTCAAAAGTAAGAAGAATGTGGATTATACATCTATGAGTTTTAATGTGTATAGTATACATAGATAGAAATATGTGTGATAAATGTTGGTTGATATATATGTCAAAGTGTGTGTGACTAATGAATATGTAACGTCCCCAAATCCGGGTACTAATAACCACGAACCTGGTACATCATTTCTATAACTATTATGAAAGATATAAACATAAATTGTTTATATAATAATCTTTACAACATAATCCCCAAGGTCGATAACCTTAACTTAGTACACAGATTCATATACTACAGGACTTACAATGTTATTTGCCTCTAATACTATTACTATTTTAATTGTACACTAATCCATTCCTGGAACATATCTTTGCATGTATCCGAAGTTTCGTCTTAATTTGAAATGTTTATCATGATATAGCAAGGGTGAACAACAAGTTTTCCCAGCAAGTTTAAGTTTGAAAGAAGATATATCATGATGGAAAAAATAATAAACTGACAAACTTTCAACAATTTAAAAATTATGAAAGAATATAAATCAATTTACATAACTAAATGACCGAGACAATAATGATGAATGGCCAACAATAAACATGAACAAATTTAATTGAACCAAATGGTAATGAAGGTGATCAGCCTTTCATACCTGATGAATATATGCAACATGCACAACGTGCGAATCAATATTTCATAGATATGGTATAATCAACAATGATTATCCACGAGCATGCATTGAAATAACAACTCAAGTTTGAGTTAGAGAACTTGCTTAATTAAAAGTATAGTTCGAGAATTTGCATGTACCGTTGATCACTGTTACACAATCTATTTTAGCTTCAATTGAAAGACCTATTATTGATAATATCGATCTCTCAATTAGAATAATATCATAACATCTAACATTGCTATATACAGTCATAATATAACTTAAGCACATATTCATAACAGCCACTAAAACACATAAGACCCGATATCAAGTCAAACTATTTCAGTCTGATTTGAGTTCGGTACTATTTCGACGTCCCGATTGCCTTATCGGATAATTATCAAGTTTATTGTAAATAAAACTCTACTTAACTTCTTCAATATTATTTTAGATAATTCGATTATCAGTAATAACATATTTCGGAAGCTCGTAATAATTTTCAAATAATTATTATCATTTATAATGTGTTTTCAATCATTAATGTCATTTTTAATTGATTTAAATACCACATAATTCCATTATCATTAATATTTAATTAATTTCAAATATTAATGAAATACATGCCCCAATATTATAAGTTATTCTTTAAAATCTAATAAGTTAAATACTAATCCAGCAACCTGGATTATCCAAACATACCAATCCAACAACCCTTATTGCAATCCAGCAAACCAGATTGCCAATCCAGCAAAACAAATTGCAATCCAGCAAACTAGATTAAAATTCTAGCAACCAGATTGCAATCCAGCAAACTGGATTCCAAATCCAGCAGCTAGATGGCCAATCCAGCAAACCAAATTGCAATCCAGCAAACTGGATTCCAATTCCAACAAGCATGGATTCATTAATTTTTAATCCAGCAAACTGAATTTAATAGATTTTCAATCTAGCAAGCTAGATTCACTAATTCTTTTCACGAAAATACCAAATCAAGTTATTATTTTTCTATCCTTTGGCCAAACATATATACACATATTCCATCCATAAAAAGAATTTTTCTTTAATTTTTCAATACCCTTCAGTATTTTTCAAAAATCATTTTTAGTTCGTAGCTTAAGAAATTAGCCCTATCGTGCTCAACTCTAGCAATTCCCATATCTTGGCATAATCTTACACGTGTTAACGTGAACCTCCGGTTTAAATTATGTATCCATCGGAGTTATAGAACTTTGGTTATAGCCATTTTCATCTGAAAATCCCAAAAATTGAAATAACCATAACTTGGTCAATTTAAGTCAGAATGAGCTCATTTTTGGACAAAAGCTACTTCATATCATATATTTTCATATCCCAGAAGGATGGAATTTATTTCATAAATTAAGTGGCCAAAACTTCCCTTACAAAATCTGGGGCAGTAGGTTTTTGGAATATTTCACTTTTTTGTACTTTGCTAAAAACAGTCCATACGAAAATCTATAACTCATTTTTCAGTCATTCCACTTGGAAATGTTAGAAAACTCATCATGTTATCATCCTAAATTTTACCAGAATTTTCGAATGTCAGAAAAATGATGAAACTACCCCTAGCATAGACTGACCCAAAATAGTCTTATTTCCTTTCTAAAAGCGAAACTGTTTTGGCTAAAACAGCCACTACGGCTTATGTATTCAATATTTTTGAGTGTTACCACTTGGGTTAACTTGATAAATTATACATCTAGCACCCCTTTTTGATGGATCATAAAAAAAAGGTGTAGATCAAAAACGGTGGACATCCCAAAGTACATAAAAGTTAGGGTTTTCTACCCTTTAAAAATTAGTTTCTTTTTTCTCTCTTTAGATCTAACTTTTAACACACAAAATGGATATATAGACACTCGAAATTTGGCATTCCTGTTACTAACATTGCAGGAGGGTAGAATCGTCTTTCAGAGACAACTCTAGAGGACAAAGTAGTTCCAATTCCAGAGACAACCCAGAAATTATCAGTCTTACCATCTCGGAGACAACCCCGAGATACTCAGTTCCCATCCCGAAGACAACCCCGGGAGTTTCAGTTTCAACCTCAGAGACAACCCCGAGGAATGTATTTCTAGTTCCAAAGATAACCCCAAAATCCTCAGATTTCCATCTCGGAGACAACCCGAGATACTCAGTCCCGGAGATAACTCCGGGAGGTCAGACATACCTCAGAGACATCCCTGAGGACATTCAGCACTTACAGCAGCCCAATCTTAGAGATAACCCTGAGTAACGACAGCTACATTAGCTCAAACCGGAGATAACCCCGGTGAGGGAAAAAATCGTCACTTTTCCACCTCGATCCCACATTGCACCGTCTCAACAAATATTTCAACATACATTACACACAGAAGTGTTCTACAAGAACAAGAGCTCCAATCCCGAGTGACTACTACACAAGATAACACACCGGATATAATTTGAAGACTTAAAGACCCGGGCATGGTCTCCTCTTCCTGACTTCATACAACCTCTAATCCTATGTCATTGTGTAGCTCTTGACAACAGTATTCCGAAAAAGGTCTTATACACCTTAATCGGATGCCTGGATTGAAGTTCTAAAAGTTCTAGTGGACATCGCGTTGCATGCGTGCACGTACTTCGAGATAGTGGGACCCACAAAGCCCGGGGCACCCCGGGCAACCGTAAGTGCACCTCCGGCTGCCCCCTCTATAAATAGAGGGGTTCGGGTGGAAATTTTGCATAGAGAAAAGGCAAGGAAGCCCTGTCCATTTTACTTTGTACACACTATAAACTGAGTGTTTTCTCATTTTAAACACTTGTAAGCTTATACTGTGCTATATTTTACCGGTGGAAACCGAGTGTTCATTCAATTAAATCTATTTGAAGTCTTCTTGGTAGCCCACTATAAGACTTCTTACATTTCTTAAAGCCTTTCTTCACTATTGCACACACAGTTATTCATGTTGAGAGTCATGTTGTGTGCGTATGCCCGAACTTTGGTCCATGGCTTTTTATTTCTTTTGTATATATACTTATATATATATATATATTTGTATTAACATTATCGAGTTATGCCTCGATTGAGCACAGACTCACGTCCGAGAGTTTATTGCTTATATATATATATATATATATATATATATATATATATAATAAAAGCGTGGTCGAACTCTATTTGATGAGCCTTATATATATATATATATATATATATATATATATATATATATATATATATACTTGCATATAAACTATGTTCGAACTCGCTCATTGAGCCTGGATTTACATCTGGTGCGTTTACTACTTATATATATATATATATATATTATTACCATCATACTCTGTGTTGATTGAGCCTGGATATAATATCCGGTGCGTTTATCGCTTATATATATATATATATATATATCTGAGCCTGGAGTTTACTTCGTGGCCTTTTACTACTTTCTTTACATTTAGTCCCGCCTGGAGTTTACTCGTGGCGGTTGATCGTTTTTACTACTTTATTTATATTTAGTCTCGCCTTGATTTTACTTCGTGGTGGTTGATCGTCTCTATATATATATTTATCATTTTTTATATATTTACATTTCTAATCCCCCATGAAGTTTACTTCGTGGTGTTTGATCGTTTGTATATATATTCACAGCTTTTATATATATAACTGCTTACAGCTTTCATATAAACTACTACATCATGTGAGCCTAGGAATCATGTGATCACATATTTAGTCTCCTAAATATAGATTCGGTTCCCGTGATGGACATTTTCAACTGTAATCAGCTTGTAAATTATTCACGGTGTTTGAATTTTCTTAGATGGCTCTCATGCCCACAAGGAGTTCAGCAATGCTATGTATCTTATTTTCTCGAAGATGCCTCGCATCTCGAAAATAAAAGCAATCAGGCCGAGCATATAATAAAATGGAAGTATCAAAGGCCTCAATTACTATTGAGCATAAGGGTTTGAAAAACCTCTTTTACAAAACATCACTGCTATATCTTATTAAAACTGAACTTTTATACAAGATTCAAACCCTTTGTATGTAGGTGCAAATTAGGCATAACACTACTTCCAGATAACTGCACATTAATCCACATACACACACACACATTCAGTTAATAGTTTAATTAAAATGTTGCGATCACCGTGGTAACATAGATGTCGGGGGGTGCCTAAAACCTTAGCTCTGCATAATCAAGCCCCTGGACCCTAACAAATCTTGGTTTCATAGACCTGTTAAGCAGTGTCACATCACTGGGTCAATGTGCAAATCATTTCTCAATTGAGTTGGTGTAACCATTTAAAAATACCAACTGGCGACTCTTATAGTCTAATCGTCGACATATACATGTCGAACCTTTTCACAACTTATTTTTTCAAACAAATCTCACCTAACATGAGAAAACCAAAAGACAAGAATAGAAAAGGGACAGTAAAAATCTCAACGTCAACATGTGGCGACTCTGCTGGGGATCATCCAGTAAGAGGGCTTAAGCCGCTACTACAAACGTTTTAAAATTGTTATCTGCTTGTATGTGGATGTTGTATTTACATTTATATAGATATGTATGAATGCATTTACTTACTGCACTTAGTGTTTCGCACTATATCTGCTTGTAATATTGAAGTGCTTCGCATATGTCATCATTTCCATAACGGTGAGACACGTTGTATGTGAATGTATATTGTGTGGTTCCTCCACCAGGAAGCTATCCTGTCGGTGTTTGATTAGTGGACTCATAGGGAGACTAATTCAAATGAGGCTCAGGAAAGGCACCATCCAGATTCGCTCCAGTTGAAAGACCAGATTAACTTCTCGTCAAGTAAATTGCGATGATCTGGGAACCTTCATGCCAAAAATCCGTGAGAGTAACCTAAGATAGGTCAGTCTCTGATAAACTCATTTACTTGTAATTTCATTTCATGTCAATCTCATTGTAATGGAAAATATGAAGGAATATGTGTACATGCATTCCCTTTCATATAAAAACGGACATGATATCTTACAAATAGCTAACATCCATTTTGCAGGATAATACACCTAAAACGGACACATCATATAGCATGTAATATTTATACATTCCCTAAGACTAAACTACATAAGTTTTTGTAGGGAAACAATTAGGCATGTTATGTGAGACCCCGAATTTTATGAAATAAAAGTATTCAATTTTCTTATAATTAGTCTATTTAGTAAATGGTAAATTGATAAAGGGTTAAAGTTAAGGGTGATATTTGAAATTTTTTCAAAGTAAACAAGTTGTCATAAAATAATCGGTGATAAAAGTATAGTAATACGCGTGGTTGCATAGTAGCACACGGTATTGTACAATATCTTTGATTATTGATACTTACGTGAGAAGTCACTCAGTTTTATTCAATTATTGTCACAGTATCATCTGCATAATATGTTATATTATTAAATCAATAATTGAGACGACAAAGGTATTCATATTATTATTTGCAATATTGACAATGTCTAGAAGTTCTATCAAGGAGAGGTTAGGTCATCTAATTGCGCACCAATAAGGAGAAATCCTTATCGGAAAGCCCGCTCTTTCCTGGGAACGATCTGGTTGTTAATATTGTGAGATATAATATTAATGATGAATGTCATTAAAAATTAAATTTGAGCTCGGAGTTAAATTTGTAGACGCGGACGATGAAATTAGTAGAAATAGACTATAAACACAAAATTTGTCGGGGTTGACTTTTCCCAAAAAAGTCAACAGTTGACTTTTTTGGAAAAAGTCAAACTTTGAAATTTCAAAAATGAAATTGTTGATAAAAATATTTCCATTGTGTTGGGATTGTTAGTGATAGTGAAAATCGACATTTATTTCGATAATAATTGATGTCTGGACGTTATATTGACCAATCAGGTAATTAACCGGATAAATGAGAAATTAATTGTTATTGATTCATATGATTATAACTATTTATTCACATATGTGTACTATTGATTCACATTCATTTACTATTAGGGGAGTTGGTGCAAGATTGATAATACTTGCATGACTAAGTTAAAAATGAAGGTATAGATGGAGGTACTATACTGTAATTCGTATTTTCACATGTCTAGAACTATTGAGTCACATGATTTACTATTGATTCACATGATTTACTATTAGGGGAGGTGGTGTAAGTTTGATAATACTTGCAGGACTAAATTAAAAATGAAAGAAAAGTTGGAGGTATTGTACTGTAATATTTTGAGCCCCAAAATGTGCAATTATCGAAACAATATTTTCCTATAAACAGAAGCTCATTCTTCCTTCATTTCTCACCAATTCACTAAATCTTTAGAGCAATTATTATAGAGAGAAATTATAGAGAGAAAGAAGAAGAGAAGTCTGCTACAACACTATTCCAATATCCAGTTTCTTCTAAGGTAAGGGATATCATTATTGTAGTAAGGAGTATTATTTCTTTCATATTCATGAAGAGAGCTATTGTTATTTCATTCCTTATTATTCTATTGGAATAACCTGTATACGCGGACTACCGTATATATGGTGAAATTCTTCTGTTATTCCAATCTTTATTATTATGTTAGAATAACCTGTATATGCGAAGTACCGCTGTCGACGTCGGGATTTTTGAGTGTCCCTTTTCGTTACTTGTTCTTTGGTGTTCTCATGTTAATGTGAGATTTATTTGAAAAAACAAGTGAAAAGGTCCGACATGTATAATGTCGACGATTTGACTTTAAGTGTCGCCAATTGGTGTTTTTAACTGGTTGCACCAACGCAATCGAAAAAGGTTTGCACATTGACCCAATGATTTGACACTGCTAGACGGGTCTGTAAAACCGAGATTCATTTTGGGTCTGGGGGCTTGATTATGCGGAGGAAATGTGTTAGGCACCCCCCGACATCCGTGTTATTATGGTGACCGCCACTTATCAAAGAAACGGTTATATGAATGTGTGTGTGTGTGGATCAATGTGCAATTATTTGGAAGTAATGGATTACCTCGTTCATACCTATATACATAGGGTTTGAATTTATAAAAAAATTCAGTTTTAAACAAGATATAGCAATGTCATTTTGTAAAATAGGTTTTTCAAACTCTGTGCTCAATAGTAATTGAGGCCTTTGATGCTTCCATTTTATTATTAAATGTTCGGCTTGTTTGATTTTATTTTCGAGATGCGAAGCATTCTCGAGAAAATAATATCTGATAGTCTTAGAACTCCTCATGGGCATGATGACCTTCCAAGGAAATTCGACAATCGTAAAATAATGTACAAGTCCATACAATTGAAAAATGTCCATCATGGAACCGAATCTAGATTCATAGATCAATCAGTGATCACATGATTCCTAGGCTCACATGATCTCGCAATTTGTATGGAAAAGCGATGGCGCATTATATATATAAAAAAGCTATAAATATATATATACTGAGACATGATCAACCACCACGAAGCAACTCCATGGGGATCGGAAATATAAATATATAAAAGCGGTAAATATATATATATGGACATGATCAACCACCACGAAGTAAACTCTGTGGGACGAAATGTAAATAAAGTCAAAAGTGATCAACCGCCACAAGTAAACTCCAGGCAGACAAAAATGTAAATATATATATATACGAGAGATATATATATATATATATATATATATATATATATATATATATATATATATATATAAGCGATTAATGAATTTGGATGTGAATCCGTGCTCATCGGATATGTCCAACAATAGTTATATATATATATATATATATATATATATATATATATATATAAGTATATATATAAAAGCGAGTAAATTCACCGGATATAAAATTTAGGCTCATCAGATATGTCTGAAAACAATTATATATATAAGCAATAAACGCTCCAGACCGAAGTCTAGGCTCAATCGAGGCATAACTCGATAATGTCAGTCCATATATAAAATATATACATATATATATACAGACATAAATGAAAACAACGGACCAAAGTTCGGGCAAACACACACAACACGACTCTCAATGTGTATAACAGTGTGTGCTAATATGAGAAGAAGGCTTTAAAAATGTGAGAAGGCTTACAGTGGGTTGCTAATGTAGACTTCTATGACTTTAAATGGATAAACACTCATCTCCCGCCGGATAAACGATAGCTATATGTGAGCTAACAAGTGTTTAAAGATGAGGAAACACTCAAAAGATGTGTATGCAGAGTAAAATGGATAGGGCTTCCTCGCCTTTTTCTCCCTCTCTCCTCTCAAATGGCTGACCCCAAGGCTTGTATATAGACGAATGGCTACCGGTACACAATGGCGGTACCAAGATTTGTACTACTTGGTGGTCGTGGTGCATTCGAACCTCGCGGGTCCCGTCGTCTCGTAGTACGTGCACTCCTGCACTGTAATATCCGCTCGAACTTGCAAAACTTTAATTTGAGCATTCGAACGAGGTATATCTGACCTTCTTCGGACCGCTTGTGCCGAGAGTAACGCAATGACATGGATTAGAGGTTGTACAAAGTCAGGAAGAGGGTTCTATGCCCATGGCCTTCAAGCTTTAAATTCTATCCAAAGTACTACCACGCGTAATAGTCACTCGGGATTGTTACTCCTCAGTTCTTGTGGGACATTGTTGTATGTATGTATGTATGAAGTGTTGAAATGATGTGCAGGTGTTGAAAGGGGCAAGATGATGTTTGACTCTTCGCCGGGGTTATCGTCGGGTTGAGTTGAAAGTAGACGTTGCTCAGGGTTATATCTAAGATTGGACTACTTGTTGGTATGCCGCAATATCATCTTATGAGAGGAAGTGTTGAGGTTGCAAGATGACGTTTGACTCCTCACCGGGGTTATCACCGGTTTGAGCGGAAAGCAAACATTGTTCAGGATAACTTCTGAGATTGGACTGCTGCAAGTGTTTGAATGCCATAAGGTCATCTTGTGGATGTTCCTGTCTGCAAGTTGTTAGCTCCGGGTCTGAGGTGTGAGTGCCTCGGCAGGAGGTCTGAGCTTGAAGCTGATCACATATATTTAGAACAAACAATTTTGGAGTTATCGCCAGAACTTCAAAAACATCCCTTGGGGTTATCACCAAGGATGGAGTCGCTACTCCCAGTGTTAGTTCTGGGGCTGGAACTAAGCATCGCGGTGTTATCGCCGAGATAGAACTGTCATCTCCGGTGTTGTTGCCGGTCTTTTGATTTGCATACCTCGGGGTTATCTCCGAGATTGGAAATGACATTCTCGGTGTGTGTTCCGGGGTTTGGAATGACGTTCACGATTTATGTTCCGGGTTGGAACTGATGTTCCCGATTTGTGTTCCGGGTTAGAACTGAACTTCCGGTAGTATCCAAAATGGATGTAAACTGTCTTCCAGGGTTATCTCCGAAAGATGAATCTGCCCTCCTGCAATGTTAGTAACAGGCATGCAGAAAATTTCGAGTGTCTACAACCGCATACATGGTGAAATTCTTCTATTATTCCATTTTTTATTATTCTGTCGGAATATCCTGTCTGTGCGTTTACGCATGACCTAGTTCCATTATTTAGTATACTGTCAGAATATCATGTTTGTGCGTTTACGCATGACCTGGTTCCATTATTTACGTTTATGCATGACCTGGTTCCATTATTTATTATTCTGTTGGAATAACCTATCTGTGCGGTCTATCGCATGCCTGGTGAATTCTTCTATTATTCCATTCTTTATTATTTTGTTGGAATAACCTGTCTATGTGGACTACCGCATGCATGGTGAATGATCCTTCATATTCATTCCTTATTAAATTGTGGAAATGATCTGTCTACGTGGATTACCACATGGCGAGTGAAAATCCATTTGCGGCTTTAAATAATATTTTTGACCTCAAAATTGGAAAAATTTCAAATGATAATTTGATGAGTTTTCTATATTGTGTCTAAAGATGACGATTTTTGGATGTATAGATTAAGAGTTATGGATTTTATGGGAAAAAAACTATTTTAAAAGTAAACCCTTATAACTCCTTATGGTTAACTCCAAAATTGGTAAAAATTTTATTGGGAGTACATGTATATAACAGGAGTATACCCTGTAAATTTTAAAATTTTTGGACAAAAGTATAATTTATGATAAATGTCTAAATATTCGGCAGTTTTGGCCATATGAAAAATTGTAAATGAATTTTAAAAATTCCGAGAAAAATATATGTTCAATATGGGACTATATTCTGTTAAATCCTTGAAAAATAATATTTTTGGGACTGATTTGGTATTTTCATAAAAATGAACTAGTTGTGAGTAAATGAATTAAATATGTTATGTTAAGTAACAAAATTGGAAAATAGGATTTTATGGCTTGGGAATCCTATATAGGGTATATGCAGATTTTTGATGAGGGATTTGATCATTGGTGATGAAATCTTATGAGTATGGCATTTTTGAATGATTAAATGCATTATTTGGTAAAGTGTAAATAATTGAAATAAATTATTTATAAGTTTAATAAGTGATTAAAATATTATTATAATATTAATAATATTAGATTATGAGTTTATTAAGTGATTGATAATATTTTGATATATTTAAAGTCTTTAATATTTATCCTTGTTTTCGCTTGATTAATGCTTATATCATTGTCATCATCCTCATGCTTATATTATGATGAAAGTCACCTTTGGCTTACGTGCAAAGATGGACTGTTGATTATTGGTTTTACAGTTGTATACCTTTGGCTTACGTGCAAAGATGGACTGTTGATTATTGGTTTTACAGTTGTATACCTTTGGCTTACGTGCAAAGATGGACAGTTGATTATTGGTTTTACAGTTGTATATCTTTGGCTTATGTGCAAAATGAACTATTGATCGATGAGTATCTTTGACTTACGTACAAAGATGGACTGTTGATTATTGGATTTATAGTTGTACATATTTGGCTTACGTGCAAAGATGGACTGTTGATTATTAGTTTTACAATTGTATATCTTTGGCTTACGTGCAAAGATGAACTATTGATTGATGAGTATCTTTGGTCGTAGTGCATTGATGAACAGTTATTGGTATGATTATAACCAGGGATTATTCGGTATAATCATGACCATTGATGATTACATGAATATCCTTGGCCGTAGTGCAGGGATGATTCGATGATGTGGATTATTTATTAAGCTGAGACTCAGCGATAACATATTGATTATACACTTTTAATTCGTAAAAGATAGTAGATATCATGCTCTACTTGACTTTTCTAAAATACAGTTGTATATCTTTGGCCTGTAGTGCAAAGATGAATTGTTAATGAATATCTTTGGTCATAGTGCAAAGATGAATTTATTAGTATGATTATAAGGAGGAATTGTGATTTAGTATAACCATGATTTTTGATGGTTCAGGTGAAGATAGGTGATGAAAATTATCTTCGTCCTGGGTGTGAAGAGAAATTTAGAATCACAATTATAATTATGAGTTATTCATATGATTGTGGACAAAAATTGTTGATTGATGTTACAGGGATAAAACATTATTGGTGGACTTTTAACATTGAGAAGATAATAGACCTGATGGTCTATTTGACTCTTCTAATGGATTGCTCGTTCCGCTACAACTATGGTTGAAAAGTTTTATCATCTACCATATGTTCTAAATCTCTGATTTATTCTGATGAAGGTTATTGATAAATTAATTATCTTAGCTATGATATTCATTACTGGGCTATTTGTGCTCACCCTTTTACTTCACAATTCCTTTCAGGTAATAAGAGTGTAGCTGGGTCGAGCGGGGATAACATGGAAATAGTGTGATGGTCTGAGACTGTCGAAGTTTCTCAATACATTATAAAATGGAATGACATGCAACAGATAATTGTATTGAGGACCTAAGATGTGTGTGTCGTATTTTATACGTCACTTAATAATTGATTTTGGCGAACAACAATAGGGTGATTAGAACTCGACTTTGAAAGCATCAAAAGTGCACCTCATTAGAATGAATATGATAGTAATCTTCTCGTTCTTCTTTGGGGTCTTAAAATATTTGCTGCTATATTTTATATGGCATTGTAACAATTTGAGTTTGAATCTTGCCTACGAGACAATATTGTATTAAAACTCACGACTTATGTGTTGTCGTACTCGCACTTTGATTCAGCGAACAATATAAATGACGTTTGTATTTGAATTTTATAGAGTGATATCTGGCGACTCAGAATGGGTCGTGTGGACCTATTTTGGGGGCGTGACAAATGGTATCAGAGCTTAGGGATATGGTCACTGGCGGAGATAGAGTCTAGAACTTGGAGCGGAGAGACGAGTAATTTACTTCGCTAGTGTGTGTGACTTGCCTAAGCTGAAATTGTTTACTTGATAAGTTGACAAATTGAGATATGTCAATTAACCTTTATTTTGAAGGTATATTCTAGAATGATATCTGAAATACAGGAGATGAGCAATGGGAAAATCATGATACAGAGGAAATAACCGGGAAGGTACAATCCGAAAAGAAAGCAATGTATTCTCATCTCTTGAACTACTGTGCACGTAATTTTGAGGTGAAATTTCATAAGGAGGGGAGATTGTGAGACCCCGAATTTTATGAAATGAAAGTATTCAATTTTCTTATAATTAGTCTATTTAGTAAATGGTTAAATTGATAAAAGGTTAAAGTTAAGGGTGATATGTGAAAAAATTTCAAAGTAAACAAGTTGTCATAAAATAATCGGTGATAAAAGTATAGTAATATGCGTGGTTGCATAGTAGCACACGATATTGTACAATATCTTTGATTATTGATACTTACGTGAGAAGTCACTCAGTTTTATTCAATTATTGTCACAATATCATCTGCATAATATGTTATATTACTAAATCAATAATTGAGACGACAAAGGTATTCATATTATTATTTGCAATATTGACAATGTCTAGAAGTTTTTGTCAAGGAGAGGTTAGGTCATCTAATTGCGCGCCAATAGGGAGAAATCCTTATCGAAAAGCCCCCTCTTTCCTGGGAACGATCTGGTTGTTAATATTGTAAGATATAATATTAATGATGAATGTCATTAAAAATCAAATTTGAGTTCAGAGTTGAATTGGGAGACGCGGATGATGAAATTCGTAGAAATAGACTATAAACACAAAATTTGTCGGGGTTGACTTTTTGGTCAAAAAGTCAACAATTGACTTTTTCAGAAAAAGTCAAACTTTGAAATTTCAAAAATGAAATTGTTGATAAAAATATTTCCATTGTGTTGGGATTGTTAGTGATAGTGAAAATCGACATTTAATTCGATAATAATTGATGTTTGGACGTTATATTGACCAATCAGGTAATTAACCGGATAAATGAGCAATTAATTGCTATTGATTCACATGATTATAACTATTTGTTCACATATGTGTACTATTGATTCACATTCATTTACTATTAGGGGAGTTGGTGAAAGATTGATAATACTTGTATGACTAAGTTAAAAATGAAGGTATAGATGGAGGTACGATACTGTAATTCATATTTTTACATGTCTAGAACTATTGAGTCACATGATTTAATATTGATTCACATGATTTACTATTAGGGGAGGTGGTGCAAGTTTGATAATACTTGCAGGACTAAATTAAAAATGAAAGAAAAGTTGGAGGTATTGTACTGTAATATTTCGAGCCCCAAAACTTGCAATTATCGAAACTATATTTTTCTATAAATAGAAGTTCATTCTTCCTTCATTTCTCACCAATTCACTAAAGCTTTAGAGCAATTATTATAGAGATAAATTATAGAGAGAAAGAAGAAGAGAAGTCTGCTACCTCACTATTCCAATATCTAGTTTCTTCTAAGGTAAGGGATATCATTATTGTAGTAAGGGGTATTATTTCTTTCGTATTCATGAAGAGAGCTATTGTTATTCCATTCCTTATTATTCTGTTGGAATAACCTGTATATGTGGACTACCGAATATATGGTGAAATTCTTATGTTATTCCATTCTTTATTATTATGTTGGAATAACCTGTCTATGCGAAGTACCGTATACATGGTGAAAATTTCTATTATTCCATTCTTTATTATTACGTCGAAATATCACGTCTGTATGCTTATTTACGCATGACCGGTTTCCATTATTTATTATTCTACGTCAAATATCACTCAGATGTGTGTTTACGCATGACTGGTTCCATTATTTATTATTACGTTGGAATAACTTTTATGCATGCGGCTATCGTATGCTCGGTGAATTCTTCATTATTCCATTCTTTATTATTCGTTGGAATAACATGTCTATGTGGACTACAAGCATGCATGGTGAATGATCCTTCAGATTCATTCCTTATTAAATTCGAAATGATCTGTCTACGTGGATTACTGCATGGTGGTGAAAATCTATTTTGCGCTTAAGTAATTTTTCGACCCTCAAAAATTTTGGAAAAATTTAAAATGATAATTTGATGAGTTTTCTATATTGTCTCCAAAGATGGCGATTTTTGATGTATAGATTAAGAGTTATGAATTTTATGGGAAAAGACTATTTTAAAAAGTAAACCCTTATAACTCCTTGTGGTTAACTACAAAATTGGTAAAATTTTTATTGGGAGTACATGTATATAAGAGGTGTATACCCTGTAAATTTTAGAATTTTTAGACAAAAGTACAATTTATGATAAATGTCTAAATATTCTGCAGTTTTGGTCATATGAAAAATAGTAAATGAATTTTAAAAATTTCGAGAAAAATATATGTTCAATATGGGACTATATTCTGTTAAATCCCAGAAAAGAAATATTTTTGGGACTGATTTGGTGTTTTTCATGAAAATGAACTAGTTATGAGTAAATGAAATAAAAATGTTATGTGAAGTAACAAAATTGGAAAATAGGATTTTATGGCTTGAGAATCCTATATAGGGTATATGCAGATTTTTGATGAGGGATTTGATCATTGGTGATGAAATCTTATGAGTATGGCATTTTTGAATGATTAAATGCATTATTTGGTAAAGTGTAAATAATTGAAATAAATTGTTTATAAGTTTAATAAGTGATTAAAATATTATTATAATATTAATAATATTTGATTATAAGTTTATTAAGTGATTGATAATATTTCGATAAATTTAAAGTCTTTAATATTTATCCTTGTTTTTGCTTGATTAATGCTTATATCATTGTCATCATCATCATGCTTATATTATGATGAAAGTTACCTTTGGCTTACATGAAAAGATGGACTGTTGATTATTGGTTTTACAGTTGTATACCTTTGGCTTACGTGCAAAGATGGACTGTTGATTATTGGTTTTACAGTTGTATATATTTGGCTTACGTGCAAAGATGAACTATTGATTGATGAGTATCTTTGACTTACGTACAAAGATGGACTGTTGATTATTGGTTTTATAGTTGTATATCTTTGGCTTACGTGCAAAGATGGACTGTTGATTATTGGTTTTACAGTTGTATATCTTTGGCTTACGTGTAAAGATGAACTATTGATTGATGAGTATCTTTGGTCGTAATGCATTGATGGACAGTTATTGGAATGATTATAACCAGGGATTATTCGGTATAATCATAACCATTGATGATTACATGAATATCCTTGGTCGTAGTGCAGGGATGATTCGATGATGTGGATTATTTATTAAAATTTGAGTCTCAAATGATAACATATTGATTATACACTTTTAATTCGTAAAAGATAGTAGATATCATGCTCTACTCGACTCTTCTAAAATACAGTTATATGTCTTTGGCCTGTAGTGCAAAGATGAATTGTTAATGAATATTTTTGGTCGTAGTGCAAAGATGAATTTATTAGTATGATTATAAGCAGGAATTGTGATTTGGTATAACCATGATTTTTGATGTTTCAGGTGAAGATATGTGATGAAAATTATCTTCGTTCTGGGTGCGAAGAGGAATTTAGAATCACAATTATAATTATGAGTTATTCATATGATTGTGGACAGAAATTGTTGATTGATATTACAGGGATAAAATATTATTGGTGGACTTTTAACATGGAGAAGATAATAGACCTGATGGTCTATTTGACTCTTCTAATGGATTGCTCGTTCCGCTACAACTATGGTTGAAAAGTTTTATCATCTACCATATGTTCTAAATCTCTGATTTATTCTGATGAAGGCTATTGATAAATTAATTATCTTAGCCATGATATTCTTTACTAGGCTATTTGTGCTCACCCTTTTGCTTCACAATTCCTTTCAGGTAATAAGTGTGTAGCTGGGTCAAGCGGGGATAACAGGGAAATAGTGTGATGGTCCGAGACTATCGAAGTTTCTCAATACATTATAAAAATGCATGCAATGCAACAGATAATTGTATTGAGGACCTAAGATGTGTGTGTCATATTTTATATGTCACTTAATAATTGATTTTGGCGAACAACAATAGGGTGATGAGAACCCGACTTTGAAAGCGTCAAAAGTGCACCTCATTAGAATGAATATGATATTAATCTTCTCGTTCTTCTTTGGGGTCTTAAAATATTTGTCATTTGTATTTTATATGGCATTGTAACAATTTGAGTTTGATATCTTGTCTACGAGATAATATTGTATTAAAACTCACGACTTAAGTGTTGTCGTATTTTCAAAGCACAATAGTTCAACAATTGTATAAATGACGCGTTTGTATTTGATTTTATATAGAGTGATATCTCGCAACCTGAAATGGGTCGTGTGGACCTATTTTGGGGCGTGACAAATGGTATCGAGCTTAGGATATGGTCCTTTGGCGGAGATAGAGTCTAGAACTTGGAACGGAGAGACGAGTAATTTACTTCGCTAGTGTGTGTGACTTGCCTAAGCTGAAATTGTTTACTTGATAAGTTGACAAATTGAGGTATGTCAATTAACCTTTATTTTGAAGGTATATTCTAGAATGATATCTGAAATACAGGAGATGAGCAATGGGAAAATCATGATACAGAGGAAAGGCAACAAGCCTACAGCCAGTTATGTCTTCATCTGACTAGTCTAATCTTACTCCTGTCTCTCATAAGGAGTTCGAAGGATTAAGCAAACAAATTACAGATTTGGCTATTCTGCTTAAAGAACTACATCAGTCTACTCAGGGTCCACGAACACCCATACATACATAATCCTCTACATAGGGAGGAGCCTAGGCACTGGAAAAAGAAATTCATGAACCTGAGTCTCAGTTGGAAAAAACCAACAAACCCCTGAAATCACCCATCTCAAAGAAGATCCAGACAGCGGTGATATCAGGAAGAAAGTCCTTCAAATGGAAGAGACCATTCGGTCTATTAAAGGGATTGGAGCACACGGTAGTGTTACATATGCTGACCTTTGTATATTCCCTGGTGTTCATTATCCAGAGAAGTTCAAGACTTCTGAATTTGGAAAGTATGATGGGTTGGGAGATCCTTACACAAATTTAAAGGTATTCATTGGAGAACTCGGATCTTATGTCGATGATGAGAAGCTCAGAATGCAGCTGTTCCAGAAAAGTTTGACTGGAGAAGCCCGATCGTGGTATACCAGATTAAACAACTCCAAAATTTATAGTTGGGAAGAGCTGGCTCATGCCTTCCTTACCCAGTACAGTTTCCATTCTCAGATGGCTCCAGACTGGTACCAAATTACCAAAGTCAAGAAACAAGCCAATGAGTCTTTTAGAGAGTATGCTCAAAGGTGGAGGCGCCTTGCTGCTTAAGTTATTCCCTCTATAACTGAGTCTAAAATGGTTATGACCTTCATAGACATACAAGAAGCTCCCTTCTGTGAGAGAGTCTTAGCTGGCATTGGCAAGCCATTTTTTGAAATGATTAAACATGGAGAGATGGCTGAGATGGGATTGAAGTCAGGAAAGATTCAAGACCTTTCCGCTCTAAAAGTTGTTGCTGAGCACATCCAGTCTGGAAGTTATGGAAACAACCCCTGGAGGGTTCATAAGAAGAAAGAGGAGGATGTTTCCTTGATACTACAAGGACAGAAATGCAGTCAGAGCATGCCTATCCAGAGGATAAACTACTCCCCCTTTCAAGCACAGTCTTCAAACCCTCCATTGCCAAAAAGTGGAGAAGTCAGACGCAATCGAGTGTTCACACCCTTAGGGGACTCACTCGAGAACATTCTCAATCTTCTGACTACTCAGAAGAAAATTACCCATCTTCTTCCACCAGCCAACCCGAATAGGAAGGGTTTCAATGCTAATAGAAAATGTGCTTATCATGTTAGAGCTCCATGACATAATACTCAAGATTGTTGGGCCTTGAAACATAAGATCCAGGATTTAATTTATAATGGTGAGATCGTGGTGACTAAACCCGGCCAACCCCACGTGCAAGACAACCCGCTTCCTCAACACAAAGAAGAGGAGGTTAATATGATTAATTGGAGCAATGGACAGAGTTCCAATTATGGTGGTGAATCATCCCGAACCAGCAAGGATGGTGCTGACAAATGGAATTATGCATAGTTCCAGTTTATGATGGAACAGAAGATGAAAGCTCTTTGTAAGCAAGTCAACCAATTGGCAGAACTGGTGATCCATTAGCACCAAGTCACACACCAATTAGTTAGCCAGGAGCATGCTAGTCTCCTTCCTCTTGTTATGAATACTCCATTGACTCCAGAAAGTGAAACGCTAGAGGATAAAGTTGTAAAAAGAGCAAGTGCCAAAGCCCGTCGGAATTTTGCCAACAAGAGGGGATTTACCTATCTGGGCCAACCGATGGAAGATATATTTCAGATGTTGATCAATGAAGGAAGAATTACAGCTCTGCTACCTCCAATCAATCCCCATTCAAGATGGTTCAATTTTAATGGAGTATGTCAGTATCACTCCCACTATCGCGGACACAGTACTGAAGAATGTTGGGCACTCCACCATCTTATTCAGAATGTAATTAACAGCGGTGTCCTACAGTTAGCAGATAATGACATTGTGTTACTCGAGAGTGGGGACACATTTCCTACAAAATGGAAGGAAGTCATAGCAGTTATATCCGCTGAGAATGACTTGGCTGCCAGACCACCCACAGTACAAGCAATTCAGCTCAAAGGTGTTAACAATCCTTTAAAAGTGGCTGCACCAAAGCCAATTCTCTTGCCATATAGGTCACAGTATCCTGTTGTCAGCCTATAAAAAGTGCCATGGAATTATGTAGAGGCTGAAGGATTTACATCTCACATAACGGCGACAGTTTTAAAGGAGAACCCACTGTATCTTCCCCAACGGGTGATGAAGCCCACCGTCAAATCAAAGGGGAAAGTTCCTATGGAAAAGATCAAAGAGTTCCTCTGTACTATGGGCCATAATGAAGCCAAGGTAGTTTTAAGGTTGAAAGAAGCTCCACAACAAATTTTCATACTGGACTTGGTTTTCTCTTCCGATGATCATAGGAAGGTCTTACTAAGGGTTTTGGAAGAAGCCCATTTGCCAAAATCAGTGGATGTTGAAAAATTCCATCATCTGGTTGATCACATTTTTAACAACAATGTGATATCTTTCACTGATGACGACATACCTCCCGAAGGGACTGGTCATTGCAAACCATTGCACATAGCGGTTCTGTCCTCTGGATACATGGTGGGAGGAGTACTGATAGATGGAGGATCATCTTTGAATATATGGCTTTATGCTACTCTTGAGAAGATGAATATCAATCTTAATAGGATCAAAGCAGACATACAATTATCAAAACTTTTGATGGATCTCGACGTAATGCTGTCGGAGAGATTGAACTGCCTATGGAGATTGGTCCACATACATTCTGTGTATCCTTTCATGTGCTCCAAATAGCTACAGGATGAAACCTGCTCTTGGGAAGATCGTGGATTCATATGGCCGAAGTTGTCCCTTCCACCCTTCACCAGCAACTCAAATACATCATTAACAATAGCCTAGTCACTATTAATGCTGAGCCGGAATGTCCTGAACAAGGTGACATACCACTCATCAGCTTCAATTCAGAAATTGAGCCAGTTAGTTTCCATGCCCTGGAGGTGAGCAACACTCACTATCATCCTATTGGGGCGCCACCTCTGATACCCAAGATTTCTGCCGAGATAATGTCGGTAACTCAAGAGATGATGTCATTGGGCTATCAACCTGGACAAGGGTTGGGCAAAGATCATCAGGGCATTAAGTGCCCAATTCAAATTCCAAGTCAAACTGGGATAGTCGGACTAGGCTATTTTGTTAGCTCTAGTCGTGGGAATCCTCATAAGCACAAACAGATTCCTCCAGCTTCAGCCACACGGTGATTATCTCAACCTACCGATCCTGAGCCTGTATGGTCTCTGGTAAAGGTGTTGGCCCATGTAATGGCTATGTTATTTCCTAAGCCGATACCCGTCAAAGGAAAAGAGGTCCTGATTCCAGATCCCAAAGTGGAAAACGGGAACGGAGACGTAAACAAGACATCGTTAGGCGGTTGTCAAACATACGCATCATTGTCCATACTGAGGGCATGAATAGAGACATCCCAGACGATGATTGTCCAAATATCATGGTCATCATTCGGGAGAAGGAGAACGATGACAGTCCCTTCATCACCGTTGTCCAACATGACTTCACCCATGACAATTGGAGCAACATTCCATGCATTTGCCGACAAGGGTAAAAAGGGCAGAAAATCCCTCTGCCCTGTAGATAGTCATAACTGCTTACTTTTCTATATAGAATTAGCAATTATTTTTGTAAGGTTTTGTGAAAATCAAAATAGCAATTAAATTACAAAAAATAGCGGAAGCAAAGTAAAATTAGATTTTCAAATTTTTCACAAACCAATTACTATGACACCCCCAAATCTGGATACTTTATCCTCTTAAGATTTGGTGTTCACTAAATCAAAAACATTCATATCTAACTACCCAATCAAAATAAAATTGAATAATAAACCTTCCCATAAAGGATTACATAAATAAAAATCTCCCAGGTTGTCTAACCTTTAAATACAATCATTCAAATGCGAAAAAATAAATAAACTTCATTACAATCATTCAAACTAAAGTCTGATAATAAATTATCAACATGATTACAAGTCTTCAATCCTTGTTCATCTTTCCCTTTCCCTTACTGGTGCTAGGTACATCGACCTTCTCAACTTTAGCTGTAAGGTTTATATAAGCAAGAGTGAGCAAACAAGGCTCACTTGAAATGATAATAGATAAAACTTTATAACCACTACCAAATAATAGGCACAATGGAACTGAACAAAATTCTTTATCAACGATATTCAGAATCATGAAATATTTAACAGAGGGTCATAAGACCACGAACTATGCCCATAGTTATAAGTAATCTTTCAACTTAAACTTTAACAGTCATAAGACTATAGAGACTCCTCGTACTTAGGGGGATCAGCCCTTTGTACAATGTATTGTGCACAAACATTTCAACGCTAAGCGTAAATTATCCCCTAATATTAGGGTTGTTCATCTCAGTATTTAGATTACAAGTCCGCACCAAAGTAAGTTTGGTTTGGATACATTTCAAGTTAATTTAGAATTCAACGGTCATCAACTACAGAGTAGTTGAATAAAAAGGTAATAACTTTATGTTATGGAATAAATTATAGCCGAATCGACATTGTAAATTAAGATAATGCTTTAGGAATAATCTAATAGCATACATATTGAAGAATAGAACCTACCTTGCTTAAACAACGTTAAGCTAAGGTTAAGATCTTATGATTGAATCTTAGGCATGCATCATAAGCAATAACTTGAACGATAAAACTTGTTTATTAGAATGAAAATTATTTCATGCTAGAATAACAAGTTTAGTTTTAGAAAAACTTGCATAATGTAATCGAACAAGAAACAATAACTTGCTCAATAATAAACAAACAATCTCAACAAAAGTGTAAGCTAGCACAATGTAACAATAGATTTAGAGAACTTGCAAAATCGTAAATAAACTAACTCAATGAAAGTGTAGAGATAGAAAACTTTCCTTGCTTGTAGACTAAAATGTAACAATTCAATTCACAATATCCTAATCGTATGCCATCAGGACACAATTAGCCACTACTCATAATACATATCTATTTCATGTATGGTTTGATGTTTAATCTCATAATCAAGTTACATCGATTAAAATAATAACAACACTCGTTAAGTGTTAATTGTATGCTCATTAATAGTACTATTATATCATAATAACAAATTTACATGTTAAACAGTCGTAGTACTGCATCATATCAAAAATTATAGACTCTGCGTAAGAGGAAACAATGTTCTGGGCCATTCTGGTAAGCGACGTTGTGGCGCCACGGATTGAGGTAAGATTGGCGCTGCGGCGTGGCTCACAAGTCTAGAAATTTGTACTGCAGTGCGAGCTTAGCATCATGGCCTGCTAGTCTGGCTACAGGCGCGCTTGGAGCTTGAGTCATGGCAGAGTCCAGTGCCATAGGCACAAGAAGTGGGTTGCGACTACGATTTTGGTATTTGGGCGCTAATTACATAACCAGCCACACGAAGAACATAACAAAGCTAACTTTGTTGTTGTATCTTAATTTCTAACAACAATTAACATGCGTAATCCATGTAAAGTACACATAAATATTACCAAGCATATATGTACCAATTTAAAACAACTAAATAAAAATTTTAGAAAACTTAAATCCTTGAAAGCATTGTTTTTAAACCAACAAAACTCCATTTTTGATATTTCTTTACACAGTTAATTGTAATTCCACAATTATAACCCAAATTGATTTATTTTAACTATATTGTCTTCGTTTCTTACCAAGTTAATATATTCAAAGTTCAATTATCTATTAGCATACAATCATATATATATTCATACATATATTCACCATGTTCATACATATATGTTCACTGAAAAAAACAATTCTTTCTTGCAGACGTAGTTATCATGAAATTCTTTATCTAACACTAGTTCTAATCCTCATAACCACATACAATCATTATAATTTAATTGTATAGCAGCAATTACAAAAATTTGGAATTCACAGCAAGTATAAAACTCGTGAACATAGAAGCCAAAACTCACGTCGTTAAAACATATATATATATATATATATATATATATATATATATATATATATATATATATATAAGGTTATGATCATACCTTTTGTTGCTTAAGAAATCCTCGCTAATTGCGAGACAATTCTCTCACCAGTCTTTCTCAAACTCTGACAAGTCTCTCTCAAAACTCTCTGAAACTTTCTGAGAACTCTTTTCTTCTTTTCTTTTGTTAGTTATCAGTAAACCAATACTCTATACGTAAAAAAAAAAAAAAAAAAACCAACGCACGCTCGTTAAAAAAAATTGACGCCTACTAATTACCCCTATTCAATTTATCAGTTACCAAATTAATATATATAATTTTTATTTATATTTTATTTATTTTATTTATATTATTATAATTCAAAATTTAAAAGAAATCCAAAAGCCATAAGGCTCTATTTGGAAAAATCCTTTTAAAATTAAACACTTAATATTTTTAAGCCTTGTTTGGAATTACTAAATTAAACTCCTTTATAGTATAGTTATTTGTCTCACTTTATTTAATTAAGTTTTCATACTTAATTTAATTAATTCTAATACCAATTTATTGAATAATATAATAATTCATTTAATCATTATAAATTCTCTAACTTAATAATTAAATTAAATTAGAAAATTTCCTCATAATAATAAATTTCATTCACACATTCATTATTTATTTCACAAATAATTAAACAAGTATTTATTCAACGATAAACACATCCATTAAATATTTATATAATTCAATAAATATTTAAAAATTATAATTAAAATTCTGGATTGTTACATCATTCCCTCCTTACAAGGATTCTGTCCCTAGAATCACAATTCAAACAAATCATTCGTTACATTTGATAAGTGGTATTTTTACCTACTTATTGAATACCATTTAATGCGAATTGTGTCCATCGCAAGTACATTTTAGTGTGTTTTAGTTGCATTTCATGTTATTTTGCATTGCATTTACTTAAAACTCCTTTTTGTGAATAAGTGCAGGAATCGGCTTAGTTTTGGTGATATTAGAGGGCATGAGGCTAGTGGATTTGTGAAGGCGAGGCACAAGTGGTGATGTGCATGGCATGGAGGTACAATGAAGCATGGAGACCAAGCATGGAAGAATATCAAGCATGAAAGAGCAAGTAAGTAGCAAAGAACAAAGATGACAACAATGAACCCGTAACCAAGACTGCAAGATTAAGCCGCATGCCGCATGCAGAGTATGGCTTTGAGAGCGTGCTGCTCACAAGGCGAGGCTAGCTGGACAGGGCAAACTTTCTGCAAGTCGCTGCGCCGTATGCAGAGAACATAGTGTAGTAGTGCAGTACAAGCGCGATCTCAAGTTGTTGATTTGTTTTATTGTAATTTCCATTTTTAAAAGATTGTAATCGATTAAGACGATATCTGTGACAACCGAGATTTTATAATTTAATTTTTAATATTTATTGGATTGAATAAATATTTTTCGATGAATTAATTATTAGATTAAATAATTAATGGATGAAGTTGTGGTAGATTAATTTAATTATATGTGTTATATGTATTAAATTAATGTGGAGAATTTTATTATTCAAGTATGTGATTATGTGAGCTTATTGTATTAAAAGAAATATTTAATAAGCTTAATGTTATTTTTAATTAATTTAATTATTAATTACAAATTTAAGAATTTGACATTGTTATTAAAGGAGAAATTTAATTATGTGACTATGTGAATTAATGAGAATTTACTATATTTTATTTAAAATTAAATAAATAAGATATTGAATTTATTTTAAAATGGGTGTGACATTATTTAAACTATATGATAAGGTTTTATTAAATTAAATGATTTTTGAAACCTATTCTAGCTAGCCAAACATGGCCCTAAAGGAGTTAGAGGCGATTAACCCATGACTGGGTAACTGACCACCAACGCGTCAGTTGTTCCTTATTTAATTTATGTCTTCTTCTTTCTTCTTCATTATTTGCCTAAGTCTAGAAAGCGTAACAGAGAGAGATACAGAGAAAGAGTTGGGAATTCAGAGATTGTTGAGAGGTTTGTGAGTCATCTGAGAAGGAATTCATCTTCTATTAATTCTACGCTTGGGTAATCCTTTAACCCAATTCTTTTCTACGTCATTTAGTTGTATATAATATGGCTCTCCAATTTCTGTAAAATTCTCTGTGGTTGGAAAGTGTATTGAGTATGTGGTTATATACGTGACTTTATGTCATGGTAGCATGTTTAATATGTATTTTATATGATACCATATTATCAGTTTTATAAAATTTCACAGTACGTGATTACAGAGTATGTTATATGGCCATATGGCCCTTATACGTAATTTTAATATGTTAACCATAAATTTTTCTATAAAATTTCCACTTGTATATGATTATGCATGCTAAAACGAACAAAACAAAACTTGAATGGTTGGATTTGGTCTTATAACGAATCCGTGGCGTTGAATTTTAGGACTTATGTTCAAAACCTTCAAGAACATCAAGAACAGTCCAATTTGCATGTTTTAATTCAGTGATTATGTGTTTAATTGGTTAAAAATCACTCTATAAGTGTTGGGTAATGATTATATATGAATTATAACATATGGGTATGTATAATTTAGTGAAATTAGTGTTTATGTAATGTTTATTTCGCTGAATTCTGTGTTCTTCGCGAATTGGAAATTCTGAGACTGGAGTGTCGCGCGCAATGCCAGGTCTCAAGCTGCAACGCCATGGCACCGCAGTGCGAAGACCAAGTGCAACAGTGGCGCCGCAACGCCACTTAGCAGAATGTCCAGAAAATGTTTTTTTTAAGTGTTCAAGTATAGAAATGTGATAGTAACTTAGTCTAATGATTATAAAAACTTGTTAGACATATAATGAGGTGTTAAAATAAATTCTTAACACGTCCATAACACAATTACGTGTGAATTGAATGTTTGAATGCATAGTTAGCTTATTGTTCGTGACATTTTAATTTTGACAATAAGTATAGTAATTGACTAAGTATAGTCATGAACTCGAGTTAGACAAATAATAAACTTGTGATGTTTATTACGTGATAATTGATTGGTATTGTGAACATGAATGATATGTAGGATTTTAATCAAAGAACTAGTTTTATTAATGTGTAATCTACGCACAAGGCAAGTTTCCTAACCCTACTTGTTATCATTATAAGTTGATAATTTCACTGTTCTACATCGAGAAAATTCTCATTACTATTGATTAAGTCTGTTTTTATATTAAAGTTTATTAATCCTTCAAGCATGATGCTGTTATACAATACTTATTCTATTGTATACTTTTGAGATTTTATCCAAGTTAATTATCAGTTATTGTTAAACCTTGTTAGACTAGCAAACCCTTATTGATTCGACTAGTCTATAGTTGATGAACGTTCTAAATTTCAGAACCCTTGATGAATTATCCAAACCAAACTTCCTTTGGTGCGGACTCTAATGTTAAACTGAGATGAACAACCTCAGATAGGGATTACTTATGCGTTAGCGTTAAGATATTGTGCACAGTATGGTACTAAGGGATGATCCCCCTAAGTACGAGAAGAAGAGTCCATAGTCTTATGACTGTTAAAGGTTTCAAGTATAAACACTTGACAACCTAGGACATAGTTCAAGGTCTTATGACCCTCAGAAGTTCTTTTGATTCTTGTTATTCATTCTTGATTTAAAAGTTGAGCTTTTATATCAGAAGTTGTTAACTCATTCACATGTTATTATTAGTCATTTGTTATATTGTTATACTTGTGGGCAATCGTGCTCACTCTTGCGTAATAATAACATTACGCTTTAGAAAGAAAAAGCGCATTTAACCTTCCACTAGTAAGGGCAAGGGCAAGATTAGCAAGTAATGAAGACTGTTTTATTATTGTGGTTATGTAATGATGATTAGAATTGATGTTACTTAAGACTTATTTGTTTATGTTTTCCGCACAAATGTTTTATGGTTAAAGTAACCTGGGATTTATTTATTATGCAGTTGATGTAACCCCATAAGGGGAGGTTTATTATTTATTCTATCTATTGCATGGTTTGCATTTATTTATGGGTAGATAGATAGATGATGTTCGTACAGTGAACACCAAATCCTGTGGAAATGGAAGTACTGGATTTGGGGGTGTCACAATATCTGACGAGTGTCAGACACACACTAGGAGAGTTTTTGTCGTATTTTGAGAAGAGTAACTAGGGTTTACACCTTGGGAGAGATTCCAACGTAGAACGAAGCCAACACGTCTACTTCTCCAATTCTTCTTGGGATTCTCTGTCATTGTGGATTTCTATTATTGTTTACTGGATTTCTATAAGGATTTAATCGTTGATCATTGTTTTTTATTCAACAATTGGGTTTGATCGTTCTATCTTTCATATTTCAATTGTTTGCTTATTGATCATGTTTAGCATTGAACCTATAATGGCTTTTGGTTCAGTCATGAACTAAACTCCATTATGGGATTCTATCGAATTTTAATATGTAGTTTGGTTGCACGCTTAAATGCTAGGGTTGTTTTGCATATTATATGGGAAGTCTATCATGATTATTTTACATATATGAATGCCTGATCACCATTCGTCTCAATATTTGTATGGAATTGACAATGAACATGTAAATATGGATTGTAATCATGATAGCATACGAATATGGGGCTATTTTATATGACTTGTGTATTTTGTGAACCAGATAGACATATACTGTTTCACCGTATGAGCTAGAGTAAGGGCTTGTGCTTAAAATCAATATAATTGCAATTTCACATAGACATATAGTGATTTTGGTTGTGTTGATGATTACACAGAGTCTATCATCTATGGATACTGTGTAAGTAGGTTATAGTGCATTGAAAAATGGTTATAACTCTATTCGTGCTCTTGGCTATTTTCCTATGATATGTGAACACTTCTTGCCTGATAGTGGCAATTAGATGAAATATTAAATGAAGTTAAGGTCCCATTATTTCCAGTTTATTTTATTCCATTGTTATTCTTATTTTTAGTTGTTAGTACAATTAGCTCAATTCAGCAATTTTAGTTGTTAGTCTAAGCATATAAATACAGTGAGTTAATTAATGCATAAGAGTTTATAATTTGACAACTTTCTCTGTGGGATCGATACTCTACTTACTCTGTATTACTTGTTGACACATGTATGCTTGCATAAGTTAGAGCTCTTTTATTAGGACTGTAAAAGAGGCAACAAGTTTTTGGCTCCGTTGTCGGGGAAAGGCGTTGAATTTAAATAATTATCATTAGTTTAAAGCTATATTGTATGACTTAGACAATTCTGATCGTTTCTCATTTTTATTTTTGTTGCATTTTTTTTTTGTTTCAGGTACTTGTGGATTTTTATGCCCACGCGATCATCCAACTCAGAACTAACACCAGCGCAAGATAACATAAATG
Organism: Panax ginseng; assembly: GCA_020205605.1. NCBI lineage: Eukaryota > Viridiplantae > Streptophyta > Magnoliopsida > Apiales > Araliaceae > Panax > Panax ginseng. The sequence continues at coordinate 97,710,782 of CM035128.1, read as the reverse complement.
GAAGAGGTTGGAAAGCGAGTGTGCGGAGAAATTTGCAAGCTCAGTTAGATAGTACAACATCCGAAATGGCGAAAGAACAAAGACTTGAGCATAGAGAAGAGCATCGGGCTCTAAGGGAGTATTCCATGCCAAACATAAATGGACTACAATCGAGCATAGTTAGACCGGCGATAGCAGCTAATACCTTTGAAATCAAACCGGGCACTATTCAGATGGTGCAAAACTCGGTTCAGTTTGGGGGTGCTGCTACGGATGATCTGAATGAACACTTATTGAGCTTCATCAAGATTTGTGATACATTCAGATACAATGGTGTAATGAAGGATGCCATTAGACTACGGCTATTTCCATTTTCATTGAGAAATAAGGCTAGAAGTTGGCTACACCCTTTGCCGTCATGGTCAATCACTACATGGGAGGATTTAGCATAGAAATTCTTAGCTAAGTTCTTTCTAATGGCTAAGACTGCAAAGATGAGGACAACTATCTCTCAGTTTGAGCAACAACAGGGTGAGTCCTTAGATGAGTCATGGGAGCGATACAAAGAGATGCTCGGGAAATGTCCACATCACGGTATGCCAGATTGGATGGTGATCAACTCATTCTACAATGGTTTGGGATGGCAGTCGAGACCGATTGTGGATGCAGCCGCAGGAGGGGCGTTATGGGCAAAGAGATATGATGAGACCTATACATTTATCGAGACTATGGCTACAAATCACTACCAGAATCCTACAGCTCAGATGCCACAGCCTAAGGTTGCAGGTGTGTTTGAGGTAGATACGATTACACAGTTGTCAGCACAGATGGCAGCTATGGCTAAGAAGATAGATACTTTGGCAGAGAGCAAAATGAAAACAGTTGCCTTCGTTTGTGAGATTTGTGCGGGGGCACACTCCACAGATCAATGTGCTATCAGCTCAGAGTCAATACAATATGTGAGTAACTACAGAAAAGACCAAGGTCAATTCCAGAACACATACCACCCCAACAATCGAAATCATCCAAACTTTAGTTGGTCGAATAACCAAGGAAATCAACAAAGTCAGTTTCAGCCGAATCATCAATTTCAGTCACAAGCATCTCAGCCACAGTTTACACCAAAACCACCATTTCCACCTGGATTCTCTCATCAACAACAACATCACACTCCAGCTGCACCACAGCCAGAAAAGAAATCAGAGATGGAGGAAATGATGTTGAAATACATGGCAAATACGGAAGTCATGATCAAAAGCTAAGCAGTGGCTATCAAGAATTTGGAGACTCAAATGGGGAAAATGGCGAGTATGCTTAACAATAGGCCCCAGGGTTCATTGCCAAGTAACACTGAGACAAATCTTAGAAGAGACGGGAAGGAGCAGTGTCAAGCGATCACATTGAGATCAGGAAAAGATTTGACAGTATCTTTATGATCACGCTACCGCTACCGATAGTACTAAAGGAGGTCAAGGACCACGTGAGGCGAGAAAGGGTGATTGACGAGGAAGAAAATCTAGAAAATTCTGAGGTTAAGCAGGACGAGCAAGACAAAGCAAATTCAGAAGAGAAGGTCAAGAGTCAAGTACAACCAATTCACCCTCAAGTACCATATCCGCAGAGGTTAGTTAAGTAAAAAGAAGACAAACAGATTCAAAGAAGTTTCGGAAGTATTCAAAAGTCACAGATCAATATCCTTTCACGAGGCATTGGAACAAATGCCAAGCTATGCAAAGTTCATGAAGGGTATATTGTAAAGGAAGAGAAGATTAGATGAGTTTGAAACGGTAGCCTTGGCGGAGGAATACGGTCAAAGGCTTCAAATAAGAAACTACCTCCAAACCTGAAAGATACAGGCAGCTTCACAATTCCGTGCACAATTGGGAAGATGAACTTTAGCAAGTGTTTATGTGATCTGGGGGCAAGTATAAATTTAATGCCCTTGTCAGTGTTTAACCAGTTGGGATTGCTTACCCAAGGTCGACAAACATTTCTCTACAAACTACATTGACAGATCCAACACGTATCCACGGGGAATTGTTGAAGATGTGTTGGTTAAGGTGGACAAGTTCATTTTTCCAGCTGACTTTATCATCCTAGATTTTGAAGAGGACAAGAGTATACCAATAATATCAAGTGACCATTTTAGCCACAGGAAGGACTCTGATAGATGTGCAAAAAGGGGAACTCACGATGCGCGTGCATGATCAAGAGGTCATTTTCAATGTCTTCAAGGCCATGAAATTCCCAACAGATGAAGAGGACTGTTTCTTAGTTGATTGGGTGAATCGGGTTCTAAATGATGACATACAGAGTCTAGTGGACTATGAACCTTTGAGGAATATCACTGATGAGAACTCAGATTTAGAAGATGAGGAATTCGACGAATTTGTGCAATATCTGGATACCACTCCACAATTCAGGAGATTTAGACCACCTGCAGAGCCATTAACAAAAGCTGGGGAAGCCTCAATAAAGTTAAAGCCATCTCTTGAGACACCTCCAGAGTTGGAGTTAAAACCACTCCCAGAACATCTCAGGTATGCATTTTTAAGTTCATATTCGAAATTACCTATGATTATTGCTTCTGCACTAACATCTTGATTATGAAGAAAAATTGTTACGAGTGCTTCGAGAGTTCAAATCAGCTATTGGATGGACCATAGTAGATATCAAAGGGATCAACCCTTCATATTGCATGCACAAGATCCTGATAGAAGATGGTAGCAAGCCGACAGTTAAGCAACAAAGGAGGCTTAATCCGATAATGAAAGAAGTGGTTAAGAAAGAGGTACTAAATTGGTTAGATGCAGGAATAATTTATCCGATCTCAGACAGCTCATGGGTGAGCCCAGTACAATGTGTTCCAAAAAAGGGTGGCATGACAGTCGTGACTAATGAGAATAATGAGTTAATTCCAACACGAACAGTAACGGGGTGGAGAGTTTGCATGGATTATCGCAAGCTCAATAAAGCTACGAGGAAAGATCATTTCCCACTCTCATTCATTGATCAAATGTTGGATAGATCAGCAGGTCCAGAGTACTATTGCCTTTTGGACGGATATTCGGGCTACAATCAAATTATGATAGCTCCAGAAGATCAGGAAAAAACTACCTTCACATGTCCGTACGGCACTTTTGCTTTCAGAAGGATGTCTTTCGGGTTGTGCAATGCTCCAGCCACGTTTCAGATATGTATGATGGCTATATTTTTAGATATGGTGGAACAGAATGTGGAGGTATTTATGGACGACTTCTCAGTCTTCGGGGACTCATTTGATTTATGCCTTAAGAATCTAGTTATGGTTTTGAAGAGGTGTGTTAAACGAATTTAGTGCTGAACTGGGAAAAATGCCATTTTATGGTCCAAGAAGGAATCATATTAGGACACAAGGTTTCGAAAAAGGGACTTGAGGTGGATAGGGCTAAGCTGGAGACTATTGAGAACTTGCCACCACCTACTTCAGTAAAAGGCGTTCATAGCTTTTTGGGACATGCAGGGTTTTATCACAGATTTATCAAGGACTTCTCCAAAATCACTAAACCACTATGCAATCTATTGGAGAAGGATGCACAGTTTAGTTTTGATGACGCTTGTATGTCAGCATTTGAGCACTTAAAGAGAAAGCTAACTTTAGCACCAGTGAGTACTGCACCAGATTGGACTCTGCCGTTTGAGTTGATGTGTGACGCCAGTGATTATGTCGTAGGGGCTGTTTTGGGGCAGCGGAAGGATAAGATATTTCATGTGATCTATTATGCCAGCAAGACCCTCACGGATGCACAATTGAACTATACCACCACAGAGAAAGATTTATTGGTAGTGGTATACGCCTTTGATAAGTTTTGAGCATATCTGATTAGCACAAAGGTGATAGTGTATATGGATCACGCGGCAATTCGACATTTAGTGGAAAAGAAGGATGCAAAACCTCGTTTGATCAAATGGATTTTATTATTGCAGGAATTTGACTTGGAAATCAAGGACAGAAAGGGGACTGAAAACCAAGTGGCGGACCACTTATCTCGACTCGAGAATCAGAAAAGGGAAGTAAACGACAACGTTATAATCAATGAATCCTTTCCGGATGAGCAGTTGTTTGTGGTGAAAGGGTAAGTGCCATGGTTCGCTGACTACGCGAACTACCTGGTAAGTAAGATGGTACCTTCTGACTTGGTGGGCTATCAAAAGAAAAAAATTTTGCATGATGTTAAATGGTATATATGGGATGAGCCTTACTTGTTTAAACAGTGCTCCAATCAAGTGATAAGAAGGTGTATACCATATAGCGAGACCGAGGGGATTTTGTAAGAGTGTCATTCTACGGTGTATGGAGGTCACTATGGTGGTGAAAGAACAGCAGCTAGAGTACTACAAGCGGGATTCTACTGGCCAACACTTTTCAAGGATGCATATAGTTTTGTTCAGCGGTGTGATAGATGTCAGCGAGTGGGTAACATCTCCAAAAGAAATGAAATGCCTTTGAATACAATCCTTGAAGTAGAAATTTTCAATGTATGGGGGATTGATTTCATGGGACCTTTCGTTTCTTCCTACGGAAATCTCTACATCTTGCTCGCAGTGAACTATGTCTCAAAATGGGTTGAAGCTGTAGCTCTTCCGACTAATGATGCCAAGGTTGTACTCAGATTTCTATACAAAAGCATTTTCACGAGGTTTGGGACCCCAAGGGCTATCATTAGTGACGAAGGCAGTCATTTCTGCAATAGGCAGTTTACAGCCTTGCTGGCTAAGTATGGGGTGAACCATCGCATCACTACAGCTTATCACCCGTAAACGAATGGTCAGGCTGAAGTGTCGAATCGAGAAGTAAAGAGAATCCTGGGAAAAGTTATGAATCCCACACGGAAAGACTGGTTGTTAAAGTTAGATGATGCAGTATGGGCTTATCGAACAGCATACAAAACTTCGTTAGGCATGTCGCCTTTTCAACACGTGTATGGCAAAACCTGTCACCTCCCTATGGAGCTAGAGCATAAGGCATATTGGGCAATACGGAAGCTCAATTTTGATTTGACATCTGCAGGGGAGAAACGTCTACTCCAGCTTAATGAGTTAGATGAATTTACATTTCAGGCATATGAGAATTCGAAGTTGTACAAGGAAAAAGTGAAGAAATGGCATGACCGAAAGATCATAGAAAGGACATTTGAACCGGGACAAAGGGTTTTGCTCTATAATTCCAGACTTAAACTTTTTCCCGGAAGGCTGAAATCGAGATGATCAGGTCCATTTACAGTGAAGACTGTCTTTCCGCATGGTGCAATTGAAGTATATGATCAGTTTCCAAACAAACCTGTTAAGGTAAATGGCTAGCGATTGAAGCATTACTTTGGTGGCGAGGTGGATAGACAGAACGTCACCTCAATTCTCTCGTCAATATGACATTCAAAGACAGTCAAGCTAATTGACTATAACTTAGCGCTTGATGGGAGACAACCCATTATTTTTACCCCTATTTTCTTTTCATTCCTTTAGTAGAGTAGTAGTTAAATCAATTCTATTCCATGCCTGAAAAATAATATGTGGTGCATTCATGTTCATGTAGGTGTTTTCAATTGCACTCATCACTGATATATAAATTGGGCGTACACAGTGTGCAGTTCATGAAGTTACATCGCGTGGCCGCACATGTGACTACCCCAAATCCAGGTACTTGAAACCCGAACTCGGTGCTTCACGATACCATTTCTATAAGCTGAATAATGCAATAATAATATTACATTCAAACTTAATTTACATACATCAAAGTTTACTTCCCCAGGTACGTGACCTTCAAATACATTCCTTACAATACTTGAATAGATATCAATACAACTATAACCATTAACTCATAATACACACTTATTCGATCAGCTTTCCTTTTCCTTTGTTCGTGCCTGAGCCTTCAGGTTGATCGTACGTAACTGAAAACATTTAGTTTAAGCAAGGATGAGCATTTGAGTGCCCAGCAAGTAATAGCAATTATATATATAAGCCGAGAGAATATAAGTATTCTCTTTACATAACACTTCTACAACGAATCGAAAGTTGTGAAGTAATCTGATCTTGAAAAAAAATTCACATAACAACTCTCTTCAATTTCTTGAAATTAGGCTCCACCCATGAATAGGGTTTAAGAAACATACTATGAACATTCTTTTCATTTTCAAAAGGTTTAGCGAATTCATCCAAAAACCGTCACAACTTACTGAACACGGAGGGTGATCACCCATTGTACCTTGTATTGATCAATACTACATAACTTGAACGAAATTCATCGCTCACTTTATCCGCCTTCGAAAGCAAAATTTTCCCATATAGGGATGTTCATACATGTCCGGTTCCAAACCCAAAGGTTTTAATCTTGTTCAACAATAATATGTAATTCAACATATATATACAGTAATTGACAAAGGTGTATCAACATGTGAATAATGCCATGATTATCCAAGTGGGGACACTTGTATAACCATTTAGAAATTAACGAATGTAAAATATATCCGAATTAACATGTTGATAATCAAAGCGCATATAATCATGCATGGGAATAGAAAAGAATTCTGAAACTTCTTACTCATGTCCATTGCATAAAGGAAATGCAAAGGTAGGATACTTACCTGATTCGCTGAATACAAATCTCAACTTAGGTTCTATCTCTTTATATCACAACCTATCATTAATCAAATCATTCGTTCGATTAGAACAATATATCTTAACACATTGTACTGTCTATTACAGTCAGCACATAGTCTAATCACATAATCACAGTGATCATACTTTTAGTTCCTATTCTATACTTGAAATATTTTTATACATTTTTCAAATATCTCATCAATGCTCTTACAAGTAGCCTTTTCTTTCTTTTATAAGGTTCGACATTTGTTTAAGATACCGACTTTATCGGGTAAATAATGAGTCTAAGACTCTTATTCTATACCTCAACATCTCAGAATATCGGACATCTTATTTTTAATCATTTTTGAAATTTTCGTAAATTAAAAATTTAAAATAATTCAAATCATCACTAAAGGGCCTATAGTGATATAATCATTACTATAGGTGTTCTTCTTCAAATTCGTAACTTCATAATCGGTTCTCAAGTCACTAGTTTGGCCGATTATAACTTTCAAATATCTAATCATAATTAAATGATTTAAACATTAAACAATTCCATTATCATTAATAGTTTAATTAATACTAAACTATTAATAAAACCATTGCTAAAATATTAAAGTTATTTATAATAACTTAAACTATTTTTAAAATATTTATATTACCCTTTAAATGATTTTTAAAACAATAAAAATCATTTTAAATAATTACCATTAATATTTAAATATTAATGTACTATTTATCCAAATATTAAAAGTCATTAATTATAACTTAAAATATTTTAAATCTTTAAGTCTTTAAATGGTTTTTAAATAAATAAAACCATTTTTAAACTATTTATTTAATAATAATTATTAAATAAACTAAATATCATTAACATTATCTTAATATCATTAATATTTAATTATTAATGAAATTATCATTTAAATATTAAAAGTTATATTTTATAACTTCAAATATTTTTAAATACCTTATTTTCATTTAAAATGATTTTTATAATATTAAAATCATTTTTAAACTAAATTATTTAATATAATCATTAAATAACTTTAATATCATTAATAATAATTAATTAATGAAATTCATCACAAAATATTAAAAGTCATCACAAATAACTCATTTACATAATCAATTCCAAGCCAAAATAAACATAGTAAACTAACTAGTTTATTAACAACACTAACTAAACTTCAAAAATTCAAACTTAAATAACATTACAAAAATTAAATAAGAAACATACCCGAAAATACGAATTCCATAAACTGAATACATACTTCCACGCCAAAATTTAACTAAGGAGATCTTTATAAAAAGTCCTCCCACAACAAAGCTTTTCTCAAAAATTGGAGGCCTTATTGTTGGTGAATGAAACAATGGCCAAGTCCTTCTATTTATAGGTTTAGAAAATGGTGAAGTTCTCAATTTAGTCGATGTGGGACTTGGTTTAAACTAATCTTTCAATAGCTCACTTTGCGATTTTCTCACACCTTGCTCATCTATCAAAAAATTCCCAACTTTGGATATGTTATACATGGTATACCAAAGTATTTTTAAAAAATATAACCCAATAATTTCTCGACCTCTTAGGAAGCCTAAAAATGCAGACCTCAAAAATGTCCACTGCAAACCTGCTTTTATCTATTTCCCAGATTTACCCTCTTTCGCTAAAATAAATCATAACTCTTTCGCTTTAAAACATTTTAGACGATTCTTGAGCCCACGCCGAGCTATCTTCCGAGAATACAACTCTTCCCTACTGACTTATTTCCAAATTCCAAACACATCAGCCCAGAAATTCCATTCAAGTTGACTGCAGCGCACTTGTTGGACAGTTTTGACACTACTACTTTGAAATGTCATAACTCTCTCCTCCGATATCAGATTTAGTCCGTTTCAGAGTTTATGGAAATCTTATTCAGTGTACTACAACATATCAAAAGCCCAGACCTTTTAAAGCACAAAAAGTGGACGATAATACCCCCATTACAAACTTCCCAAAATTAGTTTATCATGATCGGTCAACCATGTTTGACCATCTATAACTTCTAATCTATACATGATATGGACTTGATTCTTTTTGCAGATTAAAGACCACATATCAGGCTACACATAACAACTTTCAAAGAACAGAACTCATGATCGAGCAAAGAGTTATGGCCTCTGACATTTGGTGAAAATAATGAAATTCGGTTTTTCCAACTTGCTTAAATCTTCAAATTCGTGCACTTTGATGTTATGGGTCTTTGGTTTATCAACCCATATCATCAATTAACATCCTATTACACAACTTTAAATAATCAATTGCATCAAATAACATCGAATCAAAGGATTTCTAGGTTTAGTGTTCTTATACCCTTTTTGCCAAAAAATTCTTGATTCTTGCTTCTGATTTGTTATGGGTGATGGTTGGGCTTTGTTTAAGAGTGTATGGGCAATCTTGTACAAGGCAATTAAATGTAATATTTAATCACTAGATTTAATTCTTATAATTTATCAATTAACTTCTATCCTTTGGTAAATTAAAACACTTATACAATAACATCGAAATTAAACCCGATAATTAAAATTAGGGTTTTCTATAGAAAATTTAAGATTCTATAACTAGGGTTTCTCAACGTCATCAATTAGGGTTTCTAATTGACCATTAGTGGTTCTTTAATTATCTGTGTATGTTACTAACATAGTCGTTACGGTTTCTAATTTCAACCGGTTAGGGTTATAATAATTAGGGCTTGTCCTAATTATCGACGTACAACAGTAATTAGGGTTTCTTCCAATTACTGATATTCTTATACACAAAAATTTCCATATACACAAATCACTACTCGAAATATCTCATAAATCGAGTTTAATAATTAGGGTTTCACAAAGACGGGTAATATGCTATGACCTAATTGATCGTCATTGCTCAATATTATCTCATCACACATACATAGTACATAATTATGGTAATCTTTGTAAAATCATTATATAAATAATATAATATTATTATTCTCATCTCTTGATCACAATCCCAATCCGGGGTTTGGATCTCATATCCTCGACTTATTCTTCGTACATAGCATCAATAATCAAGTTAAAATAATTAACTTAAATATTACTCAACAATTCATATAATAAAATATTTATTATATAAATCTAATTATCACTTCATATATTATTTCCAATCATGTTTTCATGGAAAATAATTAATAAAAACATTTCGGCTTAGAGAAATTTATTACCATATAATTTGTGGTAATTAATAATTCCAAAATTATTTCTAATTTTTCAAGTAATAAATATATTCGCATTTATCGCTCACTTTACTTGACACTTAGTCTCGCCATTAAATAAAAAAAAAAAAATTATACATAAAATTTCTTATTTATTTTATATAGAAAATCTCAGTTATTACATATGAGGCCGCTTTGGAAGTCGATAGCTCATAATTCCAGAAAAGTCACTTCACTGGCGCACCAAATTTATAAGAAAATTCGCATACTACCACGCGATACGAGGGGTTGAAAAAAAAAATTAGTTTAAGAATCCGAGTGGTGGTCTACTTGGTCTCTCACGTGCCATAATATAAGCGTATTCTTCTATTCTCCTATAATCATAAGACTCCTCAGCTATCATCAAAGCTCATACCACAACTTTCTTCATTTGCCTCAATCTAGGGTTTATTTTGCGTGGGTTGTGCACAAGAAAGTTTGAGGGTACTCTCATCTGTAGCAGAGCATCTACACTCTCTATCTATCATCTGTTATGGGTCCAAAAAGAATACGTTCAATCTCCATCTCTTCATCATCAGACTCATCATCTAGTGCTCGCGACGAGGATATCATGGAACGCAGAAACTTTCTCAGTTGGGAAGCCCGGCAAGAATATTATCACCTCGAGACTAAATCGTTTGTGAAAGAACGGGGGTTTAAACCTGACAAGAAAGACGACAAACTATGGAAAATGCTACGCGAAAGAGGCTGGGTTAGCCTTGCCACAAGTCCTACGTCTATTCCCATGGGGGTTGTTTGGGAGTTCTACGCGAATGCGAAGGAGGAGATACGAGTAGGGATAACGCTAGTTCGACAAATACAAGTTGATTTTTGCCCCCCAGCCATCAGAGCAGTGTTTGGGATAACTGATACACCACCTACTGGGTCTGCGAATTGGGTTACAGGTTCACATTTGATGACGGACTTTGACATAGTGATTTTGGATTTGTAACGTGGAATGACGAGCAATTGCAAAATCCGAGCCACGACATCTCTCCTGCCACAATTTTCAAGTTCAAGGATTGGACGAGGGGTGAACCGCATCCACGTGGATTAGGTTTTATTCTCTGGCCTACATTTCCTGAGCCATCCCAGCAGCCCCCTCAGACAGATGAGGCAGGCCCATCCACCCGAGCACACACCGTTCCTAGCAATCACCAGCTCCGGAGGTTGGAGCGCAAAGTCGACGCCATGTATGACAACTTTGGAACGTTTGCTACGGGACTCACAAGGGCCTTGGCCAAAGCCTTCGCGCAGCAAGGAACAATGCTAGAGTGGCCTCGGGTTTGGAACCAGTAATGCCATATCCACCACTGCATTCACCACCCAGGGGAGGTGGTCAAGCCGATCATTAGGGGAGTTTTCTATACCCTTTACCTTCATTCAATGGGGACATTGAATATTATAAGTTTGGGGGTATTGGGGGTTATAGCATAGTAGTTTAGTTTTATTTAATTGTTGCATAGTTAGTTTACTTTTGCATATTTATGTGTTCGATAAAATTTTGCAGAAATTTTTTAATTTTTATTCATTTGTTGATTGTGTTAGTATTTAGTTGCATGTCTCACACAAATTCTTTCTTTATAGAAATTCCTGCTTAGCCAATGATGATAGTGAATTGTGAAGTATTTTAGAGTATGTTGGATAACATGAGCTGAGTTATAATGTTTTACACGATGAGATTCATGTTACTGTTTAAATGCTTTAGGTTTGCACGAATGTGTTCACAATCACTTGTAGGTTTAAGAAATGTATGTTATATTGCTCGATAGAACATGTAGTTTTAAAAAGAGAAATATGTGGAAAGTGCTGCTCTTAGACTGTATGAAACATTGACATGCAAAATTTTGGGAAAACATGGGTATGCTATGTATAAAAAAAATCAAAAAAATTAAAAAAAAATCAAATAGCAATAATGTGGCTAGTCTTAATTCGGCCCTGCAACTTGCTTGAGTAAGTATGCCTTGGGGATTGTCTCTACACCTAGCGCCTAAGGTCTTTCATGGTCCAGGGAGTCGTTGGTTGAAAGCTCGCTAAGGGGTAGCAGCAGCCTAATGGATTAAGACATTGCATACCATGTGAAAAAAATGAAAAAAATAGAAAAGAGAAAAGAAAAGAAAACTAGCAATAAACATCATGGGAAAGTGCGAAAATCGCCTCGTAAGTAGCAATAAAGCAATAAACCCATTGTTGAATCTTAGTTTGTGTTGATATGTTGAAACAGTCTAGGTGACATGAGTATACATGAGCCTTGATTTAGACTATAATTTTCTGTTTGGAGCAATGTAGCATACGTATTCTTTGCTTAGATCAAGTTTTGGTAAACACCACACACACACACATAACATCTCTATAGCATATATGAATTATTTGAGTGTATGACATTTTGCCTATAGTTTGGTTTGAATTTGTATTCTTGATCTCGATAATTCACTAAGGTAATTTGGGTTGAATTTCTATAATGGCTGGGATTATGTGAGACTAGTTTGCATCATAGAGTAGTTGCATAGTTTTGAAGTTGCATTTTCATTGTTCATTAGTATGCATTGCTTGAGGGCAAGCAACAATTCAAGTTTGGGGGTATTTGATAAGTGGTATTTTTACCTACTTATTGAATACCAATTCATGCGAAATGTGTCCATCGCAAGTACATTTTAGTGTGTTTTAGTTGCATTTCATGTTATTTTGCATTGCATTTACTTAAAACTCCTTTTTGTGAATAAGTGCAGGAATCGGCTTAATTTTGGTGATATTAGAGGGCATGAGGCTAATGGATTCGTGAAGGTGAGGCACAAGCGTTGATGTGCATGGCATGGAGGTACAATGAAGCATGGAGACCAAGCATGGAAGAAGATCAAGCATGAAAGAGCAAATAGTAGAAAAGACATGATGACAACAATGTAACCCGAACCGGACTGCGAGAATTTAAGCCACACACTACACACGGCCAAGAATGGCTTTGAGAGCAGCTGCGCATTGCATGAGAGGTCAAGCTAGATAGGGCAAATTGTTCATGTCGCGTGTCGCCATGAGAGAACATAGTGTGTAGGGCGGCGCGCACATGCGTCGATCTCAAGTCATTGATTTGTTTTATTTTAATTTCCATTTTTGAAAGATTGTAATCGATTAAGACGATATCTGACGAGTGTTAGACACACACTAGGAGAGTTTTTGTCATATTTTGAGAAGAGTAACTAGGGTTTACACCTTGGGAGAGATTCCAACGTAGAACGAAGCCAAAATGTCTACTTCTCCAATTCTTCTTGGGATTCTCTGTCATTGTGGATTTCTATTATTGTTTATTGGATTTCTATGAGGATTTAATCGTTGATCATTGGTTTTTATTTAGCGATTGGGTTTGATCGTTCTATCTTTCATATTTCAATTATTTGCTTATTGATAATGTTTAGCGTTGATCCCATAATGGCTTATGGTTCAGTCATGAATTAAACTCCATTATGGAATTCTAACAAAATTTAATATGTAGTTTGGTTGCACGCTTAAATGCTAGGGTTGTTTTGCATATTATATGGGAAGTCTATCGTGATTGTTTTATATGTATGAATGCCTGATCACCATTCGTCTTAGTATTTGTATGAAATTAACAATGAACATGCAAATATGGATTGTAATCATGCTAGCATACGAATATGGGGCTATTTTATATGGCTTGTGTATTTTGTGAACCAGATAGACATACACTATTTCACCTTATGAGCTAGAGTAAGGGCTTGTGCTTAAAATCAATATAATTGAAATTTCACATAGACATATAGTGATTTTGGTTGTGTTGATGATTACACAGAGTCTATCATCTGTGGATGCTGTGTAAGTAGGTTATAGTGCATTGAAAAATGGTTATAACTCTATTCATGCTCTTGGCTATTTTCCTATGATATGTGAACACTTCTTGCATGATAGTGGTGATTAGATGAAATATTAAATGAAGTTAGGGTCCCATTATTTCCAGTTTATATTTATTCCATTGTTATTCTTATTTTTAGTTTTTAGTACAATTAGCTCAATTCAGCAATTTTAGTTGTTAGTCTAAGCATATAAATACAGTGAGTTAATTAATGCATAAGAGTTTATAATTTGACAACTTTCTATGTGGGATCGATACTCTACTTACTCTGTATTACTTGTTGACACATGTATGCTTGCATGAGTTAGAGCTCCTTTATTAGGACTGTAAAAGAGGCAACAACATTTTTCCCTACTTACAAAGATTTTGTCCCTGGAATCGAAGACACAGATTAAACAAATAACTCAGGGTAATCTTTCATCATTTTATCTTCGAGTTCCCACGTTACTTCTTCAGCATTGTGGTTCCTCCAAATCACCTTCATAGAAGGTGTAACTTTATTCCTAAGCACCTGTTCTTTCCTGGCGACTATCTGGATAGGAACCTCTTCATACGACAAGTCTTTATTAAACTGCAACGGTTCGTACTCGATCACGAGCTTGTAATCAGGTTTATACGGTCGTAATACCGAAACGTGAAAAACATTATGAATGTGTTCTAATTCTGGAGGTAAAGCTACTTCGTAAGCCACCTCTCCCACTCTTCGTAGAATCTCGAAAGGTCTAATAAACCTTGGGCTTAGCTTTCCCTTCTTAACAAAATGAATTTTCCCCTTCACAAGAGAAACTTTTCAGAACACGAAATTTCCTACGTCGAATGCACAATCTTGTCTGTGTTGATCAGTATATTTCTTTTATGCATCTTGAAGCAAATACCAATCTTGTTCGATGAGTTTGACAACCTCAAGCAGCTTTGTTGAACCGATTACGGTTCTAACGAATATGTTCACCACTTCATCCCAACATAGTGGAGTTCTGCACTTCCTGTCGTATAATGCTTCGTATGGCGGCATGCCGATGCTTGCGTAGTAACTGTTGTTGTAGGCAAATTCCACCAACGGTAAATGTTCATCCCAGCTCCCTTTGAAATCCATGATGCATGCTCTCAACATATCTTCCAATGTCTGGATTGTTCGTTCACTTTAGCCATTTGTTTACGGATGATATGCCATACTAATTCGCAACTGTGTTCCCATACATTCTTGTAGTCTCTTCCATAAGTTTGATGTGAACCTCAGATCTCTATCTGATATAATTGACACTGGCACTCCATGTCTCGAAACGATCTCTCTAACGTAGAACTTTGTTAACTTATCAAGATTGAATCTAATCTTTATTGGCAAAAAGTGTGTTGATTTCGTCAGTCTGTCCACTATCACCCAAATCGCATCGTATCCTTTCTGAATAGTTGGAAGACCCACCACAAAATCCATTGTGATGTGTTTCCACTTTCATTCTGGTATTTTAAAATGGTTGAAGTAATCCACTTGGTCTTTGATGCTCGGCCTTGACACACTGACATGTCAAGCATTTCGCGACACACTCTGCGACATATCTTTTCATGTTTGGCCACCAAAAATGACGTCGTAAATCTTGATACATCTTTGTACCTCCCGGATGAATCGATTATGTTGAGTTATGAGCTTCGGTCAAGATTTTTTCTTTAATATCTGGTACTGCTGGAACCCAGATTCTTCCCTCAAATCTTAGTAACCCTTCAGTATCGATCTTAAATTTCACTTCACCACTCTCAATCATTTTCTCTTTGATCTTTCCACATTCTTCATCTTGTAGTTGAGCATTCTTCACCTTGTCAACCAAAGTTGAACTAGCTTCCATCTGGAACAATCTTTCATCGGTTTCTTTTGGAAATTTAATTTCTAACTCTAGTCTTGTCATTGCTTAAATAAGCTCTTCCTGGTTGGTTAACAACATCAATTTCTCCCATCCTTTCTTGCTTAAAGCATCTATAACCACATTCACTTTGCCTGGATGATAAAAGATCTCACAATTGTAATCTTTTATTAATTCCATTCATCTTCTTTGACGCATGTTCGGGTCTTTCTAAGTGAAAATATACTTCAGACTCTTATGGTCTGTGTAGATCTCACATTTTTCTTTATAGAGATAGTATCTCCATATTTTTAGAGCAAATACCACTGCAGCCAATTCTAAATCATGAGTCGGATACCCTTTTTCGTAGTCTTTCAATTGCCTTGATGCATATGCAATGACTTTGCCATTCTGCATAAGGACACAACCTAATCCTTTATGTGAAGCATCACTATATACTACAAAGTTTCCTATATTATCTGGTAATGACAACACGGGTTTTTCAATTCTTGAAAACTTTCTTCACACTTCTCCGTCCAAACAAACTTTACAGCTTTCCTTGTCAAATTTGTTAGCGGAGTGGCAATCTTGGAAAAGTCCTGAATAAATCATCTATAATAACCGGTCAGTCCCAAGAAACTCCTCACCTCCGAAGGTGTTCTTGGTTGCCCCCAGTTGATTACAGTTTCAACTTTTGATGGATCCACTGAAATTCCATCTTTGTCAATCACATGCCCAAGAAATTGTACACGTTCTAACCAAAATTCGCACTTAGAGAATTTTGCGTACAACTTTTCCTTTCTTAGTGTCTCTAGCGTCAGACGTAAGTGTTCCACGTGTTCTTCTTGAGTTTTGGAGTACACCAGAATGTCGTCGATAAATACCACAATAAATTTGTCTAAAAATGGTTTAAACACCATGTTCATTAAATCCATGAACGCTGTAAGGGCGTTTGTTAAACCAAAAGACATCACCAAAAATTTGTAATGTCCATATCGAGTTCGAAATGCCATCTTCGGTATATCCTCCTTCCTTACCTTCAGTTAATGATACCCACTTCTCAAATCTATTTTCGAGAAATATCTAGCACCCTTCAATTGATCAAACAAGTCATCTATTCTTGGCAACGGATATTTATTCTTAATAGTGACTTTGTTTAATTCTCTATAATCAATGCAAAGACGCATTGACCCATTCTTCTTCTTCACAAATAACACATGTGCTCCCCATAGTGACACGCTTGGCTGAATGTATTTCTTGTCCAATAGCTCCTGCAGTTGTACCATCTGTTCCTTCATCTCTATCGGAGCCATTCTATACGGGGCCTTCGATATCGGTGTTGTTCCTGGCACTAAATCGATCACAAACTCAATCTCTCATCAAAGTGAAGTCCCGCAAATCCTCCTAAACACATCTATGAATTCCCTAACCACTGGTATCTCTTCCAGTTTCACACCCTTCTTCTAAGTATCGACTATGTAAGCTAAATAACCCACACAGCCTTGACTCAACAACTTCTTGGCCTGCATAATCGTCAGACATCTCATTTGTCTAGGCGATTTGCGACCATTGAAAACCACCTTTGACAGAGTCATAAGGTTTACACATTTCTTTTGGCAATCAATTACCGCTCCATAATTGAACAACCAATCCATTCCCAAAATAACATCAAACTCTCCAAGTCTAATCGAAACTAAATCTACCATCATAATATTCCCCTTAATATTCACCCTACAGTTCTTGTTTACGAACCTAATATGAATTACTTCCTTATTCGCAATTTCTATGTTCAAAGGGAAATTCAATTCTTCACTAGGCAATCCTAACCTCTTAGCAAATTCATCAGATCTAAATGAGCAAGTAGCACCCAAATCAAATAATACATAAGCATCAATATCATTGATTGGGATAATACTTGACACCACGTCTTTTGATTGCACAACATCTTGCACAGTCATGTTGAAGGTTCTGGCTGTGGGTTTGTTTGATGTCGTTGGTCCAGCAATGGCCCATGTACCTCCACTGCTACCTCCATTGCTTCCCATGGTCTCTCCAGCTTTCTTCTTAGGGCACTCTCGAGCAAAGTGATCCTTGGAACCGCATGTGAAGAAAATGTTCTTCTTGGGTTGATTGCAATTTGGGGCAATGTGACCCTCCTGGCCATAGTTAAAGCATACTCATTTCCCCATTAATCATACACCCTTGTGAAACTTCCCTCATGTAGCACATGCTTTGAACTTCTTATTCTGCTGGTTACCCTGCTAATTTCTAGCACGCATATTTCCATTCCATTTTCTTTTCAGATTATTGTTACCATTTCCACTACCACCACCTCCATTCTTAAACTCCACTTCATTCTTCTTCTTTTTATGTTCTTGATTGAACTTAGTTATAGCCTCGCCTCCACCTTCAGCGAGAATTGCCTTCTCCATTACGCAGAATGTCTTCGACTAGAACAGAAAACCCCTCTCAGATAAACCAGGGCTTCAGTCCCTGTTCAAACCTCTTCACCTTGCGTTCATCTATGCTGACTTGATATGGCGCAAACCTCGCCAACTAGTTGAATTTTACGGCATACTCAGACTCCTTCATCGTTCCCTGCTTCAGTTCTAAAAATTGCACTTCTAACTGACTCTTCAAACTCTCTAGGAAATAAGTCTCGAAGAATATCTCCTTAAACCTATCCCAGGTCATCACCCCTTGTCCTCCTCGAGTTTTATTGGCTTGCCACCAATAACTAGCCTCTGCTTTCAACATGAATGATGCAAAAGCAGTCTTCTGATCCTCCCCTATTCCCACAACATCTAATATTTTCTCTATCTCCATGATCCAGGTCTGTGCCTCAACTGGATTCATGGACCCATGGAATTCTAGTGGTCCAACTGCCCTGAAGTCCTTAAATGTTGTAGCTTGATTTTGCGGTTGATTTTGCGGTTGATTCTCAAGAAGTGAACCCGCACAAGAACGTCACCAAATTTCAATGAATGAGGGTTAGCTTCAAAGATTATTGTTATTGGTTCCTTCAAAGGTTCTCTCTGTCGGGTGGTTGACGCCTTGGAGGCATTTTCTTCAAAAAATACACTCATTAGATTATTACTCAACTCTTTTAAGTAATTTCTACTTAACTTGCCCCCATAAAAGTAATAATCACATAACACTTTGGATAAAATAAAATAATAACTTTTATTCATTCATAATCTATTTGAAAAAAACACAAGAACAATAGCATCACTGTCATTTACATTACTTCCTTGAACTACTAAAGTTTCAGGACATCTTCACCATATCCCATAGGTTACGTAACACTTGGGATTTATATATTATTTATCATATCGTTAATCGCATATCAAGTACATTCCCTAAGATTTCCTACTAAGATACTGCATAGCCTTACGACGCTCTTCCTCCATAATTCAGAACATTGTTCTGCGATCTAATATGAACGCTGGCAGTGTCTCAAACTGAATCAGATAACCCATAACCCAATCTTGAGCTCGATTAATCACGGTGGTGAATATGTTATTCATCTCCACCATCTTCATCCTCTTTCCTTATGCGTCTCTCTCTGCTATTCCGGCTCGTTGATAAACTTCCTCGTACGCGTCTTCGGCTCTTGCCCTCTTAGTAGATTACTCTTTCAACTTGTTCTTCAACTCTGCAATCTCTGCTATCATTCGCTCATTTTCTCCTTCAGTGGACTAGCTCTTCTTCAACATTTTTCAGACGTTCCTCTCGATCCTGGATCTCGTTTTCCTTCTGTGCCATCGAGGTCTGTTGCTCAGCTACTATCTCTTACAACTCCTCGACGGTATCCTGAAGTTCCACATTGTGTTCGTAGACTTTATCGTACATACGAGCAGCAATCAAGGTCAGTGGAATCTCTTCCTCCTCGTCCTCGTCACCCTCATTCGCCTGCGGCGGCTCAACAGGGTCTTCCTCATCTATTTCTACATCTTCATCCTCATCTTCAACCACTATGAGCAACGGGGCTGACTCTCATGGAAGTAGTTGTTCTCAAACCACCTGAATGTCACGAGATTCCTCCTCTCTAGGCATCTGAGGTCCTTCCTCCCTAGCCTGATTATATTCTCTGACATTAGTCATCCGGACAACAAAATTTTTAAGTTTTAATTATTAATCATTACTACTCGACACTTACGAGCACATAAGTTTCTATCAACCTAGACAAGGGTTGGGCAAATATCATCAGGGCATTAAGCGCCCAATTCAAATTCCCAGTCAAACTGGGACAGTCGGACTAGGCTATTTTGCTAGCTCCAGTCGTAGGAATCCTCATAAGCACAAACAGATTCCTCCAGCAGCAGCCACATGACGATAAAAGTGTGGAGATAGAAAACTTTCCTTGCTTGTAGACTAAATCGTAACAATTTAATTCACAATATCCTAATCATATGTCATTAGGACACAATTAGCCACTATTCATAATACATATCTATTTCATGTATGGTTTGATGTTTAATCACATAATCAAGTTACATCGATTAAAATAATAACAACACTCATTAAGTGTTAATTGTATGCTCATTAATAGTATTATAATATCATAATAACAAATTTACATGTTAAACAGTCGTAGTACTGCATCATATCAATAATTATAGACTCTGCGTAAGAGGAAACAATGTTCTGGGCCATTCTAGTAAGCGGCGTTGCGGCGCCACAGATTGAGCTAAGATTGGCGTTATGCTGCTCATTGTGTCTAGAAATCGTGGCGTAAGCGCGAGCTTAACAACTAACGTCCGTAGCGAAGTCCTGAGTCTGCGGCGTGAAGAGTGGGGTTGCGGCTCTGATTTTGGTGCTGAGACGCCGAATTACAGAACCAACCACACGAAGAACAGAACAAAGTTAACTTTGTTGCTGTATCTTAATTTCTAACAACATTAACATGCGTAATCCATGTAAAGTACACATAAATATTACCAAGCATATATGTACCAATTTAAAACAACTAAAAAAAAATTTTAGAAAACTTAAATCCTTGATAGCATTGTTTTTAAACCAACAAAACTCCATTTTTGATATTTCTTTACACAGTTAATTGTAATTCCACAATTATAACTCAAATTGATTTATTCTAACTATATTGTCTTCGTTTCCTACCAAGTTAATATATTCAAAGTTCAATTATCTATTAGCATACAATCATATATATATTCATACCTGTATTCACCATGTTCATACATATATGTTCACTAAAAAAAATAATTCCTTCTTGCAGACGTAGATATCCTGAAATTCTTTATCTAACACTAGTTCTAATCCTCATAACCATATACAATCATTATAATTTAATTGTATAGCAGCAATTACAGAAATTTGGAATTCACAGCAAGTATAAAACTCGTGAAAATAGAAGCCAAAACTCACGTCGTTAAAACAAACACACACACACACACACACACAGATATATATATATATATATATATATATATATATATATATAATAAGGTTATGATCATACATTTTGTTGTTTAAGAATTCTCTACTAATTGCAGACCATTCTCTCACCAGTCTTTCTCAAACTCTGACAAGTCTCTCTCAAAACTCTCTGAAATTTTCTGAGAACTCTTTTCTTCTTTTTTTGTTAGTTATCAGTAAACCAATACTCTAAACGTAAAAACAAAATAAAATCAACGCACGCTCGTTAAAAAAAATCGAGGCCTACTAATTACCCCTATTCAATTTATCAGTTACCAAATTAATATATATATTTTATTTATATTTTATATTATTATAATTCAAAATTCATAAGAAATCCAAAAGTCATAAGGCTCCGTTTAGAAAACCCTTTTAAAATTAAACACTTAATATTTTTAAGCCTTGTTTGGCAACACTAAATTAAACTCATTTATAGTATAGTTATTTGTCACACTTTATTTCATTAAGTTTTCATACTTAATTTAATTAATTCTAATAACAATTTATTGAATAATATAATAATTTATTTAATCATTATAAATTCTCTAACTTAATAATTAAATTAAATTAGAAAATTTCCTCATAATATTAAATTTCCTTCACACATTCATTATTTATTTCACAAATAATTAAACAAGTATTTATTCAACGATAAACACATTTATATAATTCAATAAATATTTAAAAATTACAATTAAAATTCTGAATTGTTACAATTACCTGGATCATACTTTATGCATATTATTAATTAAAACGAAGAACAAGAAGTTATGGAATCATACCCTTGTAGATAGGAGCTTCCACAGGTACGAGTTTAACTCCTACTTCTCTGTGATCTCCTTGAATCTCCGGGTAGATTCCTTATCAATGTTAGCCACTCAAGTGTGTGGCCTTTAGAGGTGATCCACCAAGAAAGAATAATTTTCAAGAAGAAGGGTGTATTGGCTCAGACCCTAGTTTTCTTATATCTATAGAAAAAGGGGACGTACTCTTCAATAATTAAAATTGCGTATATCTTTGATATATGATATAAGACTTCTTTTATGAAGATATCAGGTAACCCTATTTAATTAAAATAAGGTATTATTTATTTAATTAAACTTATTTAATTAATTGGGCTCCCTAATCTTATTAGGGATAATTAATTAAACTCCTTTAACTAATTTTGTCTCCTAATCTTATTAACAATAAATGAGAGTACTTATATTAAATTAATTTCTAAACTCTTTTAGAAATTAAAAATAATAATAGTTGTAATAATATTAATAAGACTCCTCTTATTAATTTATATTTAATATTTTTAAAATATTAAATAATAAATATTAAGTTATTTAATTTATTCTATCACGATAGATTAAATTAAATATACTTACCATATTATTACGATTATGTCATTAACTTCTTAAATAATTATTCTTCCTTTTATGGTGTGACCCTTTAGGTTCTCCATATTAAACCGGTTGTAAATAAATCAATTAGAACAATTATAATCTTATTTAAATAAATAAATTAAACTATTAATTTATTTAAATAAATAATATTTATTCTACAATAGGGATAAGCCTCCCTAGCGATCAACGACTTTTCAGAAAATATAGCTTTCAACATTAATCATAAAAGAACCTTTGAGTAAATAGTTGTCGTACAATTCAATCCTTTCACAATACAATATCTCAATTAAATATAAGACATATAATTACTGTCAAGTCTTATTTTATTTAATTATATGTATTTCGATTCCTAAATGCACAACTCCGAATAAATGCAAATTAGAAACTACTTTCTAATTTCATTTCACTTTGGCCAAGGATTCCTGGGTTGTCATTTATCGAATCACATATGACATTTCTCTTCTTTTACTAGAAGTGATAGATTCTTTATTGATCATTCATTATCTCCATATATAACTTATTACACCCAAGCATACCCTTTGATATACTCTAAGAGTCTTAATGAATAAGTCAAAGTGTAATTCATTATATATAAGATACTATGAAGATCTCAAGTCTAAGGATCATTTGTACTACTATCACTACAGGAATTTCTATTGGCAGGCAAGTAAAACTCCATTAGGTATTCCTTAGCGAGTCACATTCAGTGAACTTATTCTCTAATAAACACCTACATACTTGCTTTAGTGTCTCCACACAAATGATCATGAGATCAATCATCCTCATCTAATGAGCGAGCAATGTATGTACCAATCTATCCGGATTCACTAATCGCCTTTTTAGTAATCCATTGATTGGGAACATTTTAGTTTTAAGCTATCTAAGAATTTAGATCTCATTAGCATGATCTCATCATGATTTTAAAAGCATTGCTTAAAACTATGGGTTTATCACATATTATTAAAACAGCACCATGTAGATAATTAAATGTCTTTATTAAATAATTCTTTTATTAATAAATAAATAAGATTGATTACAAAGTATATGCTTTAACATCATACATGATTGGCTTGTATTGTAACGACCCCAAATTTCATACAATTCAATTACCGACTTCGGTCGTTAATAATACGTCTAACTTCTGATTTTACATCATTATTCGATGTTAAACTTAATAATATGCGAAATAATTTAAACTTTTCTATTCTTACTTTAATTCCCTGAATCAAACCTTTTATCATCTATATGTCTTTGAATCATATATAATCCATAATTCACTTCATCACATCTATTATATAAATTTTTACATATCAATTCGATAACCTTTGCATATCAGATAACTCAAACTTTAACTTTACAACTCAATATAAAACTATACATCATAAAACATTTAGTACATCTCATGAATCTTAATCATGGTTTAAAGAAATAACAACTTTAGCTAAAATATTAATCTTGGTGTATTATTTGTGATCCACATCATTCAAGTAACACATAGTGTTACCTTCAATCCTTAACCTATAAAAATGGTTATTTGCAAGGTTGAGCTCGACAGCCCATCAAAATCTAATAGTTTTCATGCATCACGTAACACATAATAACACGCTCAACATATATCTCATAAACATTGGACTAACATAACATACATATTACAATTCATATAACAAGTATAAAGATTGAGTTCCTTACTCAATCAGCATGCTTTACTCAATCAACGTAGTCATAAGTTTACTTTAACATTTCATACATTCAACATATATATAACACATCATGCTCTTTGCAATAAAGATTTAAAACAGTTAATCACCAAGTTCACATAGCAAATAGGAACTGAAAGACTTGCCTTGATCGTTGTTTACAAATAACAGTTTAACAACTTACAACTATCTGTACTTCACGTGCCCTACACAATTATATAATCATTCACATTAACTATTAGTCACATAGAAATGCATAGTAGTTGTAATGTAAACTTTACTTTACATCTCATAACCCTTCCTATTATAAATACACAATGTTCAATTTTATTATGTTAACTTTCGACTTATATCTCACTATATTTCATATTCAAAGTTCGTTCAAGTGTTTAAGTCTTTCTAGGACTACTTATTGGTTTTATATTAACTCTATTCAATATCTTATAATATTCATTTCATTTGATTTAACACACTTTTTACGTTCATTATCACTTATCACGGTGTTTCGACGTTTATTCGTCACACGCCCAATTTTTCTCTCTTGTGTGTGCTTAGTATGCATATACAACTTATCTAATATATCATTTATTAATTTTAAGCATCATTATACTTCATAGTATTCATGTTCTATAACTTAGAACAACATCTTTTATCGTCAAGAGCACTACACTTGCATACGTGCATTCCCGACGCCCTCCGATTGAATAGGGTTAATAGGGTTTATATTAACCCTATTCAATATCTTATTATTAAAGCATCACCATGTAGATAATTAAATGCCTTTAATAAATAATTATTTTATTAATAACTAAATAAGATTGATTACAAAGTATATATTTTATCATCATACATGATTGGCTTGTATGCATAATACTTTCAATCTCCCACTTGCACTAAAGCCAATCGTTGTGGTATCTCATACCCATCTTCTTTAAGTGACGATTGAACTGTTTGTTGTGTTAGCGCTTTTATTAAATGGATCTACAATATTTTCTTTAGAGTTTACATGTTCAAGGGTGAAGTCTCCTCTTTCAATGATCTCTCTGATCAAATAAAACTGCCGCATCACGTGTTTGCAGCTATATACTCTGCCTCTGTCACTGAATCCGCAATTGTTTGCTGTTTAGAACTCTTCTAACTCACTGCGTCACCGTTTAAGGTAAACACATACCCCAAAACGGATTTACTATCATCTTGGTCCTTTTGAAAACTTGAGTCTGTGAAGCCCTCTAATTTTAATTTAGACCCACCGTAGACAAGAAATACATCCTTAGTTCTTCTTAAGTACTTTAGGATATTTTTCACTGCCTTCCAGTGTTCTTCTCCTGGATTCGACTGATATCTGCTTGTAACACTAAGTGCATGAGAGACATCTGGTCTAGTATATATCATACCGTACATGATAGATCCTATTCCTGAAGTATAAGGAATCTTACTCATACGGTCTTTCTCTTCAGGTGTCTTTAGGGCCTGTTTCTTGGAGAGATGTATTCCATGGCTCATCGGCATGAGACCTCTTTTGGAATCTTACATGCTAAACTTCTTTAGCATCGAGTCAATATAAGTTCCTTGGGATAAGCCAAGCATCCTTTTAAATCTATCTCTATATATCTTTATCCTGAAAATATAGAATGTTTCTCCCAAGTCCTTCAAGGAAAAGTGTTTAGATAACCAGATTTTAATTGATTGGAGCATAGGAATATCATTCCCTATCAGTTATATATCATCAACATATAATACGAGGAATGAAACAGCACTCCCACTAACCGTCTTGTACACACATAGTTCATCCTCATTTTTGATAAAATCAAACTCTTTGATTGTCTCATCAAAATGGATGTTCCACCTATGAGAAGCTTGCTTCAATCCATAAATGGATCGTTGTAGCTTACAGACTTGATTTGTTCCAACCTTTGAAACAAATCCCTCTGGCTGTGTCATATACACATCCTCCTCAAGTTTTCCATTGAGGAAGGTCGTTTTCACGTCCATCTGCCAGATTTCATAGTCATGGTAAGCTACAATCGTAAGCAAAATTCGAATGGACTTGAGCATTGCTACTGGTGAGAAGGTTTCGTCATAGTTAACTCCTTGTCTTTATTTGAAACTTTTTATGACCAGTCAGGCCTTATAGGTCTCTACCTTGCCATCTGCTCCAATCTTTCTTTTAAAGACACATTTACACCCAATAGGCTTAATGCCTTCAGGTGGTGAAACTAAAGTCCATACTTGGTTTTCATACATGGAGTCCATCTCAGATTTCATGGCATCTTGCCACTTCTCTGAGTCTTTTCTAATCATAGCATGTTCATAATTTAATGGATCATCATCATCTATGATACATACCTCATCGTCATCCTCTATGACAAGTCCATACCTATCAGGTATCTTCGATACTCTTCCAGTTATGAATGAATCAGGGTGTGGTGCGTAAGAATCTCTACTTGGTTAGGTACCTGACTTTGATCTGTAGTATTTTATGGTTCTTGAAACTCTTCAAGATATATCTTACTCCCACTGACCCCTTCAAGAATAAACTCCTTTTCCAAGAAGTCAGCATGTTTCACAACAAACACCTTTTGATCAGTTGGACCCGATGTTTCTTTAGGGTATCCCACTAATCTACATTTGTCATATCTAGTCTGTAGCTTATTGTTTTAAAATTTTTTGACATAGTTGGATAACCCCAAGTCTTAACATGCTTAAGATTTGGTTTCCTCCCTGTCCATAACTCATATGGGGTCTTGGGGATGGATTTTATAGATACCTTGTTCAGTAGGTATGCAGCCGATTCTAGGGCATATCCCCAGAAGGAAACTGGAAGGTCAGTAAAGCTCATCATAGATCGAACCATGTCCAACAATGTTCAATTTCTCCTTTCAGATACACCATTCATCTGTGGCATCCCTAGTGGAGTCCATTATGAGATTATACCATTTTCTTTGAGACAATTGAGAAACTCACCACTTAAGTATTCTCCTCTTTGATCAGATCAAAGAATCTTAATACTTTTACCAGTTTGCTTCTCTACTTCACTTCTGAACTCTTTAAACTTTTCAAATGATTCATATTTGTATTTCATTAAATACACATATCCAAATCTTGAGTGATCATCAGTGAATGTAATAAAATAAGAATACCCTCCTCGTGCAGTCGTTGTCATGGGTCCATATACATCTATGTGTACCAACGCTAATAACTCTGTAACTCTTTCTCCTTTTCCACTAAAAGGATATTTAGTCATTTTGCCCATGAGACAAGATTCACAAGTTTGATATGATTCATAATCAGATAGCTCTAAGAGTCCATCTTTATACAACTTGGATAATCTTGTTTCATTAATATGACCAAGTCTACAGTGCCACATATAGGTATAATTAACATCATCTCTTTTCCTTTTCCTAGTTTGTTCAATTTGAAGTATATTTTCATGCAAGTCAAGTATATAAAGCCCATTTCGCAAATTACCAACATCATATAAAACATTATCATTATAAATAGAACAAGTGTTGTTCTTTATTATAATGTTAAAACCATCCATATCCAATACAGAGATAGAAATAATGTTTCTAACTATATTTGGAACAAAATAATAATTATTTAAATTAATGAACTTTCCCGTAGGCAGTGCTAAACAATAAGTCCCTACAGCTAATGCAGCAACCTTTGCTCCATTTCCCACTTGTAGGACGACCTCATCCTTGCTCAGCTTTCTACTTCTGACTAGTCCCTGTATATTATTATATATGTGAAAACCATAGTCGGTATCCAATACCCAATTAGAAGATTGACTTTCAGATAAATTAATTTCAATCATAAACAATCCATGATTAGGATTCGAAGCTTCTCCAAGCTTCTTCTTCTTTTGTTCTGCAAGATAATCCTTGCAGTTTCTCTTCTAGTGACCTGGCTTGTTGCAATGGAAGCAAATTCATTTGCTAGCTGGATCAGGTTTCTTTTGATCCTTCACTTTTGTCTTACCCTTAACCTTCTTGGATTTCTTCTTTTGAGAAGATACCTTGGGCCTTTTCCTTTTCTTGGAAGAATCATCCACCATTAAGACATGGTCCTTCTTGGATGGGAAGTGACCTTCAGTAGTTTTCAACATGTTAAGTAATTCAGGCAAGCTGATATCTAACTTATTCATGTAAAAATTCACAACAAATTGTGAGAAGGTGTCCGGGAGTGACTGCAAGACTAAATCTTGACTCAACTCCCCATCTATGACGAACCCAAGTTGTCCAACACGTTCAATTAGATTGATCATATTTAAGACATGAGTCTCAATGGTAGTACCATTAGCTATCCGAGATCGGATGACCTCCTTAGATATTTCATATCTAACAGTCCTACTTTGCTCACCATATAACTCTTGAAGGTGCAGTAGCATATTAGGAGCATCCATGGTTTCACGCTGACACTGAAGCTCGTTACTCATGGATGCGAGCACGATGCATTGAGCCACAGATGCATCATCTTGCCACTGTTTAAAAGTAGCAATCTCTTCCTCAGAGGCTGTCTCTACAACTTTTGCAGGTACGGGCGAATTTAAGACATAAGAAATCTTTTTAGTAGTGAGAATAATTCTCAGATTCCTTAACCAAATTCAGTAATTTAGTCCCACAAGATGTTTAGCATCAAGTATGCTACGCAGTGAAATTAGTGAATGTGACATTTTCAAAATTTTGCATGTAAAAAGATAATATTTTAGCAAACATTCATTTAATTAATTACCAAAATAAATTAGGTCTTATTTTATTGGTATCTCCCATTATTTTCTTCAAACTATATTACCCTCATTTATATAGTTCGGCAAAATCTAATTAATGTTTTTGCTAGTGAGAATAAGGATCCCATTTCAAATATATATAGTCTTGTGGTGACGCAACAAACTCTATATAAATAAATAGGTAGACAACTATTTGTCAATTACACCATCATGTAACTCCTTATGTTTTGCCTCTTAGATTATTTTGATCAAGTGGTGGCACATTCGAATCAAAATTATCTAAGTTAAGTCCAACCTAGCACTTCCATATATTCAAAAAAGAAAAATATTGTCCTTGTGGTGACACAACAAAACAATATTGTTCAATTTTCTTTATAAGCATCAAATGTGATAAATTAACATCTTAAATACTTAATACTTGCCTTGTGGTGACACAACAAACTCATATTAAATATTTAATACTCTATTAATTTTATCATGCTAGAAGGCGACGTTCGATATTCTAAATATCTTTGAACGCTTAAGACTTAATATATAAAAACTTTGAGGGATTTGTTACTATTTAATCTCATCTGGTTTAGCACGCATGCAAATATATATATAAAATATGTGTCATTTTATTAAACAAGTGAAACTTGTTTGCATTATATATATATATATATATATATATGTGTGTGTGTGTGTGTGTGTGTGTGTGTGTGTATATATATATATATATATAATACTAGCATGCACATATAGAATACTATATTCTACCTTGATTGATTATGTACTTTTATTCTAGTTTGGTTCACTAGAGCCACCAAGTGAACCAATAGGTCAAACCCTAGGGTGCAAGAATAAAGATTAATTTTTTTCTCAAAATATATTTTTGAATATTACGGTATGGATTTGATATAATGTTATAGTTGTGGGTAATAATTACAAATTTTGCAAAGTAAGCAAGTGGTTATAAAATATTCGATTGGTCGGGAAATATTCGTTTTAACAAGGAATATTCAGACGACTGCAAGACAATCATTAGTGGACCCCATAATGGAAGTTTTGTAAGTAGTTAGAAAACGGCGTAAATATCTTTTTATAAAAATAACGGCGAAAGTTTTACCGTTAAACCGTTGAACTACCCTAAGTGGTAAAGAACAATGTCTGGCGTGGTTGCATAGTACACACGGTATTGATTATTGATGCTTACGTGAAAAGTCACTCAGTTATACTCAATTATTGCTATAGTAATTGCTGCATAATATCTCTCATATTATTAATTCAATTATTGTCACAGTATCATCTGCATAATATTTATTATTATTAAATCAATAATTGAGACGACAAAGTTATTCATATTATTATTTGCAATATTGATGATGTCTAGAAAGTTCTGTCCAGGAGGGGTTTGGTCACCTAATTGCGCGCCAATAGGGAGAAATCCTTATCGCAAAGCCCCCTCTTTCCTAGGAATGATCTGGTTGTTAAATATTGTGAGTTATAATATTAATTATGAATAAGTTTGTGTTGATTAAAAATAAAATTGATATTTCCATTGTGTTGGGATTATTAGTGTTTGTGGGAATCGACATTTATTTCGATAAGGTTATATTGACCAATCAGGTAATTAATCTGATAAATGAGCAATTAATTGCTATTAATTCACATGCTTATAACTATTTTTTCACATGTGTGCACTATTGATTCACATGTATGTACTATTAGGGGAGGTGGTACAAGATTGATAATACTTGCATGACTAAATTAAAAATGGAGGTATAGATGAAGGTACTATACTGTAATTATTTTTTTAACATGTATAGAACTATTGATTCACATGATTGTACTATTGATTCACATGATGTACTATTAGGGGAGGTGGTGCAAGTTTGATAATACTTGCAGGACTAAATTAAAAATAAAAGAAAAGATGAAGGTATTATACTGTAATATTTCGAGCCCCAAAATGTGTAATTATCGAAACTATGGTTTCCTATAAATAGAAGTTCATTCTTCTTTCATTCTCACCAATTCACTAAGACTCACAAGAGCAATTATAGAGAGAGAAGCTATAGAGAGATAAAAGAAAAGAAGTCTGCTACTTCACTATTCCAATATCTAGTCTTCTTTTGAGGTAAGGGGTATTATTTCTTTCGTATTCGTAGGGGATATTATTTTTTTCAATATTCGTAGAAATAATATTTTCTTCCATACTCTGTAGTATGTGAGTAATATTATTTCATTTTGTATCCCTAGTTTTACACTTATTTTAATGAAGTATTGCTTCTATATTCCATGAAAATAGTAGAATATCCTTGATATTTGCGCTTCATCCAGTATCTTTTCATGGAAATATTATTCTGAGCATTTTTGATAATTATTGATCTTTTCATACCAAAATACTATTCATGAGTTACTATTTACGGGTTACTATTCACCCAGTTACTATTCACTAAAATATTTTTCACTCCGGTATTCGGGGCACTTTTCATGTCGGAGTACTATTCACGAGTTACTATTCACAGGTTACTATTCACCCAATTACTATTCACTCAAATATTATTCACTTGGGTATTTGGGGAATTTTTTATGCCGGGGTACTATTTATGAGGTACTATTCCCGAAGTACTATTCACGAGGTACTATTCACCCGAAAAAATTATTTTTTTCTGTCCAAATTATTTTTGATACATGAATATTATTCTTGAATTTTACTCCACAAAGCAGTATCATGTTGACAATTTGGATATTTTTAAACTCTGGATAAATTTAAAGTCTTTAATATTTATCCTTTATTTCGTTTGATTAATGCTTATATCATTGTCATCATCCTCACGCATATATTATGATGAAAGTCATCTTTGGCTTACGTGTATAGATGGACTGTTGATTGGTATGATTATGACCAGTGATCATTCAGTATAATCATGACCCGTAATGTTATAAATGATGTGGTAAAAGTTCTCATTGACCCGTAGTGCATTGATGGACAGTTATTGGTATGATTATGACCAGGGATTATTCGGTATAATCATGACCATTAATGATTATATGAATATCCTTGGCTCATAGTGCAGGGATAATTCGATGATGTGGTTTATTTATTAAGTTGAGTCTCAGCGATAAAGTTAATGAAAAACTTTTTAAATCATAGAAGATAGTAGATATCATGCTCTACTTGACTCTTCTAATGGATTTCTTGTTCCGCTGCAGTTAAACTTGATGTTTATTGTATTTTATCAGTTTAACACTGTTGAAGGCTAATTATAATTTATTTTGCATTATCTTAGTCATAATATTATTTACTGGGCTAGTTGAGCTCACCATTTTGCTTTCATTATTCTCTTCAGGAAATGAGAACGTAGCCGGGACTAGTCGTAGAATGGAGTGACGGTCCGAGATGATTATTTTTGTAGTTCTCACTACTTAGTATGATAATAAATGTAATGAGGATTGAATTTGAGTTTGGATATTCTCTATGAGACAATATTCATGTAAAAACTCAGCTATGTTTTGTCATATTTTTACACGACAGTTGTATTAAATAAGTTTGTATTTGATTTCTGTACCATGTATTTGGCGACTCAAGATGGGTGATGTATACCTATTTTTGGGGTGTCACACGGGCTCCATTACAAATGGGTCTTCGAGCACTCTTTTCTCCCTGATCTTCGGTTCTTCGAAAAAAATTCCAACTAATCCTATTACATAAACTATTTAATTTAAATAGAAACTTTGATCAGAAGTCCAGGGGAAGTACATAAGAAAGAGATAAAATTTACATCAAGAAGAAACTCAGAAAAGACGAGGTACGCAGACCCCATTTAATAAAACATATTCATTCAAGCATCCAACAAGATAAATCCAATCACATTGGTCAATAGTCCATAATCAATCCTATTTATTATCATACATATCATCATATGTATCAATAAATAAAATCATTCCATAAATATATGAATATCATTTAATGGGCAATTTTAAGTTGCATGAAATCTAATTTTAAGATTAAAATAAACTCTTTATTTTTATTATAAAATAATTACTCTAAGACCCCAACTTTTTATAAATAAAATTGAATTTTCTCTATTCATTATCTTGAAATAATAAGGTGTTAATTTAATATAATATTTTGGTTATGGGTGAAATGTATAAATTTTGCAAAATAAGCAAGTGGTTATAAAATATTCATTGTTTTTCGGGGAATATTCGTTTGGTCGTAGAATATTCTTGTTGTCGAGAAATATTCGTATGACGGCACAGCCATTTATGGGCCCTATAACGGAAAATAGTCGGATAAAAAAAATGACAAGTTTGAGTTTTTATAAATAACGGTGTAGTTGCTACCATTAATACTATTGGAATACCCGGTGGTTAAAATACAGTAATACACGTGGTTGCACAGTAGCATATGGTATTGCATAGTATTTTTAGATTATTGATTCTTACGTAGGAAGGCACTACTCAATAATTGTTACAGTAATTACTGTTCAATATTTTATTTTATTGATTCAATAATTGCTATGTTGATATTTATATTATTGTTCTTTCAATAATTGTCACTGCACATTATTTCCCATTATCATATCAATAATTCATATTATTTGAATAATATTATTAGATAACATTATTGGCAATGTCTAAGGATGTTTTGTCTAGGAAAGGGGTTTGGTCATCTAATTGCGCGCCAGTAAGGAGAAATCCTTATCGAAAAGCCCCCTCTTTCCTAGGAACGACCTGGTTGTCAGTATTGTGATTCTTTAATATTATTTGTGAATAATTAATTATTGATTTATATGATAAGGAAATATTTATTTTTATGTGGATATAAATGAAGGAATTAATGTTGAAGTATTTTATCAGTATTTTGTCGGAATGGAGGTATTAAAAATTATTCGTATGTAGATTTCGGGCATTTTCTATTTAGAATTTAGAAAAACTTTTTTCTACAAAGTTGTAGAGAATTAAATTTCCTATCCAGACATGAGATTCGAATTTTTCTGATAAAAGAGCTATTTATTAGGAATTAATGAAGTTTCTAAATATTGTTTAAATTTAAAATATTTTTGTGGAGATTTTCTAGAATGGGTGGGCCCCACTTTTGGTTGGTGAGAAATGTGCTGAAATTTTATTTCAAAAGTGGTGTGTATAAATAGTAGCAGGTAAAGCCACCAGGTAGCAGGTTAAGTCTTCTTTGGCGTTCTAACATTTTCCTATAAATAGGGAGCTTAGTATTAAAAATCACACCAGAATCATAAGTTTTCTCTTTATATTATCGAGCGTATTTTGTGAGTATTTAGATACTTTGAGAGTTGCTATTCAGTGCAAGTTTTCTTCAACATTATATTCGATATTCCGATTAGAAGTATTGTTCTTTTGAGGTAAGGGGTGTTATTTTCTTCGTAAATGATGTTATTTCTTTCAATATCATTATACCGAAATATAAGTATGATTTTTCTTGTGGAATTTCTATCTTTTCGTGTCGTGGTTACTATTCACGTATACAGCACTATTCACGTATACGGTACTATTCAAAAATATGACACTATTCACTGAAAAATGAAATTTTCTCTTCTTTGTCAAAGATGTCTATTATGGTTAATATCTTTGATTGTATCCATGTTTTGATCTTCATTCTTGAATTTTACTCCACTATGGTTTATTATGGAGTATTTTTAAACTTAGATTATCTAAAGTAAGAATCCCTAATCTTTGTCTTTTTATCTCACTGGATTCGTTCTTTAAAAGGTTTTTCATCATCCTCAGTCTTTAATGGTGATACTTGATGAATACCTTTAGCCTGGAATGCAAAGATGAATGATTACCTGATGAATATCTTTGGCCCGTAGAGCAAAGATGGACAGGTGTTGAGATTAACATGACCAACTGTTGATACAAATGAATATATTTGGTCGTAATGCAAAGATGAATATTTAGTTCAAGATGTATATTGATTGATGTTACAAGGATAAAATATTGATGATGGACTTTTAAATTGTAGAAGACAGTAGATTTATTCTCTACTAAACTCTTCTAATGAATTGTTATTTTCGCTGCAAATATTGATCTAAAACTTGTTGTCCATTATATTTTATCTGATTTGTTGAAGGATAACAATAATTTGTTGTTCATTATCTTAGTCATAATATTCTTTAATAGGCTAGTTGAGCTCACTATTTTCCTTTTTGTTCCATTTTTCTTCTCAGGAAGCGAGAATATAGCGGGAAGTAGCCGAGGTGTGGAGTGATATTCCATGGTAGTTGTTATAGTAGTCCTCACTATTTTATAAAATAGTGTATCAATAATTGTAATGAGGACTTATTTGAGTGTGGATATTGTCTAGAAGATAATATTTGTTTTTAAACTCAGAGTTTATGTGTTGTCGTATTTTGCAAGACAATTGTATTAATGAAGTTTTAGTTGTTTATGTACCATGTATTTGGCAACTCAGAATAGGTGATGTATACCTACTTTGGGGGTGTCACAGTTGATATCAGAGCTTAGGGATATGATCTCTGGCGGAGATCGGGGAATAGAACTAGGAGGGGAGAGATGAGTAAATCCTTCGCTAGTATGTCCTACCTGAGCTTATTTGTTGGTCGGTCAGAATATAGGGGTAGTATGTGGTATGTCATTTTCTTTAATTAACCCTTGTTTTGTGGCAGTATTTGAGAATGGCAGCTGGAAATGTTAACAATGGAGTGAATGAGACTGTGGAGATGTCTTTAATCACCAACCAGGAGAACATGCAACAGGACGACAATGTTCCTCCTGTAAACAACACTACCGAACAAACGATGAATGATGGAATGTTTAGAATCTTTTTGCAGTTCATGCAAAATTAGACGAGGGAGACTCGTGTACAAAATACGGGTGGAAATAATAGCAACGCGCAGCTTGTCACAGCCAAGTAGTTCAAAGAGTTGGGACCACCAGAATTTTGGGGAAAACCGGATCCGATTAAGGAGGAAACGTAGGTTAAGCAAATTACCAAAATATTTGATGTCTTGGGATGTACGAAGGAACAGAAGGTTCCATTCGCCACCTTTATGTTCTGTGGTGAGGCAGATTACTTGTGGGAATCTGTGAAGCCTAACAAGCCAGCCGCACTCAATATGTCTTGGGAAACATTCAAGAAACTGTTCAATGACAAGTACTTTTTAGAAAATATTCGTCATATGAAGGAGGTAGAGTTTATTAGACTGGAACAGAACAACATGATTGTGTCCCAGTACGAGGCTAAGTTCACGGAGTTGTCCAGGTTTGCACCTCATTTGGTAGAAAATGAAGAACGTATGACGCGGATGTTTTTGAGAGGTCTAAAACCCAAAATTCGTCAATATCTTATTTTTTACAAATTTTCTCTATATTTAAATGTTGTCAACAGGGCTCAATTATTAGAGCGAGATAATGAGTATGTTCAACCGAGGGACCACAACTAGGGTCATACCGGTGGCAGCAGTAATCGAAATAATGATAACTAGCGGGGAGGGAAAATACGGACAAAAGCGGTAACCACTCTGGTGGTAATCATAGCCATGATAGTAGAAGAAGTGAGTCGGGGGGAGATTTAAAAAAGAGAAGGTATAACAAAGACAACGTGAAGACGTCAGCACCAGCATCAACTGTTTCTAGGAGAGCAGAACGACCATCGTTCGTATATTATAAATGCGGGAAAGAGGGACACATCAGCCCAAACTGCCCACAACAATTCAAGGTATATTATAACTGTGGAAAGGAAGGTCATATAGCTTGAGATTGTTCTATAGTGAAACCAAGTCCAACGGGAATGGTTGTAACGCCCCCGAAAAATCGAACCTTTGTAAATACTTTTATTAATGAATAAATTAATATTATTTATTATTATTACGTGTTGATAAGATGAATGTCGTTCTATAACCAAGAAACGTCAGAACGTCGTAGTATTTTAACTACGTGAATGAATTAAAGTGTTTGAATTTCTAAAATGAAAATAAAAGCTTTCCGAGAAATTTTTTGAAAAACACTATTCATCAATTTCTGCTCGGGAATTATTTTTGAATTTCTGAGAAATACGTAACGTTATAATATTAAGGTGAGATGGATTATGTAATAATAATCTAAGTATGGAAAACGCAATATTTCGCATGCGGACTTAATTTGAGAACGTTAAGAATATTAAGCATTAAGAAGAGAAAGTATTAATCGTATGATGCGTAGACATTATGCGAGGTATTGAATGCAAGTATAATACGACATATTATACGATTAAGAATGGAGAATGGAATAACGTATATTACGAATTAGTATACAAGCTAGCATACGAGAATTATACGTATAGTATATATATCAAGGTTTTTAATTAAAAGGAATGGACTTGTAGGATTATTACCATATTGGTAGAAGTCCAATAGGAAGTGATATGCAAGCCCAAGTGTTTGTTAATTAAGAGTCCAAACTAATGTAATGCAAGCCCAATAAGAATTAGCTAGATTAATTAAGCAAGCCCAATGGGTTAGCCATGATCCATGGAGCAAACCAAGATGAATGTGGGTTAGACTTGATGATCAAGTACTTTATGTAATGGCCAAGTATAGGATTTGTTATGTGATGAGCAAGAAAGATGAGTGGCTAGCAAGTAGACTTAATTGATAAGCAAATGAATAGTAAGGAGGTTAATAAGGAGGTGGGATGACATAAAGACCATTATGCCCTAATTTTGAGTTTCCTATAAATAGGAGAAGTTTGCTAGACATTTGTTCATTATTCAAAATACTATCAACTTCCAATATAAAGCAATTTAAGTGTTAGAGAGAATAAGTCAAGAATAAGAAAGTCAAGTTAGACTTTCATATTTCTTTCAAGAAGAAGAAGAAGACTTAAGTCATCAAAGGTAAATGATCCTATGTTATTAGTTTATCGCTACCATAATAATTTTGATAGAGAGGTGTAGCTTAATGAACTTGTATGCTAAGAACATATAAGAAGTGATTAATGAATGAACTTAGGTCGAATAAGTTGTGAATAAGCAACTAGAACCTAAATAAGTTGATAAACTTATGATGAACTTATCATATGATTTTCAGATGATGTTAGTATGTTCAATATGGTATGAGAACATTGATTGATGGACTTAAGTCCATATTAAGTCATAAGAAATGGAATTCGTAGTTTATAAGTTGTTAAGTCATTAACTTATGAGAATAAGTCAAAATTTACTTTGATAATAATTTGGTGTAATAAGTAACTTGAAATGTTCATATGTTGATTAAAATCCATTTAGAATGATAATCAAATCATTAGTAATGAGGTTTCGACGGAATTCACACGATTGGACGATAATCGTCAAATTCATGAAATTCTCGGAATGGAAGTCGTATTTTGTGTTTGAAGTCGGAAACGTTGGTTTTCAATGGAGACAAGTCATATTTGACATTATAGAGTTGAGGACTCAAAAATGACCGGATTACGACTTAGAACGAAGAAACGAGCATTGAACGTTCACGGACGTTTATCGTTTTCGTTAAAAATGAACTAATAAGTGAAATTTTAGCAAAAGAACTCAAATAGATAAAATTCTTTCATGAACGCATAGAGTATGTAATTTTTGAACTGTGGGCTCTTGAATGGGCCAATTCGGACTTATAACGAAGAAGTTATGCGTCCGGGAATTTCACAAAAATTTTCAAAAGCTATAAATTTTCTAAGGCACAGAGTTGGCGCCGCGGCGCCAACCCAAGGCCAAATGATGGCACCACAAAGACCTATTACGTTGTTCCGAACCTACTAAAATTTTGCGCCAAGAAGAGACGACATAAAGAACAAAGACTCATGACGCAGCAATACGAAGTCCTGGCCTCTGCAGACTATCGCTAACTCAAGCCATGAACGTGGCTTAAAGAGGAAAGGGTGGCGCCGCAGCGTCAACCCTAGGGTTTGGACAGTGATGAAGGTTTACAAGTATAGCATGAACATTAACTCAGTAATAATAAACTGAGGAACTTAATAAGGTATTGTAAGGTATTGTTAAACCTTATTTATGTTGTCTAAAGGTTGAAGATAAGTAATCAATCATGAACGTAATGAAACAAAGTAACGAAAAGTCGGAACCAATAATAACAAATCTAAGTCAGGATTAGTTTGAGATGAAGGGTAAGATATTGTAGTATACCTACTTGATTATATATGACCTAATGTGGTACGTTATATGATCATGTATTGTAGAGACTTAGAGACTTAAAGTGTACGTGTGATGAACAGTAAGTAGACGCTAAAGGCAAGTATTCTGACCCTTGTTCCAGTTCAGTTTGGACAAGCTTTGAAATTCATGTATTCTTTCGTATGAAGTCTTGAATGATGAAGTCAAGGCCAAATTCTTTCGACTAGACTTATATTATGATTCTATCAAGCATGATTAATGTTTACCGAGTTATGTTGGTGTGGTTTTCAAACGAAGACTGAGTATGTTAAAATGTTTTTGTCGTTTAATGACAGGCACGTGAGGTTGCCACAACTTAAACGTATACACGTTTAATGAATGTAGTGTTGATCAACATAGAGTACTATAAGCTGATCATCTAGACGTGCTCGTGTATAATGTCGGACTTACGGACTTAGTGTCAGGACGTCCTTTTTAAAAGAACTTATGAAATGCTCAAGGTCTTGGACCAGAATTGATGTTTTACTAAATATTGTTGTTGTAAAACATTTTAAATGAAAAGAAGTGCTATTTTAAATTAACGATAGTACTTCGTAACTATTGTTTAGTTATAGAAGATATACGAGTTCTATGTTTTAAGCATGTTGTTTATTAGAATTGTAGTACTTTCTGAGCTAGTCATGCTCACTCTTGCTTGAACCATATGAACACAGGTAAGATCGAACGGACCGAAGGCTCCTGCAAGGATAATGGCAAGGCGAGGACGAACTCTTAGATTACTTATGTAATAGTATAGGTGAATGTTTGTAATATATTGAATATTATGACAAGAACGAATGTATGAGTTATAAAGAACCTGGGGAAATGTAATATTATTTTGAATATATAGAAGACATATTCGTTCCTTCGAGACTTTTCAATTGAATGTATATGTGAATGGTAGTACCGTGTAGCACCATCTGTCGGGTTGGAAAATACCCGGATTTGGGGGCGTCACAAGTTGGTATCAAAGCATTAGGTTATAAAACTTAAAGGGGGATTAAAAACCTTAAGTCATAACCTTAAGAGGAGTCAAAGAAGTACAAGAAGAAAATAACCTTATAAAAATGCATTATGATTATGTTATGTGTTTTTATTATTCTACTGACGTGTACTAATCAACTTAATTATTTTGTGTAGATGTCAGGAGTAAATGGAATGTATGTAGATGGACAGGCTATTAGTGAAGAATCGGTGAACCAAGTAGAGGTCATACCGAACCCCATAGCAGCAGATCTTAAGATAGTGGTTATTGAGTCTGGAGACTCGGAGGATACTGACCTCATGTCAGTATTCGATGGTATGCTAGAGGAGGAAGTGAAGGCAGTGTCCTTTAATCCAAAGAGCTATAGCAATGTAGATAGCTCCCAGGGGTCGATGATGTCTCTCGTTCATGTCGGTATTGGATAGAAATATCCATTACCGCTGAGGTCAAGGAGTCGAAAGCGAGCTCCAAGTCATTATAGAGAGGACAAAACTGATGTGGAGTCCATGTGGGAACAGGAGCACGATGAACGAGGTTTAGCCAAGGACAAGGTCCATGAGCTGAAACATGAGGTCTTTGAGCTCAAGGAGGAGCTAAAGACCAAACTGCAGAAGATAGGGAGAATGTCCTATATTCATAGGAGTTCTCACAAAGATTTCCAGCAGCAGGTAGCTGGATATCCTGTAGAGGTGGGGCAGACACGACATACTATTAGCCGTGATATCATTGTCGATCTTTCCAAGGCAGATTTCGATAATGCCTTAAGGCAGATGTAAGCTAGTAGTAGCTAGAATAGTTTAGGTATGTAAATATTTTGTAATTAGTAGTGACGTAAAGCTCTCTTTTGTATAGAAAAGGGTAGTCTTTTGTAAATCCCAATTTTTGGAAAGCAATAGCAGGAAAGTAATGTAATCAGCTTAGGCTGTGTAATGTAACCGATGTAGTATTATACTATAAATAATGAATATAAGCCTTTTTATGGAAAACAATGAGTAATGGATGTTGAAGTTATTGTTCAATATTAAATGATAACTAATAAAGAAAGGAATAATAACGAAATGTGTTTATTGTATCAGCAAAATGCCACCGAGAAGAGTGCAACATAACCAAGGAGCTAATATGAATCAACTGAAGGGAGGTCCGGTTAACCCGATGAAGGAGTTTGTTAATTTATTAACAGCTGCCTTTAATAGAATAGGGGCTAATATCCCCGTAAATCCAGGAGTAGCACGAGCTACTACCTTTAAGGATTTCAAGAGCGTGGGTCCACCGGAGTTCAAAGGAACTACGGACCCTATCGAAGCCCAAACATGAGTGAAGGAAATAGAGAAGGCATTTGTGATAGCAAATGTCGACGAGGCCCAAAAGGTTGCCTTTGTAACCTATATGATGAAGGGAGAGACCAACTTTTAGTGGGAAGCCAATCAGGCTAGGGTCGGGATAGCAAATCTGATGTGGGAGAGGTTCAAGGAGATATTCTTCGAGAACTACTTTCCCACGAGCATGCAAGAAAGGATGGAGATGCGGTTTCTGGAGTTGAAACAAGGGGACATGACGGTTCCCCAATACGCCGCCAAGTTTAATAAACTGGCGAGGTTCGCTCCACATCAAGTAGATACCGAGGTTAGGAAGGTGCGACAGTTCAAGCAGGGCTTGAAACCCTGGCTCTATAACCGTATTTCGGTGTTTCAAAGTACTTCATTGGGAACCATTTTAGAGAAGGCGATAATCGTCGAAGGTGGCAGTGAGGCTCTGAGTCAATATCACAAGGACAAGAAGAGCAAAGGGAAAGTAGATGGGGGAGTAAAGGTTGAAGGAGCCAGCGGTAGTGGCGAGGGACAGAAGAGGAAGGTGTTTAGCTATGGGAATATCGGAGTGAAGCAAGGAGAACCAAAGAGGAGAATGGAAGCCTACAAGACCTGTGGGAAAACTCACTTAGGAGTCTGTCTCAAGGGTAAGGCCGTCTGTTACAACTATGGACAGGAAGGGCACATTGCGCCTAACTGTCCAAGTCCAAATAAGAATCATGGATGCTTTGTGTGTGGGTCAATAGACCACATGGCAAAGAACTGCCCTAAGAAGGGGACGGATAGGAACCGGGGCACTAATAGCGGTAAGTTAGCTATTAGTGGTCTACCACAGCCGTGTAAGCCGATGGGCCGTACCTTTAACATGACAGTCCAAGATGCAGTTGCATCAGGGGACGTCGTCATAGGTATTATCCTGATTAACGACATAAATGCTTACGTGCTGTTTGATTCGGGTGCTACTTGTTCGTTTATAGCATGCGACTTTGCTAGAAGATTAGGATTACTTCCCAAAAAGTTGCCTATACCTTTAAATATTAAGGTAGGAAACAAAGACATAATTCATGTTGAAGATGTTCATAGGAGTTGTTACGTAGATATACGGGGTTGTAAATTATCGGTAGATTTGTTACCGATAAAATTAGGAGAATTCGACGTAATTCTCGGAATGGATTGGTTAGTTAACCATGGGGCAATAATAGATTGTCAAAATAAATGTGTGAACATTAAAATGTTAAGACAACCTCGGGTAGTATTTTACAGGAATAGATCGTCGGGACGTTCGTGTTGTCTAACCATGACACAAACTAGGAAATTACTGAAGAAGGGATGTGTAGGTTATTTGTGTCATGTTGTTGATACCCAGAGAGTGGTAGCAACCATGGAACAAATACCTATAGTGAGAGAATTTGCTGATGTATTTCCAAATGAATTACCGGGTCTTCCGCCGGATAGGGAGACAGAGTTTGTAATAGACATCGTGTCAGGAGCGGCACCAGTTTCCAGGGCACCATATTGTATGGCGCAAGTGGAGATGAAGGAGTTTATGGTACAGTTACAAGAACTGTTGGACAGGAAGTACATTCAACCGAGTGTTTCGTCATGGGGAGCACCGGTACTATTTGTTAAGAAGAAGGACGGATCATTAAGACTTTGTATCGACTACCGAGAGTTGAACAAGTTAACAATAAATAATTAATACCTATTGCCCAGGATCGATGATCTTTTTAATCAGTTGAAAGGGGCTAAGTATTTTTCTAAAATAGATTTAAGAACGGGGTATCACCAGTTGAAGGTTAGAAAGGAGGATGTACCAAAGACAGCATTCAGGACTCGTTATGGTCATTACGAGTTTCTGGTGATGTCATTTGGGTTGACTAATACACCAGCTGCATTTATGGATATGATGAACAGAGTGTTCAAACAATATTTAGACAAGTTCGTCGAGGTGTTTATTGATGATATTCTAGTCTATTCTAAGACGCCAGAAGATCATCTTGAACACCTGATTAGTGTTGGAGACACTAAGGAAGGAGAAGTTGTATGCGAAATTCACCAAGTGTGAATTTTGGTTGGAGAAGGTACAATTTTTAGGTCATGTCATTGACCATGAGGGAATTTCAGTAGATCTATCAAAGGTGGAAGCCGTGATGAATTGGGAACAACCAAAAACGTCGACAGAGGTGCGGAGTTTCCTAGGATTAGCGGGTTACAATCGGAGATTCATCCAGGATTTTTTGATGATAGCTACTCCGTTAACTAACTTGACAAGGAAGACGGTGAAATACGCTTGGACTGATAAGTGAGAGGACAGTTTTCAAGAACTGAAGAAGAGGTTGAGTGAAGCACATATTTTGTCATTGCCCGATGACACAGGAAATTTTGTAGTTTATAGCGATGCTTCGCATAGAGGACTTGGTTGCGTGCTCATGCAGCATAGCAAGGTCATTGAGTATTCATCTAGGCAGTTGAAAGATTATGAGAAAGTTTATCCTACTCATGATCTGGAACTGGCCATAGTAGTTTTTGCTCTAAAGATATGGAGACATTATCTTTATAGAGAAAAATGCGAGATATACACGGACCACAAGAGTCTACAATATATCTTCACACAGAAGGAGTTTAATATGAGGCAGAGGAGATGGCTGGAGTTGATAAAGGATTACAACTGTGAAATCCTGTATCACCTTGGAAAAGCCAATGTAGTTGTCGATGCCTTAAGTTGGAAGCGTCGGGAAAAGTTGTCTTTGCTAACGACTCAAACTGAGATAATAACAGAGATGGCTAGGATGGAATTGGAAGTGAAGCTGCCGAGTGAAGCAGGACCAATGTTGTTTACGACGGAGATGCAATCTACCATCGTAGAGAGAGTTAAAGAGGTGCAACTCAAAATTGATGAGTGTGACCGGATAAAGGAGCGGCTAGCAAATGAAAAAGATATTAAGTATATTCTTGATAATGAGGGATTATTAAGATTTGAAGGAAGAATTTGGGTTTTGAATGAGACAGAATTAAAGGAGCAGGTATTACAGAAGGCTCATAGTTTGAGGTTTTCGATTCATCCTGATAGTACTAAGATGTATCAACACCTTCGA
This sequence comes from Panax ginseng, assembly GCA_020205605.1. Taxonomy (NCBI): domain Eukaryota; kingdom Viridiplantae; phylum Streptophyta; class Magnoliopsida; order Apiales; family Araliaceae; genus Panax; species Panax ginseng. The sequence continues at coordinate 97,666,432 of CM035128.1, read as the reverse complement.
CAGAGTTTTTGGTGGTCGAACATGAAGAGAGAGATAGCAGAGTACGTGAGTAGGTGCTTTACTTGCCAGAAAGTTAAGGCCGAACATCAACGACCAAGTGGCTTGTTACAGTCATTGGAAATTCCGGAGTGGAAGTGGGAAAATATCACAATGGATTTTGTTGTGGGACCTCCGACTACAATGAAGGGGTATGATGCAATTTGGGTAATAGTGGACCGGTTGACAAAGTCGGCTCACTTTTTGCCAATTAGGGTCAAGTATAACTTAGATCAGTTAGCTAGACTCTATATTAAGGAAATAATTTCCAGACATGGAGTACCAGTATCGATTGTGTCAGATCGTGATCCACGATTCACGTCAAACTTTTAGAGGAGTCTACAAGAGCAGTTGGGAATGCAGTTGAAGCTAAGTACGGTGTATCATCCGCAAACTGATGGACAGAGCGAGAGAACAATTCAGACGTTAGAAGATATGATAAGATCTTGCGTTATGGATTTCAAGGGTAGTTGGGATGATCATCTACCATTAGTGGAGTTCGCATATAACAATAGTTATCATGCAAGCTTAGGTATACCTCCTAACGAAGCTTTGTATGGGAGGAAATGCAGAACACCACTGTATTGGGATGAGTGTTGCCTCTTTTTCATTTCTGATAAAAGATCTCTAACTCATGCAAGCATACATGTGTCAACAAGTAATACAGAGTAAGTAGAGTATCGATCCCACAGAGAAAGTTGTTAAATTTAAACTACTATGCATCAATTAACTCACTATATTCATATGCCTAGACTATTAACTATAATTGATGAATTAATCTAATTGCTAATAACAACTAAAAATAAGAATACTAATGGAATAAATCAAATCTGGAATTAATGGGATCCTAACTTCATTTAATACTTCGTCTAATCGCCACTATCATGCAAGAAGTGTTCACATATCATAGGAAAATAGTCAAGAGCACGAAAAGAGTTATAACCATTTTTCAATGCACTATAACCTACTTACACAGCATCCACAGATGATAGACTATGTAATCATCAATACAACCAAAATCACTATATGTCTATGTGAAATTGCAATTATACTGAATTTAAGCACAAGCCCTTACTCTAACTCATACGGTGAAACAGTATATGTCTATCTGGTTCATAAAATATGCAAGCCATATAAAACAGTCCCATATTCTCATGCTATCATGATTACAATCCATACTCGCATGTTCATTGTCAATTCCATACAAGTACTGAAACGAATGGTGATCAGGCATTCATACATGTAAAACAATCACGATAGAATTCCCACATGATATGCAAAACAGCCCTAGCATTCAAGTATGCAACCAAACTACATATTAAAATCCATTAGAATCCCATAATGGAGTTTAGTTCATAGCTGAACCAAAAGCCATTATGGGATCAATGCTAAACATGATTACAAAGCAAACAATTGAAAGATGAAAGATAGAATGATCAAACCCAATTGCTGAATATAAACTAATGATAACATTCAAATGCTCATAATATTCCAGCAAAATAAAGTACTAACCCACTGCAATAGAGAATCCCAAGAAGAATTGGAGAAGTAGACGTTTTGGCTTCGTTCTACGTTGAAATCTCCCTCACAGTGTAAACCCTAGTTTCTATGATGAAAAAATACGCTAAAAGTTATCAATCCTCTTTCTAACACCAGTCAAAATCGTTTTTAATCCAATTACAACTCATTTAATTAAAAATTAAAATAAAACAAATACACATCTTCAAAGATCGCGTATGGTCACAGGCCCCTCCAAATATGTTCTCACACTCAGGCCAAGACTCTCAAGGCTACAAGCTCAGTTAGAAGGAACTATACCGGATATGGCAGAAGAACAGAGAATTGAGCAAAGAGAAGAGCATCGGGCTCTAAGGGCCTATTCCATGCTAAACATAAATGGACTACAATGAGCATAGTCGGGGCCGTGATAGCGACCAACACTTTTGAGATTAAATCGGGCACTATTCAGATAAAAGTGCGATTGATTTAGTTTGGGGTGTCTTTTCATGGATGATCCGAATGAACACTTATTGAGCTTCATAGAGATTTGTGATACATTCTGATATAACGGTGTGACGGAGGATGCCATCAGACTACGGCTATTTCCATTTTCATTGAGGGATAAGGCGAGAAGTTGGTTACATTCTTTGTCATCGGGGTCAATCACTACGTGGGAGGACCCAGCACAGAAATTCTTAGTCAAGTTCTTTCCAATGGCTAAGACTGCAAAGATGAGGACAGCTATCTCTCAGTTTGAGCAACAACAAGGCGAGTCCTTATATGAGGCATGGGAGCGATACAAAGAAATGCTAAGGATGTTTTTGCATCACGGTATGCTAAATTGGATGGTGATCAACTCATTTTACAACGGATTGGGTTGGCAGTCAAGACCGATTGTGGATACAGCTGCAGGAGGAGCATTATGGGCAAAAAGCTATGACGACGCATATGCACTTATTGAAACTATGGCTGCAAATGATTACCAAAACCCTACAGCTCGGATGCCACAGCCCAAGGTTGCAGGTGTGTTGGAGGTTGATGCCATTACGCAGTTGTCGGCACAGATGGCAGCTATGGCTAAGAAAATAGATATTTTGGCAGAAAGCAAAGTGAAAACAGTTTTTGTTTGTGAGATTTGTTCGGGGTCACACTCCACAGATCAGTGTGCCATCAGCTCGAAGTTGGTGCAGTATGTGAGCAACTACAGGAAAGACCAAGGTCAATTTCAGAACACATACCATCCCAACAACCGAAATCATCCAAACTTTAGCTGGTCGAATAACCAAGGAAATCAACAAGTCAGTTTTAGTCAAATCATCAATTCCAATCAATTACCATTTCGACCCACAAGATACAATCAAAACCACCGTTTCCACCGGGATTCTCTCAACAACAACCTCATGCACCAGATGCACCACAGCCAGAAAAGAAATCAGAAATGGAGGAGATGATGTTGAAGTATATGGCAAATACGGAGGTTATGATCAAGAGCCAAGCAGTGGCTATTAAGAATTTGGAGACTCAGATGGGACAGATGGCGAGCATGCTAAACAACAGGCCCCAAGGTTCCTTACAAAGTAACACATAGGGAAATCCAAGAAGAGATGAGAAGGAACAGTGTCAAGTGATCACATTGAGATCTGGGAAAGATTTGACAAGCATTGTAAGTCGCTACCAAAGTGCTCGACAACACTAAGGATGTCATGCATGGCCATGAAAGGCGAAGCAGTGACTAATGAGGAATAAAATTTGAAAAATTCTGAGGAACAGCAGGAAGAGAAAGATAAAACAAGTTCAGAGGAGAAGCTCAAGAGTTGAGTGCCACCAATTCACCCTCAAGTACCGTATCCACAGAGATTAAACAAGCAGAGGGAGGATAAACAGTTCAGCAAGTTCTTGGAGGTATTCAAAAAGCTGCAGATCAACATACCGTTCGCCGAGGCATTGGAACAAATGCCAAGCTATGCAAAGTTTATGAAGGGTATATTGTCAAGGAAGAGAATACTAGTGGTAACCTTGACAGAGAAATGCAGTGCGGTGCTTCAGCGTAAACTTCCTCTCAAACTGAAAGATTCGGGCAGCTTCATAATTTCGTGCACAATTGGGAAGATAAACTTTAGTAAGTGTTTATGTGATCTGGGGGCAAGCATAAATTTGATGCCCGTGTCAGTGTTTAACTGGGGCTAGATTACTGGCCCCAAAGGCCGATTTAACATATCATTACAAATTTGGTGACAGATCCATCACGTATCCACGGGGAATTGTTGAAGATATGTTGGTAAAGGTGGACAAGTTTATATTTTCGGCTGACTTCATTATTTAGATTACGAGGAGGACAAAAGCATACCGATCATACTGGGAAGACCATTTTTAGCCACAGGAAGGACTCTGATAGATGTGCAAAAAGGGGAACTCATGATGCGCGTCCATGATCAGGAGGTCACCTTCAATGTCTTTAAGGCCATGAAGTTCCCAAGATGAAGAGGACTGTTTCTTAGTTGATTGGGTGAATCGGGTTTTAAATGATGAAGTACAGAGTCTAATAGATTATGAACCTTTGAGGAATATCACGGATGAGAACTCAAATTTGGAGGATGAGGAATTCGATGAATTTGTGCAATATCTGGATACCACTCCACAATTCAGGAGATTTAGACCATCTACAAAGCCATTGACAAAAGCTAGGGAAGCCTCAGTAAAGTTAAAGCCATCTCTTGAGACACATCCAGAGTTGGAGTTAAAACCACTTCCCGAACATCTCAGGTTTGCATTCTTAAGTTCAGATTCGAAATTACCTGTGATTATTGCTTATGCACTAACATCTTGTCAGGAAGAAAAATTTCTACGAGTCCTTCGAGAGTTCAAATCAGCTATTAGATAGATCAGCCCTTCATATTGCATGCACAAGATCCTGATGAAAAATGGTAGCAAGCCGACAGTTAAGCAATAAAGGAGGCTTAATCTGATAATGAAAGAAGTGGTTAAGAAAGAGGTGTTGAAATGGTTAGATGCAAGAATAATTTATCTGATCTCAGACAGCTCATGGGTGAGCCCACTACAGTGTGTTCCGAAAAAAGGTGGCATGACAGTCGTGACCAATGAGAATAATGAGTTAATTCCAACACGAACAGTAACGGGGTGGAGAGTTTGCATGGATTACCGCAAGCTCAACAAAGCTATGAGGAAAGATAATTTCCTACTCCCATTCATTAATTAGATGTTGGATAGATTAGCAGGTCATGAGTACTATTTCCTCTGGACGGATATTCGGGCTACAATCAAATTATGATAGCTCCAGAAGACTAGGAAAAGACTACCTTCACATGCCCGTACGGCACTTTTGCTTTCAGGAGGATGTCTTTTGGGTTGTGCAATGCTCCAGCCACGTTTCAGAGATACATGATGGCTATATTTTTAGACATGGTAGAGCAGAATGTGGAGGTATTTATGGATGACTTCTCAGTCTTCGGGAACTCCTTTGATTTATGCCTGGAGAATCTAGTTATGGTTTTGAAAAGGTGCGTTGAAACGAATTTGGTGCTAAACTGGGAAAAATGCCATTTTATGGTCCAAGAAGGAATCATATTGGGATAAAAGGTTTCGAAAAAGGGACTTGAGGTGGATAGGGAAAAGCTGGAGACTATTGAGAACTTGCCACCACCTACTTCAGTAAAAGGTGTTCGCAGTTTTTTGGGACATACAGGTTTCTATCACAGATTCATCAAGGACTTCTCCAAAATAACTAAACCACTATGCAGTCTATTGGAGAAGGATGCACAGTTTAATTTTGATGAAGCCTGCGTGTCAGCATTTGAGCACTTAAAGAGAAAGCTAACTTCAGCACCAGTGATTACTGCACCAGACTGGACTCTGTCATTTGAGTTAATGTGTGACGCCAGTGATTATGCCGTAGGGGCTGTTTTGAGGCAGCGAAAGGACAAGATATTTCATGTGATCTATGCGAATTATCTGGTAAGTAAAATGGTACCTTCTGACTTAGGAGGCTATCAAAAGAAGAAATTTCTGCATGATGTTAAATGGTATATATAGGATGAGCCTTACTTGTTTAAATAGTGCTCTGATCAAGTGATAAGAAGGTGTATTCCATATAGCGAGACCGGGGGGATTTTGCAAGAGTGTCATTCTACGGTGTATGGAGGTCACTATGGTAGTGAAAGAACAATGGCTAGAGTATTACAAGCCAGATTCTACTGGCTAAAAATTTTCAAGGATGCAAACAGTTTTGTCCAGCGGTGTGATAGATGTCAGCGAGTGGGTAACATCTCCAAAAGAAATTAAATGCCTTTGAATACAATCCTTGAAGTAGAAATTTTTGATGTATGGGGGGTTGATTTCATGGGACCGTTCATTTCTTCCTACGGAAATCTCTATATCTTGCTCGTAGTGGACTATGTCTCGAAATGGGTCGAAGCGGCAGCTCTTCCGACTAATAATTCCAAGGTCATCCTCAAATTTCTACACAAAAGCATTTTCACGAGGTTTAGAACTCCACGGGCTATCATTAGTGACGAAGGTTGTAACGACCCCAAAATAGGTCCATTCCATCCAACTTATTTTGAGTCGCCAAATACATGGTACAGAAAACAACTACAACTTTATTACAACAATTATCTTGCAAAATACAACAACTTATATGTTGTGAGTTTGGATACAAATATATATCAACTGTGACTCATGTCCCAACCAGTGACAAAGACTTTCATAATGACACCTTACATAAAGGTATAGTCGAAAACTGTTTTAAAAATTAAAATCATTGGGAAGTGCTCAAGGAAACCTTCGTACATGGGAGGCCATGCGTATAGGTTATGATAGATATCATATGGCCACAGAATTATCCTTGGTTGACCCAATTGACCCCAAAGAAAAACGAGAAGATTGCTATCATATTCTTCCCAATGGTGAGTTTTCTCTTGACATATCATTATCTCTACTGTCTCTAATTGAGAGTTAAATTTCAAATAGACTCCAAGATCATATAGGTAGTGCTGGTAGATATACTCAGCAAGTGGATGAGCACAACCCTGTTTTATGATGACACGAGGTTGTATGTCATTAGACATCTTGTATGATAGTGGCAAAACACCCTTCCAAGTTAAATTCACCTCACCCTCAACATCTATAGACCACCGCTCTATTCCTTGTTATTCCCCGCTCGACCCAAATTTTACACTTTTATTATTACCCGAAAGGAATTGTGAAGCAAAAAGGGTGAGCACAACTAGCTTCAAGAAAAAAAAATATCATGACTAAAGATAATTAAATTATCAATAGCCTTCATCAATAATAAATCGAGATTTAGAACATATGGTAGATGATAAAAATTTCAACCATAGTTGCAAATGAACGAGCACTCCATTAGAAGAGTCAAATAGACCATAAAGTCTATTATCTTCTCCATGTTAAAAGTCCACCAACAATATTTTATCCCTCAGAAACATCAATCAACAATTCCTCGCCCACAATCACATGTATAACTCATAATCGTAATTGTTATTCTAAATTCCTTTTCTCATTCAGAATGAAGATAATTTTCATCACTTGTCTTTACCTCAAACATCAAAGATCATGGTTATACCAAATCACGCCTCTGCTCATAATCGACTAATAAATTTATCTTTTTCACTACGGGCCAAAGATATTCATCAACATTCATCTTTGCACTCTGGGCCAAAGATATTCAACAACAGTCATCTTTTCACTACGACCCAAAGATATTCATCCATAATTCATCTTTGCACAAGCCAGCCAAAGATATTCCTCAACAGCTTCATATTTGCATTACGAGCCAAATATATTAATATCTCAAAGAAATATATAATCATTTCGAATTTATATAAACAATAATTATAACCATGTTGATCAATTCACCTTTGCACTTAAGCTAAAGATATTCAATTATAAATTCAATGGTCATGATCATACCACCACAATTCAACTTTTCACCATCGCCAAAGAGAACCCTAGTCATGATCATACCAATAATCTACCCATCTTTACACTCCAATGAAAGAGAATTTCAACATCAGGGTTATAAAAATGTTATATGTGATAATAAAATTAATATAATCAATATATAGTTTTAATCTCCAGAGTAATATTCATAAATCAACTATAATTTGGTTAGAAAAAGAAACCAATTTTGTCATGAATAGTAACTTCGTGAATAGTAATTCGTGAATAATATCTCGTGAATAGTAAACCCGATTCAAAATGGTAGAAATTCCACAATAAAATCCATACCAATATTTCGGTATAATGATATTAAAAGAATAATATTTTTTTTAAGCTTATAAACAATTTATTTTAATTGTTTACACTTTACTAAATAATGCATTTAATCATTCTAAAATGCCAAACTCATAAGATTTCATCACCAATAACCAAAATCCTCATCAAAAATCTGCATATACCTCATGTAGGATTCTCAAGCCATAAAATCCTATTTTCTAATTTTCTTACTTCACATAACATATTTAATTCATTTACTCATAACTAGAATATTTTCATGAAAAATAACAAATCAGTTTTAAAAATATTTCTTTTCTGGAATTTAGAAGAATATAGTCCCATATTGAATATATATTTTTCTCGAATTTTTAAAATTTATTTACTATTTTCACATATTATTAAACCACCGAATATTCAGACATTTATCGTAAATTGTACTTTTATTCAAAAATTCTGAAATTTACACGGTATACTAATATTATATAGATGTACTCACAATAAAAATTTTATCAATTTTGGAGTTAATCGCAAGGAGTTATAAGCGATTACTTTTAAAATACTCTTTCCTCATAAAATTCATAACTCTTAATCTATACATCCAAAAATCTCCATTTTGGACACAATCAACAAAACTCATCAAATTATCATTTCCAATTTTTACAGAATTTTTTGAAGGTTCAGAAGAATTTCGAAATAATAAAACTTAAAATCCCTTATTATCCCTTACTTCAAAAAGCGCAAAGATTACACGGAATAACGCCGAATCTAACTTGCACCGTATAACAATACTCAAAGTATACTCAAAATACTCACAAGAATACGCTTCGATAATATAGAGAGAAAAAACTTGAGTTTAAATTGTGATTTTCAATTATAACCTAAGCACCCTATTTATAGGAAATTGCTTAGAACACCAAAGCGTAAAATTTATTAAAATATTAATATATATATATATATATATATATATATATATATATATATATATATATATATAATCTTCACGCACACCTAGCATCAACCAATTTCAAAGAATCTAAGCATGTGTTAAATATGCCCACACATTAAAAAACGTTTTCTCAATTAATTAATTTAAAACTCCAAAAAATAGTAATTAATTAATCCGAACTTCAATAATTCACAATAAATAGCCCTTTTATCAGAAAATTGAATCTCAGTTTTTTATAAGAAATTCAATTCTCTACAACTTTACGTAAGAAAAGTTTTCCAAATTCCAAATAAATTGACCAAAATCTATAAACTGGACGATTTTACGATCATAATCAAATTTCAATCAAGAAATAGGGTCCACCAAACATATAAAACATGCTTTAAATATTTTTGGTAACAAAATACTCCTTCTCCACATATACTCATATATCCCACATTCATCGTAAAAAATATCATCATTAATATATTATTAAAATAATATATTTAATTGAATTATTTTATCGTAAAAAGATAAAATATTAATTTTCAACAATTGTCACATTAAAAATTTCTCCATCTATATCCTCATAAAATCAATATTTCCCTCATCATATAAATCAATAATTAATTATTCAAAATAATATTATAAAACACATTATTGATAATCGTGCAGCCCTGGAAAGAGGGGCTTTCCAATAAGAATTTCTCTCATCGGGCCGCAAATTAGGTGACCAAACCTCTCCTTAGATGTAACTTTCTAGACATTGCCAATAATGTTATCTAATAATATTATTCGGATAATATGAATTATTGCTTCGATAATGGAAGATACTGTATAGTGACAATTATTGAAATAAAATATCAACGCAGCAATTATTGAATCAATAAAATACTGAACAATAATTACTGTAACAATTATTGAGTAGTGCCTTCTTACGTAAGAATCAATAATTGGTGCAATACCGTGTCCTACTGTGCAACAACGCGTATTACTTTACTTTATCCACCGGGTATTCCAACAGTGTTAACGGTAACCACTACGCCGTTATTTATAAAAACTTTAATTTGTCTTTTTTTTCATTCATCCGATTATTATTCTCATTATGGGGCCCACAGATGGTCGAGTCAGTCGCATTTAATATTCCCCAACGGAAAGAATATTCCACGACCAAACGAATATTCCCCACAACAATGAATATTTTATAATCACTTACGTATTTTTGAAAAAATTTCATATATCACCCTTAACTTTAACTTTCTATCAATTTAACCATTTACTGAATTGTAATTATAAGAAAAATTGAATACTTTTATTTCATAAAATTCGGGGTCTTACAATCTCCCCTCCTTATGAAATTTCGTCCCCGAAATTTACGTACCTGGTATTTCGAAGAGTTGAGAATACCTTGATTTCATTTCAGATTCCATCTTCCCTGTCATCATAATTTCTCCAATGCTCATCTCCTCAGATTTCGGATATCATTCTAGAATACGACTTCAAAACAAGGGTTAATTGAACAAATTAACATATCACATAATATCCCGATATTATGACTGACCAACAAATAAGCTTAGGTAGGACACACTAACAAATGATTTACTTATCTCTCCCCTCCTAGTTCTATTCCCCGATCTCCGCCAGAGATCATATCCCTAAGCTCTGATACCAACTGTGACAACCCCAAAATAGGTCCATTCCATCCAACCCATTTTGAGTCGCCAAATACATGGTACAGAAAACAACTACAACTTTAAAACAACAATTGTCTTGCAAAATACAACAACACATATGTTGTGAGTTTGGATACAAATATATATCAACTGTGACTCATGTCCCAATCATGGACAGCAGCTCATAATGACACCTTACATAAAGGTATAGTCCAAAACTGTTTTAAAAATTAGAATCATTGGGAAGTGCTCAAGGAAACCTTCGTACATGGGAGGCCATGCGTATAGGTTATGATAGATATCATATGGCCACGTAATTATCCTCGTCAATCTAATTGACCCCAAAAGAAAAACGAGAAGATTGCTATCATATTCTTCCCAATGGTGAGTTTTCTCTTGACATATCATTATCTCTCACTGCCTCTAATTGAGAGTTAAATTTCAAATAGACTCCAAGATCATATAGGTAGTGCTGGTAGATATACTCAGCAAGTGGATGAGCACAACCATGTCTTATGATGACACGAGGTTGTATGTCATTAGACATCTTGTATGATAGTGGCAAAACACCCTTCCAAGTTAAATTCACCTCACCTCAACATCTATAGACCACCGCTTCTATTCCTCTTATTATTCCCTTTCGACCCAAATGCCTACACTTTTATTACCTGAAAGGAATTGTGAAGCAAAAGGGTGAGCACAACTAGCTCAGTAAAAAAAAATATCATGACTAAAGATAATTAAATTATCAATAGCCTTCATCAATAATAAATCAGAGATTTAGAACATATGGTAGATGATAAAAAATTTCAACCATAGTTGCAGCGGAACGAGCACTCCATTAGAAGAGTCAAATAGACCATAAAGTCTATTATCTTCTCCATGTTAAAAGTCCACCAACAATATTTTATCCCTGTAACATCAATCAACAATTCCTGTCCACAATCACATGTATAACTCATAATCGTAATTGTTATTCTAAATTCCTTTTCTAATTCAGGACGAAGATAATTTTCATCACTTGTCTTTACCTGAAACATCAAAGATCATGGTTATACCAAATCACAGTTCCTGTTCATAATCATACTAATAAATTTATCTTTGCACTACGGGCCAAAGATATTCATCAACAGTTCATCTTTGCACTACAGGCCAAAGATATTCAACAACAGGTCATCTTTTCACTACGACCCAAAGATATTCATCCATAATTCATCTTTGCACTACAAGCCAAAGATATTCCTCAACAGTTCATATTTGCATTACAGGCCAAATATATTAATATCTCAAAGAAATATATAATCATTTCAGAATTTATATAAACAATAATTATAACCATGTTGATCAATTCACCTTTGCACTTAAGCTAAAGATATTCAATTATAAATTCAATAGTCATGATCATACCAGTCACAATTCAACTTTTCACTACTGGCCAAAGAGAACCCTAGTCATGATCATACCAATAATCTACCCATCTTTACACTCCAATGAAAGAGAATTTCAACATCAGGGTTATAAAAATGTTATATGTGATAATAAAATTAATATAATCAATATATAGTTTTAATCTCCAGAGTAATATTCATAAATCAACTATAATTTGGTTAGAAAAAGAAACCAATTTTGTCATGAATAGTAACTTCGTGAATAGTAACTCATGAATAGTAACTCGTGAATAATATCTCGTGAATAGTAAACCCGATTCAAAAAGGTAGAAATTCTACAATAAAATCCATACCAATATTTCGGTATAATGATATTAAAAGAATAATATTTTTTTTAAGCTTATAAACAATTTATTTTAATTGTTTACACTTTACTAAATAATGCATTTAATCATTCTAAAATGCCAAACTCATAAGATTTCATCACCAATAACCAAAATCCTCATCAAAAATCTGCATATACCTCATGTAGGATTCTCAAGCCATAAAATCCTATTTTCTAATTTTCTTACTTCACATAACATATTTAATTCATTTACTCATAACTAGAATATTTTCATGAAAAATAACAAATCAGTTTTAAAAATATTTCTTTTCTGGAATTTAGAAGAATATAGTCCCATATTGAATATATATTTTTCTCAGAATTTTTAAAATTTATTTACTATTTTTCACATGGCCAAAACACAATTTAATATTCGTACATTTATCGTAAATTGTACTTTTATTCAAAAATTCTGAAATTTACACGGTATACTGATATTATATAGATGTACTCACAATAAAAATTTTATCAATTTTGGAGTTAATCACAAGGAGTTATAAGCGATTACTTTTAAAATACTCTTTCCTCATAAAATTCATAACTCTTAATCTATACATCCAAAAATCTCCATTTTTGGACACAATCAACAAAACTCATCAAATTATCATTTCCAATTTTTACAGAATTTTTGAAGGTTCAGAAGAATTTCGAAATAATAAAACTTAAAATCCCTTATTATCTCTTACTTCAAAAGAGCAGTACTTCTGACTGGAATAACGCTGAACGAACTTGCACCGTATAACAATACTCAAAGTATACTCAAAATACTCACAAGAATACGCTCGATAATATAGAGAGAAAACTTCAGTTTAAGTGTGATTTTCAATTATAACCTAAGCACCCTATTTGTAGGAAATTGCTTAGAACACCAAAGCGTAAAATTTATTAAAATATTAATATATATATATATATATATATATATATATATATATATATATAATCTTCACGCACACCTAGCATCAACCAATTTCAAAGAACTAAGCATGTGTTAAATATGCCCACACATTAAAAAAACGTTTTCTCAATTAATTAATTTAAAACTCCAAAAAATAGTAATTAATTAATCCGTAACTTCAATAATTCACAATAAATAGCCCTTTTATCGAAAATTCGAATCTCGTGTTTTTTATAAGAAATTCAATTCTCTACAACTTTACGAAAGAAAATTTTTCCAAATTCCAAATGTAAATTGACCAAAATCTATAAACTGACGATTTTTTACGATTATAATCAAATTTCGATCAAGAAATAGGGTCCACCGACATATAAAACATGCTTTAAATATTTTTGGTAACAAAATACTCCTCCTCCACATATACTCATATATCCCACATTCATCGTAAAAATATCATCATTAATATATTATTAAAATAATATATTTAATTGAATTATTTTATCGTAAAAAGATAAAATATTAATTTTCAACAATTGTCACATTAAAAAATTTCTCCATCTATATCCTCATAAAATCAATATTTCCTCATCATATAAATCAATAATTAATTATTCAAAATAATATTATATAAAACACATTATTGACAACCAGCAGCGGCCTCGGAAAGAGGGGGCTTTCCAATAAGAATTTCTCCTCATCGGGGCAAGCAATTAGGTGACCAAACCTCTCCTTAGATGTAACTTTCTAGACATTGCCAATAATGTTATCTAATAATATTATTCGAGATAATATGAATTATTGCTTCGATAATGGAAGATATCGATATAGTGACAATTATTGAAATAAAATAAAATATCAACGCAAAGAATTATTGAATCAATAAAATATCTTTGATAAAGAATTATCAGTAACAATTATTGAGTAGTGCCTTCTTACGTAAGAATCAATAATTGGTGCAATACCGTGTCCTCTCGTGTAACAACGCCAGACATTTTACTTTACCCACCGGGTATTCCAACAAAGGTTAACTTGTAACCACTACGCCATTATTTATAAAAACTTTAATTTGTCTTTTTCTTCATCCGACAATTATTATTCATATGGGGCCCACAGATGGTCGCGGCCGTCAAATGCGAATATTCCCAATGTAAAGAATATTCCACGACCAAACGAATATTCCCCACAACAATGAATATTTTATAATCACTTACGTATTTTTGAAAAAATTTCATATATCACCCTTAACTTTAACTTTCTATCAATTTAACCATTTACTGAATTGTAATTATAAGAAAAATTGAATACTTTTATTTCATAAAATTCGGGGTCTTACAATCTCCCTCCTTATGAAATTTCGCCCCCAAATTTACGTACACTGGTATTTCAAGAGTTGAGAATACCTTGATTTCATTTCAGATTCCATCTTCCCTGTCATCATAATTTCTCCAATGCTCATCTCCTGTATTTCAGATATCATTCTAGAATACAGCTTCAAAACAAGGGTTAATTGAACAAATTAACATATCACATAATATCCCGATATTATGATTGACCAACAAATAAGCTTAGGTAGGACACACTAACAAATGATTTACTTATCTCTCCCCTCCTAGTTCTATTCCTCGATCTCCGCCAGAGATCATATCCCTAAGCTCTGATACCAACTGTGACAACCCCAAAATAGGTCCATTCCATCCAACCCATTTTGAGTCGCCAAATACATGGTACAGAAAACAACTATAACTTTATTACAACAATTGTCTTGCAAAATACAACAACACATATGTTGTGAGTTTGGATACAAATATATATCAATCATGTGACTCATGTCCCAATCATGGATGAAGAATCATAATGACACCTTACATAAAGGTATAGTCGAAAAACTGTTTTTAAAATTAGAATCTTTGGGAAGTGCTTAAGAAACCTTTCGTATATGGGAGGCCATGCGTATAGGTTATGATAGATATCATATGGCCACGTAATTATCCTTGGTTGACCCAATTGACCCCAAAGAAAAATGAGAAGATTGCTATCATATTCTTCCCAATTGTGAGTTTTCTCTTGACATATCATTATCTCTACTCTCTCTAATTGAGAGTTAAATTTCAAATAGACTCCAAGATCATATAGGTAGTCTTTGGTAGATATACTCAAAGAAGTGGATGAAACACAACCTGCTTTTATGATGACACGAGGTTGTATGTCATTAGACATCTTGTATGATAGTGGCAAAACACCCTTCCAAGTTAAATTCACCTCACCCTCAACATCTATAGACCACCGTTCTATTCCCTTGTTATTCCCCCGCTCGACCCAGCTACACTTTTATTACCTGAAAGGAATTGTGAAGCAAAAGGGTGAGCACAACTAGCTCAGTAAAAAAAAATATCATGACTAAAGATAATTAAATTATCAATAGCCTTCATCAATAATAAATCAGAGATTTAGAACATATGGTAGATGATAAAAAAATTTCAACCATAGTTGCAGCGGAACGAGCACTCCATTAGAAGAGTCAAATAGACCATAAAGTCTATTATCTTCTCCATGTTAAAAGTCCACCAACAATATTTTATCCCTGTAACATCAATCAACAATTCCTGTCCACAATCACATGTATAACTCATAATCGTAATTGTTATTCTAAATTCCTTTTCTAATTCAGGACGAAGATAATTTTCATCACTTGTCTTTACCTCGAAACATCAAAGATCATGGTTATACCAAATCACGCCTTCTGCTCATAATCATACTAATAAATTTATCTTTTTTCACTACGGCCAAAGATATTCATCAACGATTCATCTTTTCACTACAGTGCCAAAGATATTCAACAACAGTCATCTTTTTTCACTACGACCCAAAGATATTCATCCATAATTCATCTTTGCACTACAAGCCAAAGATATTCCTCAACAGCTCATATTTGCATTACGAGCCAAATATATTAATATCTCAAAGAAATATATAATCATTTCGTAATTTATATAAACAATAATTATAACCATGTTGATCAATTCACCTTTGCACTTAAGCTAAAGATATTCAATTATAAATTCAATGGTCATGATCATACCAAATACAATTCAACTTTTCACTACCGCCAAAGAGAACCCTAGTCATGATCATACCAATAATCTACCCATCTTTACACTCCAATGAAAGAGAATTTCAACATCGTGGTTATAAAATGTTATATGTGATAATAAAATCAATATAATCAATATATAGTTTTAATCTCCGAGTAATATTCATAAATCAACTATAATTTGGTTAGAAAAAGAAACCAATTTTGTCATGAATAGTAACTCATGAATAGTAACTTCGTGAATAGTAACTCATGAATAGTAATTCGTGAATAATATCTCGTGAATAGTAAACCCGATTCAAAATGGTAGAAATTCCACAATAAAATCCATACCAATATTTCGGTATAATGATATTAAAAGAATAATATTTTTTTTAAGCTTATAAACAATTTATTTTAATTGTTTACACTTTACTAAATAATGCATTTAATCATTCTAAAATGCCAAACTCATAAGATTTCATCACCAATAACCAAAATCCTCATCAAAAATCTGCATATACCTCATGTAGGATTCTCAAGCCATAAAATCCTATTTTCTAATTTTCTTACTTCACATAACATATTTAATTCATTTACTCATAACTAGAATATTTTCATGAAAAATAACAAATCAGTTTTTTAAAATATTTCTTTTCTGAATTTAGAAGAATATAGTCCCATATTGAATATATATTTTTCTCGAAATTTTTAAAATTTATTTACTATTTTTTACATACGCCAAAACCAATTTAATATTCGACATTTATCGTAAATTGTACTTTTATTCAAAATTCTGAAATTTACACGGTATATTGATATTATATAGATGTACTCACAATAAAAATTTTATCAATTTTGGAGTTAATCGCAAGGAGTTATAAGCGATTACTTTTAAAATACTCTTTCCTCATAAAATTCATAACTCTTAATCTATACATCCAAAAATCTCCATTTTGGACACAATCAACAAAACTCATCAAATTATTATTTCCAATTTTTACAGAATTTTTTTGAAGGTTCAGAAGAATTTCGAAATAATAAAACTTAAAATCCTTATTATCCCTTACTTCAAAAGAAAGCAAGATTTCCATTCGGAATAACGTTTGAACGAACTTGCAATCAGATAACAATACTCAAAGTATACTCAAAATACTCACAAGAATACGCCGATAATATAGAGAGAAAAAACTTCAGCTTCGTGTGATTTTCAATTATAACCTAAGCACCCTATTTATAGAAATTGCTTAGAACACCAAAATGTAAAATTTATTAAAATATTAATATATATATATATATATATATATAATCTTCATGCACACCTAGCATCAACCAATTTCAGCAACTAAGCATGTGTTAAATATGCCCACACATTAAAAAAACGTTTTTCTCAATTAATTAATTTAAAACTCCAAAAAAATAGTAATTAATTAATCCAGAACTTCAATAATTCACAATAAATAGCCCTTTTGTCAGAAAATTCGAATCTCGCGTGTTTTTATAAGAAATTCAATTCTCTACAACTTTACAGAAGAAAATTTTTCCAAATTCCAAACAGAAATTGACCAAAATCTATAAACGGACGATTTTACAGTCTATAATCAAATTTCAGTCAAGAAATGGGGTCCACCGACATATAAAACATGCTTTAAATATTTTTGGTAACAAAATACTCCTCCTCCACATATACTCATATATCCCACATTCATCGTAAAAAATATCATCATTAATATATTATTAAAATAATATATTTAATTGAATTATTTTATCAGAAAAAAAGATAAAATATTAATTTTCAACAATTGTCACATTAAAAAATTTCTCCATCTATATCCTCATAAAATCAATATTTCCCTCATCATATAAATCAATAATTAATTATTCAAAAATAATATTACAGAAACACATTATTGACAACCAGGCAGTTCCCAGGAAAGAGGGGGCTTTCCAATAAGAATTTCTCCTTCTTCAAGCGCCGCAATTAGGTGACCAAACCTCTCCTTAGACAGAACTTTCTAGACATTGCCAATAATGTTATCTAATAATATTATTCAGATAATATGAATTATTGCTTCGATAATGGAAGATACTGTATAGTGACAATTATTGAAATAAAATAAAATATCAACGCAGCAATTATTGAATCAATAAAATACTGAACAGTAATTACTGTAACAATTATTGAGTAGTGCCTTCTTACGTAAGAATCAATAATTGGTGCAATACCGTGTCCTCTTCGCAACAACAACGCCAGACATTTTACTTTTTACCCACCGGGTATTCCAATGATGTTGTTAATTCGGAACCATCATGCTACCGTTATTTATAAAAACTTTAATTTGTCTTTTTCTTCATCCGACAATTATTCTGTTATGGGGCCCACAGATGGCTGCGCCGTCGTACGAATATTCTCCAACAGAAAGAATATTCCACGACCAAACGAATATTCCCCGATAACAATGAATATTTTATAACCACTTACGTATTTTTGAAAAAATTTCATATATCACCCTTAACTTTAACTTTCTATCAATTTAACCATTTACTGAATTGTAATTATAAGAAAAATTGAATACTTTTATTTCATAAAATTCGGGGTCTTACAAAGGTAGTCATTTCTGCAATAGGCAGTTTACAGCCTTGCTGGCTAAGTATGGGGTGAACCATCGCATCGCTACAGCTTATCACCCGCAAACAAATGGCCAAGTTGAAGTCTCGAATCGAGAAGTAAAGAGAATCCTGGAAAAAGTTGTGAATCCCACACAGAAACACTGGTCGTTAAAGTTAGATGATGCAGTATGGGCTTATAGAACTGCCTACAAAACTCCGTTGGGAATGTCGCCTTTTCAACTCGTGTATGGAAAAGCCTGTCACCTTCCTATGGAGCTAGAGCATAAGGCATATTGGGAATTATGTAAGCTAAATTTTGATTTAAAAGCTACAGGGGAGAAACGTCTACTACAGCTCAATGAGCTGGATGAATTTAGATTACAGGCATATGAGAATTCGAAGTTATACAAAGAAAAGGTGAAGAAATGGCATGACCGAAAGATCATGGAGAGTACATTTGAACCGGGACAAAGGGTTTTGCTTTATAATTCCAGACTTAAACTTTTTCCCGGAAAGCTGAAATCGAGATGGTCAGGTCCATTCACAGTGAAAACTGTCTCCCGCATGGGGCAATTGAATTATATGATCAGTTTCTAGACAAGCCTTTTAAGGTCAATGGACAGCGATTGAAGCATTACTTTGGTGGCGAGGTGGACAGACAACAAGTCACAACAATTCTCTCGTCGCCATGAGATTCAGAGACAGTCAAGCTAATTAACTATAACTTAGCGCTTGATGGGAGGCAACCCATTATTTTTACCTCTATTTTCTTTTCATTTCTTTAGTATAGTAGTAGTTAGATCATTTCTATTTCATGCTGATAAATAATATGTTGTGCATTCATGTCCATGTAGGTGTTTTCAATTGCACTCATCATATTTTGTTGTTTGGGAGTTCAAATATTGCGAGACAGAAGTACATTGCTTGTATTAGCGCATGCCATGCCCTAAGGACTCACAAGGTGGCACCGAAAGTCGATGAGTTGTTATCTTACTCTCATACACACATTATTACATTCCTCTCACGTAAATGCGCGGCCGCGCGTGATGCCAAGTATTAAAAAATTTAAAAGTTTAAAAATTCGATTCGTGGTCTACTTGACCTCTTACATGCCATAATATAAAGTGTATTCTTCTATTCTCCCATAATCATCAAACTCGTCAGCTCTCATCACAGTTCATACACACAGCTCTCTCCATTAGCATAAATCTAGGGTTTTTGCGGGGGTTGTGCACAAGCAAGTTTGGAGGTACTCGCATCTGTAGCAGGCTTCTATATTGTCTACCTATAATCTACTCATGGGTCCAAAAAGAATACGTTCAATCTCCATCTCTTCATCATCAGAATCATCATCCAATGATCACGACGAGGATATCATGGAACGCAGAAAATTTATCAGCTGTGAAGCACAGCAAGATTATTATCACCTTGTGAATAAATCGTTTGTGAAGGAACGGGGATTTAAACCTGACAAGAAAGATGGGCAACTATAGCATATGCTACGAGAAAAAGGTCGGGTTAGCCTGGTCGCAACTCCTATGCCTATTCCCATGGGGGTTGTTCGGGAGTTTCACGCGAATGCTAAGGAGATGGAGATGAAAGGAGGGATAACGCTGGTTCGAGGAGTACAAGTGGATTTTCGCCCCCTAGCCATCAGAGCAGTGTTTGGGATAATTGATACACCACCGACGGGGTCAGCGAATTGGGTCACAGGTGCACATTTGATGACGGACTTTGACGTAGTGATTTCAGAATTATGCATCCCGGGAACCAAATGGAATTATAAGGTAGGGACGACCGAGCCAAAATATTTTTCCAGCATCCGCCTTGAATCGCTATGCCCAAGCATGGAATCTATTTATATGTGCCAAATTAATTTCGTCCCCTCACAAGCATGAAGTCACCACTGAGCGGGCTATCATTTTATGGGGCATTATTTGAGGCAAGTATAGTGACGTCGGCAACCTCATTCATCAGAACATGCTGCGTTATTGGCGGGGGAGCATGAATGGGAGTATTCCGCACGCATCTGTGGCATCCATGCTTTGTACCCAACAAGGAGTACCGTGGCATGACAAGCAAATGCAGAAATCGAGCCACGACATCAGTCCTGCCACAATCGCCAAGTTCAAGGATTGGACGGATGGTGAACCACACACGCGAGGATTGGGTTTTATCATCCAGCCAACTTTCTTAGAGCCATCGTAGCAACCCCCTCAGATAGATGAGGCAGGCCCATCCACCCGAGCACACACTGTTCCTAGCGATCGACAGCTCCGAAGGTTGGAGCGAAAAGTCGATGCCATGTATGATAATTTTGGAACATTAGCTACGGGTCTCACCAGGGCCTTGGCCGAAGCCTTCGCGCAGCAAGGAACAATGCTAGAGTGGCCTCAGTTTGGGACCGCAGCGCCGTATCCACCACTAGATTCACCACCCGAGGAGGGTGGTCAAGCTGATAATTAGGGGAGTTTTCTGTACCCTTTACTTTCATTCAATGGGGCATTGAATATTATAAGTTTGGGGGTATTGGGGGAAGTAGTATAGTAGCATTAGTTAGTTTTTGCATGATTAGTTACAATGTTGGAGTTAGTTTTTGCATGATTAGTTAAAATGTTGCATGTTTAGTTTAATAATGTAGTTGTTTTGATGTTATTGTTCCATTGATAGAAATTTTTTGTTTTAGTTAATTTGCATGTCTCACAAAATTCTTTCTTTATAGAAATTCTTGCATAGCCAATGATGATAGTGAATTGTGAAGGATTCTAGAGTATATTAGATAACATGAACGTAGTTATAAGGTTTTACACGAGGGAGTTCATGTTGCTGTCTAAATGCTTTCGGTTTGCACGGATGTGTTCACGATCACTTGCAGGTATAAGAATTATGTGTTGTATTGCTTGTCAGAAAATGTAGTTTTAAAAAAGAAAAAAATATGGAACATGCATGTAGACTTGAAAAACGTTGACATTCAAACTTTAGGAAAACATGGGTATGCTATGTATAAAAAAAATGAATAGCAATAACGTGGCTAGTCTTATTTCGGGGCCCTGGCTACTTGAGTTAGTACGCCCGAGGGGATTGTCTCTACACCTAGCACCTTAAGGTCTTTCATGGTCTGGGAGTCGTTGGTTGAAAGCTCGCTAAGGGGTAGCAGTGTGCCTAATGGATTAAGACATTGCACAGTCATGTGAAAAGAAAAGAAAAGAAAAGAAAAATAGCAATAAACACCGCGGAAAAGTGCGTAAATCGCCCTCCTGAGTAGCAATAAAGCAATAAGCCCATTGTTGAACCTTAGTTTATGTTGATATATTGAAACAGTCTGTGTGGCATGAGTATACATGAGTCTTGATTTAGACTATAATTTTCTGTTGGGAGCAATGTAGCATATGTATTCTTTGCTTGAATCAAGTTTTGGTGAACACTACACACACAGCATCTCTATAGCAAGTATGAATTATCTGAGTGTATGATGTTATGAGCATCGTTTAGTTTGAACTTGTATTCCTGAATCTGGATAATTCGCTGAGGCATTTTGGGCTGGAATTCTATTATGGCTGGAACTATGTGAGACTAGGTTGCATCACAGATTTGTTGCATAGTATCGTAGCTGCATATTAATTGTTCATTAGCATGCATTGCTTGAGGGTAAGCAACAGTTCAAGTTTGGGGTTATTTGATAAGTGGTATTTATACCTACTTATTGAATACAAATTCATGTAAACTATGCCCATCTCAAGTACATTTTATTGTGTTTTAGTTGCATTTCATGATATTTTACATTGCATTTACTTAAAACTCCTTTTGGTGAATAAGTGCAAGAATCGGCTTAATTTTGGTGGTAATAGAGGGCGCGAGGCTAATGGATGTGTGAAGGCGAGGCACAAGCAGGGGATATCATGGCATGAAGGTCAAATGAAGCAAGAGACCAAGCATGGAAGAAGATTAAGCATGAATGAACAAGTAGCGCCAGCAGCAGATGATGTAAATGTAACAGAACGAATCAGCAGATTGTAAGCCGCATGCATGCCAAGTTGAATAGCCTTGAGAGCGCGCTACCACACTGTGAGTACTTACCGAGAGCATGACATTCAGTGGTTTTCATACCGAGAACATATGAAGAGCTGAGCACGCCACGCGATCTTGAAGTTGTGTATTTGGTTTATTTTAATTTTTAATTAAATGAGATGTAATTGGATTAAAAACGATTCTGACTGGTGTCAGAAAGAGGATTGATAACTTTTAGCGTATTTTTTCATCATAGAAACTAGGGTTTACACTGTGAGGGAGATTCCAACGTAGAACGAAGCCAAAATGTCTACTTCTCCGATTCTTCTTGGGATTCTCTATTGCAGTGGATTAGTATTTTATTTTGTTGGAATATTATGAGGATTTGAATGTTATCATTGGTTTATATTCAGCAATTGGGTTTGATCGTTCTATCTTTCATCTTTCAATTGTTTGCTTTGTAATCATGTTTAGCATTGATCCCATAATGGCTTTTGGTTCAGCTATGAACTAAACTCCATTATGGGATTCTAACAGATTTTAATATGTAGTTTGGTTGCATGCTTGAATGCAAGGGCTGTTTTTCATATCATGTGGGAATTATATCGTGATTGTTTTACATGTATAAATGCCTGATCACCATTTGTTTTAGTACTTGTATTGAATTTACAATGAACATGCGAGTATAGATTGTAATCATGATAGCATGCGAATATGGGGCTGTTTTATATGGCTTGCGTATTTTGTGAACCAGATAGACATATACTATTTCACCGTATGAGTTAGAGTAAGGGCATTGTGCTTAAATTCAGTATAATTGCAATTTCAAATAGACATATAGTAATTTTGGTTGTATTGATGATTACATAGAGTCTATCATCTATGGATGTTGTGTAAGTAGGTTATAGTGCATTGAAAAATGGTTATAACTCTATTCGTGCTCTTGACTATTTTCCTATGATATGTGAACACTTCTTGCATGATAGTGACGATTAGACGAAGTATTAAATGAAGTTAGGATCCCATTAATTCCAGATTTGATTTATTCCATTAGTATTCTTATTTTTAGTTGTTATTGGCAATTAGATTAATTCATCAATTATAGTTAATAGTCTAGGCATATGAATATAGTGAGTTAATTGATGCATAGTAGTTCAAATTTGACAACTTTCTCTGTGGGATCGATACTCTACTTACTCTGTATTAGCTGTTGACACATGTATGCTTGCATGAGTTAGAGCTCTTTTATCAGAAATGAAAAAGAGGCAACAAGTTTTTGGCACCGTTGCTGGGGAAAGGCGTTGAATTTAAATAATTATCATTAGTTTAAAGCTATATTGTATGACTTAGACAATTCTGATCGTTTCTCATTTCTATTTTTGTTTCGTTTTTGGTTTCAGGTACTTGTAGATTTTTATGCAAACAAGATCTTCCAATTTCGAATTAACACCAGCGCAGGATAACATTAATGGGAGAGGTTGGAAAGCTAGTGTGCGAAGAAATTTACAAGCTCAGTTAGAAGGAACTATACCGGATATGGCAGAAGAACAGAGAATTGAGCAAAGAGAAAAGCATCGGGCTCTAAGGGACTATTCCATGCCAAACATAAATGGACTACAGTCGAGCATAGTCAGACCGTCGATAGCAGCCAACACTTTTGAGATTAAACCAGGCACTATTCAGATGGTGCAGAACTCGGCTATGTTTGGGGGTGCTGCTACAGATGATCCGAATGAACACTTATTGAGCTTCAAGAGATTTGTGATACATTCTGATATAACGGCGTGACGGAGGATGCCATTAGACTACGGCTATTTCCATTTTCATTGAGGGATAAGGCGAGAAATTGGTTACATTCTTTGTCGTCGGGGTCAATCACTACGTGGGAGGACCCAGCACAGAAATTCTTAGTCAAGTTCTTTCCAATGGCTAAGACTGCAAAGATGAGGACAGCTATCTCTCAGTTTGAGCAACAACAAGGCGAGTTCTTATATGAGACATGGGAGCGATACAAAGAAATGCTAAGGAAGTGTTCGCATCACGGTATGCCAGATTGGATGGTGATCAACTCATTTTACAATGGATTGGGTTGGCAATCGAGATCGATTGTGGATACAGCTGCAGGAGGAGCATTATGGGCAAAAAGCTATGACGACTCATATGCACTTATTGAAACTATGGCTAAAAATGATTACCAAAACCCTACAGCTCGGATGCCACAGCCCAAGGTTGCAGGTGTGTTGGAGGTTGATGCCATTACGTAGTTTTCGGCACAGATGGCAGCTATGGCTAAGAAAATAGATAGTTTGGCAGAAAGAAAAGTGAAAATAGTTGCTTTTGTTTGTGAGATTTGTGCGGGGTCACACTCCACAGATCAGTGTGCCATCAGCTCGGAGTCGGTGCAGTATGTGAGCAACTACAGGAAAGACCAAGGTCAATTTCAAAACACATACCACCCCAACAACCGAAATCATCCAAACTTTAGTTGGTCGAATAACCAAGGAAATCAACAAAGTCAGTTTCAGTCAAATCATCAATTCCAGTCACAGCCAGCTCAGCCACAATATACACCAAAACCACCATTTCCACCGGGATTCTCTTAGCAACAACATCATGCACCAGCTGCACCACAGCTAGAAAAGAAATCGGAAATGGAGGAGATGATGTTGAAGTACATGGCAAATGCGGAGGTTATGATCAAGAGCCAAGCAGTGGCTATTAAGAATTTAGAGACTCAGATGGGACAGATGGGGAGCATGCTAAACAACAGGCCCCAAGGTTCCTTGCCAAGTAACACAGAGGCAAATCCAAGAAGAGATAGGAAGGAACAGTGTCAAACAATCACATTGAGATCTGGGAAAGAATTGACAAGCATCAGTAAGTCGCATCGCTACTACTTTGTCAACACACTAAGGATGCTGCTTGTGCCCTCATGAGGAGGCAGCGAAGCAGGATCGATAAGGAAGAAAAATTGAAAAATTTTGAGGAACAGTAGGAAGAGAAAGATAAAACAGGTTCAGAGGAGAAGCTCAAGAGTTTAGTGCCACCAATTCACCCTCAAGTATCATATCCGCAGAGATTAAACAAGCAGAGGGAGGATAAACAATTTAGCAAGTTCTTGGAGGTATTCAAAAAGCTGCAGATCAACATACCATTCGCCGAGGCATTGGAACAAATGCAAGCTACGCAAAGTTTATGAAGGGTGTATTGTCAAGGAAGAGAAGACTAGATGAGTTTGAGACGGTAGCCTTGACAGAGGAATGCAGTGCGGTGCTTCAGCGTAAACTACCTCCCAAACTGAAAGATTCGGGCAGCTTCACAATTTTGTGCACAATTGGGAAGATGAACTTTAGTAAGTGTTTATGTGATCTGGGGGCAAGCATAAATTTGATTCCCTTGTCAGTGTTTAACCAGTTGGGATTACTTTACCCCAAGGCCGATTTAACATATCATTACAAATGAATGACAGATCCATCACGTATCCACGGGGAATTGTTGAAGATGTGTTGGTAAAGGTGGACAAGTTTATATTTCTGGCTGACTTCATAATTTTAGACTATGAGGAAGACAAAAGCATAACAATAATACTGGGGAGACCATTTTTAGCCACAGGCAGTACTTCGATAGATGTGCAAAAAGGTGAACTCACTATGCGTGTTTAGGATCAAGAGATCACCTTCAACGTCTTTAAAACAATAAAGTTACCAACTGATGAAGAAGAATGCTTCCTGGTTGACTTGGTGGATTGGGGCCTAAAGGATGAGGTATAGAAACTGGGGAATTATGGACCGTTGAGGTGTGTAACGGGTGAAAACTCAGAATTGAAGGTAAAACCTTTGACGAAAGTTGAAGTCATCAAATTTTGGGATGCAGTGGACAATAAGGAAAGTACCTTAGTTCTTGATGTAACGTGAGACTCAGAGACAGTCAAGCTAATTGACTATAACTTAGCGTTGGATGGGAGGCAACCCATTATTTCTACCTCATTTGATTTTTTAGTTATTCAGTTTAAATTATTTTAGTTAGTTATATCTAATTCATTTTTAATAGGATATCAGATTTTCATACTTGAGTGTGTAGCAAGAATTGCATTGCGAATATTTGCAAGATGTTAGCATTATGTGGCCACTAATTCATGCCTTAACAATATGCATTAATGTCTATGTAGGAACCATCATTGGAAAGCATCACTGATAGGCAGAGTAGAATTGAACAGCATTGCAGATATCAGGGCCGCACGGCCTATGTAGTACAAACTCGCGCACCCGCGCATCAATTCAATCAGGACAACATACATTCTGCAAGTCTCGTGCCCGCGCGACCAGCCCACTACAAACTCGCGTGGCCGCGCGCGACACCGAATTAAGACAGATCTGAACATTTTAAAAAGAGTCGTGGACCATTTGGACTCTCATTTGGAATAATAACAGATGCAAAATTTTCTCCCTCTCCATAACTCACGTCTCTATCTCTCTATCAGTTACAGATTGAAGTTGTACATCTCTCAATCACATCTCCACGATTCTCTCCACGTTCAAAGCTCATCCCCACTCTCTCATCCAATGCTATAAAGCTAGGGTTTTGATTGGGATAGCAACCACGAGTTGGGAGACAGTGTCATCAGCCGCTCTCAATCATTATCAAGCATATCATTTTCAGTTTTCTTTCAAAGCAAATGGGTCCGAAAAGAGCACAACCATCTTCCTCTTCCTCATCTTCCTCCGGCAGTCACGAAAAGGACATTGTTGACCACACCAAGTTCTTGTGTTTGGAAGCCCAGCAGGAATACTACCAAATCGTAGAAAAAACATTTATCAAGGAAAGAGGATTCAAACCAGAAGGCCAGGATGGACAGCTCTGTGCCATGATCCAGGAATGAGGCTGGGGTGGACTGACTGCCTCTCCGACGCCCACTCCGATGAGCATAGTCCGAGAGTTTTACGTCAATGCCAAAGTCACCATGAACGATACCTCTATGGTTTGAGGTGTCGAGGTAGACTACAGACACTCCGCCATCAAAACCGTGCTGAGAATCACCGAGAGACCACCACGATGGGCTGCCAATTGGATCACAGGGGTACATCAAGAAACGGACTTGGAGCGTGTTATTGAAGAATTGTGCATACCAGGCACGAAGTGGACTTACAAAGTCAGCACGACAAAGACTCAAATATTCCCAACAGCTGTCCTGAATTAATATGCCAAGGCGTGGAATCTGTTCATTTGTGCCAAGTTATTGCCTTCATCGCATTAGCGTGAGATAACGGCGAAAAGGGACATAATTCTGTGGGGCATCATTACTAGCGAGTATATTAACGTGGGGTATTTGATTCATCAAAATATTGTGAAATATCTGAAGGGAAGTACCACGGGGAGCATTCCATATGCATCAGTGGTAGGAATGCTATGTGCTCAACAGGGGTGCAATTGGGGCAATGAACAAATGCAATATCCAAGCCAAGACATCACTCATGCCACCATTGTGAAATTTGAGGACTGGGCAGGAGGCGAAGCACACCCGTGCGGACGAGGATTTATTCTCAGGCCAACATTCCCCGAGCCATCCTAGCAGCCCCCTCAGACAGATGAGGCAGGCCCATCCACCCAAGCACACACCATTCCTAGCGATCGACAGCTCCGAAGGTTGGAGCGAAAAGTCGATGCCATGTATGACAATTTTCGAACGTTTGCTACGGGACTTGCCAGGGCCTTGGCCGAAGCCTTTGCGCAACAAGTTACAATGCTAGAGTGGCCTAAGTTTGGGACCGCAGCGCCGTATCCACCACCAGATTCACCACCCGAGGAGGGTGGTCAAGCCAATCATTAGGGGAGTTTTTTGTACCCTTTACCTTCATTCAATGGGGCATTGAATATTATAAGTTTGGGGGTATTGGGGGAAGTAGTATAGTAGCATTAGTTAGTTTTTGCATGATTAGTTAAAATGTTGCATGTTTAGTTTAATAATGTAGTTCTTTTGATGTTATTGTTCCAATGATAGAAATTTTTTGTTTTAGTTAATTTGCATGTCTCACAAAATTCTTGCTTTATAGAAATTCTTGCCTAGCCAATGATGATAGTGAATTGTGAAGGATTCTAGAGTAAATTGGATAACATAAACGTAGTTATAAGGTTTTACACGAGGGAGTTCATGTTGCTATTTAAATGCTTTCAGTTTGCACGGATGTGTTCACAATCACTTGCAGGTATAAGAATTATATGTTGCATTGCTTGTCAGAAAATGTAGTTTTAAAAAAAGAGAAAAATGTGGAACATGAATGTAGACTTGACAAACGTTGACATTCAAACTTTAGGAAAACATGGGTATGCTATGTATAAAAAAAATGAATAGCAATAACATGGCTAGTCTTATTTCGGGGCCCTGGCTACTTGAGTAAGTACGCCCGAGGGGATTGTCTCTACACCTAGCGCCCTAAGGTCTTTCATGGTCTGGGAGTCGTTGGTTGAAAGCTCGCTAAGGGGTATTAGTGTGCCTAATGGATTAAGACATTGCATAGTCATGTGAAAAAAAAATTGCAATAAACACCGCGGAAAAGTGCGTAAATCGCCCTCCTGAGTAGCAATAAAGCAATAAGCCCATTGTTGAACCTTAGTTTATGTTGATATATTGAAACAGTCTGTGTGGCATGAGTATACATGAGTCTTGATTTAGACTATAATTTTCTGTTGGGAGCAATGTAGCATATGTATTCTTTGTTTGAATCAAGTTTTGGTGAACACTACACACACACACACAGCATCTCTATAGCAAGTATGAATTATCTGAATGTATGATGCTATGACCATCGTTTAGTTTGAACTTGTATTCCTGAATCTGGATAATTCACTGAGGTATTTTGGGCTAGAATTCTATTATGGCTGGAACTATGTGAGACTAGGTTACATCACAGATTTGTTGCATAGTATCGTAGTTGCATATTCATTGTTCATTAGCAGGCATTGCTTGAGGGCAAGCAACAGTTCAAGTTTGGGGGTATTTGATAAGTGGTATTTATACCTACTTATTAAATACAAATTCATGCGAACTATGCCCATCTCAAGTACATTTTATTGTGTTTTAGTTGCATTTCATGATATTTAAATTGCATTTACTTAAAACTCTTTTTGGTGAATAAGTGCAGGAATCGGCTTAATTTTAGTGGTAATAGAGGGCACAAGGCTAATGGATGTGTGAAGGCGAGGTACAAGCAGGGGATATCATGGCATGAAGGTCAAATGAAGCAAGAGACCAAGCATGGAAGAAGATTAAGCATGAATGAACAAGTAGCAGCAGCAGCATGACAGAAATAGAACCAGAATCTGCAGATTGTAAGCCGCGCGGCAGAATATCCTTGAGAGCGCTACCATCAGTACTCAAATGGAGAGCATGACATTCGCAAGTTTCATACCCGCCATGAGAACATACTTAGAGAGGGGCACGCTGCATGCTGGCGTCTTTGAAGTCGTATTTGTTTTATTTTAATTTTTAATTATATGAGTTGTAATTGGATTAAAAATACGATTCTGACTGGTGTCAGAAAGGGGATTGATAAATTTTAGCGTATTTTTCATCATAGAAACTAGGGTTTACACTGTGAGGGAGATTCCAACGTAGAACGAAGCCAAAACGTCTACTTCTCTAATTCTTCTTGGGATTCTCTATTGTAGTGTATTTGTATTTTATTTTGCTGAAATATTATTAGGATTTGAGTGTTATCATTGGTTTATAGTCAGCAATTGGGTTTGATCATTCTATCTTTCATCTTTCAATTGTTTGCTTTGTAATCATGTTTAGCATTAATCTCATAATGGCTTTTGGTTTAGCTATGAACTAAACTCCATTATGGGATTCTAACGGATTTTAATATGTAGTTTGCTTGAATGCTTGAATGCAAGGGCTATTTTGCATCTCATGTGGGAATTCTATCATGATTGTTTATATGTATGAATGCCTGATCACTATTTGTTTCAGTACTTATATGGAATTGACAATGAACATGCGAGTATAGATTGTAATCATGATAGTATGCGAATATTGGGGTTGTTTTATATGGCTTGCGTATTTTTTGAACTAGATAGACATATACTGTTTCACCGTATGAGTTAGAGTAAGGGCATTGTGCTTAAATTCAGTATATTTGCAATTTCACATAGACATATAGTGATTTTGGTTGTATTGATGATTACATGGAGTCTATCATCTGTGGATGTTATGTAAGTAGGTTATAGTGCATCGAAAAATGGTTATAACTCTATTCGTGCTCTTGACTATTTTCCTATGATATGTGAACACTTCTTGCATGATAGTGGCGATTAGACGAAGTATTAAATGAAGTTAGGATCCCATTATTTCCAGATTTGATTTATTCCATTAGTATTCTTATTTTTAGTTGTTATAAGCAATTAGATTAATTCATCAATTATAGTTAATAGTCTAGGCATATGAATATAGTGAGTTAATTGATGGGATCGATACTCTACTTACTCAGTATTATATGTTGACACATGTATGCTTGCATGAGTTAAAGCTCTTTTATCAGAAATGAAAAAGAGGCAACAAGTTTTTGATATTGGGGGAAGTAGTATAGTAGCATTAGTTAGTTTTTGCATGATTAGTTAAAATGTTGCATGTTTAGTTTAATAATGTAGTTGTTTTGATGTTATTGTTCCATTGATAGAAATTTTTTGTTTTAGTTAATTTGCATGTCTCACAAAATTCTTGCTTTATAGAAATTCTTGCCTAGCCAATGATGATAGTGAATTGTGAAGGATTCTAGAGTAAATTGGATAACATAAACGTAGTTATAAGGTTTTACACGAGGGAGTTCATGTTGCTATTTAAATGCTTTCAGTTTGCACGGATGTGTTCACAATCACTTGCAGGTATAAGAATTATATGTTGCATTGCTTGTCAGAAAATGTAGTTTTAAAAAAAGAGAAAAATGTGGAACATGAATGTAGACTTGACAAATGTTGACATTCAAACTTTAGGAAAACATGGGTATGCTATGTATAAAAAAAATGAATAACAATAACGTGGCTAGTCTTATTTCGGGGCCCTGACTACTTGAGTAAGTACGCCCGGGGGGATTGTCTCTACACCTAGCGCCCTAAGGTCTTTCATGATCTGGGAGTCGTTGGTTGAAAGCTCGCTAAGGGGTAATAGTGTGCCTAATGAATTAAGACATTGCATAGTTATGTGAAAAAAAAAAGCAATAAACACCGCGGAAAAGTGCGTAAATCGCCCTTGTGAGTAGCAATAAAGCAATAAGCCCATTGTTGAACCTTAGTTTGTGTTGATATATTGAAACAGTCTATGTGGCATGAGTATACATGAGTCTTGATTTAGACTATAATTTTCTGTTCGGAGCAATGCAGCATATGTATTCTTTGCTTGAATCAAGTTTTGGTGAACACTACACACACATACAGCATCTCTATAGCAAGTATGAATTATCTGAGTGTATGATGTTATGAGCATCGTTTAGTTTGAACTTGTATTCCTGAATCTGAATAATTCGCTGAGGCATTTTGGGCTGGAATTCTATTATGGCTGGAACTATGTGAGACTAGGTTGCATCACAGATTTGTTGCATAGTATCGTAGCTGCATATTCATTGTTCATTAGCATGCATTGCTTGAGGGTAAGCAACAGTTCAAGTTTGGGGGTATTTGATAAGTGGTATTTATACCTAGTTATTAAATACAAATTCATGCGAACTATGCCCATCTCAAGTACACTTTATTGTGTTTTAGTTGCATTTCATGATATTTTACATTGCATTTACTTAAAACTCCTTTTGGTGAATAAGTGCAGGAATCGGCTTAATTTTGGTGGTAATAGAGGGCACGAGGCTAATGGATGTGTGAAGGAGAGGCACAAGCAGGGGATATCATGGCATGAAGGTCAAATGAAGCAAGAGACCAAGCATGGAAGAAGATTAAGCACGAATGAACAAGTAGCGAAGAATGACATATTTACGTAAAATGAAACGAGAATCTGCAGATTGTAAGCCGCGCGGCAGAATAGCCTTGAGAGCCTTACCACGCGAAATACCAGGCCGGAGAGAGCATGACATTCGCAAGTTTTGCTCCATGCGAGGAACATATCTTGAAGAAGGCGTGCAGTTCTTGTGCGATCTTTGAAGCGTGTATTTGTTTTATTTTAATTTTAATTAAATGAGTTGTAATTGGATTAAAAACGATTACATTGGTGTCGAGGAGAATTGATAACTTTTAGCATATTTTTTCATCATAAAAACTAGGGTTTACACTGTGAGGGAGATTCCAACGTAGAACGAAGCCAAAACGTCTACTTCTCTAATTCTTCTTAGGATTCTCTATTGCAGTGGATTAGTATTTTATTTTGCTGGAATATTATGAGGATTTGAATGTTATCATTGGTTTATATTCAGCATATGGGTTTGATCGTTATATCTTTCATCTTACAATTATTTGCTTTGTAATCATGTTTATCATTGATCCCATACTGGCTTTTGGTTCAGCTATGAACTAAACTCCATTATGTGATTCTAACGGATTTTAATATGTAGTTTGGTTGCATGCTTGAATGCTAGAGCTGTTTTGCATATCATGTGGGATTTCTATCGTGATTGTTTTACATGTATAAATGCCTGATCAACATTCGTTTCAGTACTTGTATGGAATTGACAATGAACATGCGAGTATGGATTGTAATCATGATAGCATGCGAATATGAAATTTTTTTATATGGCTTGCATATTTTGTGAACCAGGATAGACATATCTTTGTTTCACCGTATGAGTTAGAGTAAGGGCATTGTGCTTAAATTCAGTATAATTGCAATTTCACATAGACATATAGTGATTTTGGTTGTATTGATGATTACATGGAGTCTATCATCTGTGGATGTTGTGTAAATAGGTTATAGTTCATTGAAAAATGGTTATAACTCTATTCGTGCGCTTGACTATTTTCCTATGATATGTGAACACTTCTTGCATGATAGTGGCGATTAGACGAAGTATTAAATGAAGTTAGGATCCCATTTTTTTCAGATTTGATTTATTCCATTAGTATTCTTATTTTTAGTTGTTATTAGCAATTAGATTAATTCATCAATTATAGTTAATAGTCTAGGCATATGAATATAGTGAGTTAATTGATGCATAGTAGTTTAAATTTGACAACTTTCTCTGTGGGATCAATACTCTACTTACTCTGTATTACTTGTTGACACATGTATGCTTGTATGAGTTAGAGCTTTTAACAATATAGCAAATATAGCTTTTAACAATATATTGCATGAGTTACAGTTTTTGATATAGAAATGAGAAACGATCAGAATTGTCTAAGTCATACAATATAGTTTTAAACTAATGATAATTATTTAAATTCAACGCCTGTCCCTGGCAACGGTGCCAAAAACTTGTTGCCTCTTTTTCAGTTCTAAGAAAAGAGCTCTAACTCATGCAAGCATACATGTGTCTACATGTAATACAGAGTAAGTAGAGTATCGATCCCACAGAGAAAGTTGTCAAATTTAAACTACTATGCATCAATTAACTCACTATATTCATATGCCTAGACTATTAACTATAATTGATGAATTAATCTAATTGCTAATAACAACTAAAAATAAGAATACTAATGGAATAAATCAAATCTGGAAATAATGGGATCCTAACTTCATTTAATACTTCGTCTAATCGCCACTATCATGCAAGAAGTGTTCACATATCATAGGAAAATAGTCAACAGCACGAATAGAGTTATAACCATTTTTCAATGCACTATAACCTACTTACACAGCATCCACAGATGATAGACTCCATGTAATCATCAAAACAACCAAAATCACTATATGTCTATGTGAAATTGCAATTATACTGAATTTAAGCACAATGCCCTTACTCTAACTCATACGGTGAAACAAAGATATGTCTATCCGGTTCACAAAATATGCAAGCCATATAAAATGTAATTTCCATATTCGCATGCTATCATGATTACAATCCATACTCGCATGTTCATTGTCAATTCCATACAAATACTGAACCGAATGGTGATCAGGCATTCATACATGTAAAACAATCACGATAGAAATCCCACATGATATGCAAAATAGCTCTAGCATTCAATCATGCAACCAAACTACATATTAAAATCCGTTAGAATCCCATAATGGA
Source organism: Panax ginseng (assembly GCA_020205605.1). Taxonomy (NCBI): domain Eukaryota; kingdom Viridiplantae; phylum Streptophyta; class Magnoliopsida; order Apiales; family Araliaceae; genus Panax; species Panax ginseng. Next base: position 97,631,523 of record CM035128.1, on the reverse strand, counting down.
GTTTAGTTCAAAGCTGAACCAAAAGCCATTATGGGATCAATGCTAAACATGATTACAAAGCAAACAATTGTAAGATGAAAGATAGAACGATCAAACCCAATTGCTGAATATAAACCAATGATAACATTCAAATCCTCATAATATTCCAGCAAAATAAAATACTAATCCACTGCAATAGAGAATCCCAAGAAGAATTAGAGAAGTAGACGTTTTGGCTTCGTTCTACGTTGGAATCTCCCTCACAGTGTAAACCCTAGTTTTTATGATGAAAAAATATGCTAAAAGTTATCAATTCTCTTTCTGACACCAGTCAGAATCGTTTTTAATCCAATTACAACTCATTTAATTAAAAATTAAAATAAAACAAATACAAAGCTTGAAAGATCGCACAGGCCTACCGCCGTCGTCTGCATGTTCCTCGCGTGGGAGCGAAACTTGCAGAATTCCATGCTCTCCAGCCGAGTACTCGCGCAGGCGCGCGTTCTCAAGGCTATTCTGTCGCGCGGCTTACAATCTTCAGATTCTGGTTCTGTTTTTGTCATGCTACTACTACTTGTTCATTCATGCTTAATTTTCTTCCATGCTTGGTCTCTTGCTTCATTTGACCTTCATGCCATGATATCCCCTGCTTGTGCCTCGCCTACACACATCCATTAGCCTCGTGCCCTCTATTACAACCAAAATTAAGCTGATTCCTGCACTTATTCACCAAAAGGAGTTTTAAGTAAATGCAATGTAAAATATCATGAAATGCAACTAAAACATAATAAAATGTACTTGAGATGGGCATAGTTGGCATGAATTTGTATTCAATAAGTAGGTATAAATACCACTTATCAATGAGGTAGGAGAACGTCGAATGCTAGGACCAGAATTGGTGCAGCAAACAGTGGATATTGGCAAGATGATAGAAGTGCGTCTTCTAGCAGCTCAAGACAGACAGAAGAAGTTTATAGATTCGCATAAAGAGAATAGAGAATTTTATGTAGGTTCGTACGTATTTCTAAAAGTATCTCCCTGAAAAGGAAAGATACGTTTTGGAAAGAAGGGAAAGCTAAGTTCGAGGTTTATAGGACCTTTTGAGGTATTAAAATGGGTGGGTGAGGTAGCTTATATGATAGCATTACCTCCAAACCTAGAAAGAATACATAATGTGTTCCATATATCTGTCTTACGTCCTTATAAGCCAGATTATAAGCACGTGATAGAATATGAGCCTATTCATATCGAGAGGGACTTAACGTACGAAGAAACGCCGATTCGAATTATCGATAGAAAAGAACAAGTTCTGCGGAATAAAGTCATACCTTCCGTGAAGGTGATATGGAAGAACCACGATGCAGAAGAAGTAACGTGGGATTGGAAGAAATGATGAAAAAGAAATACCCTCATTTGTTTATGTAATTTTTTTATATATATAGCGAGATTCTAGGGACAGAATCCTTATAAGGGGGAGAGAGTGTAACGCCCCGAAAAATCGAACCTTTATAAATAGTTTTATTAATGAATAAAATTATATTATTTATTATTATTACGTGTTGATAAGATGAATGTCGTTTTATAACCTGGAAACGTCAGAACGTCGTAGTATTTTAACTACATGAATGAATTAAAGTGTTTGAATTTCTAAAACGAAAATAAAAGCTTTTCGAGAAATTTTTCGAAAAACACTATTCATCGATTTCCGCTCGGGAATTATTTTTAAATTTCTAAGAAATACGTAACGTTATAATATTAAGGTGAGATGGATTATGTAATAATAATCTAAGTATGAAAAACGCGATATTTCGTATGCGGACTTAAATTAAGAACGTTAGGAATATTAAGTGTTAAGAAGAGAAAGTATTAATCGTATGATGCGTAGACATTATGCGAGGTATTGAATGCAAGTATAATACGACGTATTATACGATTAAGAATGGAGAATGGAATAACGTATATTACGAATTAGTATACAAGCTAGCATACGAGAATTATACGTATAGTATATATATCAAGGTTTTTAATTAAAAGGAATGGACTTGTAGGATTATTACAATATTGGTAGAAGTTCAATAGGAAGTGATATGCAAGCCCAAGTGTTTGTTAATTAAGAGTCCAAACTAATGTAATGCAATCCCAATAAGAATTAGCTAGATTAATTAAGCAAGCCCAATGGGTTAGCCATGATCCATGGAGCAAACCAAGATGAATGTGGGTTAGACTTGATGATCAAGTACTTTATGTAATGGCCAAGTATAGGATTTGTTATGTGATGAGCAAGAAATATGAGTGGCTAGCAAGTAGACTTAATTTCTAAGCAAATGAATAGTAAGGAGGTTAATAAGGAGGTGGGATGACATAAAGACCATTATGCCCTAACTTTGAGTTTCCTATAAATAGGAGAAGTTTGCTAGACATTTGTTCATTATTTAAAATACTATCAACTTCCAATATAAAGCAACTTAAGTGTTAGAGAGAATAAGTCAAGAATAAGCAAGTTAAGTTAGACTTTCATATTTCTTTCAAGAAGAAGAAGAAGACTTAAGTCATCAAAGGTAAATTATCCTATGCTATTAGTTTATCTCTACCATAATAAGTTTGATAGAGAAGTGTGGCTTAATGAACTTGTATGATAAGAACATATAAGAAGTGATTAATGAATGAACTTAAGCCGAATAAGTTGTGAATAAGCAACTAGAACCTAAATAAGTTGATAAACTTATGATAAACTTATCATATGATTGTTATATGATGTTATTATATTCAATATGGTATGAGAACATTGATTGATGGACTTAAGTCCGTATTAAGTCATAAGAAATGGAATTCGTAGTTTATAAGTTGATTAAGTCATTAACTTATGAGAATAAGTCAAAATTTACTTTGATAATAAGTTAGTGTAATAAGTAACTTGAAATGTTCATATGATGATTAAAATATATTTAGAATGATAATCAAATCATTAGTAATAAGGTTTCAACTTAAATTCACATGATTGATTTATAATCGTCAATTAAATGAAATTCTCGGAATGGAAGTCGTATTTTGTGTTTGAAGTCGAAAATGTTGGTTTTCGATGGAGACAAGTCATATTTAGCATTATAGAGTTGAGAACTCGAAAATGACCGGATTCTGACTTATAACGAAGAAACGAGTGTTGAACGTTCACGAACGTTTATCGTTTTCGTTAAAAATGAACTAATAGGTGAAATTTTAGCAAACGAAGTCAAATAGATAAAATTCTTGTATGAACGCATAGAGTATGTAATTTGTGAACTGTAGGCTCGTGAACGAGCCAATTTGGACTTATAACAAAGACGTTATGCGTCCAGGAATTTCACAAAAATTTTCAAAAGCAATAAATTTTACGAGGCAGAGTTGGCGTATGGCCAACCCAAGGTTAAAAGATGAAGCGCCACAAATACGGGACACGATGTCTAAACCTACTGAACTTTCGTGCCACAGCGCGACATGAAGAACAAATACTCATGGCCCATGCAGAGCCGAGTCCCATCTGCACTCCATCACAATTCAGCATAAGTCAACAAAAGAGGAAATGGTGGCACCGCAGCGCCAACCCTAGGGTTTGGACAGTGATGAAGGTTTACAAGTATAGCATGAACAGTAACTCAGTAATAATAAATTGAGGAACTTAATAAGGTATTGTAGGGTATTGTTAAACCTTATTTATGTTGTCTAAAGGTTGAAGATAAGTAATCAATCATGAATGTAATGAAACAAATTAACGAAAAGCCGGAACCAATAATAACGAATCTAAGTCAGGATTAGATTGAGAGGAAGGGTAAAGATATAGTAGTATACCTACTTGATTATATATGACCTAATGTGGTACGTTATATGATCATGTATTGTAGAGACTTAGAGACTTAAAGTGTACGTGTGATAAGCATGATGGCGATCGCTAAAGGCAAGTATTCTCACCCTTGTTTCAGTTCAGTCTGGACAAGCTTTGAAATTCATGTATTCTTTCGCATGAAGTCTTGAATGATGAAGTCAAAGCCAAATTCTTTTGGCTAGACTAATATTATGATTTTATCAAGCATGATTAATGTTTACCGAGTTATATTGGTGTGGTTTTCAAACGAAGATTGAGTATGTTAAAATGTTTTTGTCGTTTAACGACAGGCACATGAGGTTGCCACAACTTAAACGTATACACGTTTAATGAATGTAGTGTTGATCAACATAGAGTACTATATCTTTGATCACCTAGGCGCGTCTTCGTAAGTAATGTCGGACTTACGGACTTAGTGCCAGGACGTCCTTTTCAAAAGAACTTATGAAATGCTCAAGGTCTTGGACCGAAATTGATGTTTTACTGAATATTATTGTTGTAAAATGTTTTGAATGAAAAGAAGTGCTATTTTAAATTAACGATAGTACTTCATAACTATTGTTTAGTTATTGAAGATATACGAGTTCTATGTTTCAAGCATGTTGTTTATTAGAATTGTAGTACTTGTTGAGCTAGTCATGCTCACTCTTGCTTGAACCATATGAACACAGCTAAGATCGAATGGACCGAAGGCTCAAGCAAGGATAAGGGCAAGGCAAAGACGAACTCTTAGGTTACTTATGTAATAGTATAGGTGAATGTTTGTAATATATTGAATATTATGACAAGAATGAATGTATGGGTTATAAAGAACCTGGGAAAATGTAATATTATTTTGAATATATAGAAGACATATTCATTCCTTTGAGACTTTTCAATTGAATGTATGTGTGAATGGTAGTACCGTGTAGCACCATCTGTCGAGTTGGAAGATACCCGGATTTGGGGGCGTCACAATGGTGACTCCAAAGGTTGTCTCGAACAAGTCAAAGTCAATGGTTCCTGAAAGAGCGTTTGTCTTGACTGGCAAAAACTGGAGGAACCCGAATGAGGTGATCGCGGGTATACTAATCATAAACTCTTGCGAAGTTTATACCTTTATTAGATACCGGTTCTACCCATTCTTTTATCTCTCCTGCTTGTGCTCAACGTTTGAACTTGACTCCGGAGAAATTAGACTTTGACTTATCTGTTGAGACTCCGTTAAGAGAAACATTCATTACATCCACTATTTATAAATCTTGCTTGATCCAAGTTGGCACCATCACATTACCTGTTGATCTTATCTCTTTAAAGATACCAACATTTGATGTAATTTTAGGGATTGATTAGTTAACTACTCATCATGCCAAAATTGATTATTTTCATAAGGTTGTTAGTTTTCATATCCCTAATCAACATGTTATGTGAATTCAAGCAACCAAACCACTAAAGTCAATCATTGTCATATCAAGCCATAAAGCCATTCATTTATTGAAAAACGGATGTCAAACTTTCTTATCCCATGTCATGAATTTGAACAAAAATACGTCAGATTTGAATAATATTTCTATTGTTAGTGAATTTCCTAACGTATTTCCTGAAGAACTTCCCAGTCTACCCCCAGAACGTGAAGTTGAATTCTTTATTGACCTTGAACCTGGTACAAAACCCATTTCTAAAAACACATATCGAATGGCTCCTATTGAACTTCAGGAGTTAAAGGTCCAACTGCAGGAGTTGTTAGACATGGTTTCATTCGTCCTAGTATATCTCCTTGGGGTGTTCTTCTTTTATTCATAAAGAAGAAAGACGGGAGTATGCGACTTTGTATTGACTATCGGGAATTAAACCATGTCACCATCAAGAATAGGTATCCGCTACCTCGCATTGATGGCCTATTTGACCAGTTGCAAGGAGCATAATTCTTTTCAAAAATCAATCTTCGTTCTGGATATCATCAGCTGAAGATTAAAACTGAGGATATTCCAAAGACTGCCTTCAGAAATCGGTACGGGTATTATGAATTCTTAGTCATGTCTTTTGGATTGACTAGTGCTCTTGCTACTTTCATGGATATGATGAATCGTGTGTTCAAGGAATATTTGGATCATTTTGTTGTTGTCTTTATTGATGACATCCTCATCTATTCCAAAAGCCGTGAAGATCATGAGCACCATTTGAAGTTGGTACTTCAAAGGCTTCGTGATAACAAGCTATATGCCAAGCTGAAGAAATGTGAGTTCTGGCTTGAGGAAGTAGCATTCCTAGGGCATGTGGTGTCAAAACATGGAGTATTTGTTGACCCAGCGAAGATTGAAGCAATACAAAGTTGGGAGCTGTAACGCCCCCAAATCCGGGTATCTTCCAACCCGACAAATGGTGCTACACGGTATTACCAGTCATACATCCATTCAATTGAAAAGTCTCAAAAGAACTAATATATCTTCTATATATTCAAAATAATATTACATTCCCCAGGTTCTTTATAACCCATTCGTTCGTTCTTGTCATAATATTCAATATATTACAGACATTCAACTATACTATTACATAAGTAATCTAAGGGTTCGTCTTTGCCTTGCCCTTATCTTTGCCTGAGCCTTCAGTCCGTTCGATCTTGGCTGTGTTCATATGGTTCAAGCAAGAGTGAGCATGAATAGCTCAGAAAGTACTACAATTCTAATAAACAACATGCTTGAAACATAGAACTTATATATATCTTCAGTAATAGAACAATAGCTAAGATACTATCGATAATTCAAAATAGCACTTCTTTTCATTTAAACCGTTTTACAGCAACAATATTCAGTAGAATATCCACTATGGCTCAAGACTATGAGCAGTTCATAATTTCTTTTGAAAAGGACAACCCGGCACAAAGTCCATAAGTCCGGCATAGCTTACGAGCACTTCTGGGTGATCAGCCTATAGTACTCTATGTTGATCAACACTACATTCATTAAACGTGTATACGTTTAAGTTGTGGCAACCTCACGTGCCTGTCATTAAACGACAAAAACATTTTAACATACTTGGTCTTCGATTGAAAACCATACCAATATAACTCGTTAAACATTAATCATGCTTGACAGAATCATAATATAAGTTTAGCCGAAAGAATTGGCTTAGACTTCATCATTCAAAACTTTATGCGAAAGAATACATGAATTACACAGCTTGTCCAGACTAAACTGGAACAAGGGTTAGAATACTTGCCTTGATACTTCTTCTCGATTATCACACGTACACTTTAAGTCTCTAAGTCTCTACAATACATGATCCTATAACGTACCACATTAGGTCATGTATAATCAAGTATGTATACTATTATATCTTACCCTTCATCTCAATATAAATCCTGACTTAGATCTGTTATTATAGATTTCTGGCTTTTCATTACGTCATTCACATTACGTTCACTTCCAATGGATTATTAACCCTTAATCACCATTCAATAAGTGTCTAACAATGCCTTAACAATGTTATGCTTATACTTTAGTTCATTACTAATGAGTTATCATTCATTATATACTTGTAAACATTCTTGTTTGTTGGAACCCTAGGGATGGCGTTGCGGCGCCACCCTTCCTTCTCTATCTTGTATTTGCAACAAGGCTAAGTTAAAGATAGATACTAACATTCGGTCTTGGTCATGCTTATTTCACTTTACTTCTCAAATCAGCGCCATGGCGCGACTCATAGTATGTTCTTGCCTTTGTATATATGGCGCACCGCGCCACCAATATACCTTGGGTTGGGGCCGCGGCGCCAACTCTGTGCACCAGAAAATTTTACACACTTTGAAATTTTGTGAAACTCCCGGACGCATAACTTCTTCGTTATAAGTCCGAATTGGCTCGTTCAAAAGCCTATGGTTCACAAATTAAATACTCTACGTGTTCATGCAAGAATTTTATCTATTTGACTTCTTTTGTTAAAATTTCACCTATTAGTTCATTTTAAACAAAAACGATAAATATTCGTGAACATTCAACGCTCGTTTCTTTGTTATAAGTCAGAATTCGGTCATTTTCGAGTCCGCGACTGTATAATGCCAAATATGACTTGTCTCCATCAAAAACCAATGTTTCCGACTTCAAACACAAAATATGACTTCCATTCCGAGAATTTCACGAATTCGACGATAATCATCCAATCGTGTGAATTCCGGTAAAACTTCATTCCTAATGATTCTAAATGAATTTTAACCAACATATGAACATTACAAGTTACTTATTACACCAACTTATTGACAAAGTAGGTTTTGACTTATTCTCATAAGTCAATGACTTATTTAACTTATGAACTACAATTCTCATGCTTATAACTTACTATGAACTTAAGTCCATCAATCAATGTTCTCATACTATATTTGAACATACTAACATCATATGACAAACATATGATAAGTTCTTCACAAGTTTATCTACTTATTAGAGTTTAAGTTGTTTATCCAACTTATTCGGCTTAAGTTCATTCATCAATAACTTATTAAATGTTCTTAACAAACAATCCCCCTTCTCTATCAATCCTATCATAGAAGAGATAAAGATAATAGGTATGAGTCTTACCCTTGAAGACTATTACATCACTTCACTTTGGAAAATCTAGCAAAGGTTGAAGTGGCTTATAAGTGCTTATGTGGCTTATTCTCTCTACCAAATAAGTTGCTTAATCTAGAGAGGAAATTGTTGGATGAAATAACAACCAACAAAATGAAATGAAGCTTGGTATTTATAGGCAACTCAAAGTTAGGGTAGAATAGACATTAAGCCATCCCACCTCCTTTAATCCACCTCCTTAACTAACCTCCTCAACTTCCACCTCCTTACTATTCCTTTCTTGTCCAACACAACACTTGGTCATCACACAAATTGTTTGCCCATCAAGTCTACCCACTTGTCACTTGGTTTTCCCCATGGATCATGGCTTAGTCATTGGGCTTGCTAATTTAATCTAGCTAATTCCTTATTGGGCTTATACTACAATAATTTGGACTCATGACTTATCAAACACTTGGGCTTGAGCATCATATTCTATTAGACTTCTACCATTAGGCTAATAATACTACAAGTCCATTACCTTTTATTAACAACTTAACATATATACACTACGTATAATTCTTGTATGCTAGCTCATATATTAATTCGTAATATACGTTATCTCATTCTCCATACATAATAGTATAATACGTCGTATTATACTTACGTTCATTACTTCGTACAATGCTTACACATCATACGATCACAACTTCCTTTCCTTAACGCTTAATAAACCTATCGTTACCAAATTAGGTCCGCATGCGAAATATTACGTTTTCCATACTTAGATTATTATTACATAATCAATATAACCTTGATATTATAACGTTACGTATTTCTTGGAAGTTCAAAAATAATTCCCGAGCAGAAATTGATGAATAGTGTTTTTCGAAAAATTTCTCAGAAAGCTTTTATTTTCGTCTTAGAAATTCAAACACTTTAATTCATTCATATAGTTGAAATACTACGACGTTCCGACGTTTCTAGGTTATAGAACGACATTCATCTTATCTGCACATAATAATAATAAATAATATTATTTTATTCAATATTAAAAGTATTTACAAAGGTTCGATTTTCTAGGGCGTTACACTCTTTCCCCCTTATAAGGATTCTGTCCCCAGAATCTCGCTAAAAAAAATTACACAAATAATTGAGGGTAATTCTTTTTCATCATTTCTTCTAACTCCCACGTTGCTTCTTCTGCATCGTGGTTCTTCCATAGTACCTTCACGGAAGGTATGACTTTATTCCGCAGAACTTGTTCTTTTCTATCAACAATTTGAATTGGCATTTCCTCGTACGTTAAGTCCTTCTCAATATGAATAGATTCATACTCTATCATGTGCTTATAATCTGGCTTATAAGGACGTAACACGGATACATGAAATACATTATGTATTCGTTCTAGATCTGGAGGTAATGTTATCATATAAGCTACCTCACCCACCCGTTTTAATACCTCAAAAGGTCCTATGAACCTCGGACTTAACTTTCCCTTCTTCCCAAAAGGTATCTTTCCTTTCCAGGGAGATACTTTTAGGAATACGTACGAACCTACTTCAAATTCTTGATTTTCTCTATGCAAATCCGTAAACTTCTTATGTCTGTCTTGAGCTGCTAGAAGACGCATTTGTATCACCTTGACAATGTCCGCTGTCTATTGCACAATTTCTGGTCCCAACATTTGGCTTTCTCCTACCTCATCCCAATACAGTGGCGTTCTGCATTTTCTCCCATACAAAGCTTCGTAAGGCGGCATACCTATGCTTGCATGATAACTATTGTTATACGCAAACTCCACTAATGGTAGATGATCATCCCAACTACCCTTGAAATCCATGACGCAAGATCTTAGCATATCTTCCAACGTCTGAATTGTCCTCTCACTTTGTCCATCCGTTTGTGGATGATACGCCGTACTTAGCTTCAACTGCATTCCCAACTACTCTTGTAGACTCCTCCAAAAGTTCGATGCGAATCGTGGATCACGATCTAACACAATCTATACTGGTACACCATGTCTGGAGATTATTTTCTTAATATAGAGTCTAGCTAACTGGTTTAAGTTATACTTAACTCTAATTGGCAAAAAGTGAGCCGACTTTGTCAACCGGTCAACTATTACCCAAATCGCATCATAACCCTTGGTTGTAGTCAGAAGTCCCACCACAAAATCCATTGTGATATTTTCCCACTTCCACTCCGGGATTTCCAATGACTGTAACAAGCCACTTGGTCGTTGATGTTCAGCCTTAACTTTTTGGAAAGTTACGCACCTACTCACGTACTCTGCTATCTCTATCTTCAAGTTTGGCCACCAAAAACTCTGTCAAAGCTCTTGATACATGTTAGTGCTACCAGGATGAATCAAAAACCTCGAACTATGAGCCTCTTGCAATACCTGCTCCTTTAATTCTGTCTCATTCGGAACCCAAATTCTTCCTTCAAATTTTAATAATCCCTCATTATCAAGACTAAACTTATTATCTTTTTCATTGGCCAGCCGTTCCTTTATCCGGTCACACTCATCCGTTTTGAGTTGTACCTCTTTAACTCTCTTTACGATGGTAGATTGGATCTCCGTCGCAAACAGCATTTATCCTCCTTCACTTGGCAGCTTCACTTCCAACTCCATCCTAGCCATCTCTGTTATCAACCCAGTTTGAGCCGTTAACAAAGACAACTTATCCCGAACCTTCTTACTTAAGGCGTCGACAACTACATTGGCTTTTCCAGGGTGATACAGGATTTCACAGTCGTAATCCTTTATCAACTCCAGCCATCTCCTCTGCCTCATATTCAACTCCTTCTGTGTGAAGATATATTTTAGACTCTTGTGGTCCGTATATATCTCACATTTTTCTCCATAAAGATAATGTCTCCATATCTTTAGAGCAAAAACTACTGCGGCCAGTTCCAGATCATGAGTAGGATAAACTTTCTCATAATCCTTCAACTGCCTAGATGCATACGCAATGACATTGCCATGCTGCATGAGCACGCAACCAAGTCCTCTATGCGAAGCATCGCTATATACTACAAAATTTCATGTGTCATCGAGTAATGACAAAATAGGCGCTTCACTCAACCTCTTCTTCAGTTCTTGAAAACTAGCCTCACACTTGTCAGTCCAAGCGTATTTCACCGTCTTCCTCATTAAGTTAGTCAACGGAGTAGCTATCTTCAAAAAAATCCTAGATGAATCTCCGATAATAACCCACTAACCCTAGGAAACTCCGCACCTCAGTCGGCGTTTTTGGTTGTTCCCAACTCATCACGGCTTCCACCTTCGCTGGATCTACTGAAATACTACGACGTTCCGACGTTTCTAGGTTATAGAACGACATTCATCTTATCCACACATAATAATAAATAATATTATTATTTTATTCATTATTAAAAGTATTTACAAAGGTTCGATTTTTTGGGGCGTTACAGGAGCAACCAAAGTCGGTGACTGAAGTACGTAGCTTTCTGGGCTTAGCTGGTTATTATTGGAGATTCGTGGAAAGATTTTCTTGAATCGTTACTCCGTCAACTCAGCTGACTCGGAAAGGTACAAAATTCATATGGAGCGAGGAATGCGATAAGAGTTTCCAAGAGCTCAAGAGGAGACTCATTTTGGCACCTGTTTTAACAATACCATCTGGTTCGGATGAATTTGTTATCTACAGCGATGCTTCAGGCAAAGGATTAGGATGTTTTCTCATGAAACATGGGAAAGTCATAGCCTATGCCTCGCGATAACTTAAAGAATACGAAAAGAATTATCCTACTCATGATCTAAAGTTGGCAGCAGTCGTTTTCACGTTGAAAATCTGGAGACACCACCTGCATGGGGAGAAAGCGAAGATCTATACAGATCATAAAAGCCTCAAATATTTTGTCGCCCAAAAGGAACTCAACATGCGGTAATGACGTTGGCTCGAGCTGTTGAAAGATTACGACCATACCATTCAATATCATCCTGGAAAAGCAAACGTGGTAGCTGGCGCATTGAGTAGAAAATCGTATGCGGGTACGAGTACGATGTTGTTAACACAAAGACCCATTTTGTACGACTTACAAAGGATGGAGATAGAGTTAAAGGCTCCAAATACCCACGTGATGATATCAAATATATGAGTAGAACTGACTTTAATCGATAAAGTTAAAGCTGCTCAAGCCACAAACCCAGAGCTGATACATATGAAGAAGAAAGTACAAGAAGGTGTTATTCCAGAAGCAAGAATCGATGAAGCAGGAATACTTCGAGTCAACTCCAGACTTTGTATTCCTAACGATTCTGACTTGAAGAATAGAATCATGATGGAGGCACACAACACACCATTTGCAATCCATCTTGGGAGTACCAAAATGTATCATGATCTTCGACATACATTTTGGTGGAGCAATATGAAGAGAGAGATCGCGGAGTTTATCTCGAGGTGTTTAACTTGTCAACGTATAAAGGCGGAGCATCAAGTGCCAAAGGGTCCATTATAACCACTTGAGATTTTGAAATTGAAGTGGTAACACATTACCATGGATTTCGTTATAGGTCTTCCCAAGGTTTCTCAAGGCATAGATGGGATTTGGGTTATTGTTGATGGATTAACCAAGTCTGCTCATTTCTTGCTGATACGGGAAACTTATTCCCTTCAACGTCTTGCTCATATATACGTGAATGAGATTATGAGATTGCATGGCATGCTAGTATCCATAGTTTCGGTTCATAACCCAAGATTCACTTCACTATTTTGGGTTAGCTTGTAGAAAGCTATGGGCATGGATTTATGATTCAGTTCGGCATACCATCCTCAAATGGACGGGCAATCAGAAAGGACTATTCAAACTCTTAAAGATCTATTAAGACTATGTGTCCTATATTTCAAAGGAAGTTGGGATAAGTACTTGTCATTGGTGGAATTCTCCTATAACAACAGTTATCAAGCAAGTATAGGCATGGCTCCATTCGAGGCATTATATGGATGAAAGTGTCATTCTCCAGTATGCTGGGACGAGGTAGGTGAAGCAACGCTATTGGGACTAGAATTGGTATGCATGACTACAGAAAAGATCCAAATGATTCGACAACGTATATAAACGGTACAGGATCGACAAAAGAGTTATGTCGATCTTCATCGAGAGGACGTGGAATTTAATATTGGGGATCATGTATTGTTACGTATTGCTCCATAGAAGGGAGTTAAAAGATTTGGGAAGAGGGGAAAGCTCAATCCATGATTTTTGGTCCATCTGAGATTCTTGACCGAATAGAAAATAAGGCCTATAGACTCGCATTACCTCCAAACATGTCTCGTGTTTATAATGTTTTTCACATATCTATGCTTCGTAAATATGTGAAAGACCCAAACCACATTATTGAGTTAGAATCAGACGAGATATCCGAAGATTTAACGTACAAGGAGGTACCTGTCAAGATCTTGGATAGGAAGGAGCATGTCCTATGCACAAAGATTATACCATAAGTCAAGGTTTTGTGGAAGAATCATGCTATTGAGGAAATGGCTTAGGAGTTGGAATCGGAAATGAAAGTGAGGTACCCTCACCTTTTCGAAACACCAGGTACGTACGTCAATTTTGAGGATAAAATTTCATAAGGAGGGGAGGTTGTAAGACCCCAACTTTTTATAAATAAAATTGAATTTCCTCTATTCATTATCTTGAAATAATAAGGTGTTAATTTGATATAATATTTTGGTTATGGGTGAAATGTGCAAATTTTACAAAATAAGCAAGTGGTTATAAAATATTCATTGTTGTCGGGGAATATTCGTTTGGTCGTGAAATATTCTTGTTGTCGGGGAATATTCGTACGACGGCGCAGCCATTTGTGGGCCCCATAATAGAAAATAGTGGGATGAAGAAAACGACAAGTTTGAGTTTTTATAAATAACGGCGTAGTTGTTACCATTAACACTGTTGGAATACCTGGTGGTTAAAATCTGATGTCTGGCGTGGTTGCACGATGAGCACCACGGTATTATATAGTATTTTGGATTATTGATTCTTATGTAAGAAGGCACTACTCAATAATTGTTACATTAATTACTATTCAATATTTTATTCATTTATTCTTGTATATAGCCATATCTTCATAAATTATACCATTCATAAATTAAATAAATCATACCATTCTATTCATTAATTACTGTATATAGCCATTAATTCTTATTACATTTGCTAACAATAATGATCATATATTATTAATTAACTACCATTATTAATTAATCAATATTCTACCACCACCATTATCAATTAATTAATATAACAATTAATAATCATATATTAATTAATCCTCATTATCAAATAATTAATATACCACACATCAATTAACAACTAATAGTATTCTACAACAACAATTAACAATTAATATTACTTAATTGCTCATTTTATAATTCCTTCGTTAATTAATATTACTATTAATATTTCTCATCACCATGCCACACAAGGCTGTCAACGAGTTCATCACAAACTCCACAATTCTTCCATTATTCAATTATTTAATATAATTGAGTTAACTCATCTCGTAATACAAAAATCATTTATACTCAAATAAATATTCCTTTCCATTAATATTTATTTATTAAGACGTGAAAATTCTCGGGTATTACAACTCTGGTGATAATCGTAACCATGATAGTAGAAGAAGCGAGTCGGGGGAGATTTCAAAAAGAGAAGGTACAACAATGACAACGTGAAGTAAAACTCCATTAGGTACTCCTTAGCGAGTCACGTTCAGTGAACTTATTCTCTAATAAGCACCTACATACTTGCTTTAGTGTCTCCACACAAATGATAATGAGATCAATCATCCTCATCCAATGAGCAAGCAACGTACGTACCAATCTATCCAGATTAACTAATCCCCTTTTTAGTAATCCATTGATTGGGAACATTTTAGTTTTAAGCTATCTAAGAATTTTGATCTCATTAGCATGATCTCATCATGATTCTAAAAGCATTGCTTAAAACTATGAGTTTATCACATATTATTAAAACAGCACCATGTAAATAATTAAATGCATTTCATAAATAATTCTTTTATTAATAAATAAATAAGATTGATTACAAAGTATATGCTTTATCATCATACATGATTAGCTTGTATGCATAATACTTTCAGTTTTGTCATTACATGCTAACACTTTTTATGATTGAAAAGTTTCATATATTAAATGAAAGCATTTTTTTTAGGACTCTAAATTTAAATGTGTCTAAACTTGTTGATGAGGTGCCTATTCTCCACAAGGACGGTAACTTTGATGTAAAGTTGGACTCAGACTTGATGGAAATACAAGAGGACCATGAGATACCTCCGGAGATCAAAGAATGGGTCGAGGAAAAACCCAAACAAAATCTTGATCAAACCTCCTCTTTCGACCTCAGAACCTTAGAAAACCCCAAACTAATCCAAATTGGTATGGACCTTACTCCAAACTAAAGGAATGGCATGGTTACTCTATTAACCCACTTCCAGGATGTGTTTGCATGGTCTCATGAAGACATGGTGGGTTTGTCCACTGACATTGTCATTCATCGTCTTCCCATCAAAGGGGGATTCAAGCCAGTCAGGCAGAAGCTCAGGCGATTAAAACCTGAGTGGAGTTTAAAGGTTAAAGAAGAAATTCTGAAATAATTTCAAGTTGGCATCATCATGGTGTCGACATACCCTGAATGGCTATCCAACATAGTCCCTGTGCCTCAACCGGGAGGAAAGGTGCGAGTTTGTGTGGATTACCAGGATCTGAATAAAGCTTGCTTTAAAGATAGCTTTCCTGTTCCATTTATCCACATTCTCATTGATAATATTTCTCAATACAACATATACTCCTTTGCTGATTATTTTGCGGGGTACCATCAAATCATGGTTTCTGAAGAGGATCGTGAGAAAACTGCATTCATCACGCCCTGGAGAACCTTTTGCTATAGAAGGTTGTCATTCGGCCTCATCAATGCCGGAGCTACTTATCAGCGGGCCATGATGGCTCTTTTTCATGACTTAATGCACAAAGAGATAAAGATCTATGTGGATGACATCATTGTCAAGTCCTGAAGAGAAGAAGAACACCTAGACAATCTCAGAAAGCTCTTGAATAGGTTGCGTAAGTATAACTTGAAGTTGAATCCAGCCAAGTGCACCTTTGTCGTTAAATCAGGCAAGTTGCTAGGATTCCTAGTCAGTCATAAAGGGATTGAGCTGGATCCCACCAAAATCCAAGCCATCACAAAAATGCCCATTCCTCATATAGAGAAGGAAATACAGGGATTTTTGGGAAAAATCAACTTCATCAGTCGATTCATCTCTCAACTCAAAGCAACCTGTGAGCCTATCTTCAAGTTATTAAGGAAGAACTCCTCCATGAAATGGAATGATGAGTGTCAGAAATCCTTCCTTACCATCATAGAGCAGTTAGTCAAAGCTCTTATTTTGGTACCTCCCAGGGATGGTGTTCCCCTATTCATGTATTTGTCCATTAATGACAATGCGATGGGCTTCATGCTGGGATAGAAAGGCTATAGAGGCCAAGAGCGAGCTATCTACTGCCTCAACAAAAGATTCAGTAGTAGTGAACACAAGTACACTCTGATTGAGAAGACTTATTGTGCTTTAACATGGGCTTCAATGAGGTTACAGCATTACCATCATGGTCACACAACCCATCTCATATCCTGCGTGGATCCTCTCAAGTACGTGTTCAGTAAACCCATATTGAATTGTCGCCTGTCCAAATGGCAGTTGATCCTACAGCAATTTGACATCGTCTACGTGATGCAAAAGTCTATCAAAGGTCAAGGAATTGCGGATCAATTGGCAGTTGCACCTTCAGGGGATTTCAAACCCTTGGAAACATACTTCCCCGACGAAGGGGTAATGACAGTTCATCAACACCATCAGTACGATGCACACCAGACATGGAAGATGTATTTTGATGGAGCTGTAAATATGGAAGGTTCTGGGACTGGAGCAGTTCTAGTAGCCATTACGGGGGAGTAGTATCCCGTCGCCGTCAAATTGCAGTTTGTTAGCACCAACAACACAGCTGAGTATGAAGGTTGTATCATGGGGCTAAAACTTACCCAATCAATGGGCATCAGGCGATTAACTGTCTTTGGAGATTCTGAATTGGTAATCAGGTAAACTACGGGAGTCTATCACATAAAAGAACTACATTTGTTGTCTTACCATCGGCAAGTTATCCAGATGGCTTCGGAGTTTGAAGAAATAACCTTCCTCCACATTCCTCAAAATAGGAATGATTTTACGAATGCGCTAGCAACTTTGGACTCCTTGATCAACATACCTGACAAGGAAAACATGCCAAGCATCCCATTTGCTTTGCAAAAGGCTCCAGCCTATGGGAATTATATTGGAGAAGTATCGGATGAGCTACCTCCCATCCAACACCCTTGGTATCAGCACATCAAGGAGTATCTACGAGATTGATCTACACCCACTGAGGCGAGTCCTGCTGAAAGAAAGTGGATCCAACGAATGGCTATGAAATTCTACTTGAGTGGAGATGCACTCTACAAACGAGATGCAGGACTAGGTCTCCTCAGATGTCTGGACAAGGACCAAGCTCATAGGCTTATGGATGAAATCCATGGTGGAGTATGTGGCCCACACATGAGCGGCCCTCTACTTGTCAAAAATATCCTAAGAACAGGGCATTACTGGCTCTCTCTCAAGGCTGACTGTGATTATCACGTCAATAGATGTTATCAATGCCAAATTTATGGTAATGTTATCCACTCCCCTCCAAGGGAGCTCCACAATATGAGTTCAACCTATCCCTTCTCAATGTGGGGAATGGACATGATCGGGCCCATCGAGCCCAAAACCAGTAATGGGCATCGGTTTATCTTCACCATGTTTGACTACTTCACCAAGTGGGTAGAAGCAGCCTCCTTCCCTAGGGTTACCAAAGAAGTCATCATTGGTTTCATCAGAAATAATGTCATTTGTCGATATGAACAACCATAGGTAATTATGTTAGACAATGCTAAGAACCTCAACAATTAAATGATGGAGGAGTTATGCAGTAAATTCCACATCAAACACCTTAACTCCGTCATCTACCATCCAAAGATGAATGGTGTTGTTGAAGCGACTAATAAGAACACCAAGAAGATCATGCAAAAGATGTCCGCTAATCACAAAGGATGGCCTGACTTGTTGCCTCTGACTCTATTAGCCTACAGAACCTCAATGCGCACTTCCACTGGGGCAACCCCTTACTCATTAACCTATAGGATGAAAGCAGTGCTCCCCATAGAAGTGGAAATGGAATCCCTCAGAGTGTTGATAGACTCTCAGCTGGATGAAGACCAATGGTTACAAGAAACGTATCACCAATTGTCTCTAATAGATGAAAGATGGACCGCTGTTATCTTCCATGGTCAGTTATATCAACAAAGGATCACCAGATCCTACAACAGGAAAGTTCGGCTACGGCAGTTTAAACAACATGACTTGGTTTTGAAGAAAATCATTGACAACCAAGATCAGTCCAAGGGAAAATTTGCCCCAAACTGGGAAGGCCCGTTTGTTGTCAAGGAGGTATTGACAAGAGGTGCTCTCAGATTACAGGAAATGGAAGGTGGTGAATTTCCACAGCTTATCAACTTGGACACCGTGAAATGGTTCTATGTCTGAGATTACCATCAAACAACATCCTTATTTTGGATCACCAGATCCCCAGTCACTTCAGGTTTACTAACCCTTCACTACATACAACCTTTCTTCATACCCATCTGCCCCATTAGGGACAAACACACTTTTCAAACCAGTAGCCTGGTTTTCGGATCATCAGATCCTTTGCTCCACTTCATTTTAAACCTTTCAGGTTATCACAAGGGACTAAACCTTCACACTTGCAGTTTTGTCCTACCAGGGATAAAACTTTTCACACCTGTAGTTTGTCCTGTACATGGGATTAAACTTTTCACCTGTAGTTTGTCCTAAACATGGGATCAAAATATTTCGGCTGCAACTCATCCTGCACATGGGGCGAACTACATCGACCTGATCTCCCCAATACACGGGAGTACGTAGGCAACCATTTTTATGGCCCGGTCACACCGCAATAAACAAAAATAAAACAAAAATATTTCTACACCCTTCTACACCGTTTCACATACAGCGTTGAACCTCTTACACCAGGTTCAAACTGTGCAGACCTAATCTCCTCTTTAATAGGAGTACGTAGGCAGCCATTTATGGTTCGGTCTTACCCTCTACCAAAACACAAAAACTTGTCAGCGGTACTGGGATCAACCTTCAATCCACCACATTTCATCGGCTTCGGACCAAAAGGATAGAGCTAACTGATCTCCCCATACAAATGGGAGAATTGGAAACTATCTAAGTTGCGGTTGAGTCCTCAAAGAGAAACACCAATCCATAAGAGAGGGAACTACCTGGGCTCCCCCATACAAAGGAGTATCGGCGACCATCTGTGGTGCGGTCAATCTTAGAGAGGAAAGCCACAATCCTCTCCACATCTACATACAGAAACTAGTCCCAAGACACCAAAGGGTAGGGATACACACAATCAACGATCCATTCTAAAAGATCCTGAGACATCTCAATGTCCACCCATCAAGGATGAGTTCAGAATACATCAAGATCACAAGCCCTGAAGAAACAGGCAAATATCAAGCAAGTAACAAGGCATAACTAAAAGGGAAGTGAATAAAAATATATTTCCTTGCCATATATAATATTATTTGATATATACAATATGTACTATACATGACAAAATGGCTAAGCTAGTATGTGCAGGAAAATACAAGATCATCTACAAATCAGTGTATATGCGAGCTATCAAGTCCAACATGGCATCTCTCTCCGAAGAAGGAGGTAACGCTGTGAGCTCCTGCCCAAGGGTATCTACATGAGCCAATAGATCCACAGCCAACTGCATGGTGACATGGTGCTCATCCATATATATGCTCATCTCGGCAATAATGCCGGTGGTAAGGGATCTCATTGTAGTACTATCTATAACAGCTACATCCCGTGAAGATATGGCACCATCCTGCTCAATAATCAATGCATCTCGTGATGATCTAGCCTCATCCTGCTTACCAATAGCGGTGTCTCTATGGGCCAAAGCATCATCTCTCTCTAATAGAGCGGCATCTCTCCCAACAAGAGCCGTCAACATCAAGGCCCTAGCCTGATCTCTCTCAAATGTCATTAGATGCAGGTTCTGCTCCAAATACTCTGCTGAATGCAGGGTCACAGTAGCAGTCATACTAGGAGAATCCATCACAGCTATTGGAAACCCAGCAAATAGCTCCTCCTCAACGGGAAAATCAATGTCCTCTGTGGGCTCTCCATTATCAAAATCAATCCCCGACACTGTAGTCTCTGCCTCCATCCATAAAGAATACTCTATCAAACAGCCGAGATTGCAAATAGAAAACTCAGCTAGCTCGCGCTGATCCCAATAGGCATACACCCTAGATCTGTCCTCTGCTGACAAATGGAGAGAAGCCAAACGCTGACCCAATGCCCACTCAAAAGGATGGACATCCTGAAACTGGTCAAACTGTGACATCACAACCAGTGGGTGATAAGTGGTCATACCCCTTAACCCAGCCAGAGGGAGATAATCCATGCCATGTGCATGAGTAATTAAGTTGTAGGGTGAACTGAGCCCTATACACGGCAAAATATCAAATAGATCTCCAATCCCAGCCAAGAACACCGACCAGGATGCAGCGTCTGTACACTCCGCTGGCTGAAAGGAGTAAGACATGGCTATCTCATGGGAAAAATAGTACACATGCCGTCAAAAAGTGCCAATCGATCTTAGGTGTGACATGAACCACACATACAACATGATCGAGCTGCCTATAAATACTCATGCAGGATAGGTGTATCAATACGTGGCCGATCTCAATGTGTCTGTCACAATCATAGGCATAATGGTATGACCCTCCCTGAGAGCTCTTACTGCTATGACAACACCGATGTCCAGCTCATCCATATATAGTGGCATGTACATATAAGCCACTACGTACATCATGAGTACATCTACTCTGGCCATATGCCACTGATCCTTCGACGTGGTAAAATCCCCATAGTGTCATGCATAACTGTTCATTGAGCCAAATCTGTCTATCAGAAAAAGCTAGGACACCACATGGCCAGATGTAATCTCATTATGTACTACTCTACGCCTCAGCCCGGTGAGGGTCATAAACTGCCAGCTCATGTCATTGATAGCCATCCGTGCGTAAGGTCTGTCCAGTGGCAGCGCCATCAACCGCGCATACTCCTCTAAGCTGGGAGTCAACTCCTGGGTCCCAAACCAAAAAACCTACCTCTCCGGTATCCAATGCTCCAGCATACCATCTACAAAGCCCACAAGAACCTGGAACATCAGGAGGGTCATGGAATGCTGTAATAGCTGATCTACGATCACCCTGTCTGGAGGTGACAAACTATTATGCCATGATCTCAAACGAGATGCCACCAATACTGGTGGGGTGTGATAAATGTGGCTAACTGTCGAAGAATACATCTGTGTGTGCCGTATCATAAGACCATCCAGGGGTCAATGTTGAATATCTCTGGATATACATATGCATAACATAATACATGCATGATAAATAATAGATGACAATATGATGTAGGGAATGGAAAATAGTACATACATTCCTAAGTACATCATCATCTAATACATCAGCTATGTATAGCTAAAAATACAGGGAAATGGGGCACAGACGCCCAACAACTAAAAGAGGCCTATCAAAAGATATAGCGAGAATGGAGCACAACCACCCAGTATCTAACAGGGGCCTATCAAAAAATATAGCCAGAATACACATCAGAAAAAGACAATGGTGTCAATGTCTACATCATCAATCCTGTCAACCTGGTGTAACTCCTCCTGAGTCACTAGATCTCCGCCAAGAGGGATGTCAAGCCTATACAATGGAGGATCTGCACCGACAAAACCATATGGGTCACCTGAAGGGCCAGCCCCGGAGCTGGAAGGATCAAAAGTATCTACCTCTGAAGGATCTCTACCCAAGTGTCGGATAAAGAAATGTGCTCGGTCCAACTGTCGGGTCAAGCTGTCAATCTGTATCAAATGAGTCAGATTTCGGACACAGGCCATCCAATCCATCATCATCACAGATTCAAGAACTATATCCCCCATAAACTGAGTGGCGCGGGTCTGGGCTCTGATGGTACGAGGGGACCACCAGCGATGGAACATATCCTGAGTATACTGAACCTCTGACAACGTAAAACCGTCAACACCCATCAATAGGATATCAATGATGGGCAACTGCGACATGGGCCAATAACACTTGGTAGGAGGCAAGATCGGTACACGAATCTCCCCTGTAGTGCTCCTAATAGCACGCTCTCCCAAATAGAGCTATCATCCTCCTTTTGTGAAGAGAGGAATCCTACAGGTGGATATCACATACTCGACACCAGTTGGGTACCCATACTCAAACCCAACAGTCAAATGTTCCCCATAATAGGGAATTTAAGTGATAGCATCAGCTGTCAACAACTCCAACTGTAGGCGAAAATGGGTGAAACCCTCAGCTACAGGAACCTCCGCTAGTATGGAGTGATGCCATCACCGTCCTCGTGGATAGGTATCTAAACCTAACACACTTACAGGATGAAAGCATAGGAGCCTCTCATAGACCCAGAACTGCCAACACAAAGGCAAATATCTGCTGTCAGTTAACACTTTTAACCTGTATGGGAAATTAAAAGAGAAATACTCACTAGCAAAAATGGGTAGAATCCTACCCAAGCCTCTGTTAAGCCCTACAAACGCATGCGCATACCCCTGAGGAAATGGGCGAAGGTGTAGGAACCCCAATCATAATCTCTGATACGTTCCACATCTCGTGTGGCGCTAACCAAAGAAAATGACATCGTAGAAGAGTTATCTGCTATGAAGAAGCCCCTAATGATTATCAGGAACAATCACCAAAGAATGCAATCTCTGACTCTCACATCATCAGGTATGGGCTCACTCAACAACCCACTCAAAGAAATAATGCTCAAAGGACCTGTACGAACTGTCCTGCCCTTGAGCACCTCAGTTGAGACTCCTAGCAAGGATCTGACGGTAGTCGGGGTAATATCTGCCATACAAGGCACTGGCGCCCCTCCAAACTCCATACCGATGATAAATTACCAACCCATCGGCGTCATTATCACCTCACAGTCTAAAAAATTGAGAGACTTAGTATGGTGAAACCAGCGCTCAGATAATTCCCTACGATAACCCCAGGGACAA
This sequence comes from Panax ginseng, assembly GCA_020205605.1. Classification (NCBI taxonomy): domain Eukaryota; kingdom Viridiplantae; phylum Streptophyta; class Magnoliopsida; order Apiales; family Araliaceae; genus Panax; species Panax ginseng. The sequence continues at coordinate 97,607,866 of CM035128.1, read as the reverse complement.
CGCTGGGGGAAGATGGAAAAGAATGCCTCGAAGCCCCATCCATGCACAATCACTCGATAATCAGGATGTAGAGCCTGATATGTAGAGTGAATGCTGAACCAGTTCCCTTGAGGCTGCGTAAATCTGGGAACGTACATCACAAAAGTAGATCAATATCAGAATCCTTACTCCTCATCAATAGGGAAAAGGAATATCCAATCCATCTTGTACCTCGTTTGTATACAAGTAAACCAAGGGGTGTCAACTCAAATCACCCAAAAGCTCTAGGATCGTCACCTGAATGCCTGAGAAATCTATACGGGGAACATGAGTAGTAGGAGTGGGGTCTGCAACTGGTACATCCTCCTCCTCGTCCTCAATATCCGGTACCTCAACCCGGACAGGATGTATCACCGCCTCCGATAGACAACGAGGTTGTCTAACTGAACGGGGTCGAGGCACATCAGAAGCCCTCCTCTGCACACCTGAAGTGGTCCTACGGGAACTACTCGGCTGATCCAGATCCATATATACTTGGACATAAGTCTCGAAATCACCTCAGAAAGGGTGTGGTAAATTCTAATCTGGAGCTTTTTCAAATGCATTTTTATGACTATATGCATGCATGCATTACTTTAACATATGCCTACAGTAGAGTTAAAAATGCATGTCTATCCAATGCCTACATTTTTGGAAAAAAATTTCCATAGTCTCCTTTGTAAACAGAACTATCCATGTGCACATAGGCATGACTAGGTGGCCATTCAGTAGCACACCTACCCACAGTCATAAACATCCTATATGCATTACACTAGCAAATTCATAATCTGTAAGGATAGCCTAATTACTAGAATTACTTTGCTTTACCACCTTTGCTCATTTGTCCTCAAATAGGATAAGAAAAAAGGTGCCAATTTGACTGTTTTAAAAGTCAAATTTTTTCACATCATTATGTATAACATGGTTAAATACTAACATTTACTGTATTGAATACTTTTTATCAAGTCATATGAGCATGCATATTCACTACTATGTGTTTAGAAACATTTCATGTGATAACTCATTTTCCAACGGATAAAAATTGGAAAAGAAGACATGCATACGTTACTAGGACAGTGTAGAACATTTGTACGGTGATAGAATTTGCAGAAAGACGCCCGAACTCAGCAGATCTAAAGAAGAGCTCTCGGATTCTCTGTGTGGCGTAACTTGAAAATGAATTATGAAAGCAACAGGCCACTTAAGGCCACCCACGGCTGGCTGCAGGTGTACACATGGCTGCCACAGGTGTACATGTGGCTCCCGCAGGTGTACCTGTGTCTCTCCTGGGTGGGGCCCACCCCTCCAGGTTGGTTCAATTTGAGTTGCAAAGGAGGTCTCACAAGCTAAAAAAGTCAAATCAGGGAAAAAAAAGCTACGCGATTTGGCAGAAAAGTCTAGAATCCTGGTTTTCAAAGACCATACTGCGGGTCTACATATCACTCATTGGTATTCTCCCAGACACAGGGTTTACTATACTGATGATCACAATTATTGCAAACTACACTCGGCAATACCTCACAAAGGTCCGATGCCATCAGTTTGGGGTCATAACTCCATAACCTTTCCCCTAGCAAAAATTTCATACAAGTTCATCCGTTGATGTACACATCAATGAAGGTCAAGCAACCTTGATGACATTCAGCCGCTAGCAAGTAAATCTAGCGAAGCATTGAAAACCATATGATGATCTCATCCATTGATGCACACGTCAACGAAGGTCAAGCAACCTTGACACTATTCCCCGCAGGGATCTCATCCGTTGATGTACATTTCAACAGGGTCAGCAAATTACGACAATGCAAACTATTAGCGATAATTTCGACAGGAAGCAAAGAGAAAGACATGGCGATAAAAACCAGGGAAGACCATCCGCATCGGGGAGGACCGATGATGGAATATGTTATACAAGTTTTCCTCAGACAAAACACATCCCCATAGGTCTCTCGTACATGAGAGGTACATCCTCAATGGGAAATTTTCACTAAGGATTAAGGACTTTGGTGATAACCCCAACATCAAATAGAGGGTTTGGTGTGGCCATTTTATATAGAGAAAAGGCGAGGAAGCCATGTCCATTTTTCTTTGTACACACTATAAACTGAGTGCTTTCTCATTTTAAACACTTGTGAGCTTATACTGTGCTATATTTTATCGGTGGAAACCGAGTGTTCATTCCATTAAAGTTATTTGAAGTCTTCTTGGTAGCCTACTGTAAGACTTCTTATATTTCTTAAATCCTTTCCCTATTGTTGCACACACAGTTATTCACGTTAAGAGTCATGTTGTGTGCGTATGCCCGGACTTTGGTCCGTGGCTTTTTATTTCTTTTGTATATATACTTATATATATATATATATATATATATATATATATATATTTGTACTAACATTATCGAGTTATGCCTCGATTGAGCCTGAACTCACGTCTGGAGTGTTTATTGCTTTTATATATAAACTATGGTCGAACTCTGTTCGATGAGCCTGGATTCACATCCGGAGTGTTTATTGCTTTTATATATATATATACTTATATATAAACTGTGGTCAAACTCTGTTCGATGAGCCTGGATTTACATCTGGTGTGTTTATTTCTTTTATATATATATAAATACTTATATATATATATATATACATATATTTACATCGGGCACGGAGTTTACTTATTGGCCTTTTCTTTTTTCTATACATTTAGTCCTAAGCATGGAGTTTACTTAAAGGCGGTTGATAAATCTCTATATATATATTTATCGCTTTTATTTATTTATATTTCCAATCCCCATGAAGTTTACTTATGGTGGTTTATATCGTTGTATATATATATATATATATATATATATATATATATATATATATATATTTTACTGACTTTTATATATATAATCGCATACATCTGACTTTCATATAAGCTGCTACATCATGTGAGCCTAGGAATCATGTGATCACAGATTCAGTCTCCTGAATCTAGATTAGGTTCCCATGATGGACATTTTCAGTTGTAATCAGCTTGTAAATTATTCACGGTGTTTAAATTTCCTTAGATGGCTCTCATGCCCACAAGGAGTTCAGCACTGCTATGTATCTTATTTTCTCGAAGATGCCTCGAATCTCGAAAATAAAAGCAATCAAACAAAACATATAATAAAATGGAAGTATCAAAAGCCTCAATTACTATTGAGCATAAGGGTTTGAAAAACCTCTTTTACATAACATCACTGCTATATCTTGTTAAAACTGAACTTTTATACAAAATTCAAACCCTTTGTATATAGGTGCAAATGAGGCATAGAACTACTTCCAGGTAATTGCACATTGATCCACACACACATTCAGATAACAGTTTAATTGAAAAGTGGTGGTCACCATGGTAACACGGATGTCGGGGGTGCCTAACACCTTTCCTCCGCATAATCAAGCCCTCAGACCCTAACGCATCTCGGTTTCATAGACTTATTAAGTAGTGTCACATCACTAGGTCAATGTGCAAACCTTTTTTTCGGTTGAGTTAGTGCAACCATTTAAAAAAACCAACTGGCGACTCTTACAGTACAATCGTCGACATGTACATGTCGGACCTTTTTATAACTTGTTTTTTCAAACAAATCTCACCTAACATGAGAACACCAAAAGATAAGAACAGAAAAGAGACAGTAAAAATCTCGACGTCGACAGGATAGATTCGCACATAATTCACTCTAGATCATGTAGATCTAGATTTTTAAAGTTGAAGAACATAAATCTAAGTTTTTGATTTAAACAACTAAGAATAATCAAAAATACATAAACAAAAGGGGTTTATACCTTTAATCTCCATGCTCTCCTTCTTCTTCTTTTTCTTTTCTAAGGGCAGCCCTCTCCCTCACTTTCTCTCTCTTGGTCGGCTATAGGGTGTAGAAGCAAGAGAGAATGCTCTTTCTTTCTTTTTGCTTAGTTAAGAAATAAAGAATTAAAGAAAGAGAAAGAGTTGTTAGGAGTTGGTGAACAACTGAGAATTTTGTGGAGTAAAAATGATTTATTCCATCTGATAAAATCTCCTAACATCTTTTCTTCCTATCTCTTAGATTGCTTTTAATCTTGGTGATAATATAAGGCTAAATAGCATGAAGACATGTGGCTTATAGTTGTTGAGAGTTAGTAAACAAATATTGCCAAATTAAATTAACCATGTGCTCCAATTCCCCCCCCCCCCTCCCCTATGTGGTCATATATACATCCCTTTTTGGCCCAATTCTTAATTTATTTTATTTGCTAGTATATCCTTAGAAAATCCATAAAATGTTGGACCAAAGATTGGGCCAATTGAAATATTGTTTGGGCTCTCTAATTTAATTTATTTGGGCCATGACAAAAAAATAACATGGACCAACTCATGAATTGTTATTGTACCCTAATTATTTAATTAGGATTTTCATTCCACGCATTTGGAATTTAAATCATTATTCAAGTACATTTAATTTCTTAACACATAACCCTTAAGTTATTTAATTTTTCATTCCTAATATATAATTAGGTTACCTTAGTTTCTTTTATTTGTTTATATAATAAACAAATATAAACCACCACATAATATTCATATTCACTTACTCACATATTCATACAAATTAATTTAGTAGGTGGAGACATGATCCACAAATCTCTTAGATTAGGTCACTAGTATATAATTAAATACTAGGACCACTAAATAAAGATAACCATTTAGGTTATTTAATTCCAATACCTAATTTATAATTAGGTTATGTAACATTCTATTTAATTTTTCTTTATATAATAAATATATATACCTAATATATTTATTTATTTAATCACATACATACTTCACATAAGTCAAAAAGTATTTATCCTTATCATTCCTCTTGCTAAAATATATAGCACATCACACTATATATATATATATATATATATATATATATATATATATATATATATATATATATGTACATATACACATTTGCTTTATCCTTATAATACCTCTTTATTAAAATTTATTTCCTTAATAAATTTTCCACATTCATAATCTATTTCTTTCTTTTCAAAATTTAAATCATTCTCACAATTAATTCACATAAAGTTGAAGGTAATATAATACCGTATTCTTAACATACCTCCAAATATAATTTCATTCTAGGTTTTGAATTTTGTAACCTTTATTTTCTCAATTCTATTCAAATAGTAAACCATTTAGGTTCTTCTTTAAAAATTTTAAATCATTCCTCTATTTTCCACTCTAGGTTTTATTCTTTTAACTTTTAATTTAATCATTCAAGATCTTATGAATTTTCGGGATGTCACATTCTTCCCCCCTTATAAGGATTCCGTCCCCAGAATCACTATTGCAACAAAAATACATATATTTAACCTCTTCTTCTGAGAATTTCATCCTTGAAATTTCAGTCTACTACACCCTACTCCTTTCATTCACCAAAACTAGGTTTTCATAATAACTTTTATTCAATCATATCAGATTCTACCCGTACGCAACGAGTTCATACTATTTCATATCCATCATCATAAACTATCCAAAACATCACTCTAAAGAGTTAAAAAAATTTATATCATTCTGAGGGGTCATATAGACCATGAACTATTGAGGTTTAAAGGTATTAATACATGCTACCTCTTTCAATTAAGAAAAAGGTACTCTACCCCCCCCCCCCTTACAAGGTTAACAGTATGTTTACAATCACGAAGAAGGTAAACTACTGGTGCTAGTACTTTAATCATGTCTCACGAATATTTTCGCTACAAATAGATTGGATTATTTTATCCAATTGACATAGTTCACCTCAGTCTTATCATAGGATTCTGCACCAGAACAATTTGGTTCGGAATAATTTCTCAAAGAATACTTTGAATTTTCATAACGTTGGTCTAGCTGAATCAAATAGCTTAGACTCATACCAATAATTCAAATTTCAAGCGAAACATGTATGGCCAAACCCCGTTAGCAATAGTTTATCTTTGAAATTCTAAAAAAAAATTTATGACGTCATGATACCGCACTATATTTACAACCCGTTTGAGGATTTTGTCATTGTGTGATTTTGTCATACATCATTCCATAGTGGGATGACGATCATTAGATCACATCCAACACCAAGTAATTATGCATTTATAACTCCATCATTTTCTTTGCACCAAGTGACATGATGCATTAATGATATAAAAATACATTTTGATATTTCAAATTATTTTTGCCTAGCCGAAATAATTAGCATAGACTTTTCTTTAAAATAGTTCAAAAACCTTGCAAATCCAACCGACCAACAGGGAGCGGCCAACAGGGAGGGGGCAGCAAGCTGATGATCGGTGGACCAATGCAATCCAACTGACCGACTGCCCGAACCTTTAACATGACTGTCCAAGACGCGGTAGATGCGAAGGACGTGGTGTCAAGTAGTATCCCAGTCAGTAATATAAATGTTTATGTATTATTTGATTCGGGTGCTATCTATTTGTTTGTATCTGAAGAATTTGCTAGACGAATAAACATACCCCAAGGACGCTTAGAAAATTTGTTGAACATAGAGATTGCGAATAAAGAAGTAATTCCCATAGAGTTCGTTTATCGAAACTGTTGTGCAAAATATTAGAGGTCACGAACTCAGCGTAGATTTGATTCCTATAAGACTGGGAGAGTTTGATGTGATATTAGGAATGGATTGGTTATCTAGCCACGCTGTGATAATTGACTGTCAAAAGAAAAGTGTGACCCTTCAGAATTCAAATAGGTCTAAGGTAGTGTTTTATGGTAGCTCATCGCTTAAGCAATCATGTTGCCTTACGATGATGCAGACCAAGAAATTGTTAAAGAAAGGTTGTGTAGGTTCTTTAGCCTATATTGTGGATACTCAGGAAAAGGGAGTAGGAATGAAAATTATATTGGTAGTGAGAGATTTTCAAGACATGTTTCCAGACGATTTGACTGGCCTTCTATCAGACAGAGAAATCAAATTCGTGATAGACTTAGCACCAAGAACTGCACTGATTTTGAAAGTCCCATATCGTATAACGCCAGTAGAAATGAAGGAATTGATGATAAAATTGCAAGAGTTGCTAGATAAGGGTTACTCGGCCAAGTGTGTGTTCTTAGGGAGCACCGTTGTTGTTTGTAAAGAAGAAGGATGGATCGATGAGGCTCTGTATCAACTATCGGGAGTTGAACCGAGTGACGATTAAGAATAGATATCTGTTGCCAAGGATAGACGACCTTTTCGATCAACTGAAGGGAGCGAAATATTTTCCAAGATAGATTTACGAATGGGATATCATCAGTTGAAAGTACAGAATGAGGACATACCAAAGACGGCGTTCTGAAACCGCTACAAACATTACAAATTTCTAGTAATGTCATTCAGGATGACTAATGCTCCAGTAGCATTCATGGACTTGATGAACAAATTTTTCAAGCCATACTTAGATAAGTTCGTAGTAGTGTTTATCGACGATATTTTGATTTATTCGAAGACCAAGGAAGAGCACGCCGAACATCTGAAGATGGTATTAGAAGCATTGAAATGTGAATTTTGGATGGAGAAGGTTCAATTTTTAGGACACGTGATAGACCAAAGTGGAATTTCTATGGATCCTGCAAAAGTGGAAGCGGTAAGCAACTGGGAACAACCGAAGACGCGAACGAAAGTAAGAAGTTTCTTAGGGTTAGCTAGGTACTATCGAAGATTTATCCAAGATTTTTTCAAGATAGCAACCCCGTTAACCAATTTAACGAGGAAGACAGTGAAGTTCATGTGTACGGACAAATGCGAAGAGAGTTTTCAAGAGTTGAAGAGGAGGTTGAGTGAGGCACCTGTGTTATCATTACCAAATGATACGGGAGGATTTGTAGTGTATAGTGATGCGTCGCACAGAGGACTTGGTTGTGTGCTAATGCAACATGGCAAAGTCATTGCATATGCATCACGATAGTTGAAAGATTACAAAAAATGATACCCTACCCATGACTTGGAGTTAGCAGGAGTAGTTTTTGCATTTAAGATTTGGAGGTATTATTTGTATGGATAAAGATATGAGATATACACGGACCACAAGAGTCTGAAATATATCTTCATACAAAAGGAGTTGAACATGCGACAAAGAAGATGGTTGGAATTAATCAAGGATTATGAGTGCGAAATTCTTTATCACTCGAGAAAAGCAAACGTAGTAGTCGACGCTTTGAGTAGAAAGGGAAGAGAGAAGTTATTCAAATTGACAACTCAGGAGGAATTAATAAGAGAAATGGAAAGGTTGGAAATAGAGGTGGAGGAACCGAAAGAAGCGGAAGAAAAATTATTTGTAATGGAAGCTCACCCGACGTTATTGGATAGAATAAAGGAAGCACAAGAGAAAGATGAAGAATGTGAGAAGATAAGAAAGAGAATAGTAAAAAATGAGGAAGAAAAGTTTAAGGTGGATAAGGACGGTATATTGAGATTTGAGGGTCGAGTATGGGTGCCAACTGTAACCGAATTGAGAGAGGAAATCTTGCACGACGCAGACAATACGATATATTATGTTCATCCAAGAGGCACGAAGATGTACTTGGATCTTCGAAAACACTTTTGGTGGCCTAATCTGAAATGAGAGGTTGTAGAGTGCGTTAGTAGATGTCTTACTTTGGGACCAGAATTAGTTCAACAAACGATCGATGTGGTAACAACGATAAAAGCCAGATTGGTAGTAGCTCAAGATCGCTAAAAGTATACAGATATGCATCATCAGAATCGAGACTTTGAAGTTGGTAGTTTTGTGTTTTTGAAGGTGTCTCCCTGGAAGGTAAAGATCAGATTCGGAAAGAAAGAGAAATTGAGTCCAAGGTTCATAGGACCATTCGAAGTATTGAGGAAAATAGGCGAGGTGGCGTACAAGGTAGCTTTACCGCCTGAATTGGAACACATCCATAACATATTTCATATTTTGGTGTTATGTCCATACAAGTCCGACTATAGACACATGATCTCCTACGATCCCATTCAAGTAGAGAAAAATCTAACGTGTGAGGAGATTCCTATTTAAATACTAGATAGAAAAGAGCAAACGTTAAGAAATAAAGTTATATCTTCTATAAAAGTAGTTTAGCGAAACCACGACACCGAGGAGGTCACGTGAGAATTAGAAGATAAGATGCGAAGGGATTATTCCCATTTATTTGTGTAACCATGTACAAATTCTGAGGACGAAATTCTTATAAGGGGGGAGGATGTAATACCCGCGAAGTTTAATAAATAATATTAATATTGAGAATAATGATTGTTTGAATATTTATTTGAAAATAAATATATATAGTGATGGCATGAATTGTGGTAATTAATTTAATTGAATAAGCATATGATAATTGAGCAATGTAGAAGAAGTGATGAGAAGCTTAATTTAAGCTTATGAAATTATGCCTAGTGTGGCAAAGTGGTGAAATGAGAAAGTTACTAATTAAATTAATGATAAAATGGATGAAATTAATTAGTACTAGTAGTGAGTAAATAATTACATAATGTGATTGACTAATTTCTATTATTATTCAGTAATTATTGCGAGCAATAGCATGTAAGGTGTAGTCATATATAATAAGGTTTCTTCATTCAATATAAAATGAGGTGTGAAATTGGAATGTGAATAATTATTATATAAAACTATAGGATAAAAGTAAGCTTTAAATTATGTAATTTGCTAAGTTGTATGGAAGAGCCTTTTTCTGACATCATGATGTGTAGTGGAGCAATTAAATGTGTATTTTAAACATATGAGATGAATTAAATTTGAATAAATAAATATTTACTATTAAATATTTATTTTAATATTTATGTAGAATTGAAATAATAAGTTTTATGGAAAATAATATTGGTACCCAACTAAATTATATTCTAATCTAATGTAAATATTATTTGAAGTAAACCAATGTACATGGGTTATATAATTCTATGTGGGTGTATATGTATGCACATTTGTGTAAAAATATCAAATAAACCTAAGTATGCTAGTAGTAGCTTTGCTAATGTTGAGAGTAGGAGAGAGTTGTCCTATTTTGTGTGTCTCATTTCTCTCATTCGCGTGTTTTGCAAAAAGCCTATGCTCCTACCTTACCCAAATACTCAGTAAAATGGTGATAATGATGAAGGGTGTGGGTTCAATAATGGCAATACAATTATTACACCAACTCTTCTTTATCCAATGGCTTCCTCTTCCTCCTTTTGGTTTGATTTCTAGGGCAAAGTCCAGAATTTGGACAATAGTTTGGCTATATATAGGAGCTTCCTATTCTTCATTTTTAATTGTTGGTTCTCTATTGAAGTTCAGAAATTTGTGTGTGAGAGTGTTGTTGAGTTGGAGAGGAAACCTGAGATTGAAAGCAAAGAATTAACTTCACAACTTTAAGAAGGTAATGTCCATTTACATGTTCTTAAGTTCAAGTTTTGCAAGTTCTCAGGAAAATGCTAGAATACTTGTTTTTGAGTCGAAAAATTGATGGTTGAAGCATGATATAATCTGTAAATTGATGCTAGACATTTTTAATGTGGTCGAATACAAAATCAACGAAAGTTAAACGGAGTAATTTGGTCAAGAAACGAATCTGTGATGAAGAGAATCGCTAAATATGTTAAACTTTGGAAAAATGACATAAACTTTGAATTTGATTCTTGAATTTGGTTGTTTGTGTGATTTGAGTTGTTAAAATCATGCTAGGGATGTTTGGTAATAAGTTTATGGAGTTTATATCAATTGGGTATCCTTAATTTGCTGTTTGTATGAGATATTGGCTTGTTGGTTCGCAGCAGGGGAGAGAGAGTTCAATCTAAGTAGTAGCTAAGTCTCAAGCGGTCCATACCGATTTAACTTTATTGCATATTCCTAAAGGGTCCTGCAAATATAGAAGGGCCCACCTTGCTGGGGTTAAAGCAATGTAGTTAGATTCTATTTTTGTTGTTCAAATACAAGAAATCTTAATTTAACCTAACTTGACCTAAGGAACATGAATAAAGTTTAAATATGTATAAAGGAGTGTTAATAGTTGTGAGTATATGTAAAGCGTGATTTACTAGCATTGTTCAAGGAAAGCTAAAAGTCGAAAACCATGTTTGGAAAACCTTACGCCTTTTTGAAATCTAACCTTATGAGCATATGTTCGCAACTTAGTTAGTTTCATAAATTGGTATGAAATGTGAATTCAATGTACTTTTCATACTTAGTTGTTGCCATGAAGTTTTTAGAAAATTCAAAGATTTGAAAACCAATCGAGTTGAAAACTCTATGACTTGTATTGAGAACTTTTGAACAATTATAATAGGATACTTTATGCTTCTAAAGATAACCGACATATTCGCACATCTAGTTAGACATGTTATAACCCTACGCAAGCATGAACTAAAAGAGTTTCTAAGTAGAGAGCTATACTAGCTACGTGCAAATAAATCTAATACATGCAAGCATACGTAGAAAAGGTTGATTGACAATGTTGTGTGGGTTAATGAATGCTATGATTAGAAGTTGATATGATGAGCTCTTTTAACTTTGTAAAGTGGAAATTTATGAGTAAAACTAACAATTGTTGAAAGTAAATAAATAAAAAGGACCAAACCTAGCTTAAAAGTTCCTTAACATGTATATGTGAAACAACTTAAACTAGAATACGTGACTTAAGTGATATTTCACGTATATAAATAAAAGATGAGTATATGGTACTAAAGTTGCTAAAATGTTCCTAAGATTTTCAAAAGTATGAACAATGTGGATTATACATCTATGAGTTTTAATGTGTATTGTATACATGGATAGAAATTTGTGTGATAAATGTTGTTTGATATATATGTCAAAGTGTGTGTGACTAATGAATACCTATACATACATAAATAGGATAATATAGTTCATTAAGGTGATTTTAGGCTATAAGTGGTAATCAACGCTAAAGGCAAGTCTCTCATCTTAATTTCCTACATTATTGCAAGTTCCCTAATTCTTACACTGTATATATTGTATAATCTGAATTGTTGTCATATCAACCATATTTATATTGAGCAAATATCTATTAGTATTCGGAAATCATTTGTATACCTTGACATTGTTGCAAGCATTGAACTTATCGTTCTTAAATGCATTATAAAAGTTGTCTAAGCCTTTGATTCAGCTAGACTATTATCATGTGTTAGAAAGCTATCCAAACCAATTGGCTTGGTGCGGACTCTCATAAATCTACTGAGATGAACAACCCTCATTGAAGGGGAAATTATATAATTGTCGGGAAACCAACGTGCGCACATACTAGCATGTTTAAATGTTATGCATAATGTAGGGTACTTTAGGCTGATCACCTGTTGTACTCGTTTATATTGAATTTTTAGTATAATACTGTTAATTCTAGTAAGAATTCTTAGTCCCTAGTGACTGCTCAGTTTTCATTCTTATTGAACCTTGAAATGAATAAACTTTGAAATCTTGTTGATATCCTTCAGTCTATAGCGACACTTATTGAGAACTCTTGATACTTTTTGTTATTCTTGAACTATCATTTACTGGTATACCTTTGAGATTCAAACGTTATAACTATTTATTCTTATTTCTATATTACTTGCTGGGCAAACTTGTTGCTCATTCTTGCTTCCCTAAAAATATTACAGTTAAGGCAGAGCAAGGTGGTACTTCAGGAAAAGACAAAGGGAATGGCAAGGCTACGGAATAGCTTAGTCCTTTATGTGTAGAAGAACTATTGTTATTACTATTATTATAATGATTTATTAAGGGATAATTAAATTAGGTTTTAAGTCATGTTAAGTTTATATTATTGGAATGTTGTAGTAACGGTCACGAGACCTGGGGACACGAATATTTATATTATATCAATGTAAATTATTCTATTATTCCATTGTTGATGATTTTAGTATGATATTAGAATTAGCACGTGATGCGCCAGATTTGAGATACAAGTGTCTGAATTTGGGGGCTTCACATTTCTCCTTCCCCCCAAGTTTTGTGATTTTGTACCAAGGCAAGTTGCAGATATCACATTGCACCTTATCTTTGTCCTCTCCATAGTATAACATACAATCCTGCTCAGAAGCATCGATCTTCTTATACCCAAGATTCAACCCATTAACCATCTTCTTCGCTTCATAGTAATTCGCGGGCATAGTATTATTCCTAGGTAAGAACTCGCTGATAATAGCAAGTAAATCATTGAATCATTTCTCACTGCAGTCATGCTCATTCTTGAAGTGTAAAAGCTTCGTCACTACAAAAAGTCTGGTGTGCTTGTCATTTCCAGGATACAATGGGACCCCCAATTTAGATAGCATCTTATAGAAGGTAACTGCTGAATCATTTGGCTTTTGTTGAGCACTACTTGATGCATACTCGTTTTCAGCCCAGTCAATATTAGTAGGTCCATACGCATCTACTAACATCTGCACGACATCATAGTTATCTGATTGCGAATCCCCGTGAACTGGTTGGTCTACAATACTATTTGTCAGTTCTATAAACTCAGTTGATTCCTCGTGATGAATCCATACCGAATACCCATCCACAAACCCACGTGAATATAAGTCAAATTTAACTTCGTCGAAAGTCCTTCAAATCATGTTTTTACACTTCAGACACGGGCATCTCATCTTTCCGTTCGGATCATAAGCATGTTCTATTGCTTTGTTCATAAAATTGGACACCCCATCACGGTACACATCAACTAATCCCTTCCCATCAATCTGTATCCTACGGTACATCCAACTCCGATCGGCTAACATCTTTAATTGAAGAAAATACTCAATTAGAACTAGAATAATCATGAATGTGGTTCATGCATGAATTTAGTTTACCTAGTATATATCTCCACTCTACAGGGGTTAGGCTTCTATCCCGTTCCTGGATGCGTCTCCTCACTAGTGTCAATCTTAAGCACGTTTCTAGCATTTTAAGAAAATATTAGTAGCACCTCTCCATGGTCTCCAAGTACAAGAAATAGACCAAGACAATTTAGTCTAAGTATGCATTCGGAGAACATGTAGAGACACCAGCTAAAAAATCCTCAAAAGTTTATAAAAATGTACCCTGTGAATTGGCACCGACCTAAGTGAGAGATAACATCCAGTAACAGTCCTAAAATTGGGACTATTCGACATTCACTCCTAATGAGTGAATGTCAAACGGGTTTCTAAGCTCATATTAATACTACATGTACAAGTATATATGCAGTTTACTATAATTGTGGAAACTAAGTAAGTACTACTCAGTTTATGAGAACTATTAATAGATATGATTTAAGTTATTTTATTTAGTTTTATGTACTAAAATATTAGTTTATTTTGTATTATATTATATTATTTTATTTTGATCTTATTTTCATTAATTTAAAAAACTAAGTAAATTCTACTTAGTTTATTTTGTATTATATTATATTATCTAATCTTTTAAATTTATTTTATTAATTTTAATTTAATTTATTCAATTTAATTATTTTATTCTAATTTATTATTAATTTTTATTTTTTATTATATTAATTTATTAAATATAGTTTATTTTATTTTATTTTATTTTATTTTATTTATTTATTATATGCGATTTAAGTTATTTTATTTAGTTTTATTTACTAAAATATTAATTATTTTATATTATATTATATAATTTATTTTATTTTGATCTTATTTTCATTAATTTAAAAAACTAAGTAAATGCTACTTAATTTATTTTGTATTATATTATATTATCTAATTTTTAAATTTATTTTATTAAATTTAATTTAGTTTATTCAATTTAATTATTTTATTCTAATTTATTATTAATTTTTATTTTTTATTATATTATACTATATATTATATTATTTAATTAAATATAATTTATTTTATTTATTTAAGTTTACTTATTTATTAGATATGATTTAAGTAATTTTATTTAGTTTTATTTACTAAAATATTAATTTTTATTATATTATATTATATTATATATTTTATTTTGATCTTATTTTCATTAATTTAATAAACTAAGTAAATGCTACTTAGTTTATTTTGTATTATATTATATTATCTAATTTTTAAAATTTATTTTATTAAATTTAATTTAATTTATTCAATTTAATTATTTTATTCTAATTTATTATTAATTTATTATTTTTTATTATATTACTTAATTAAATATAATTTATTTTATTTTATTTATTAGATATGATTTAAGTTATTCTATTTAGTTTTATTCAATTTATTTATATTATTCTAATTTTTTATTAATTTTTATTTTGTTTCAGGCCCACTAATTTTGTAATTGAATAATTCTATAGAAATTACGTCGGGAATTCTGTCAGAAATAACAAATATAATAAGAAATTTTGGAATTCATGAAACATCAACAGGATACTATTGCAACTAATATTTTCAATTTCACCAAAAATTTCATAATTTCAGAATGATATAATAAACAAACACATATCAACAATTCATGGCATGCATATATATAATCCCAATTTTAGCAACATATAATATCAATTTCAACATCAATATATCAAAAATAAACCCAATTTCAAACCAATAATGATAGAAAATCTCAATTTCAGATTCCAACATAATCATATTTCATATTCTAATCCGAATTTCAAACTCAAATCAAAACTATACCCTAAAAACAATATATATATATATATATATATATATATATATGTATGTGTGTGTGTGTGTGTGTGTGTGTGTGTGTGTGTGTGTGTGTGTGAAACCTAGCTAAGTTAACAAATTAAATTGAACATACCTTGCAAACTAGGAACAAATGAACACTAGTTTCTAATGAGGTGGTGGTGGATGAGTGAGAACAACCTGAGGGGGCGACTAAGAAGGAGGGCAAAGGCTTGCAGAGGGTGGCGATGTGACAGGGGAGGGGGGGGGGGGGGGGTTCGGTGGGGAGGGGGCGGTGGCGGGAGGGAAGGGGTGGAGGGATCGATGGCGGGAGGCGAAGGGGGGACGGGGACGGGGACGGGGACCGGGAAGGGGAGGGGGAGGGGGTAAGTGAGGAGAGAGAAAGTGTGTGAGGGAGGAAGTGGGAGACACTGGAGAAAAATTACTGAATTAGGTTTTAAGACTTATTAATTTTCGTCGGAATTAATCTCTTGGAATTAAGTTAATTTCGACAGAAATTTCTTCGGAAATAAGTCTTATTTCGTCGACTTTAGGTTTCGCGCTGGCAGGAAAGCTGGCGCCACTGAGGGAATACTACTTTCGACCGAATTCCGTCGAAATTATACTATTTTTGAGAGAATTATAATCGACAGAATATTCCGTCAGAAATAGAGTAATATCGACGGAATTCATTCCGTCGAGGTTAAGTTTGTCGGAAATAGTCAATTTTTTTATAGTAGTAGTCCCATAAAATTATATAAAGTGATGAATATTTTTATTTTTTATATTAATAAACCCCACTAAATAATATATTTAACTTTCATTTGATGTACTTTATATGGTAGTCATTCAGGGATGGAGGGCTATAACATATCATATTTTACCACGTAATAAAATTTTCGACCAATGTAGTTTTACTCTTCTTATACATTGGATTATACTTGGTTAGTTTGAAAATTCAAGTTCATTACTATGACGCATGGCACATGCTCATGCGTTAATGAAAAATAAGAAGAAAAAGAAAAGAAAGAAAAGGTTTCATGTTCATGGTATGAATTCATTAATAAAAATTATCCGCGTGATATCTTCGTAACGGAAGAAAAGATTATAAAATCACAAACAAATTCAATGTTTGTCATCTTTGACCAAATCAAATTCAAGAATTGCGACTGTTTAACAAATCCTTTTTTCCCGAAGGATAAAGTGGCTCAATTTTTCTACTCCATCCATTCTAAATTAAATATTAAATTTTAACTTTTTTGAGTTACATTGACCATTTTTAAAATTAATTTTGTATAATTTAAGTTAAAATATAGATGAAAAAATTATAATCAAAAGAAAATATATATACTCAATCCCATAAAAGCTGGCTTAAGTTTGATAATTTAAAATCAAAATTACCATTTCTTACTAATATATAAAGGAAGCAACTATGATCATAAGAAATTTACATAGAATATAATATTAACTCCAATTGTTCATGAGTTTTAAATTTTAAATACATATATTTAGTTATTAATTCTAAAAATAGTTAATTTGACTTTTGTCAAATCAAATAAAGTCGGTCTTTATAGGACAAAAGGAGTACGACTACAACTAACCCCAATTTTTATAAGAGTTCAAATTTGAAACTGTGTTAAAATCATACCACGTCAATAAAATAAATATAATCATGTTCAAACACAAATATTTCATTAATGAGGTGTCATGTCCCAACACTGCTTGTATATACACTAACAATGCATGAAAATTTAATTCTTTTTATAAATTTTAAAATATTTTTACATATGCTTAATAATTAATTCTAAAAATAATCTATTTCACCATAAAAAATGAAGTCAAAACTAGACATTTAATTTGATTTGAGAAAGAGGGAGAACTATATAGCTTGTATGCAAGGGAAATCTCAACAGCGGAACTATACTGAAAGGTTATGACAACAAATAGCTGCCTTCAATATAACCATTAACCAGCATTAAGAAATCTCTCAACCCAAATTATTTTCTTGCAATTCTACAGTTAAAATTTTAAATCCCCAAGACAATTGCGAGTAAAAAGACTCGAAGGCAACAACAGTGTTTAGGAAATGCATGTAGTTTGCTTCAAATATTGCCAAAGCAACTCATTCAACTATAAAAGCAGATGGCCAATAATTACCTTAACATGCATATATATACACACAGCTCAAGATCAAAAGAAAAATAAAATGACATACTTCCTCCATCCCACATTGTTTGCACCACTTTTTTTAGTATGTGGCATGGATTTGCGGGCTTGCTGAAACACATTTGAATATTAATTGCAATATAGTAAAAGTATAATATTCCAATGTATTAAGCATATATATCAGAAAAGATCCAAAGGTGTTATTAGAAATCATTAATGTAAATGAATCTCAAGAAACTATAATAATTAGATACGCAAGAACTTGGATTCACAACATGAGTAGTAATTCTAGAAAATAGTTCAGTTGCCTCTTTATCTGCGGATAATGATATCTTCCTATGTTTAGTTGATTGCTTGTGTACAGACAAAACACAATGAAGACTGCTATTTCTTTCGCCTTGCACTCAAAGATGGCTCCCAATAATTTTCCATTTGGAACAGCTGAAGAGAAAGGTATTGTCAGCCGTGCAGTTCAAGAAAAATACAAAATTGTCAAGCTACAAGTTTTCAAATGAGAAATTTATCATAAAATTGATATAGAGAATGTTGTTGGAGAACCTATCCAAGAACAAACGAAGAAGTTAAGCCAAGTTAAAGATCAACAAGTAAACTTGAGATTGAATCATTTTCAAATGAGGAGTCTAATATAGGATATATTTTTTATATCAAGTTTTTCCTAAGAGGAATAGCGTTTCTTGCTTCCCAACCTTAATGACAATGATTTTAAGGGTGGGAAAAGCATAGAGTATCTCCTATTTCAATATTTTATTTTATTTTCAGCTATAACTATTGAGTTTCCTTTTCGATGATTTTAAATGTTAAAATTTTAAATGTCTGAAAATATTAAATCAACTATATAACAATGTAAATGTCTTGTATCTTTTTAAGTTATTAAATCAATCAAAATAGAATACTTTGGTCCCAAGGCTTTTGAAGGCCAATCCCTTTGAAGCCATCATATTAGTTTCTCTTCTTTTGTCTTATTTTATTTATACCCCATATTTATTATTAATTAGATTGAGATCCCGGAAAATACTCAATCTGGCCTACCTGATGATATTAACCCAAGCATCTGAATAAATTTTATCAAAATGCAGCTTTTAGACACAAAAATGTGGTAGTTCAATTTTTTGTAGCAAGTGCATTGTATGTGATGGGGACTCCAAGTTAAGAACAAAGGAGAAATTTTTATATTTATTATTTGGAGTTGTTATTATGTTTAATATAAAAGTAGTTGATGTAATTTATATATTTTATTTATTAGTGGAAATTTAGGACATTAATTTGTTATTAGGAATTATTAATAATTGTATTTTAGTCGTATTATTCCCCAAGTAATATTAGGGTGTTGTGTCTTTTTAAATAGTTAGACTACATACTATTGATATTGAAATTGATTATTTTATACCGTAGAGGTATCTTACGGCAGAGGTATTTTATGGTGTTGATACGTGAAGTTTATACACTTGAGAGATCGCCCAAAAACACTGTTCATTCGTCATAGTTACTGTTCATCCTGCATTGTGACTATTGTTCACTGTTTTGGAACTATTGTTCACTGTTTTGGAGTTATTGTTCATCGGAAGAGACAGGAATGCAGCTAAAAAAAGAAACCAGAAAAAGAAGAAAAGAGGTAAAAGAGAGAAATTGTTGTTGTGTTTTGCCGCTGTTGTTACCAGGCCATCCTCCTCCTTGCCACCACCGTCTTCATCTATTTCTGCTCCCTTTGGGCCTCCCCATTTCTTTTTTCTTGGTCGCTGATATGATTGAAGGGTAACCCTACCATCTAACTTATAAATATTTTACCAAAATTATAGTTTGCTCCCCTATAGTTTCATCTAATATTTCAGTTTTAGCCCATAGTTTATATACTTTTCACTTATACCCTTTTACCATTTTAAATTAGCCCCTTCACTTTTTGCATTCATACTTTAGCCCCTGTTTTCAATTTTCTTTTCAGTTAGGCCATTGAGTTATCAACAAAAAAAAGTTTTATTTTATTTATTTTATAACCCATTGTCCCAAACACCCAATATCTCAAGCCACTAAAGAATTGCTTGTGGAAGTAAATGAGTATATTTGGTTTCTTAACGGTGGAAGTGATCGAATACACTACCTTATTAATACATGTGGCCATAAATATTTGAAACCCAAACAGGAAGAACTTAGATAGGATATGGTTCATGCACAAGATTACCTTGAAAAATTATAACGTCGATATCAAAATGAACAAAGAAAAGCTGAAGCAAAGAAATGTCAACGATTTAAAGCAAAATAACTTCAAAAGGCTACAGCCTACACATGAAACGGTTTCTATATGTTCTTCTATAAAAAATAACATCTCTTTTATAAAAGATACATCTCTTCTATAAAAGAAGGTCTTATTGACTTGCGGGCACATATTCAAGCAGAGCAAGAGAAAGAAAAATATAATATTTCTAATTTTAGGGCTACAAACAGTTGTGACGTATCCATGGAAATTCTTGAAGTTCCAAAAGTTGAACTAGAGATTGTGTATGAGCAACAAATTGTGAAAAACTCTAAAGTTGCTTTTGAGTTGTTCCTTATCGAATAAAGGACAATTCAAGAAGTTGATTCAATCCAAGTTAGCATTGTTGACTTCGTTGTTCCAGAAAGCTTCTTTTCAATACCTTTGAATACAAAAGCGAAACTCTCATCAATTTTCTTTTCAAAAAAATTTTAGCCTTATCGCGTGATGTTGTCAAAGGTATTCCAAAATATTCTTCCGTTGCAGAGGAGTTCATGGCTTATTCTATCATCATATTATAAAACTCAAGGTCGAGTTTTCTCCAACAAGAAGAGAGTGATGGGGATTCCAAGTCAAGGACAAAGAAGAGATTTTTTATATTTATTAAGCAGGAAAATAAGGACTTTCCCATCATCAGGGGTAGCGAGAGGCTTCAAACTATTCCATCTAAGCCATCTTTTGGAGTTTTTATAATGTTTAATATAAAAATAGTCGATGTGATTTATGTACTTTATTTATTAGTGGGGATTTAGGACATTAATTAGTGATTATGAATTATTAATAAAGGTATTTTAGTTGTTTAGTACTTTTATTATTTCCCAAGTAATATTAAGGTTTTGTGTCTCTTTAAATAGTAATGTAATCCAAACAAGTCATATAGACTACATATTATTGATATTGAAGTTGATTATTTTATATCGTAGAGATATTTTATCCATCTTAGTGTTGATACGTGGAGTTGATACACTTAAAGATCCTAGTTATTTAAACGTGCAGTTTAAATCCAAGTTTATTTTCTATTAATTCTTCATCCTAAATCTGTCCTGCATTAGTATGCTACAAAAAGAAAAAGCTACTCCAGACCAAAAATAGATTCACATGCATATCAGCCTAAAATGAGCATACACCTACACTGAAACAATATCAAAGAAGATGAAGTTGAAGGAGTGCAGACCAGAACTTATAGACAATTAGACATACAGGTTAACAAATTTACCTCATCAAGACTCTGCAAAGTGCCGCCTTGCCCTTGTGTTTTCACGAACTGGTAAAACTAAACTATCTTGAAATGTCATCGCAATAAAACCCTCTCGGGATCTAAAATTTCTTGAGATGGTGAAGGTTATAAAGTTATTTTCCTTATTGTTGTAAATGACTACTTGATTTTTCCCGATCGCGGTGATGAATTCACCTTCCTTTGTAAACCATAATTTGGAGTTGGAATTGAAGAATTCTGCTTCTGGAAATTCAACTGGAAAATAGATACTATACCATGTCCAAGATTCCTTCACACCATATTCCTTCATCTTCCAAACTATCACAGTGTTTGTGTAATGGCTATGGTAGTACGCACAAAGGCATCCTCCCATTGCAAACAAACTAAAGTCATGGCTCCAATACTTTGGTAACAGTACCTCTTTGATCTTCATTTCCCTCATATCAAGGTATACGATTTGACGTGCAAAAGGATCGTCCTTTGGTATCCCAACCCAATGTAGAACACCATTCAAAGTTACACCATTCAGAGCTACACCATTCAGATCACTCTTAATCAAATAAGGAAAATCTTCAATTTCCACATACTCATCAGTTCTAATAGAAAAAACCCCAATTCTATTATTGTCTTCGGACATACTAAACACCACCTTGTAATCATCCGTAAAACAATCATAACAAAGCCTAGTGAGTATTCCAGCATCTTCAAAATTAGGGCAGGGAAATTTCTTGTGAACTCTAATTGAGGGATTCCACAATACCAACATATTATCACCCTGATGACCTAGTAACACCAAACCATTACATGAACCAAAAACACAAGCATCTCGATATTTCTTCACTGGAAAACACAACCTCTCAATTTCACAAGAATCAGATTCATAATCAATCGAGTAAAAACAACAAGAACTGATCGAAATAAAAAGCTTTTGACGATCAAAATTAGCGGTTTCAGTGAGATGAAATTTACCAAAATTGAGTTCGGAGATCACATCACGCCATGGTTTCGAAACGGACCTGAATCGCAATAACGATTTCACCGGTAATTTTGACAGAATTTGATAAACAACCTCGCCGGGAAGATCTGATGATTCTCTTTCAATTGGTGGCGCCTTTTTTCTTGATCTCTTCCTCCCAACTCCTTTGCCGATCATGTTTTTCGGATTTTCTGGCCCCATGGCAGCAGAGATCAAAAGCTTGTTAGGGATTATGGTGATGTAATATGGTTTTGTGGAAATTCTTATATCTTATGAACAGGCTACAAAAATGGTAACGTTTCCTTTCTGAATCTAAAATCTTTGCACTTACCATGTTTGATTTGTTTTCTAAAATTAAATGATAAATTAGTTTATTGAATTAAATAATCCTTCGATATTTTCGATTATTTAGTGGCAGTAGCCAGGAGAGGAGTTGGTTTCTTCAGAAAGAGAGAAGTTGGTTTCTTCACTATGTTAAAGGCTTACAGTGTTGGTTTTAAAAAGGACGAAAAATAATACATAAAGACTACTCCCTCCATCTTCAAAATGATTTCAAAATAATAATTAAATATATAATTTTTTTTATTCTCAAAAGATGAGATAAAATATATAAAATAATAAATAAATATGTCCATTAATATAAAAAAATAAAAGTACTTATCACTTTATATAATCTGAATATTAAGGATAAATTTGAAACTTTTTACTCTATTACTTTTATTTTATTTTTTTAATATGCAAATTATACTTTATTCATGAGAAAGTATTTTTTTATTTGAAATTCTATTGTTATGAACTTTTTAACGAATAGAAAATAAAATAAGTTTTTTTCTTGTCACAATTAGACGGATTTAGACTTAAAACTCAATAACATAAGTAAAAAATTTGGGACAGAATAGCATTTATGTGATAAGATGTAAAAAATATAAATATGAAGATATATTTTACTTTTATGCACACCATTAAAATAATAAATTAATAATTTTAATATGATAGCATGATAATAAATTATAATGTGAAGTTTAAAATATTATGTTATTTAATGTTATTATCCCAAAAATAAATTCCTTTTGTAAAAAAGATTAACCAATAATTTGTTTTTGTGTAACGAAGGAAAGTGTATAATATTTCATCTAACAGCATTTACAATAGTGTCTTTATCTCTATCTTTACTTTGTGTTGATGTTGACTCATTCTGCAGGATAGACATACTGACCCATTCTACAGGATAGATATTGACTCATTCTGCAGGATAGATGTATTGACTAATTTTACAAGTATTCACAATAGTTTCCTTATTTCTATTTATATTCTATAATTGATATTGACTCATTCTGCAGGATAGAGATATTGACTCATTCTACGATTATTCACAATAATTTCCTTATTTTTATCCATATTCTATAATGATATTAACTCATTTTGCAGAATAGAGATATTGATTCATTCTGCATGATAGAGATATTGACTCATCCTACAGAGTATTCACAATAATTTCTTTATTTCTATCCATATTCTATAATTATATTGACTCATTTTGCAGGATAAAGATTCAATTTTTTTTTATATATGTTCCTTATATTTATTCCTTAAATAATGAAATTTAAAAGTTAAAATTTGAAAGTTTCAACAGTCAAAACATATTTTGCCCGTTGTAACTACAATATATTGTTTTTAATTATAAAATCGCTATTAATTTATTAATCTTTTTTGAAGTAAGTATGTGATATTTTAAAATTAAAATTAATATAAATTTAATCAATACATATTGTATCTTATTTAGAAAAAATACTACTACTTATAAAATTTATTGTTTTTATAATTTTTAGCAAAATTATTAAGTTTGAGAATGCATCAAATTGACTTATAAAAATTAATAATAATCTTATAATTTATAAAAGAGAGTATAATTTATCAATTGTATTCCACCAGAAAATTTATTTTATTTTATTTTAAATTTTAAGTAATTTATGGAGTGGATATTAAATGAATTGTAGTTTAAATGTACATAAGATTAATATTAACTTTTAAAAAGTTAATTTGTGATATTTTTAAATTTAATATGCTTTATTTAAATTTTAAAAATAATAAATTTAATAATTAATAGTACTTTTATAATTATATTGACATGAATTAAATAAATTTATATAAATTTTAAATTTGAAAACATTTGAAATTAATTTTAAAAAAATAAGCCAATATTAATTTTATAATTTGAAAATGATGATTAGTTAGATAATGATTTATGAGTTGTCAATTTAAATGAGGGTGTGAAATGTCATTTTATATATATAGAGAACAGTCTTTTGACTCTCTCATCTTGAGTAAAATTCTATAAAAAGATTGAAATAAAAAATTAAATAAAAATAAAAAAATTGTTGAATAATGATTTATTGATATATTTTTCAAATTAAAGATAGAGTTAAAAAGAAGTCTAAAAGACCATTCACCGTCTCTCTTTAAAAAGGAATATTTGTTCCCTACCGCTTGATTGATATCAAGTCTTTTGGGACTTACTAGAAAAGTGCAAGTAGCCATATTTTCAATCGTAATCTTAAAAAATTGCATAATTACCAATGCAGACGTGGATGTGACAGTGCAATTTCAATTATTGCACATTTGTGCGTATGAATATATTATAGTTTTATTATTTTTATTGTAAACATAAAATATTTTTTGTTATTGAGAGAAGAAGAATTTTAACCCTTCTTTTGAAACTGTCGCAAATATTTTTTCCCTTCTCCTTATAAGTTTTATTTTATAATAATTTTGTCCTCTTATTTTTTTTAAATTTTTTATTCTTTATTTTATCTCCAAAAATTAATAAAACTCTTATTATGTCTTTGTAATAATTGCATAAGCAACGCGTGTCATTAGGATTATATATTATTAAGGGAGAACAATAAAAATAATCATTCTCACATGCTATGTTGTTTGCAAATATTATAATTCAAAACTATAAATCATAAGATTATAATTCCAGAATTATAATTATAGGCTATGTTTGTTTGCAAAGATTATACATGTGATATGACTATTAATCTCAAGTGTCTTATTTATTTTCAAATTTAGACTTGAAACTATTAGTTTTTGAATTATAAAATGACTCAATAGTTGTGACGCCCCCAAAATAGGTATACATCACCCATCTTGAGTCGCCAAATACATGATACAAAATTAAAATACAACTTAATAATACAACTGTCGTGTAAAATACAACAAAACATAAATTGAGAGTTTAATACAAATATTGTCTTCTAGACAATATTCAAACTCAAATGGAGTCCTCAATACATTTATTATCACACAATTTCATAGAATAGTGAGGACTACTAATGCTATCATCTGGACCGTCACTCCGTTCTCAAGATTATAGAAGATGAATTCTCTGATTCTTGTGTGATTTTCAATTCTAACTAAGCATCCTATATTATAGGAGAATGGAAGGAGTAATGTTAAGAAATAAAATCACGGACGAAATAATTTATGAAATCACGGGCGTCTTACTAACATTATAGACGATTGAATTCTAATCAATTATTAAATAAAAACAAAACTAAAATAATATATATATATATATATATATATATATATATATATATATATATATATATATATATATATATATATAAAAGCACATGGTGCTTTGAAATCATTTCCTCCATGACCAATTTTGTAGGATTTCTCCCTACCAACTTATTCAAACCAAAGACATATATATATATATATATATATATATATATATATATATATATATATTCATATAGTACTCCTTTCCATGACATTACAAAGAAAACTCTCCCCTGACCAATTTTTCTTTCACATGTGGGCCCCACTTGTGGCCCCACCTTTATTATATAAAATAATTTTCTACCGATTATTTTGAAAAATATGTAAATAGGGGTCCATAAAATAAGCAAAATTTACATCAAATATTTCATAAAATTTTTCAATATTTTTTTTAACAACATTTATCATCATTATTATAATTCGCAATATTTAACAACTAGGTCGTTCCCAGGAAAGAGGGCGTTTCCCAATAAGGATTTCTCCCTATTGGCGTGCAATTAGGTGACCAAACCTCTCATTGACAGAACTTCTAGACATCGTCAATACTGCAAATAATAATATTAATAACTTTGTCGTCTCAATTATTGATTTAATATTATATAAAATATCGACAGTAATTGAATCAAATAATATGAGATACTATGCAGCAATTACTGTAGCAATAATTGAACAAAACTGAGTGACTTCTCACGTAAGCATCAATACCGTGTGCTACTATTCAACCACGCGTATTACTGTACTTTTAACACCGGGTGTTTCAACAGTTAATGGTAAAACTTCCGTCGTTATTTTCATAAAAAGATATTTTTGTCGTTTTCTAATTTCGACAATAATTACGTTGTGGGGTCCACCAATGATTGTGCCGTCGAACGAATATTTCCTGTTAAAACGAATATTCCTTGACCAATCGAATATAATATAACAACTTGCGTACTTTGCAAAATTTATAAATATTACCCACAACTATAACATTATTTCAAATTCATATCTTAATATTCAAAAATGATATTTATAGAAAAAATCATCTTTATTCATAAAAGTTGGGGTCTTACAACCTCCCATTCTTATGAAATTTCGCCCTCGAAATTAGGGTACATACCTGGTATGTCGAAGAGGTGAGGATACCTTGATTTCATTTTAGATTCCAACTCCCAGGTCATTTCCTCAACATCATGGTTTCTCCACAAAACTTTGACTTGAGGTATAACCTTGGAGCGTAGAATATGCTCATTCTTATCCAAGATTTGAACAGGTACCTCTTCATAAGTTAAATCTTCCGCTATTTCGTCCGGTTTTAACTCAATAATGTGGTTTGGGTCTTCCACATATTTATGTAACATTGATATGTAAAAACGTTATGAACACGAGACATACTTGGCGGTAAAGCGAGTCTATAGGCCACAGTTCCTACTTGATCGAGGATTAAAAATGGGCCAATGAATCGAGGATTTAGCTTTCCTCTTTTTCCAGATCTCGTAACTCCTTTCCATGGAGCAACACGTAACAACACATGATCTCCAATATCGAATTCCACATCCTTTTGATGAAGATCAACATAACTCTTTTGTCGATCTTGTGAGGTTTTTATACGTTGTCGGATCGTTTGAATCTTTTCCGTAGTCATACGCACCAACTCCGGTCCCAACAACATTGCTTCACCCACCTTATCCCAGCATACTGGAAAACGACACTTTCTTCCATATAACGCCTCGAATGGAGCCATGCCAATACTTGCTTGATAACTGTTGTTGTAGGAAAACTCCACCAATGGTAAGAACTTGTCCCAACTTCCTTTGAAGTCAAGGACACAGAGTCTTAATAGATCCTCAAGAGTTTGAATAGTCCTCTCCGACTGCCCGTCCGTTTGAGGATGATAAGCTGAACTAAATCGTAAATCCGTGCCCATAGCTTTTTGTAAACTAACCCAAACTCTTGAAGTGAATCTTGCGTCTCGATCAGAAACTATAGACATTGGCATACCATGCAATCTTACAACCTTGTTTATGTACATACGAGCAAGACGTTCAAGTGTATAAGTTTTTCGTATAGGTAAGAAATGAGCAGACTTGGTCAATCTATCAACAATGACCCAAATTGCATCTATGCCTTGAGAAACCTTAGGAAGACCAGTAATGAAATCCATGGTAATGTGTTCCCACTTCCATTCTAGAATTTCAAGTGGTTGCAATGGACCTTTTGGCACTTGATGCTCCGCCTTGACTCGTTGACAAGTTAGACACCTTGAGATAAACCTCGCTATCTCTCTCTTCATATTGATCCACCAAAATGTATGTCAAAGATCATGATACATTTTGGTACTCCCAGGATGGATTGCAAACAGTGTGTTGTGCACTTCCATTATGATTTTATACTTTAAATCGGGGTCGTTAGGAACACAAAGTCTGGAGTTGACTCAAAGTATTCCTTCTTCATCGATTCTTGCTTCTAGCATAGCACCTTCTTGTACTTCCTTTCTCATACGCATCAGCTCCAGGTCTGTAGCTTGAGCAGCTTTAACTTTATCGATTAAAGTCGGTTCTACTCGTATGTTTGCCATCATCATGTGGGTCCCTGGAATCTTTAACTCTATCTCCATCCTTTGCAAGTCACACAAAATAGGCCTTTGTATTGACAATAACGCACTCATACCTACATATGATCTTCTACTCAATGCGTCAGCTACCACGTTCGCTTTTCCAGGGTGGTATTGAATGGTATGATCATAATATTTCAACAGTTCGAGCCAACGTCGTTGCTGTATGTTGAGTTCCTTTTGAGTGAAGAAATATTTGAGGCTTTTATGATCCGTATAGATCTCCACCTTCTTTCCATATAGGTAATGCCTCCAAATTTTAAGTGTGAAAACAACAGCTGCCAACTCTAGATCATGAGTAGGATAATTCCTCTCATATTCTTTTAGTTGTCGAGAGGCATAGGCTATGACTTTCACATGTTGCATGAGAACACATCCTAACCCTTTGCCCGAAGCATCACTGTAGATGACAAATCCCTCCGAGCCAGATGGTATTTTTAGAACAGGTGCTAAAATGAGTCTCCTCTTGAGTTCTTGAAAACTCTTTTCATATTCCTCACTTCAACCGAATTTTGTATCTTTCCGAGTCAGCTGAGTTAATGGAGTAGCGATTCGAGAAAACCCTTCTACTTAATCTCCGATAATAACCAAATTTAAGCCGAAAAGCTACGTATTTGATCAATCGATTTTTAGTTTCTCCCAGCTTTGAATGGCTTCAATCTTCGTCGGGTCAACAGATATTCCATGACTTGATACTACGTGCCCAAGGAATGCTACTTCCTCAAGCCATAACTCGCATTTCTTTGACTTGGCATAAAGCTTGTTTTCACGAAGCTTTTGAAGTATCAACCTCAAGTGTTGCTCATGATCTTCACGGCTTTTGGAATATATGAGGATGTCATCAATAAAGACGACCACAAAGTGATCTAAATATTTCTTGAATACTCGGTTCATCATATCCATGAAGGCAACAGGAGCATTAGTCAATCCAAAAGACATGACTAGGAATTCATAATTCCTGTACCGAGTTTTGAAAGCCGTCTTTGGAATGTTATTGGTTCTAATCTTTAACTGATGATATCCGGAACGAAGATCGATCTTTGAAAAGAATTTGGCGCCTTGCAACTAGTCAAACAGGTCATCAATGCGAGGTAATGGGTATCTATTTTTGACAGTGACATGGTTTAACTCCCGATAATTAATACAAAGTCGCATACTCCCATCTTTCTAAAAGTAGTATGCACACAAGCCAATAATGTTTGATGATAAAACATATACTTTGTAACAATCTTATTCATTTATTAATAAAAAGTATTAATTTATTAAAGGCTTTTAATTATCTACATGATGCTGTTTTATAATATGTGATAAATCCATAGTTTTAAGCAATGCTTTTAGAATAATGATGATGATCATTCTAATGAGATCTAAATTCTTAGAAAGCTTAAAACTAAAATATTTCCCAATCGTTGGAATACTAAATTGGGGATTAGTGAATCCGGATAGATTGGTACATATGTTGCTTGCTCATTGGATGAGGATGATTGATCTCATGATCATTTGTGTGGAGACACTAAAGCAAGTATGTAGATGCTTATTAGAGAATAAGTTCACTGAACGTGACTCGCTAAGGAATACCTAATGGAGTTTTACTTGCCTGTCAATAGGAATTCTTGTAGTGATAGTAGTACAAGTGATCCTTGGACTTGAGATCATCATAGTATCTTGTGTATGATGAGTTATGCTTTGACTTATTCCTTAAGACCCTTAGGGTATATCAAAGGGTATGCTTGGGTATAATAAGTCGTACATGGAGATAATGTATGATCAATAAAGAATCTACCATTTCTAGTAAAAGAAGAGAAATGTCCTATGTGATTCGATAAATGACAACCTAGTAGTCATTGGCCAAGGCAGAATGAAATTAGAAAGGAGTTTCTAATTTGCATTATTTGGGGTTGTGCATTTAAGGATCGAAATACATATAATTAAATAAAATAAGATTTGACAGTAATTCTATGTCTTATATTTAATTGAGACATTGTATGGTGTAAGGATTGAATTGTACGGTAACTATTTTACTCAAAGGTTCTTTTATGATTAATGTTGAAATCTATATTATCTGGAAAGTCGTTGATCGCTAGGGAGGCTTATCCCTATTATAGAATAAATATTATTTATTTAAATAAATTATTAGTTTTATTTATTTATTTAAATAAGATTAGAATTGTTCTAATTGATTTATTCACAACCGGTTTAATATGGAGAACCTAAAGGGTCACACCATAAAAAGAAGAATAATTATTTAAGAAGTTAATGGCATAATCGTAATAATATGTTAAGTGTATTTAATTTAATCTATGGTGATAGAATAAATTAAATAGCTTAATATTTATTATTTAATATTTTGAAAATATTAAATATATAAATTAATAAGAGGAGTCTTATTAATATTATTACAATTATTATTCTTTTAATTTCTAAAGAGTTATAAATTAATTTAATATTAGTACTCTCATTTATTCCTAATAAGATTAGGAGGCAAATTAATTAAAAGAGTTTAATTAATTATCTCTAATAAGATTAGGGAGCTTAATTAATTAAAAGGAATTTAATTAATTAAATAAAACTCAATTCCTTAATTGTTAAGGAGGGTTGCCTACATCTATAAATAAGAGGAGTCTTATTATGGGTGAAGAGGTTGACACTTTGACAACACGTGAATACATAATTCTAATAGTTGGGAGAGTACGCCTTTTTCTATAGAGATAGAAAACTAGGGTTTAGCCAAACACCCATCTTCTTGAATTTTTGTTCTTCCTTGGTGGATCACCTCTAAAGGCTAAACACTTGGGTGGCTAACGTTGATCAAAGGAAGGAACCAAACCCGGTGGATTCAAGTTGAACGCGAAAAGGATTGGACGTGAACTTGTACCTGAGGAAGCTCGTATCTTCAAGGGTATGATTCTTGTTCTTTTTTTTTTCGTTTAATTAATAATTGTGCATAAAGGATGATCCGGGTATATGGTTTGTAAAATTTTTAAAACTCTATTTTTACACGTTTCCGTTTATTTTGTGCAATTTGATTACGTTCATGAATATTACAAACCTAACACTTTCTTCTTCAAGAATAGAACAGGAGCACCCCAAGGAGACGTACTAGGACGAATGAAATCGATGTCTAACAATTCCTGCAATTGGGTCTTTAACTCCTGAAGTTCAATAGGAGCCATTCAATATGGGGCTTTGGAAATGGGTTTTGTACCAGGTTCAAGGTCGATACAAAATTCAATTTCACGCTCTGGGGGTAGGCCAAGAAGTTATTCAGGGAATACGTTAGGAAATTTATTAACAATATAAATATCATTCAAAACTGACGTATTTTTGTTTAAATCCGTGACATGAGCTAAGAAAGCTTACATCCGTTTTGCAATAAACGAATAACTTTATGGCTTGAGATGACAGTGATTGATTTTAATGGTTTGGTTGCTTGAGTTCGCATAATAGGTTGGTTAGGAATATGAAAGCTAACAACCTTACGAAAATAATTAATTTTTGCATGATGAGTAGTTAACCAATCAATCCCTAGAATTACGTCAAATGCAAGTATTTTCAATAAAATAAGATCGGCAGGTAATGTGAGGGTACCAATTTGAACCAAACAAGACTTATAAATAGTGGATGTAATGAAGGTTTCTCCCAATGGAGTTTCAACAGATAAGTCAAAGTCTAATTTCTCCGGAGTCAAAATTTAAACGTTGAGCGCAAGTAGGAGAAATAAAAGAATGGGTAGAACCGGTATCAAATAAGGTATAAACTTCGTTAGAGTTTATGATAAGCTTACTCGTGATGACCTCGTTCGGGTTCCTTGCTTTCTAGGAGGTCACGACAAACGCCTTCCCTTGAACTACCGACTTTGACTTTTCTAGGATAGCCTTTGGTGCCTCCATCCCAGTTAGACTTGTCTTCGGTGCACGACAAAATCGGGCTAGATGACCTTCTCTTCCACAATTATAATACGCTTTGGACTGCATCGCGTAGTTGGGACTGATGTGTCCCTCCCCTCCGTATTTGAAGCATACGATAGGTGGCCGTTCTCCTTCCTTAACAACGGGTGCTGGTGCTGACGTCTTTCCATCATTGTTGAATCTCCTTTTCTTGAAATGTCCACTCTTATTGTCTTGGACATGATTACCACCGAAGTGGTTGCCATTTATGGCTTGTTGATTCCCTCCACGTTTGTTGTCACCGCTTCAATGACTGCTACCACTGGTATTATCATTTTGCTAGTTGCTTTCTCTTGGTTGAGTTGACTCATTATCGCGCTCCAATAACTGAGCCCTATTCACAACATCTGAATACAAACACAGTTTATGAGAGATAAGGTATTGACGTATCTCGGGTTTCAAACCTCTTAGAAACATTCGCGTCATTCTCTCCTCATTATCAACCAAATGGGACGTAAACTGGGATAACTCGGCAAACTTGGCTTCGTACTGCGACATGGTCATGTTGTTTTGCTCCAGTTTAATGAACTCTACCTCTTTCATGTGGTGAATACTTTCGGGAAAGTACTTATCGTTGAACAGTTCTTGGAACTTCTCCCAAGTCATCTTTAGTACGGCAGGTTGAGTACGCTTTACAGATTCCCACCATAATCTGCCTCTGCTCACAACATGAAGGTGGAAAAGGGAACCTTTTGCTCCTCGGAGCATCCCAAGACATCAAATATCTTGATGATCTGCTTTATTCACGTCTCCACCTTAAGTGGTTTTGGCTCTCCAAAAAACTCCGGTGGTCCCAACTCCTTGAACTGTTTAGCGGTGACCGTTCGAGAGTTGCCAGTGTTTCCACCTGCATTTTGGACAGGATCCGCTCTCTCTTGATGTTGCATGAATTGCATAAAGCCTCTGAACATTCCATCGTTCATCATTTGGTCAATGTTGTTGTTTTCATGAGGATTTTCGCCTTCCTGATGCACATTATCCTAATTATTGATCTGTGGAGACTTAACGGTCTCCTGTGCTCCATTGCTATTCTCAACGTTCTCAGATGTCATTTCAAATACTGCCACAAAACAAGTGTTAATTGATATGCAACATATTATCCCTATACTCTGACTGACCAACTAAATACTAATTAAACTTAGGTAGGTCATACTAGCGAAGGAATTCCTCGTCTCTCCCCTCCTAGTTCTTGTCTCGCATCTCAGCCAGGGATCATATCCCTAAGCTTTGATACCAACTATGATGCCCCCAAAATAGGTATACATCACCCATCTTGAGTCGCCAAATACATGGTACAAAATTCAAATACAACTTAATAATACAACTGTCGTGTGAAATACAACAAAACATAAACTGAGAGTTTAATACGAATATTATCTTTTAGACAGTATTCAAACTCAAATGGATCCTCAATACATTTATTATCACACTATTTCATAGAATAGTGAGGACTACTAATGCTATCATCTGGACCGTCACTCTGTTCCCCGACTAGTCCCGACTACGTTCTCATTTCCTGAAGAGAACAATGAAAGCAAAAGGGTGAGCTCAACTAGCCCAGTAAGAAATATTATGACTAAGATAATGCAGAATAAATTATCGTTAGCCTTCAACAGTGTTAAACTGATAAAATATAACAAACATCAAGTTTAAGCTGCGGTGAACAAAGCAATCCATTAGAAGAGTCAAGTAGAGAATAAAATCTACTATCTTCTTTGATTTAAAAGGTTTTTCATCACTTTTATCGTTGAGACTCAACTTAATAAATAATCCACATCATCCCTGCACTACGGCCAAGGATATTCATTAGTATCATGACCACAAATTATCTATTCACTACGGGCCAAGGATATTCATGTTTTCATCAATGGTCATAATCATGCCAACAATTGTCCATCAATGCACTACGGGACAATGAGGACTGTTACCACATCATTTGTAACATTACGGTCATGATTATACCGAATAATCCCTGGTCATAATCATACCAAGTCCATCTATGCACTATAGGCCACAGATGACTTTCAACATAATATAAACATGAGGATGATGACAATGATATAAGAATTCAATAAAACAAGTTCAAGGATAAATTTTTAAAGATTTATAATTTAATTTATCCAGAAATCGATAACGTCCAAATTGTCAACATGATACTGCTTTATGGAGTAAAATTCAAGAATAATATTGTACCAAAATAATTTGGACCAAAAACGAATCCATTTTTATCATGAATAGTACCCCAGGTGAATAATACTCGAGTAAATAGTACCCCGTGAATAGTACTTCGGGAATAGTAACCCCATGAATAGTACTCCGACATAAAAAAGTTAAAACTTATCAAGAATGCTCAGAATAATATTTCCATGAAAAGATACTGGATGAAGCGCAAATATGAAGGATATTCTACTAATTTCATAGAGTTTAGAAGCCAAAACATTAACTAAATGAGTATGGAATTCAAAATCTGAAACGAAATAATATTACTTACATACTATAGAGTATGGAAGAAAATATTATTTCAAGCGAATATTGAACAAAAATAATATCCCTTACCTTGAAAAGAAGAGTATTCCAACTGGTATAGCGGTGATATTCTTGAAGAAAACTTTCACTGTTTTCTATGCTCAAAGCTTTCTAAAACTCTAAAGAAATATGATCAAGATTATAGAAGAAGAATTCTCTGATTCTGGTGTGATTTTCAATTCTAACTAAGAATCCTATTTATAGGAGAATGTAAGGAGTACTGTTAAGAAATAAAATCACGGACGAAATAATTTATGAAATCATGGGCGTCTTACCAACATTACAGACGATTGAATTCTAATCAATTATCAAATAAAAACAAAAACAAAAATATAATATATATATATATATATATATATATAATTCATATAGTACTCTTTTCCATAACATTACAAAGAAAACTCTCCCCTGACCAATTTTTCTTCCACATGTGGGCCCCACATGTGGCCCCACCTTTATTATATAAAATAATTTTCTACCGATTATTTTGAAATAGGTAAATAGAGGTCCATAAAATAAGCAAAATTTACATCAAATATTTTATAAAATTTCTTAATATTTTTTTAACAACATTTATCATCATTATTATAATTCGCAATATTTAACAACCAGGTCGTTCCCAGGAAAGAGGGGGCTTTTCAATAAGGATTTCTCCCTATTGATGCGCAATTAGATGACCAAACCTCTCATTGACAGAACTTCTAGACATCGTAAATATTGCAAATAATAATATTAATAACTTTGTCGTCTCAATTATTGATTTAATAATATATAAAATATCGACAATAATTGAATCAAATAATGTGAGATACTATGCAGCAATTACTGTAGCAATAATTGAACAAAAATGAGTGACTTCTCACGTAAGCATCAATACCGTGTGCTACTATGCAATCACGCGTATTACTGTACTTTTAACACCGGGTGTTTCAATAGTTAACGGTAAAACTTCCGTCGTTATTTTCATAAAAAGATATTTCTATCGTTTTCTAATTCCGACAATAATTACGTTATGGGGTCTACCAATGATTGTGCCGTCGTACGAATATTCCCTGTTAAAACGAATATTCCCTGACCAATCGAATATAATATAACAACTTGCGTACTTTGCAAAATTTATAAATATTACCCACAACTATAAAATTATTTTAAATTCATATCTTAATATTCAAAAATGATATTTATAGAAAAAAATCATCTTTATTCATAAAAGTTGGGGTCTTACAATAGTCTTGTAATTATAATTATAATCCCACGATTATAATCATAGGATTAATAGTCTTAGAATTATAATCTCATGAATTATAATCTGGGATTATAATACTTGCAAACAGAAAGCCATAGTGTCAAGACTATTAAGCCATTTTATTATTCCGAGACTAATAGTTCCAAGTCTAAATTTGAAAACAAAATATTACACTTGGGATTAATATTCATATCCCAAATATAATCATTATAAACATACATAGCCATAAAGCTCTATTATTGTTTCTGACCGTCGATAACCAGTTATAAAGTAATCTCTCAATGATCAAAACGAACATTTTAAGTTTTGTTTCTTGAATTGATTTTTTTAATGCGTCAGGTGTATGTTTAATGAGATCATGTTTGACATTTATATATATATATATATATATATATAAATGGTCCGGATCTTAAGCTTACCCCTTATTTAACATACCTTATATACCCCCATTTAGTAACGAACCAGGCGACGATTTGGTCCGTCGCTATAGGTTCGATCCGTTGTTATATGTTGTTCATCGCTAAAAGTTAAGACAACAATTTAATATATAGCGACGGACCGGGCGACGGTTCGGTCCGTCGTTATATATATATATATATATATATATAGGGAATTCATTCGTGGCAAACGTTTGCTAAAAGTACTGTGCAACAACCTAGTTAATGACCGTTGATCTGGACAATGGAAGGTTGTGATTGAAATTAATAATGCCCCTGCCGCTACAGGCTGTAGCGGCAGTCACTTAATTCTAAAATGCCAGCTGATTTACTTTGCTGCCCCTGCTATATATGAATGGAAAGCTTGGAGATGTGAAAGCCCTACCGCATGAGCAGGTAGCGACAGTCCACTTTGACCGCACAGAAGCCAAAACGTTGACTGACAGCAAATGCCAAAAACACAAACTCAAATGCAAACTAATAAGTTGGCTTTATACCTACTTATTTGGTATCTGTTACTTGAATTAGTTGCTTATTCTCATGTTTCTTAGTTACTTTTCATGTATTTTGTATTTATTTTGCAGATCTTATGCTTAGGAACGATGTAAGCGACTATTGGTATGAAAACGGAAGGAAAAGCAATCTGAATATCATTTGGGCTTTCATGTTCATGTTATGTTCTTGGCTTGGAACTTGGACTATATTGTAGAGCTTCTTCTTAGCTTTCCGGAACATCTTAAATCATTCTAATCGGAGTTCGGATGCAAGAGTTATGATCTTTGTACCAACGGACGTCACACTTCGCTGTTTTGGTTAGCCATTTTCATAGCAGTCACTTCCAGACCAATTTCAACCTTTATCCAGCCAGAATTTCTCAATTATTAAAGAATGAAAGTTGTAGAGCTTGTCGATATCTTCAATTTTATAGGTGGCAGGCCCTGCAACTCTTCCCAGATCAAAAGTTATGGCCATTTTACCAGAGGACACTGCAGCAGAAAATGGACCGCGCGGGCGCGCGAATTTGTAGTGCATTTCCTGCGCGGCCGCGCGTGACCCTGGAGCCAAAAAACGTGATTTTTTGCTTGAGCACGGCCGCGCCCAACTTCAGGCCAATTCCTGCGCGGCCGTGCGACTTCGGGTGTTGACCAAAGCTGAATTTTCATTAAACAGTGCAATTGAAGCGTAATTTGGAGAGGGGTTCAATTAGGCCTTATATATTAGACGTATTTTCATTATGTAAGCGACATTCCACCCCTTGGGGGCGCAAGCTAATGTTATTTTCTTTCTTCAACTTGGAATAATTAGATTAGAGTAGATTAGAGTAGGGATTTCTAGAGTTGATTAGATTGAAGACTTGAAGCGATTGGAAAGCATTGGAGATTCAACCTTGGATCAAGAGACATATTTGCTCTACCATTCTCTATTCTTACTTTCTCTTTGATTCCTAATTGTATCTTATGATGTTTATTCAATATGTGGATGATAGCTTTAATTCAGTTATGATTTAAACACTATTATGAGATTGTAATGGATTCTATGGATTAATTATTTCTGATATGTTTCATTGATAGCCTTATTGATTTCTATGGGTTTGTCTATTAAGATTCATGCTTAATTGCTTAGTTGATTGGCCATCAATTATTGTGATAATCCATATGGACTTGAGAGATGAAGTATGAGTTTGGATTTGATCTTGATAGCGTTTGATTGTATGTGCTACATTGTGTTGGGATGTATGATTTATGCTTAG
Organism: Panax ginseng; assembly: GCA_020205605.1. Taxonomy (NCBI): domain Eukaryota; kingdom Viridiplantae; phylum Streptophyta; class Magnoliopsida; order Apiales; family Araliaceae; genus Panax; species Panax ginseng. The sequence goes on along the minus strand of CM035128.1, from coordinate 97,569,578 downwards.
GATAGACATATACCGAAGCACCATTCGTAGTCAATTAAGAATTTGGAATTAAATCCTAATTATTTGTAAATCACATAGACATATAGTGGTTTATGTAATATGGGTGTTCATGTGTATTCTATCATCTGTGGATTATATGTCATATGGGTATGACATTGAGAAATGGCTATACTTTACTTTCGTGTTCTCGACTAACAAACCGGTACAATTAGTTTGGCTTAACATGAAGTGTATGGATTTGAATGAGGCAATTGATTAAATTATGATCTCAGGTCTTCATTATCTAGTCTCACTCTAGGAATAGTTAGGTTTATTTAATTTCATAGTCTAAATATAAAATATAATATCATTCGTTTAAATTAGACTGAAATGGTTATGGGATAGTGCTTGGTGAACTTTATTAGTTAATTCTCCGTGGGAACGATACTTTACTTACTCTTTATTACTTGTTGACCGTGTATACTTGCACGCATATATTGATTGGTAAAAACGACCAACAAGTTTTTTGCGTATTTATTCTTGGGAATTAGCTTAATAAATTTTTGCCAACATTAATTTCAATCAAATTGGTCTTAATTTAAACATTTTTTTTGTTTTAATTATCTTCTTATATTTCTCTCTTTTCAGGTTTCATGGGTGACTTTGTTTATCAATGGCCTTATGCAAATATGATTCAACCAAGGGAAAGAATTGAAGGACTCAATGTATTTTCTACATTTTCATCACAAATTGCAACACTTTTGTAGAGGTTGGATGTTCTTGTAGCCCAACGCACTCTAGAGATAGCAGTTACATGTGAATATTGTGCTGACAAGCATCCGAGTTATCAGTATGATATCAGAGTTGGACAAGTACAGTTTGGGGGTGATTACCTCAACAACAATGTTTATCCCCATTATCATCAAGGTTGGGGGTATCATCCAGATTTTGAATGGAGTAATAACTTTCAAGACCAATACTGTGCCCCAAGTCCAACACATCCATCAGATTTCTCATATCCACCTCCAATGCAACAAGAAGAAAATTTAGGTTGAAGGAATTCATGTCAAAAAGCATAGCAGACCATGAAGAGATGATGATGAGTCAGGAGTTATCAAGCCAAAATCTTAACAGACAGATGGAACAACTCATTAACTGCTCAATGAATGGTCCTCAATACATGGATTTTGAAACTGAACAAGATAATTCAAGATTGGAGGAATTGTGGTTCAAATTTATAGCATCAACTGAGGAGAAGATGATTGAGCAAGATAGGTCAATTCAAAATCTTTAGAATCATATGGATCAAATGTTCGAAGCCTTGAACAATCTCCCTCCAAACAATTGGTGCTATGACATGGACGATGAAACTGATGGAGAGCCAGAGGTGTACATGCCACTGAATGAACTGAAAGGAGTGGACATTGATGAGACAACTGGGGGTATGGAAAATGAAGATCATGAGCTGACTTGTATAATACCCCAAGTGCCTTCTCAGTTAGAGTTAAAAAATTCAGTGAAATTTGCACACCCATGTCCCCTTGGTAGTCACATCCAAAGCAAGAATTTCTGCGATTATGAGGCCTCTTACAAACCATGGTGGGCTGAGGAAGAGATAATAGAAGAAGAAAATCTTGTTGTATTTGTCATGCCTCAATGCAAGAATCTATTCACAGATATAACGGAAGGAGCACCTGGCTATGCAATAGAACTGGGGGCATCATGTACAGGAAATATGCTAGGTTGTTTCAAGTCACAGACACGCAAAATGGGGAACCTACCTACGCACATTGCAGTTCTAATGGATGGAGGGTTCCTAGCTTATCGTAGAGGAATTGGATAGCGGTGTCAAGAAAAAAGTCCAGCTAAAGGACTATAAACCGAGAGCTCGATGGGAGGCACCCCATCCAATCTTTCTCCCTCCTTGTTTAATTCTTATTTACATTTCCATATTTAGTAGATGTTAGATAGTGGTAAGTCTTAAAATTAGTTTTATTGTTTCTCCTCTCAAGTTCAATTCAATTGCTATAAGCATTCAGGATCAAACAAAAGTCAAACAAAAAGCTGAAGTCATAGAAATGCAGAGTCGCATTGTAGCATACTAACTACAAGATAAACATCGGCATGCATTATATTAGCTCGATCACAAAAAAAAATTGCTAAATTTTTAGAATTTTTGACTCAAGCATTTGGACAGTTAGAAGCCCACACTCAGTTTCCAACTATAGAATATCTCAAACTTAGCCATCGCTTGATATACCATCGGATCATGAGGAGGCGAATGGAGATGACATTGCCACTTAGGGGAGTATTCTTTCACTTTTAATTACAATGAGGGCATTGTTTATTTTAAGTTTGGGGGTATTGGGTTGTAGTGGGTAGTTGTTGCATATAGTTAGTTGCATATAGTTTGATTGCATGTTTAAGTTGCATAGTAGGGGTATTTTAGTATCTTTGTAGTTAAATTCTACATGAAATTGTTTTGTTTGTTTTTAGTTTTCTTTTGTCTTGTTTACTTAGTATGTGTTTAGTTGCATAACATTGCATAATCCTAGGCTTTTAGTTAGTTGAATTCTAATTTGGCCTATGATGAAATAGAAATTTGATAGATTTTTGAACTTGGTTGATATCTTGAGCTTAGTTATAATTTTATACATGATATAATTAGTGCTTCTTTGTTTAGATGTTACCGGAGTATACGACAATGTTCTATTTGCTTGTTGGTTAAGATTAGCATGCTTTGTCTGCGAGAGGAAAATGTTGTTTTTAATGATAGAATTGTGTAGGAAGTGAGTAATGACTATGAAGACACTGAAACTCAAGTTTTGGGAATGCATGTGTGTGCTTGCTTTATAAAAAAAAAGAGAAAAAAATGAATAATTACCGTGGCTAGTCTTATTTTGGGGCCTTTGTTATTTGAGTAAGTACGCCCGAGGGGATTGTCTCTACACCTAGTGCCCTAAGGTCTTAATGGTCTAGGAGTCGTTGGTTGAAAGCTCGCTAAGGGGTAGCACTGTTAGCCTAATGGAATGAGACATTGCACAGTCATGAAAAAAAATTCAATAAACACCGCGAAAAAGTGCGAAAATCGCCATCGTGTGTAAAAATAAGCAGAATAAACCCTTTGCTGAACCTTGTATTGATGTGTTAGAGTAGTTGTTGCTTTATTTATATGCATAGTTCTTGGTTTGAACCTCAGTTTCCTCTCTTAAGCAGTATAGCATGTGAAATCCTTACCTTTTTCAAGCTTATCTGTGAACACATCACACACACACATCATCTTTATAGCATGTTAGGATTATATGATTGTATGTCATTATGCCTTTAGCTTAGTTTGATGCTTTGTTCTTGGATCTTGATATTTCTCTGAGGCATACCTTATTGGAGTTCTTAACATTGCTGGAAATCTGGGGATTCATTGTCAAAGTAGCGTAGCTTGCATAGCATGTAGATTGCATTATATTGTGTTGCTTGGGGACAAACAACGATTTATGTTTGGGGGTATTTGATAAGTTGGTTTTATACCTACTTATTTGGTATCTGTTACTTGAATTAGTTGCTTATTCTCATGTTTCTTAGTTACTTTTCATGCATTTTGTGTTTATTTTGTAGATCTTATGCTTGGGAACGATGTGAGCGACTATTGGTATGAAAACACAAGAAAAAGCAATCCGGATATCATTTGGGCTTTCATATTCATGTTATGTTCTTGGCTTGAAACTTGTACTATGTTGTAGAGCTTCTTCTTAACTTTTTGGAACATCTTAAATCATTCTAATCGGAGTTCGGATGCAAGAGTTATGATCTTTGTACCAACGGACGTCAAACTTCGCTGTTTTGGTTAGCCATTTTCATAGCAGTCACTTCCAGACCAATTTAAACCTTTATCCGGCCAGAATTTCTCAATCATCAAAGAATGAAAGTTTTAGAGCTCGTCGATATCTTCGATTTGATAGGTGTCAGGCCCCGTAACTCTTTCCGGATCAAAAGTTATGACCATTTTACCAAAGGATACTGTAGCAGAAAATGGACCGCGCGGGCGCGCGAATTTGTAGTGCATTTCCTGCGCGGCCGCACGCGACCCTGGAGACAAAAAAACGTGATTTTTTGCTTGGTAGCGGCGCCGCCTAACTTCAGAGCCAATTCTGCTTGTGCGGCCATGACTTGAGTGTTGACCAAAGCTGACTTTTCATTAAACAGTGCAATTGAAGCGTAATTTGGAGAGAGGTTCTATTAGGGCTTATATATTAGATGTATTTTCTTTATGTAAGCGACATTCCACCCCTTGGGGGCGCAAGCTACTGCTATTTTCTTTCTTCAACTTGGAATAATTAGATTAGAGTAGATTAGAGTAGTGATTTCTAGAGTTGATTAGATTGAAGACTTGAAGCGATTGGAAAACATTGGAGATTCAACCTTGGATCAAGAGAACATATTTGCACTACCATTCTCTATTCTTATTCTCTCTTTGATTCTTAATTGTATCTTATGATGTTTATTCAATATGTGGATGATAGCTTTAATTAGGTTATGATTTAAACACTATTATGAGATTGTAATGGATTCTATGGATTAATTATTTCTGATATGTTTCATTGATAGCCTTATTGATTTCTAAGGGTTTGTCTATTAAGATTCATGCTTAATTGCTTAGTTGATTGACCATCAATTATTGTGATAATCCATATGGACTTGAGAGATGAAGTATGGGTTTGGATCTGATCTTGATAGCGTTTGATTGTATGTGCTACATTGTGTTGGGATGTATGATTTGTGCTTAGGATAGACATATACTGAAGCACCATTCGTAGTCAATTGAGAACTTGGAATTAAACCCTAATTATTTGTAAATCACATAAACATATAGTGGTTTATGTAATATGGGTGTTCATTTATATTCTATCATATGTGGATTATATGTGATATGGGTATGACATTGAGAAATGGCTATACTTTACTTTCGTGTTCTCGACTAACAAACCGGTACAATTAGTTTGGCTTAACATGAAGTGTATGGATTTGAATGAGTCAATAGATGAAATTATGATCTCAATTCTTCATTATCTAGTCTCACTCTAGGAATAGTTAGGTTTATTTAATTTCATAGTTTAAATATAAAATATAATATCATTCGTTTAAATAAGACTGAAATGGTTATGGGCTAGTGCTTGACGAACTTTATTAGTTAATTCTCCGTGGGAACTATACTTTACTTACTCTTTATTACTTGTTGACCGTGTATACTTGCACACATATATTGATCGGTAAAACGACCAACATAAACTGACAGCACGAAAGCCAAAGCCTTGCCGCTCCTCTTTCTCCCTCTCAAAGATTCATTTGCTCTCTTCCCCTGCCGCTAAGCACATTCCCTCCCCTGCCTAAATAAAAATTCCATTCAAGCAGCAAAAAAGAAATACGCGAGAGAGAAAGTTGGATTGGTCACAAGTTCAGCAACAAATATTCAGATTCAAATATTATTTTGGTAGGATTTACTTTTCAAATGTTCAATTAAAAATAAAGAAATATTATAATTAGTTTTTAAAAATGTATTTATAATAAAATAGAATTTTAAACTTTTAAGAAAAATTGGCAATCATTGTTATGTCTACATATATGCATGTGAATTTTTAGAAAACTTTATGATTTATGTGTTTGGGTAAATTATATAACTATGTGGTGAAGTAGTTAGTATAATTTTTGATTGGTTATTAAATTATTTGCTTACTAATTGTAATGTAGTATTGTTTTATTATGAATGTTTATTTTGATAAAATATAGTGAGTTATGTGGGATATAATATGCATGTAAATATTGTGACTAATAATGATTAATTATTATGAAAATGTGCAAAAAAAAAGAATTATTTAAATTATATTAAAATGAATTTTTTTACTGATTAATAGGATATATATATAATTGTGTTACATAGTTATTAAACAATATGAAAAATCTTTTATTTTATTTTATTTTTTTAGGTACTAGATGGACAATTGAATTTTTGGACCAATTGACCCAAGTGTCCTTAACGACCAACAAAATCATGTGTCAGATGATATATATGACGGGAAAGACAGGGGAAGACTACTCTCATGTCAATTAACTGGGAAAAAAAAATACGATCAATGGATATTAACAAAAGCTCAAAAAACTCTTCTACAAAAATGTGGGTTTGGGATTTTTTTTCTATCCAGCAGTTGTACCACAAACTGACATTGGGCTCGTGTCCGCCTTGGTGGAGAGATGGCGGTCGGAGACCAATAGTTTTCACCTAAATTGTGGGGAAATTACAATCACTTTAGAGGATGTACACTTCATTCTTGGGTTACCGGTGGTTGGCAAACCCTTAACTTGTCCATTATTTGACACTCCATTAGCTCATTTTAAAGAATGTTTTGGTAGTGAAGTAGTTGCTGAATATCAGGAATTAAAAAAATGCGGCTCTATTTCATTACTATGGTTGCAACAACATTTTAATAATTGTCCCCCTAAAGCAAGTAAGGAAATTATTGGTCGATGCACAAAGGCCTATTTTCTTTCGTTGTGTGGGGAATATTGTTCCCCACTAGGAATAAAAACACTGTTCATCCCAAGTATATGTATTTTATTGCTAACACTGAAAATTGTGTAATGTATTCTTAGGGTGCAGCTGTGTTGGGCTATTTGTATAGGTCTTTATATACTGCAACTAGGAAAGGAGCAAAATATATTAATAGTCGTGTCTCTCTTTTATAAATTTGGGCATACGAGCGTATAATAATTGGAAGACCTAACCCCTGGTCTCAATCACAGTTATGGTTACCTAGGGCCCTAGCGTGGGCATACTCAGAAAATCATAGCTACCCTGATAGACGACAAAATCCCCATCATCATTTAAAATTTTATCGAGGGGAGTTAGATGTCCAAATTTGAATGGCAAGTAGTTTAGGCCTACTTCGTGAATTGGGATGACAATGTAAATGGATTTAATTTTGAAGGAAGATTGTTGGGATCTAGTAGAATCCCCTTGATCCATTTTGATATTGTAGAATACCAGATGCCAGACAAGGTGATGAGACAGTATGGGTTCTTACAAGGTATACCATCTCCGGCAGAAAATCACGAAGAACTTAGAAAAGAAAAAGAACATAGATTTGCCGTTGTTGATTGCATGGCCTTGAGGCGAGTGTACATCGCACATTAGGAGGATTACATGGAGAATTTGAAGGGACAACAATACGAAATTTCCAACTACGTGAAAATTGATTCATACATGACTTGGTATAGGAAAATTACACATAGGAAACTGCATCACCCTCGACGAAAAGGGGACCCAGACCCTACATACGAGCCCCAGACTGTTTACTGCCAGCAGCATCATCTTATACAAATGGTACACTAACATTTGCATATTTTAATATAGCATATTATATTTATACATACTATCTTGTTTATTAATAATACTAATATTGTACTTTTATCTTACATGACAGGTTGAGAGTGCAAAATCCTTACTTGATAAGTGCTTTGCTTTTATTGAGATGTCTCCAGACTATGTAGTTGAGAAATAGGTATGGGACCATCTTTACGGTGTATACAACTCTGAAGTCAGAGGGAACAATGGTGAAGAGCGAGAAGAGCCAAGTAATTCTGCGGTACAAGAGAGTTACATCCCCACGACCCAAACTTATGTTCCTTCTTATTCATTCGAGTCTAACTTCACAAAGAAGGCAAAAGTTCAGGTCATTGGAGTATGAATGTTAATATTAATTTTATTACTTAATAATAATAATATTAGTAATAGTGAGTATCATGCTTAATATTATTCAGGCCCAAGATATAGCGGAAGGGTACATCCCCACCACCCAAGCTTATGTGCCCTCCTACTCATTCGAGTCTGGCTTCATAGAGCAGACAGAATTACAGGTATTATTCCCTCTTAATTTTATGTTGTAAACATGCAATTAATATTAGTAATATTATTAATATTATTAATATTTTCAGGTACAAGACATAACTGTCTTATGTTCCAACCCAGGAAAAAGTTCCAGTCCCACCACTCAGGCATTCGAGACTGGCTTTATAGAGCATGCGGGTAAACATGTAATATTATTCTCATGTTATTATTATTATGAAATCCCTCTTAATTTTATTACTTAAAAATATTTCTATTAGTAATTATTATTAATACTATTTTTATGTTTATCAATATATTTACCTAGGCATTCGAGACTGTGTTGGAATTAAACATCTCTTATGGTGTGAAAAAGTCTCCGACCAAAAAGTTGAGGGAATACAAGATAGAGTTTATAGATAATTACTGTTTGGGAACACACTTTCTAATCCACCAATATTTCCTGTCATACATCCGCAAAACTTGTATACTCTGCATCACGACGCATTCAAGGCCTTAAGCCCTGCAACTTGGATTTTCGAGCATTCGCTGGACGCGTATATGCTATTATTGCGGCATAGAGAGGAATACTACAGGACGCAGAGAATTAGAAGGTGGGAAAAATTTGGCTTCATGGAATCATTCTTCATGCATCTTAGCAAGAGCGTTGTGTCCCCAAGCCAGGCGAATGGGGCAGAGAGTTTTTGTCACCCCTATGTCCACCCAGATGTGGGCCTGACATTACACGAATGCACGTATATATTCATGCAAATGTGTACTCAAGAGACCAAGCATTTTATCTTGTTTGTACTCTCGGTGCCCGAATAGGCAGTCACCATCTTTGACCCTCTATACGATGATACCCTATGACAACTCGAGAATTTGGACAATTTAATAAAATCTTAAAAGATTGATTAGAGGCTAAATAATAGACCTAGACAGAAAATAAGTGTATTGTTTTAGCATTTCTGTGAAGGAATTTTAAGAATTTCAAAATTTTGTGAAAGATTTAGGTGGGTTTAAAATCTTGTAGTAAAGACTTACATGGTTAAGTATTTAAGGGTATATAAATTTGTGTATGTGGTTTTATGTGTACAATATATGGTTAAGGGTCAAGGGTTGACCATATAAACTATATCAGTCATAAACCCTAAAAATATATTAAGAACCTCGACGTCCAGTTAGAAAACCCTAATGATTGTTAAGAAACCCTATTACCGGCTCTAGAAACCCTAATTTCAGTTTCGAGAATCCGTAACCCTAATTTGGAACATTAAAAGCCTATTGGGGAAGTTTGAAAATAAGTATAAAAGTTTTTATATTATTGACTATATATTTTATTAGGGATAGCCCTAATTGATTATTAGAAAAACCTAATTGTTCAGCTGGAAACCCTAATGTATAATTATAGAACCTAATTGCTAAATTAGCAATTTTAATTAGGAAATATTAATCCTAATTAGAAAGCTTGAATATAATTAAGAAACCCTAATTATAATTTAGAAATCTTAATTTTTTATTTTGAAACTTAATTAGAAAAGCCTAGAAAATAAATTTGTATAACCTTAGGGTTAAACCCTAAGGGTTAAAACCTAAGGGTTGTGACAAGTTACCAAGTTGCCATTAACTTTATAAGTCAAATGTCCAAACTACCCTTTTGAATATTTTAATGAGATGGAGTGTAGATCTAGCCCTAGTAAGTGGTTGGTGACCAACTCTAGCTAGCCATGTGGTCTAGTATTCATTTTTAATCAGCCAACTTGCTAGATTAAATACATTGCCTCATGGATTAAAGGCATACAAGTCTAGAAAAGTTACACACTTTACTTTTCAACCTAACCAAGTCTTCTCTCTCTCTCCCATCCAAAATTTTAGAGTGAGAGTGAGTGATAAGTTAAGCCAAGATCATGTGTTAGCTTGCCAAGATCAAACATCAAGGATCAGATTCAAAGATTGGGCATTCATAAGGTATAAACCCTAAATTTCAAAATCTTTATAGATTTGTGTTAATGTTATGATTTGTTGTTTCAAGTTGTGTTTAGGAATGTCAATTAGTGATCTGGGTTGTTACTTCCTAGATCCATAACATCTAGATGCTTGAAATTGAATTTTTTAGAAATCTGGAAAAAACTGGAAAATGTTGTCTGACAAGCAAATGTCAGGGTTCATAGATTCTTATGTGTTAGTTGTTTGTTATGTTTTAAGTTATAGACTTGTAGTATGTTGTAAGGGCTTTGATCTGGAACTTGAATCAAGGTCAGATCATGTCTAGAACTCAAGATATGAGTGGTCAAAGTGGGTTGACCGATCAGGAAAACTGAGTTTTTGGGCAACCCAGAAACACAGAATTTTTGACAAATACTATTGAAGCTCTACATCTTGCTGTGTGTTAGTAGTTAGGACATTTTGTTATTTGATCTTTGTAGCCTATCATGTAGACTACATATAAAAGTCATTAGATCACCCAGATAATGCATATAGTGAAAGATAATCAAGGTCAAAGTAGGTTGACCGATCTGCCTTATGAAGGTTTCTGGAAAACCCAGAATCTTCAAGAGCCGAACTTTCTGACAAGATTTGACTGACTTGAATCTTGTGATTGTGTTGATAGTAGACTGATATTATGTTATAGAGTTGTTGTTTGACATCTCTACTACAAGTATGAACCATTATATTACACAAAGTAGACCCAGACTGCAAGTTATAAAGATCTAAAGTAGCACACACGAATTGTTCTTCATTTCTGGAAAACCCAGAAATGAAGAACAGCCTCTGACAGGAATTTTTGTAGCTTAGATCTTGATGATTTGATATGTTATGGCCATGGAACTTGTTTAGGGTTGTAGTACTACATCAGTACTACAACATTAACAAAGTATTAAAAATAATAATATTTTGTTAAAAATAATAACACTACATCGATTACTTGTTTAGGTAATAATAAAGTATTAAAATAGTTGGAGATATTATAAATATATTATAATATTTTGTTAAGAATTTTATTAATATTTAATATTAAATAAATATTAATGATAATAGAATTAAGTGATATTTAAATCATATAAATATGATATTAATGATTGAAAAATCATAATAAATGATAATAATTATTTGAAAATTATTATGAGCCTATGAAAATTATTTTGACTGAATAATTAATTGTCTAAGTTAATTTTGTTGCATTTAGACAGAGTCTTATGGATATTAGGCTCGATAATTGTCCGACTAGGCCGTCGGGATGTCACAATAGTACCAAACTCAACTCAGACTGCAATAGTTTGACTTGATACTAGGTCTTATGTGCTATATAGACAGATAAGATTATGTGATAATGTGTTTAGGTTATTCTATACTGTGATGATATTATTCTAACTTGGAAAATTGATATTATTAATATTAGGTCTTCGGATAAAGCTAAGTTATGTTTTGTAACGATAATCAACGGTGCAAGCAAGTCTCTAAACCTTATCTCTTTGAATGCAAGTTCTCTCTAACTCAACCCTTAGTTATAATTATTCAAATATAATTATGGTTAATCTTTGTTGATTATACCATGTCTATGAATTGTTGAATCGCACTGTGTGCATATTGCATGTGTTCATTAGGTATGAAAGGCTGATCACCTTCATTACCATTCGATCCAGATATAATTGATATGTTCATATTCAATGTTTGTTCAGCTATGAAAATTTGTTCACAATTATATTATTAAATGTTAGCCAGCTATTATTCAAAATCTTTCCATCATGATATATATGAGACCCCAGATTTTATGAATAAAGATTTAAATTTCTTGAAATATTTTTTTAATATTTTGGTGTGGATTTGATATAATGTTATAGTTGTGGGTAATATTTACAAATTTTGCAAAGTAAGCAAGTGGTTATATAATATTCGATTGGTCGGGGAATATTCATTTTAATAGGAATATTAAGTAAGACGACACAATCATTAATGGACTCCACATTCGGAGTATTGTAAGTAGCTAGAAAAACGACAAAATTATCATTTTATAAAAATAACGGTGAAAGTATTACCGTTAAAAGCTGTTGAACTACTTTCATAGTAAAAGTATAGTAATACTGGCGTGGTTGCATAGTAGCACGGTATTGATTATTGATGCTTACGTAAAAGTCACTTTCGGTTATACTCAATTATTGCTACGATAATTCTTTGCATTATATCTCTCACATTATTGATTCGATTATTGTCACAGTATCATCTGCATAATATGATATATTATTAAATCAATAATTTAGATGACAAACTTATTCATATTATTAAATTGAAATGTGTACAATGTCTAGAAGTTCTGTCAAGGAGAGGTTTGGTCATCTAATTGCGGCGCCCGATAAGGAGAAATCCTTCTTTGAAAGCCCCTCTTTCACAGGAATGACACGGTTGTTAAATATTGTGAATTATAATATTAATGATGAATAAGTTCGTGTTGATTAAAGATGAAATTGATAGTTCTATTGTATTGGGATTATTAGTGTTAGTGGAAATTGACATATATTCCGATGATAATTGATGTCTGGGGGGTTATATTTTTAAATCGGGTAATTAATCGGATAAATGAGCAATTAATTGCTACTAATTCACATGCTTATATAACTATTTGTTTACATGTGTATACTATTGAATCACATTCATGTACTATTAGGGGAGTTGGTGCAAGATTGATAATACTTGCATGACTAAGTTAAAAATAGAGGTATAGATGGAGGTACTATACTATAATTCATATTTTCACATGATTATAACTATTGGTTCACATATTGGAACTATTGATTCACATTATTTACTATTAGGGGAGGTGGTGCAAGTTTGATAATACTTGCAGGACTAAATTAAAAATGAAAGAAAAGTTGGAGGTATTGTACTATAATATTTTGAGTCCCAAAACGTGCAATTATCGAAACTATATTTTTCTATAAATAGAAGCTCATTCTTCCTTCATTTTTCACAAATTTACTAAAGCTTTAGAGCAATTATTATAGAGAGAAATTGTAGAGAGAAAGAAGAAGAGAAGTCTACTACCTCACTATTCCAGTATCCAGTCTTCTTTTGAGGTAAGGGGTATTATTTCTTTCGTATTCATGAAGAGAGCTATTGTTATTCTATTCCTTATTATTCTGTTGGAATAACCTGTATACGCGGACTACCTTATATATGGTGAAATTTTTCTGTTATTCCATTCTTTATTATTATATTGGAATAACCTGTCTATGCGAAGTACCGCATACATGGTGAAATTCTTCTATTATTCCATTCTTTATTAATCTGTCGGAATATCCTATCTGTGCATTTACGCATGACTTGGTTCCATTATTTATTATTTTGTTGGAATATCCTGTCTGTGCGTTTACGCATGACCTGGTTCCATTATTTATTATTCCGTCGGAATATCCTGTCTGTGCGTTTACGCATGACCTGGTTCCATTATTTATTATTATTATGTTGGAATAACCTGTCTGTGCGGTCTATCGCATGCTTGGTGAATTCTTCTGTTATTCCATTCCTTATTATTCTATTGGAATAACCTGTCTATGTGGGTTACCACATGCATGGTGAATGATCCTTCGTATTCATTCTTTATTAAATTACAGAAATAATCTGTCTACGTGGATTACCACATGGCAGGCGAAAATCCATTTGCAGTTTCATATATTCTATTATACTCAGTTGGTTAAAGTTTTGACCTTTATATTCCATGAAATTAGTAGAATATCCTGGATATTTGCGCTTCATCCAATATCTTTTCATGAAAATATTCTTCTGAGCATTCTTGAATTTTACTCTACAAAGCAGTATCATGTTGATAATTTGGACGTAATTGATTTCAGGATAAATTAACTTATAAATATTTAAAATTTATTCTTGAACTTGTTTTATTGAATTATTATGTCATTGTCATCATCCTCATGCTTATATTGTGATGAAAGTCATCTTTGGCTTACGTGCATAGATGGACTTTGTATGATTATGACCATGGATCATTCGGTATAATCATGACCTGTAATGTTATAAATGATGTGGTAAAGGTCCTCAGTGGCCTGTAATGCATTGATGGATAGTTTTTGATATAATTATGACCAGGAATTATTCGGTATAGTCATGACCATTGATGATTTAATGAATATCTTTGGCCCGTAGTGCAGGGATGATTCGATGATGTGGTTTATTTATTAAGCTGAGTCTCAGCAATAAAAATTGATGTAAACATTTTAAATCATAGAAGATAGTAGATATCATGCTCTACTTGACTCTTCTAATGAATTGCTTATTCATGCAAGTTAGCTTAAACTTGATGTCTATTGTATTTTATCGGTTTAACATTGTTGAAGACTAATGATAATTTATTCGCATTATCTTAGTCATAATATTTCTTCTTTGGGCTAGTTGAGCTCACCCTTTCTTTCACTGTTCTCTTCAGGAAATGAGAACATAGCTGGGACGAGTCAGGGAAAAGAGTGATGGTCCGAGATGGTGTTATAGAAGTCCTCACTATTCTGTAAAATAGTGTGGCAATAAATGAGGACTTATTTTGAGTTTGAACAATGTCTACAAGAAAAGATTTGTATTAAAACTCACAGTTTATGTTGTATAATTAAGTTTGTATTTGTATTCTGTACCATGTATTTGGCGACTCAAGATGAGTGATGTATACCTATTTTGGGGGCGTCACAATATATCCTTAATTTATTGAACTTAAACTTGTTGGGCAAACTTGTTGCTCACCCTTGCTATATCATGATAAACATTGTAGATCAAGGCGAATACGTCGGATACAAGGAAAAGGCAAAGCCAAGTTCAACTTGGGACTATGTGTGTAGCTAGATTTGTAACAATATTGTATAATAATAACATTGTATGTTAGATAGAATATTGATTTAGGTTTTAAGTGAAGGTCTCGACCTTGGGGATAGTGTGTAATGTTTAATGTATAAACAATTTATGTTTATATCTTCAGCAATAGTTAGAACTAGTGTACCAGATTCGTGGTGATTTGGGACCCAGATTTGGGGACGCTACATATCCCATATATGACCATCCATCAAATGTATAGAGAATTTGTTAAAGTTACGGTATGTATATTAATTGTTAGTGTTTTACTTTTATATATGTATATCCTTTATTAATATTACTTTGTGCACGCAAGTCAAATTGATACCATTTTGTTTGAGAATTGGTGATCCACAGTGTGAGTGGCCAACACAGGATTCGCGCGTGCTAATACCAAAGACTAGACCTGTGCAGCCAAACAATTATGATTTTGGTATTTTCGTTTGCAAATATGTTGATTACTTTGTCAGGGGCCGTATAAATATTCGTAGAGAAAAATGGTCCTCAGAAGATTTAATGGTATTTCGATACCGAATTACGTGGGAACTCTTTAGATGTCAAGCTAGACTTCTTCCCGCGGATGATATTTAGACTAATTATTGGTGTACTAATTATGAAATCTATCAATATTTCCTGTTTATGTTTACCGTTTCATGTTTACCGCTGTTTAGTTGATATTATTATTATTATTAATTCCAAAGCTATTAGTAATTATTATTATTATAATTGTTAGTGTATTTATTATTATTATTATTATTCATATTATTATTATTATTATTATTATGTTTAATATAATAATTCTAATAATACTAATAATAATAATAATAACAACAACATAGCTTAAATAATATAACTGAGCATAATACAACTGAGCATAAATAAAAACATAGCTTACATAATGCAATACTCGCATAAATAAAAACATAGCTTACGCAATACAACTGAGCATAAATACAAACATAGCTTACATAATACAACTGAGCATAAATAAAAACATAGCTTACATAATACACTCATCACATAAATGATTCATAGCTTATATTATACAACTGAGAGCTATTTTTTAGGCTTAAAAATCCCTAACACTCGATAATGATTGCGCTTATCATGGTCGGTTTCAAAGCCACAAATTGCACATTTTCAATGAGGCTTAGAACCCACAATTTTCTCAAATTCACTCTTTAATCTTGATTGTTTTTTGCGACCCTTTGTTTGAGAAATAACTGGTGGTAAGAACTTGTTTTCTTCCGCATCTTCCTCTGCATCTTCATCATCATTGTCATAGTCCATTGTCTGAGGTGTAACTCCAATAGTGCAATCAATGTCATCCCCATCTAATTCAGTAAGATTCTTATTCGGATCACACCGGTCAATTAACACTTTTCCTTGTGCATTCAACTTAAGATGAGTTTTGTAACCTCGAATTGAGCAAGCAGCTTTACTGGTTAGCTCCTAGAAATCACCCATCAAATAATTAAAACGTATTGCTTGATCTTGTTCAAAGTCAACAATTGTTGGGCTAAAGAGTAATTCTTCAACATCGGTTTTGTTCGTGTTTCTTGTCCACCGAGTAAGAATCATATCGCTCGGAATTTGGAAAATACTCTTAGCCAAGAAATACCTCAAGATGTGCCTGCATAATTCACCAGAATGAGAAAATAATTGACAATTACATGTTACCGACCCTAGTTGACGATTGTTGACGATTTCTTTATATCTTCCACCATTTTCAGCGGCATCTGCCTTATACACTTCATAAACCTTTGTTTCAGGACTACACAACTCACTAACTTTACTAACATTGTACATCACGGAATCGACGAATTGACGTTGAAAACATCTAAACATCTCTTTTGTGTACACCTGAGCAGCATGCACTTCCAAAGATGACCCGAGTACCATATTCCTTTTCTGATGTTGTGTTATGTAGTCGGTCTTCCTATCTTTGATAACTTCTTTTTCTATAGCCTTCTAACTTTGCACTACAAATTCTTTCATGCCCGTTGAAGCATTGATAAACTCATCAAAAAAATGATTCATGCTCTCGCTTCTTCCAGTGGTTGTCATTCCCGCGGCAAAATATCTCTTTGTATATGCGGGAATCCATTTCTCCCGTACATCATACAAACTTCTAATCCACTCATTGCTATATAATTCATAATTCCGCACTAGAATCTGCCAACGCTTTTTAAACTCCCCGATGGACAATGAATTATACACACAATTATTAAAATGGTCATTGAAGGATGGGTGCTCAGAATAAACATGATGCAATTTCTCAGGAAACTTGTTTCTAATATGCCAAGAACATAATAAGTGATGAGTAGAAGGGAGTACCTTAGCAATAGCATTACTTATGGCTTTGTCTTGGTCAGTGATGATGGTTATAGGTGTCTTGTAGTCCATGGCTTCGAGCCATATCTCTAATACCCACACGAAAGTGTCATCTGTCTCATCCCTTAACAATGCAAATCCAAACAATATAGTCTGAAAATGGTGGTTGACCCCGGTAAATGGAACAAACGGCATGTCATAATTATTTATCCTGTACGTACTGTCAAATGTCACAACATCTCCGAAATGTTGATACATCAACCTTGATCGGGTGTCAAACCACAAAATGAATGCTATGCGATTTGTTTCGTCTAGTTTGACAGGATAAAAAAAATTACTTAAACTTCCAGATCCAAGTTTTTTCAAATAATTTATAGCAACTTGTGCATCATTTTCATCTGCAGAATCACGCCTTAAATCTTTCACCACATTCTGAACATTAACATTAGAAAAAGGAACACTTTGCAACCCGCCACCCATTGTGCTCAAAATGTTCATCATCCTACTAGGTCCAATACCAGACTTATTTAAAGTGTCAATTAATTTTCCTGCAACCAGAATAATATTTTTACGTGTCTCTATCAAATCTACCTTGGTAGGGGTCACTAGGTGATGATTGTGCTCTAATTGAACAGTAGAAATATGCCAATTATCTTCTTTCTTATTATGAACAACATATATTCTAGCTTTGCATAATGTGCGTCCTATAGAGTCTCGCGTCCTATTTATTTTCTTACTACCATCTTCATCATCAGGCAAACTCTTTACAGAAGTTGGTGTACCGGCTTTTTTACAAATATACAACCTAGAGGAAACCTCATTAGTACCAGCATGTTTATGACTAGTTGCAATTCTAATCTCAAAACCATTTTGTTTAGCATACGACCTATAAAAAAATTCAACTTCTTCCAACTTAGAAAATAATTGACCAACGTATGGAATCATTTCAGATTTACTACTTTCAACTTCACTTACAAACTCAGATTCATTTCCACAAATATCTAAACTAGCAACAGAATCTGAAGAACTTGATACAAATCTTTTATAAGCAGGTATGTTGTGCGCCATTCTGAAATAAGAAGGAAGAATCAACGGATCAGAACTTTAACTTGAATTTAAGAGTGAAAATGGACAACATCAACCAAAAGATAAAGAGATAAAATTGCAGGGGGGAGGGAAACTCAGGAAAAAACTGATGTATGTAAGATATGTGAAATGAAAGGTTACAGAGATAATTTAAAATCAGAGGAAGCAAGCATGGGTTTTTAGAACAATACACAGATTGCCGCTACAGCCATTGGCGGTAGAGTCAAACCAGATTAATTGGTCTCAAATAGAAGCTGAAAAGGCTAATTTGATTTGAATGGTCATGTAGACACTCGAAATTTTCTGCACACCTGTTACTAACATTGCAGGAGGGTAGAATTGTCTTTCAGAGATAACCCTAGAAGACAGTTCACATCCATTCCGGATACTGCCGGAAGTTCAGTCTCAACCTCGGAACACACACCGAGAGTATCATTCTCAACACTGGAACACACACCGAAAACAACATTTCTAACCTTGAAGATAACCCCGAGTTTCGTCCTTGGCAATAACCCCAAGGAATGTTGTTGCAATTCAGGTGATAACCCCAGAAATGCTTGTTTCAAATGCAATTAGCTTCAATCTCAGACCTCCTGTCGAGGCCCTCATACCTCAAACCCGGAACTAACACCGGGAAGATAGGCACCCTCGTAGATGACATTGCGGCATTCAAACACTTGTAGCAGTCCAATATCAGATATAACCCTGAGCAACGTCTGCTTTCAACTCAAGTCGGCGATAACACCGATGAGGAGTCAAACGTCATCTTGCTACCTCAACATCTACGCGTCGTCTTAACATTTCATACATAGATACAACAATGTCCTTTAAGAACTAGGGAGTTCCAATCCCGAGTGACTATTGCGCGTGGCAGCACACCGGATAGAATTTGAAGCTTAAAGATCATGGGCATGGTCCCCTCTTCCTGACTTCTTACAACCTCTAATCCCATGTCATTGCGCAACTCTCGACACAAGTAGTCCGAAGAAGGTCTTATATACCTCGTTTGGATGCTCGGATTGATGTTCTGCAAGTTTGAGCGGACATCATAGTGCACGAGTGCACGTACTTCAAGATGATGGGACCCATAGAGCCCGGGGCACCCCGAGTAGCCGCAGGTACACCTGCAGTTCCCCCCTCTATAAATAGAGGGCTTGGGGTAGCCTTTTCAAAAAAGAAAAAAGGCGAGGAAGCCCTGTCCAATTTGCTTTATACACACCTTATATTGAGTGCTTGCTCTTTTTAAACACCTGTTAGCTCACATATAGCTATACATTTACTAGCGAGAGCTGAGTGTTTATCCATTTAGAGTCATAGAAGCCTGCATTGACAGCCCACTGTAAGCCTTCTAACACTCTATAAAGCCTTTCTCTTCATCTTTGCACACACTATTCTACACATTGAGAGTCGTGTTGTGTGCGTATGCCCGGACTTCGGTACGTGGTTTTCATTTATGTCTGTATATATATACACTTATATATGTATATATTATATATATGGACTATCATTATCGAGTTATGCCTCGATTGAGCCTAGACTTATGTCTGGAGCGTTTACTTGCTTTATATATATATATATACACTTATATATATATAATTGTTGTCAGACATATCTGATGAGCCTGAATTTTACATCCGGAGCGTTTACCTATTTTTATATATATATATATATATATATATATATATATATATATACTTATATATATAATTGTTGTTTTACATATCCGATGAGCCTGGATTTTACATCCTGCATTTATTGATTTTACACACACACACACACACACACACACACACACACACATATATATATATATATATATATATATATATATATATATATATATATTTTACATTTTGTCAGTGCACAGAGTTTACTTGAGGCCTTTTCTTACTTTATTTACATTTAGTCCCGCCTAGAGTTTACTTCGTGGCGGTTGATCGTATTTATTGCTTTATTTACATTTTTGATCCCCAATGAAATTGCTTCGTGGTGGTTGATTATGCACACACACACACACACACACACACACATATATATATATATTTACCACTTTTATATATATAACTGCTTACTGCTTTTCATACAAACTGCAGTATCATGTGAGCCTAGGAATCATGTGATCACAGATTCAGTCTACTGAATCTAAATTCGGTTCCCATGATGTACTTTTTTAGCTGTAAACAGCTTGTACATTATTTACAGTGTACGAATTTCCTTAGATGGCTATCATGCTCATGAGGAGTTCGGCACTGCTGTATATTATTTTCTCAAAGATGCCTCTGTAAGGAACAAGCTGCTGTTTTAGCTCAGTTCAGCAGTATGTGCAACTGAGTTATTGAATACGTAAGGAAGATCTACTGATTTCAGTGTTACCACTGTGAATCTATGAGTTGTATATGAATGATTATGAGTAATTAAAACAAAAATGCATAGAAGGGAAGAGAGGTTTTCAGAGAGAAAGGGGAGGATATCTAGAAGAGATTAGAAAGAAGGAATTCTCAGTCAAAATCATATCTGTCCTCTACATCGGTGTTCACACCCTTATATATCAGCATGCACACACTGTGCAACAGATTCTCTTAACATAATTGAGAATAGAAAAGACTAACAAGACCTCAACAATTATAACCCAAGACTAAACTACTCCTGCTTCCTATATCAGTCAATTAATAACTAACTATTAACTAACTGTGATTATTAATGGAAAGTGCGCTAAACAAAAATAAGCTATGATCTGAACTGTTAATTGCTTTACAATCCCTCCCACTTAACAACAACCTGGTCCTCAAGGATAGAATTGAGGAAATCTGCTATGGAAATTGTCCCAGTCCTCCCAGGTTGCATCAGAAGGAAGTGTGTTAGACCATTTCACTAACACTTCTACAGCTGCATCATTATCCTTCTTAACTAACTTCCTGTCCAATATAGCCACAGGCTCCACCAAGAATTGCCCTTGATCATTGACTGAAGGAAGTGTGGGTGAGCTGGAAGAATTTATCCCAATGCATTTTTTTAGTAAAGAGACATGAAACACTGGGTGTATCTTAGCATCAACCAGAAGCTGTAATTTATAAGACACATTACCAATTTTTTCCAATACCAAGAAAGGCCCAAAATACTTAGGACTCAACTTCCCAAATCTGGTGTGTGTTAAACTGGTTTGTTGATAGGGTTTTATCTTCAGATACACCAAACCCCCCACCATAAATGACCTCTCAGATCTTGCTCTATCAACATAATGCTTTATCCTAGCTTGAGCCTCAACCAAATTCTATTTGATCAACCTAAGAGGATCAATTCTGTCCTTATAGAAACTTCTAGTGGTTGAGTCATGTATTCTTCCTTGTTGATAAAAATTAAAGTATGGTGGTTTATAACCATAGAGGGCTTCAAATGGTGAAGTTTTTAACCCACTTTGATGGTGTGTGTTGCACCACCACTCTACAATAGGAATCCAGTTAGTCCACCCCTTTGGTTTTTGTGTCACCATACATCGCAAATAACATTCCAATACCTGATTCAACCTTTCAGTTTGACCATCCGATTGAGGGTGGTAGGCTGAACTCAAGTGCAGCTTAGTTCCCACCAGCTTGAACACGGATTGCCAGAACAAGCTGATAAAAACTTTGTCTCTATCTGAAACAATTGTAGAGGGGAACCCATGTAGTCTATAAATTTAAGCTATATAGGTGTGAGCCATGTCTTGAGCTGAAAAAGGGTGTTTGAGTGTGATGAAGTGGGCATACTTGGTGAGTCTATCAACCACTACCCAGATAACAGTGTAACCATTAGAGTTAGGTAGCCCTTCTAGAAAGTCCATAGAAATGTCTGTCCAAGGATTTTCAGGCACATCTAATGGTTGAAGGAAACTAGGACTGGCCACTATCTCATGCTTCTGTTTTTGGCATGTATCACAACTTCTTACCCATTGGGTTACATCAGCCCTTAAACTTAGCGAAAAGAAATATTTGCTAATTCTCTCATATATTCCTCTTATGCCTGAATGTCCACCTAGAGGTGAAGCATGAAATTCTGCTAGCAGTTTATTCCTTAATATCAAATCAGGTCCCACCACTAGTTTGTCTATAAACTTGAGTCTCCCATTATTGTAAGAGTAGCCTGGCAAAGATTGAGGATTCAAGACTAGTTGAGCTATCATATCCCTGAGTCCAGCATCAACCTCCCAAGTAGAAGCTAGTTCTGAGATCCACTAGGGAACACATGCAGATATGTCTGAGCAAGAAGAATGATTAGAATCCTCACCTGTTGGTCTAGACAAACAGTCTGCTACCAAATTTTCTTTCCCCTTTTTATAGATAATCTCATAATCCAATCCTAACAACTTGGTGATCCATTTTTGTTGGTTTATAGTAGACACTCTTTGGTCCAATAAATATTTCAAGCTTTGGTGATCAGTCTTTATGTGGACTTTATTCCCCAGTATATAGTGTCTCCATTTGCTTAGAGCATGAACTAGAGACATAAGCTCCTTCTCATAAGTAGACCATCCTAAATGCTTGGGAGCTATGGTTTTACTCATGAAAGCTATTGGTCTGCCCAGTTGCATGAGAACTGCTCCTAGTCTATAGTATGAGGCATCAGCTTCTATCATAAAAGGTTTTGTAAAGTCAGTCATTGCTAGTACTGAAGACTTGGTCATTGCATCTTTAAGAGCCAGAAAAGCTTCTGTGGCCATTGGAGTCCAAAGGAATCTGTCCTTTTTTAGCAGATCAGTTAAAGGCCTACTGATGGTCCCATAGTTCCTTACAAATTTTCTATAGTAACCTGTTAGACCCAAAACCCCCCTTAAGCCTTTAAGGTTTTGTGGTTTGGGCCAGTTGACCATACAATCTATCTTGTCTGGATTAGTTGAGACCCCTTCCTGAGATATGATATGCCCCAGGTATTTGACATGTTTCATTCCAAAAGTGCACTTACTTTTTTTGGCATACAACTGGCTAGTCTCCAACAATTATAGTGTCATTCTGAGGTGGCTTAAGTGATCTTCCCAAGTCTTTCAGTACACCAGTATGTCATCAAAGAAAACTATAATGAACCTTCTGAGAAAAGGTTTAAATACTTCATTCATAAGGGACTGGAAAGTTGCTGGTGCATTGGTGAGGCCAAATGGCATAACCAAGAATTCAAAGTGGCCTGAGTGAGTCCTAAATGCAGTCTTTTGTATATCAGATTCATGAACCCTGATTTGGTAATAACCAGACCTCAAATCTAATTTTGAAAACCACTTGGCTCCATGCAGTTCATCCAGCAGTTCATCAATGGTAGGAATGGGAAATTTGTCCTTAATAGTTTTCTCATTTAGGGACCTATAATCAACACACATCCTCCATGTACCATCTTGTTTTTTAACTAACAAAACAGGAAAAGCATAAGGGCTGTTGCTTGGTTGTATGATACCAGTCTGCAGCATCTCATTTACTATTTTCTCAATCTCCTCTTTCTGCACATGTGGGTACCTGTAAGGCCATAGATTTACAAGCTGACTTCCCTCCTTCAAGTTGATGTGATGATTGTGATTCCTATTAGGAGGTAATTGTTTAGGTTCCTAGAATACCCTTGTAAATTCTTCAAGTAAGGCATCTAACTCATGCTTCTTTGGAATTTCATTTGTCCTTCCAGAATCACCATTGTTGCTAGTAGTGACATCATTTGCCTGGTTATCATAGACCATTCCAAACAAGTACCCAAAATACCCATGGGTAGTAGTATTGAGAATGTTATTGAATTGACCAGAAGACATGACTTGAACATTGGGAACCACAGATTCAGATTCACCTTGCAACACCACTGATTTACCATTCTTAATAAAGGATAATGTCAACTCCTTGAAATCAAATGTGGTAGGATTAAAATCCTTTAGCCACTGCACTCCAAGTACAACATCAATTCCTCCCAAGGGCAGAATCTTGAAATCATTGCTAAACTCCTCTCCTTGTGCTGTCCATTGCAAGCCCACACACTTCTGATTACTATGAACTTTGAATCCATCAGCTACAGACACAGTTCATGGTTTAGTAGACTGCACTGTGGCTCTCAATCTCTTGGCTGATTCTGGATCCATGAAGTTGTGAGTACTCCCACTGTCAATTAGTATCTTGAGGAACTTCCCATTAGCCATTCCCAAAATTCTAATTGTATTGTTCTTACCGTGTCCAGATAGGGCATGTAAGGTTATGTGAGCCTCCTGTGTAACCCCCTCATCCATAATATCCTTATCTTCTAGTTCACCACATACTTCTTCCTCACACTCCTCAACTTCCTCCTCAGAAGGCAATAACATGAACACGTGTGGTGTCTGGCATTTGTGACCAGGGTTATATGGTTCATCACAGGAAAAACACAACCTCTTCCTCCTTTTCTCAATAATTTGCTCATTAGTCAACCCTTTGATAGGAAGTGACCTGCTATACTCCAACTCTTTAAGAGGAATAACTGAGTTGGTGCTGCTAGTTGTCAAAGGAGGCTTTGCTGGAAATGACACTATATTTTTCTGTGAACTTCCCATCATACTATATTTATTGCTCATCCTACTCCTTTTTACCCAAGCCTCAAACTTAGCTTCTTCTACTCTAAAAACCCTGATTAGCTCCTTGAGACTAGTAACCTTCAACTCCTGTATACCCAATCTTATCTCCTCCTTAAGTCCTCCAATAGAACAGTCCATGAAAAAAGATTCATTGAGGGTAGGATTCTTTAGTAGAGCCCATCCTTTTAACTCTTCAAATTTTCTTCTGTACTCATCTACAATTCCAACTTGATGTAAATTTTTGAGTTCACCAATTGGATTAGACTGTGCCTCAGGACAAAATCTAGCTAAAATTTCATCCACAAAGCTAGTCCAAGTCAGAATCACACCTTCAGGGACAAATCCAGCATACCATTCCTCAGCCTCACCCTCCAAATTTATGGTAGCTAGATACAATTTTTGTTCCTCGTCCATAACATGGTGTGCAAACAATTTATTACACCTTCTAATCCAAGATCTAGGATTAGTTCCATCAAATTTAGGACACTCAAATCTGATAGATTTGAAGATATTATTGTTATTACCACTATTATTGCTAATCCCATCCTTTCCATTATTTCCTCCACTATTGATAGAGCCTAATATTGAACCCATGGGATCATTGTGATTACCTGCTCGATTCTGGTCAACTGGAAACCTTAGTGTTAGCATGGCTTCAAACCCTTTCATCATCTGCTGCATTCTCTAGTCCAACTTCACATCAATATCCTGCTTGAGTACATCCATTTGAGCACCGAAATCATGTTTGAGACTCCCTATCTGCTCTTCCAAATTACTGAGTCGTTAGTTGTTAGTAGCCATGGTAGGATTGATTGGCTTTGATACCAATTTATAAGGAACAATCTGCTGTTTTAGCTCAGTTCAGCAGTATGTGCAACTGAGTTGTTGAATACGTAAGGAAGATTTACTGATTTCACTGTTACCACTATGAATCTATGAGTTGTATATGAATGATTATGAGTAATTAAAACAAAAATGCATAGAAGGGAAGAGAGGTTTTCAGAGAGAAAGGGGAGGATATCTAGAAGAGATTAGAAAGAAGGAATTCTCATTCAAAATCATATCTGTCCTCTACATCGGTGTTCACACCCTTACATATCAGCATGCACGCACTATACAACAGATTCTCTTAACAGAATTGAGAATGGAAAAGACTAACAAGACCTCAACTATTATAACCCAAGACTAAACTACCCCTGCCTCCTATATCAGTCAATTAATAACTAACTATTAACTAACAATGATTATTAATGGAAAGTGCACTAAACAAAAATAAGCTATGATATGAACTATTAATTGCTTTACAGCCTCGCATCTCGAAAATAAAAGCAAACAAGCCGAACATTTAACAATAAAATGGAAGAATAAAAAGGTCTCAATTCCTATTGAGCACAGGGTTTGAAAAACCTCTTTTTATAAAACTTCATTGCTATATCTTGCTAAAACTGAATTTTTCTATAAATTCAAACCCTGTGTATATAGGTGCGAACGAGGCCTCGCACTACTTTTAAATAATTGCACATTGATCCACACACACACATATTCATATAACAGTTTCTTTGAGAAGTGGCGGTCACCGTGGCAACAC
Source organism: Panax ginseng (assembly GCA_020205605.1). Classification (NCBI taxonomy): domain Eukaryota; kingdom Viridiplantae; phylum Streptophyta; class Magnoliopsida; order Apiales; family Araliaceae; genus Panax; species Panax ginseng. The sequence continues at coordinate 97,543,325 of CM035128.1, read as the reverse complement.
GGATGTCGGGGGGTGCCTAACACCTTCCCTCCACATAATCAAGCCCCCAGACCCATAATGAATCTCGGTTTCACAGACCCGTTTAGCAGTGTCAAAACACTAGGTCAATGTGCAAACCTTTTCGGTTGCGTTAGTGCAACTAGTTAAAAACACCAACTAGCGACTCTTAACAGTCCATCATTGACATTATACATGTCAGACCTTTTTCACTTGTTTTTTCAAACAAATCTCACCTAACAATAGAACACCAAAGAATAAGTAACGAAAAGGGATAACTAAAAATCCTGACGTCCATAGGTGACGACTCTGTTGGGGTTTCCAGTAAGAGGGCTTAAGCCGCTATTACAAGCTTTTTAAAACTGTTATATGCTTGTGTGTGAATGTTGCATTTACATTTATGATGAATGTGTACGAATGCATTTTTACTTACTGCACTACTAAATATCTATCTGTAATATTAGTGCTTCACATATGTCATCATTTTCATAAATGGTGAGACACGTTGTATGTGAATGTATGTTGTGTGGTTCCTCCACCAGGAGGCTATCCAACGAGGCTCAGGAAAGGCACCACCCAGATTCGCTCTAGTTGAAAGACCGGATTAACTTCCCGTCAAGTAGATTGCGATGATCTGGGGACCTTCATGCCAAAAAGCCGCGAGAGTAACCCTAAGGTAGGTCAGCCTCTAATAATCCAAACGCGGAGGAAAGTCTCTTCATGCTTTCCATTTTCAATTACTTGTAAAAGCATTTACTTGTAATTTTATTCCATGTTCATCCATATGTAATGGAAAATATGAAGAATATCTGTGCATACATAATATGTTATCAATTAACACCCGTTTTTCAGGACAATATTCCTAAAAAGGGCACATTATGATAACATTTACATTATCCCTAAGACTAAACTACATGAGTCTTTTGTAGGGAAGAAATTGGGCCTGTTACCCACTCAAAATCTAAAAAGGCCACGAGCCTACAACCAATCATGTCTTCTTCTGACCAGTCTAATCCTGTTTCTCGAGAAGAATTTGACGGATTGAGTAAAGAAATTATAGATTTGGCTGTTTTGCTTAAAGAACTGCATCAGTCTACTCAGGGTATGAAGATACCTACACATACAGAATCCTCTGCACAAGAAGGATCTCAAGGTTTGGAAAAAACAATTCCAGAACCTTAGTTGGATACGACCAACAAAGACCCTAAAAACACCAATCTCAAAGGAGATCCATACATCGGTGATATCAGGAAGAAGGTCCTCCAAATGGAGGAAACTATCCGTGTTCTCAAAGGGATTGGAACACATAGAAGTGTTTCATATGCTGACCTTTGCATATTTCTTGGTGTTCATTATGCAGAGAAGTTCAAAACCCCTGATTTTGAAAAGTACAACGGATTAGGGGATCCTTATACATATTTGAAAGTGTTCATTGGAGAACTTGGATCTTATGCGGAAAATGAGAAGCTCAGAATGCAGCTGTTCCAAAAAAGTCTGACTGGAGAAGCCCGTTTGTGGTATAGCAGATTAGACAACTCTAAGATCCATAGTTGGGAAGAGCTAACTCATGCCTTCCTTACTCAATACAGTTTTCAACCTCAGATGGCTCCTGACCGGTACCAGATTACCAAGGTCAAGAAACAGTCTAATGAGTTTTTCAGAGAGTATGCTCAAAGGTGGAGGTGCCTGACTGCTCAAGTTATTCCTTCTATGACGGAATCAGAAATGGTCATGACTTTCATAGACATACATGAAGCTCCTTTCTATGAGAGAGTGTTAGCTAGTATTGGCAAACCATTCTTTGAAATGATCAAGCACGGAGAGATGGCTGAGATGGGATTGAAGTTAGGTAAAATTCAAGAACTAGCCGCTCTTAAAGTAGTTGCTGAGCACATCCAGTCCGGATCTTATGGAAACAACCCCCGGAGGGTCCATAAAAAGAAAGAGGAGGGTTTCCTTGATACTACAAGGTCAGAAAGGCAATCAGAGCATGCCTATAAAGAGGAAAAACTACGCCCCTTTCCAAGCACAATCTTCAAACCCTCCATTGCCTAAAAGTGGAGAAGTAAAGGGCCCTCAAACGTTCACACCCTTAGGGGACTCGCTCAAGAATATTCTTGTTCTTCTGACTACTCAGAAGAAAATTACACGTCTTCTTCCACCAGTCAACCCTAATGGGAAGGGTTTTGATGCTACTCGGAAGTGTGCATATCATGCTGGGGCACCTGGACATGATACTTAAGATTGTTGGGCCTTTAAACACAAGATCCAAGATTTAATAGACAGTGGAGAGATCGTGGTCACTAAACCAGATCAACCTCATGTGCAAGACAACCCTCTTCCTCAATACAAAGAAGAAGATGTCAACATGATCAGTTGGAGCACTGGACAGAATCCCAGTTTTAACGGTTAATCATCCCAGACCATCAAAGACGGTATTGACAAATGGGATTATGCAAAGTTCCAGTTTACTATGGAATGAAAAATGAAATCTCTTTGCAAGCAAATTGAGCAATTGGCAGAATTGGTGACCCATTAGCATCAAGTCACATGCCAATTAATCAGCCAGGAGCATGCATATCTCCTGCCGTTTGTTATGAATGCTCCACCCTCACCTTCAGAAAGCGAAACTATGGAGGATAAGGTTACAAAGAGAGAAAATACTAAAGCCCGTCGGGATTTTGCCAATCAGAGGGAATTTACCTATCTTGGCCAATCTATGGAGGAGATATTTCAAATGCTTGTCAACGAAGGAAGAATTACCTCTCTTCTGCCTCCAATCAATCCCCGTTCAAGACGGTTCAACTCTGATGGAGTTTGTCAATATCATTCACATTCTCACGGTCACAACACAGAAGAATGTTGGGCACTCCGCCATCTCATTCATAATCTTATTGATAGCGGTGTCCTGCAACTGGCAGACGATGACACTCTGCATCTTGAGAGTGGGAATACATGTCCTACCAAATGGAAGGGATCAATAGCAATTATATCCGACGAGGATGATGAGACTATCAAAGCATTTCCCATACAAGCAATTTAACTCAAAGGAGCTGACAATCCTTTGAAAGTGGCCACACCAGAGCCAATTTCTTTATATTGCAGACAACAATATCCTATTGTCAGCTTACACAATGATCCATGGAATTATAGAAAAGCTGAAGGATCCTCGTCTCATACTACTACAGTGTTGAAGGAAAATCCACTGTATCTTCCTAAGAGGGTGATGAAGCCCGCCATCAGAGCAAAGGGGAAGATTCCCATTGAGAAAATTGAAAAATTCCTCCGCACTATGGGCCATAATGAAGCCAAGGTGATTTTAAGGTTAAGAGAAGCTCCACATCAGATATCAATACTGGACTTGGTTTTCTCTTCCGAAGAGCACCATAAGATCTTATTAAAGGTTTTAGAATAAGCCTACTTACCGAAATCAGTAGATGTAGAAAAATTTCAACATATGGTTGATCACATTTTCAATAACAATGTGATATCCTTCACTGATGTCAACATACCGCCCGAAGGGACCGGTCATTGCAAGCCACTGCACATCGCAGTGTTATCCTCCGGGTATATGTTAGCTGGAGTGTTGATAGATGGAGGTTCATCTTTGAATATCTGTCCTTATGCCACCTTGGTGAAGATAAATGTCAATCTCAAACGGATCCAAAGCAGCCATACGTTGATCAAAGCTTTTGATGGGTCCCGACAAAATTCTATTGGAAAGATTGAGTTGCCAATTGAGATAGGTCCAAATACATTCAATGTCTCCTTCCATGTCCTCAAAATAGACTCAGGATACAACCTCCTATTGGGGAGACCATGGATACACATGGCTGGAGCCGTTCCCTCCACATTACATTAACAAATCAAATACATTATCAACAACAGTCTAGTCACTGTCAACGCTGAGCCGAAATGTCCTGAACAAGGAGGTCTACCAATTATCAGCTTCAATTCAGAAGTTGAGCCGGCCAATTTTCATACTTTGGAAGTGAGTAACACTTAATATCAACCTATTGGAGCACCACTTCCCATACCCAAGATTTTTGTCGAGGTTATGTCGGCCACACAAGAAATGATGTCATTGGGTCATAAGCATGGACAAGGGCTTGGTAAAAGATCAATAGGGTATTAAGCACCCTATTCAAATGTCCAGTCAAATTGGGACAGCCGGACTAGGTTATTCTGCCAGTTCCAGTCATAGGAATCCGCACAAGCACAAACAGGTTCCTCAAGCGTCCGCCACACGATGATTTGTTCCATCTGCACCGCATGAGTTGATATAGTGTCCAATGAAGGTGTAAGCCCATGTTGTGGCTATGCTATTTCCCAAGCCAGTACCATTCAAAGTGAAAGAGGTACTAATTCCTAATCCCGAAGTGGAAGAAAGGGAGTAGAAACGTAAACATGACATCGCCTTGATGATGTCAGGCATACGCCTCATTGTTCATGATGAGCATACAAACAAATATACCCCAGATGATGATTACCCAGATGTCATGGTTATCATTCGGGAGAAGGAGGATAATGAAAACCCCTCCATCACTGCATTCTATTAGGACTTTGCCCTCTACAATTGGAGCAACACTCCATGCATTGGTCGAAGAGGGTAAAATGGGCAGAAAAATCTCTCTGCCCTATAGATAACTTTAATTGCTTACTTTTCTATACAGTATTAGCAGTTATTTTATTAGTACATGCTAACACTTTTGTATGATTAAATAGTTTCATATATTAAGTGAAAGCATCTTTTGATTTCAGGACTCTAAATTTAGATGTGCTTGTACTTGCTGGTGATGTGCCTTCTCTCCACAAGGGCTGTAACTTTGATGCAAAGTTAGACTCAGACTTAATGGAAATACAAGAGTACATTGAGACACCTCAGGAGATTAAGGAATGGGTCGCAGACAAACCTAAACCCAACCTTGACCAAACCACTTCTTTCAATCTTGGAACCTTAGAAAACCCTAAGCTAATCCAGATTGGTTCAGACCTCACCCCAAACCAACGAAATGACATGGTTGTGCTATTAACCCAATTCCAGGATGTGTTTGTATGGTCTTATGAAGACATGGTGGGTTTGTCCACTAACATTGTTCTTCATCGCCTTCCCATTAAAGAAGGATTCAAGCCAGTTAGACAAAAATTCAGGCGATTAAAACCTGAGTGGAGTTTAAAAGTTAAAGAAGAAATTGTGAAATAATTTCAAGCTGGCATTATCATGGTGTCTACATATCGGGGGTGGATATCCAACATTGTTCTCGTGCCTAAACCAGAAGGAAAGGTGCGAGTTTGCGTGGATTATCAGGATCTGAACAAAGCTTGCCTTAAATATAGCTTTCCCTTACCTTTTATCCACATTCTCATTGACAATACTGCTTAGTACGGTATGTACTTCTTTGCGGATTACTTCATGGGGTACCATCAAATTATGGTTACTGAGAAAGATCGTGAGAAAACTACTTTCATCACACCTTGGGGAACCTTTTACTACAGACGGCTGTCGTTCGACCTCATCAATCCCGGGGTAACCTACCAACGAGCTATGATGGCTCTTTTTCACGATTTAATGCATAAAGAGATAGAGATCTACGTGGATACCATCATCATCAAATCCCGAAGGGAGGAAGACAACTTAGACCATCTCAGAAAGTTATTCAATAGGTTGCGTAAGTACAACTTGAAGTTGAATCCAGCCAAGTGCGCCTTTGGTGTCAAATCAGACAAGTTGCTAGGTTTCCTAGTCAGCCACAAAGGGATTGAACTAGATCCTACCAAAATCCAGGCAATCAAGGAAATGCCCATTCCTCAGACAGAGAAGGAAATACGGGGATTTTTGGGAAGAATCAACTTCATTAGCAAGTTTATCTCTCAACTCACAGCAACCTGTGAGCCCATCTTCAATCTATTAAGGAAGAACTCCTCCATGAAATGGAATGATGAGTGTCAGAAAGCCTTCCTTACCATTAAAGAGCAGTTGGTTAACGCTCCTGTTTTGGTACCTCCCAATGATGATGTTCCCCTATTTATGTACCTGTCTATTAATGACAATGCCATGGGCTGCATGCTGGGGCAAAAAGACAATAGAGGCCAAGAACGAGTTATCTATTACCTCAACAAAAGATTCAGCATTAATGAACACAAGTACATTCTAATTGAGAAGACTTGTTGTGCTTTATCATGGGCTTCCATGAGGTTACAACATTACCTCCATGGTCACACAACCCATCTCATATCCCGCATGGATCCTCTCAAGTATGTGTTCAGTAAGCCCATACTAAATTGTCGACTATCCAGATGGTAGTTGATCCTGCAACCATTTGACATCGTCTACGTGATGCAAAAGTCTATCAAAGGTCAAGGAATTGCGGATCAACTGGCCGCCGCACCTACAGGGGATTATAAACCCTTTGAAGCATACTTCCCCGATGAAGGGTTAATGACAATTCAATAATACCATCAGTACGATGCATTCCACACATGGAAAATGTATTTTGATGGAGCTGTTAACATAGAAGGCTCTGGAGTTAGAGCAACTTCTAGTATCCGCACGGGAGCAAAGATCCGTCAGCAAATCAAATTGCGCTTTTTCGCACCAACAACACAAATGAAAGTATGAAGGTCATATCATGGGGCTAAAACTTACCCGTTCAATGGGCATCAGGTAGTTAACTATCTTTTGGGATTTCAAATTGGTAATCAAGCAATCCACGGGAATCTATCAAACCAAAGAATTACATTTCCTTCCTTACCATCAGTAAGTTGTACATATGGCTTTGGAGTTCGAAGAAATCTCCTTTCTACATATTCCTCGCAATAGGAATGATTTTACGGATGCACTAGCAACATTGGCCTCCTTAAATCACATACCTGACAAGGAAAACACACCAAGCATCACATTTGCCATGTAAAAGGCCCCAGTTTATGGGAAGTATGTTGGAGAAGTATCGGATGAGCAACCTCCCGTCCATCACCCTTGGTATTTGCATATCAAGGAGTACCTGCCAGATGGATCTACACCCGCTGAGGCGAGCCTAACTAAGAAGAGGTGGATCCATTGACTTGCTATGAAATTCTACTTGAGCGGAGATGCACTCTACAAAAGAGATGTAGGATTAGGTCTCCTTAGATGTCTGAACAAAGGCCAAGCTCAGAGGCTCATGGATGAAATCCATGGTGGAGTATGTGGCCCACACATGAGCAGCCGCTTACTTGTCAAGAAAATCCTCAGAATAGGGCATTATTGGCTCACACTCAAAAGCTGACTGTGATGATCACGTCAAGAGGTGCTATCAATGCCAAATTTATATGAATGTTATCCACGCCCCTCCAAGGGAACTCCACAATATGAGTTCGCCATGGCCCTTCTCAATGTGGGGAATGGACGTGATCAGGCCCATCGAGCCCAAAGCCAGTAATGGACATCGATTCATATTCACCATGATCGATTACTTCACCAAGTGGGTAGAAGCAGCCTCCTTCCCCAAGGTTACCAAAGAAGTCATCATTGCTTTCATCCAAAATAATATAGTCTGTCGTTATGGAGAACCAGAGGTTATTGTGTCAGACAATGCTAAAAACCTCAACAACAAAATGATGGAGGAGTTATGCAGTAAATTCCACATCAAACATCTTAACTCCGTCATCTACCATCCAAAGATGAATGGTGCTGTTGAAGCGGATAATAAAAATATCAAGAAGATCATGCAGAAAATGTCCGCCAATCACAAAGGATGACCTGACCTCATGCCTCTGACTTTATTAGCCTACAGAACTTCCATGCATACTTCCACTGGGGCAACCCCCTACTTATTAGCCTATGGGATGGAAGCAATGCTCCCTATAGAGGTGGAAATGAAATCCCTCAGAGTGTTGATGGATGCTCAGTTGGATGAAGATCAATGGGTATAAGACAGGTATCACCAATTGTCTCTGATAGACTAAAGGCGAATCGCGACAATCTTCCATGGTTAATTATATCAGCAAAGGATCGCATGATCATACAACAAAAAAGTCCAGCTATGGTAATTCAAACAACATGACTTGGTTTTGAAGAAGATCATTGACAACCAAGATCAATCTAAGGGAAAATTCTCTCCTAACTGGGAAGGACCGTTTGTTGTCAAGGAGGTATTAACAGGAGGTGCTCTCAGACTATAGGAAATGGATGGCGATGAATTTCCACAGCTTATCAACTCGGACACCGTGAAATGGTACTATGTCTGAAGTTACCATCAAGAAAACATCTTGGTATTGATCATCCAATTACCAGTCATTCCAGTTTTTAAACCTCTTTTTTTTTACAAAATCTTTTTCCCCTCAGGGAAACATACATTTCAAACCAGCAGCCTGGTTTCACCTTACTTCAAACTAGCAGCCTGGTTTTACATACACTTTGAACTAGCAGCCTGGTTTCACCTTATTTCAAACCTTCCATACAATTTTGGTTATCCTACACACGGGATTGAACCTTTCACACCTGCAGTTTATCCTAAATACGGGATTAAACTTTTCTACGCTTGCAGTTTGTCCTGAAAACAGGATCAAACTTTTTCCACACCTGCAGTTTGTCCCCATTATGGGATCAAACTTTCTTCTCCCCGCAGTAAAGCCTACGCACGGGATTTACACTTTTCTTTAGCTGCGATTCGTCCTAAGGGGCGAACTACGTCAACCTGATCTCCTTGATACACGAGAGTACGTAGGCAACCATATTTTATATGGCCCGGTCGCAATAAACAAAAAATAACAAAAACATTTCCGCCCTTTCTCTATAAAAACAAAAACCACAAAATACCTCTACACCCTCTCTTCATCAATAAAGTTTCTCACCCATTCCGCTTTTTCATATTCAAATGAACCTCTTACACTAGTTTGAACTACGCAGACTTGATCTCCTCTTCAATAGAGTACGAGGCGCCCATTTATGGTTTAGTCTAACCCCTACCAGAATAAAAATACTTGTCACACGGTACTGAGATCAACCTTCAATCCACCACATTTCATCGGCTTCAGATCAAGGGATGGAGTTATCCAACCTCTCTTCACAAATAGGAGATTCTGTGACCATTTAAGCTGTGGTTGCGCCTCAAAGAGCAATACCAATCCATAAAAGATAGAATTAACTAGGCTTCTCACAAATAGAAGTACTGGCGACCATCTGTGTTGCGGTCAATCTCAGAGAGGAAAAGCCACACTCCTCTCCACATTTCCATACAGAAACCAGTCCCAAGACACCAAAGATGGTAGGGATACATACAGATCAATGATCCATTCTGAGAGATCCTGCGATAGCTCAATGTCCACATATCAAGGACAAGTTCAGAATGCATCAAGATCATAAGCCCTAAAGAAACAGGCAAATATCAAGCAAATATCATGGCACAACTAAAAGGGAAGTAAATCAAAATATATTTCTCTGCCATATATAATACTGTTTGATATATACATATGTGCTGTACATGATAAAATGGCTAAGCTAGTCTGTGCAGAAAAATAAAAAGCTATCTACGGATCTGTGTGTATGCGAACTATTAGATCTAGCATAACATCCCTCTCCGAAGAAGGAGGTAAAGCTGTAAGCTCCTGCCCAAGGGTATCTACACGAGCTAGCAGATCCGAGGCTAACTGCATGGTGACATGATGCTCATCAATGTATGCACTTATATCGGCAAGAATGCAAGTCGTCTGGGATCTTACGGAAGTACTGTCTGCAATGGCCACATCCCTAGCAGATAGGGCGGCATCCCTCTCCATAATAAATGCATCTCTGGCCGATCTAGCCTCATCCCTCTCTACTAGAGCGGTGTCTCTCCCATCAAGAGCTGTCAACATCGCGGCCCTAGCCTGATCTCTCTAATAGGTTATCAGATGCAGGCACTGCTCCCAATACTATGCTGGATACTGAGTAACAGTGACACTCGGGGTGGGAGAATCCATCACATATGCTGGCAGCCTAGCAGCCAAGTCCCCATTAATGGGAATGTCAGCCTTCTCCATAGGCTCCTCATCGTTAGACTTAATATCCTGCACTGTGGATACTACTATAGTTGATGCAGTCTTTGTCTTCATCCATGCTGAATATTCTGCAGAATAACCCGGATGACTGACAGAAAACTCATCTAGCTCTCACTGATCCTAACAGGCATACAACCTGGACCTGTCTGCTGATGATAGGTACCGAGAAGCGGAGCGCTGACACATCGCCCCCTTAAATGGATGGAAATCCTGAAACTGGTCAAACTGACACATCATGGCCAGTGGGTGGTAGGTGATCATCCCTCTCAAACCAGCTAGAGGAAGATAATACATGCCCAGAGCATGAGTAATGAAGCTGTAGGGTGAGCTGAGCCCTGTACACAGCAATATAGCGAATGGATCTCCAATCCCTGCAAGGAAAGCTGACCAAGATGTAACATCTGCACACTCTACAGGCTGGAAGGAGTATGATATGGCTATATCATGGGTGAAGCAATACCCATGCCGTCTAAATGTACCAATCGGTCCCAAGTGTGACATAAACCACACGTATAGCATGACCGAGCTACCTATGAACACTCCTGCCGAACAAGTACATCAGTATGTAGCTGACCTCAGAGTCTCTGCGATAATCATCGGTACGATGGTATGACCCTCCCTGAGAGCTCTTACTGCCATAATAACCCCGATGTCCAGCTCGTCCATATACCGTGGCATGTAGACGTATGATAATACGCACAGTAGCAGTACATCCACTCTGGCTGAACGCCAATGATCCTCCAGCGTGGTGAAATCCCCAGAATGCCGTGCATAACTATCCTCAGAGCCAAATATGTCAAATAGAAAATGCTGGGATATTATGTGGCCAGATGTAATCTCATCCTGTCCCACTCTACGCCTCAATCCGGTGAGGGTCATGAACTGCCTACTCATGTCCCCAATCTCCATGTGCACGCAAGGTCTGTCCAAGGACAGCATCGTCAACCGTGCATACTCCTCTAGAGTAGGAGTCAATTCCTAGGTCCCAAACCGGAAAACCTGTCTGTCTGGTACCCAGTGCTCTAGCATACCCTCTATGAACCCTGTGGGAACCTAAAACATCAACAAGGTCATAGTGTGTCAGAAAAATGATCTACTGATCACCCCGCATTCGATGGTGACATACTATCATACCATGAGCGCATACAAGATGCCACCAAAAATGATGGGGTATGATCAAAACGGCTAACTATCAAAGAAGACATCTGTACGGGCCATGTCATAAGACCATCCAGGGGTCAATGCTGAATATCTCTAGACATACATATATATGCATAACATAATAACATGCATGATACAATAGATGGCAATATGATATAGGGAATGGAAAACTGTACATACATTCCTAAGTATATCATCATCTAAATACATCTCTGTACAACTAAAATACAGGGAAATGGGGAGATGCTACCCAACAACATCTAACAGAGGCCTATCAAAAGATATAGCGAGAATGGGGCGAAGCAACCCAGCAGCTAACAGAGGCCTATCAAAAGAGATAACGAGAATATACATAAAAGAAGTCAATGGTATCGATGTCTACATTGTCGATTCCGTCCATCTGATGTAACTCCTCCCGAGTCACTAGATCTCTATCTACAGGGATGTCAAGCCTATACAAGGGAGGATCTGCACCGGCAAAGCCATATGGGTCACCTGAGGGGCCAACGCCAGAGCTAGAAGGATCAAAAATATCTGCCTCTAAAGGATCTCTACCCAAATGCCAGATAAAGAAATGTGCCCGGTCCAACTGCCGGGTCAAACTGTCAATCTGTGTCACATGAGTCGGATCTCTGACACAGGCTAGCTAATACGTCATCATCACGGATCCTGGAACCATATTCCCCATAAACTGTGTGGCGCGAGTTTGAGCTCCAATGGTACGAGGGAACCACCAATGCTGGAACATCTCCTGAGTGTAGGGGACCTCTGATAATGTGTAACCATCAATCCCCAACAATGGGATATCAGTGACGGGTGTTTGCGAAACAGGCCAATAACGCCTGGCAGGAGGCAAGATGGGCATGCGAATCTCTCCTATAGTGCTCCTCATAGCACACTCTCCTAAGTAGAGCTCCCATCCTCCATCTGTTAAGAGAGGAATCCTACGGGTAGAAATAACGTGCTCAACACCAGTCAGGTACCCATCCTCAAATCCAATGCTCAAATGCTCCCCAGAGTAGGGAACCCATGTGATGACATCCAGTGTCAACAACTCCAGCTGTAGGTGGCAATGGGTAAATCCCTTAGCAACAGGGACCTCCACCAGTATGGAATGATGCCATCTTCGTCCTCGTGGATAGGTGTCTAAACCTAACACGCTCACAGGACGTAAACATGGAAGCCTCTCATAGGCCCGAAACTGCCAACACAAAGGCAAACATTTGGTGTCAGTCAACGCTCTTAACCTGTATATGGGAAAAGACAAGAGAAATACTCACCAGCAGAATTGGGTAGAATACTAACCAAGCCTCGGTCAAGCCCTGCGATCGCATGCGCATTCCCCTAAGGAAGTAGGCAAAGGTGTAGGAACCCCAATCATAGTCTCCTATACGGTCCACGTGTTGAGTGGCGCTGATCAAAGGGAAGGACACCGTAGAAGAGTTATTTGCTATGAAGCAGCCCCTAATGATCATCAGGAATAATCACTTAAGAATGCGATCCCTAACTCTCACATCATCGGGTATAGGCTCACTCAACATCCCACTCATAGCATCTATGCTCAAAGGACTTGTATGTACAGTCCTGCCCTTGAGCGCCTCTGCCGAAACTCCTAACAAGGATCTAATGGCAGTAGGGGTGATATCCGCCGTGCAAGGCACCGGATCCCCTTCAAACTCCATACCTGTGATAAATTGCTAATCCATCGGCGTCATCATCACCTCACAAAGGTAACAAATGGAGTGATCGAAGTCCGTGAAACCAAATACTTCGACAATGCCCTGAGATAACCCCAGGGACAACGACGGGGAAGGATGGAAAAGAACGTCCCAAATCCCCATCCATCTACAATCGCTCTATAGTCATTGTGCAAAGCCTGATACATAGAGTGGATGCTAAACCAATTCCCTCGAGGCTGTGTAAAGCCGGGAACCTACATCAAATGTGGATCAACATCAGAACCCTTCACTCCTCATCAATAAGAAATAAGGAAGATTAAGATCTAACTTCATACCTCATTTGTGTGCGTATAGGATGCTAACTCAAGACCTACAAGATCCGGTTTCCTATGAATACATCCCTACGGGAACACGTGCAGAGCAGAGGAACCTCAACCGGTACATCCTCGTCCTCGCCCTCGACATCCGCACTTCAAACCCGGATAGATTTAATGACCGCTTCCACCAAACGATGAGGTCGTTCTAATGTAATCGGGGTCGAGATACGCCGTAAGCCCTCCTCCGCACACCGTAAGTGGTCCTCTGGAACTACTCTACCGATCCGGATCCATAATATCTGGACAACAAGTCTCCAAATCACCTCAGAAAGGGTGTGGTAAAATCTTACCTGGAGCTTTTCAAAATGCATTTTATGACTACATGCATGCATGCATTATTTTAACATACATCTACAGTAGAGTTAAAAAATGCATGACTACCCAATGCCTACGTTTTGGAAATTTTTTGCCATAGCCCCCTTTGTAAATGGGACTATCCACATGCACATAGGCATGACTAGGTGGCCATTCGTTAGCACACCTACCAACAGTCATATACATCCTACATGCATTTAATATATCATAGTAAAAAATCTATAAGTGTAATCTAATTACCAGGGTTATTTTACTTTTCTACCTTTAACTCATTTGTCCTCAAATAGGATAAGAAATGACAGTAAAAGGTGCCAATTTGACTGTTTTAAAAGTCAAAATTTTCACATCATTATGTTTAGCATGGTTTAATACTAACATTTACTATGTTGAATATTTTTATCAAATCATATTAGCATGCATATTCACTACTATGTGTCTAAATGCATTTTATGTGATAAGTCATTTTTCAACGGAAAGAAACTGGAAAAGAATACATGCATATGTTACCAGGACAGTGAAGAACGCTTGTACAGTGGCAGAATATGAAGAAAGTTGCTCGAACTCAATAGGTCTGAGGAAAAGCTCTCAGATTTCCTACGTCGTGCAGCTTGAAAATGACTTATGAAAGCAACCTGTGGGCTTTGTATAGCCACGGTTGGCCACAGGTCCACCTACGGTTATTGCAGGTGTACCTGCGGCACCCCTATATGGGTCCCACATCTCTGGCTCGCTCCAGTTAGAGTTGCAAAGGAGGTCTCGCGAGCTGAAAAGGCCAAAACAGGAGTCAAAACCTTACGCGATTGAGCGAAATAGCCTGAAATCCTGGTTTTCATGGGTCAAACTTTGGCTCCACATGTCACACATTGGTATTCGCCTACATACAAGGTATACTATACCAGTGGCCTCAACTTTCACAAATCATGCTCGATAATGCCTCACAAAGGTCCGACACAATTAAGTGAAAGACGTCAAGCGGCCTTGACACCATCCCATGCCAAGTTACAACGTAATTCAAGTTACAAAGTAATGACGTATCCCCGGCGGGGGTTACAAAGCTGAAGCTATAAACATCTACATATCCCCAGCAGGGGTTATAACGCAATTCAACGTTTGATACACAAATCAATGAAGGTCAAGCAACCTTGACGTTATTTCAACCGGTGGCAAGTAAACCCATCGAAGCAACTCATCAACATGTCCCCGGCGGGGGTCACAACGCGATGCAACCACTGATACACACATCAATGAAGGTCAAGAAGCCTTGACATTTTGCCTAGTAGGGATCTATCCAGTGATCCATACATCAGCGAAGGTCAGGCAACCCTGATAAATACATACTATTGGCAGTAACTCCGACAGGATGGTGGGATATATTATACACATCCTCAAACAGACAAAGTTTTCTCCCCACAGATCTCTGTCACACAAGAGGCACCTCTATGGAGTAGAAGTTTGTGTCTAGGATTCACGACTTTGGTGATAGCCCCAATGTCAACATCCTTGAAGACTTGGATCGTATATCCAAGACATCACTGATTGTCATCCCAACAGGATAAACAGGGAACAGATAATCATCTCATTCATACATTTGCATCATGTTGCTGCACATATCATCATGTTTATCTATTGAATTTCAAGTGTCTAGGATTCTTTATCCTATCCATGCCTTGCATTGAATGAATAGGATAAAGAGGGGCATCTGTAGACACTCAAAATTTTCTGCACACCTGTTGCTAACATTGCAGGAGGGCAGAATAGTCTTTCGGAGATAACCTTGGAAGACAGTTCACATCCATTCCGGATACTACTGGAAGTTCAGTCTCAACCCCAGAACACACACTGGGAGTATCATTCTTAACACCATAACACACACCGAAAACATCATTTCCAACCTCAAAGATAACCCCGAGTTTCGTCCTTGGCAATAACCCCAAGGAATGCTGTTATAGTTCCAGTGATAACCCCGAAATGTTTATTTCAAATGCAAACAGCTTCAATCTCAGACCTCCTTCCAAGGAACTCATACATCAGACCCGGAGCTAACACCGGGCAGACAGGCACCCTCGCAAATGACATTGCGGCATTCAAACACTTGCAGCAGTCCAATCTCAGATATAACCCTGAGCAACGTCTGCTTTCAACTCAAGTCGGCGATAACACCGATGAGGAGTCAAACATCATCTTGCTACCTCAACATCTGCGCGTCGTCTCAACATTTCATACATACATACAATAATTTCCTTCAAGAACCAGGGAGTTCCAATCCCGAGTGACTATTGCGCGTGGCAGCACACTGGATAGAATTTGAAGCTTGAAGATCATGGGCATGGTCCCCTCTTCCTGACTTCTTACAACCTCTAATACCATATCATTGCATAACTCTCGACACAAGCAGTCTGAAGAAGGTCTTATATACCTCGTTCGGATGCTCGAATTGAAGTTCTGCAAGTTCGAGCAGACATCAAAGTGTATGAGTGCACGTACTTCGAGACGATAGGACCCGCAGAGCCCGGGGCACCCCAGGTAGCCACAGGTACACCTGCAGCTCCACCCTCTATAAATAGAGGGCTTGGGGTAGCCATTTCAAAAAAGAAAAAGGCGAGGAAGCCCTGTCTAATTTGCTTTATACACACCTTATATTAAGTGCTTGCTATTTTTAAACACCTGTTAGCTCACATATAGCTATACATTTACCAGCGGGAGCTGAGTGTTTATCCATTTAGAGTCATAGAAGCCTGCATTGGCAGCCCATCGTAAGCCTTCTAACACTCTATAAAGCCATTCTCTTCATCTTTGCACACACTATTCTACACATTGAGAGTCGTGTTGTGTGCGTATGCCCAGACTTCGGGACGTGGTTTCCATTTCTGTCTATATATATATACTTATATATATATATATATATATTATATATGGACTAACATTATCGAGTTATGCCTCGATTGAGCCTAGACTTATGTCTGGAGCGTTTACTTGCTTTATATATATATATATATATATACTTATATATATAATTGTTGTCAGAAATATTCGATGAGCATGGATTTTACATTCGGTGTATTTATTGCTTTTATATATATATATATATTTACATTTCTGTCAGGCCTAGAGTTTACTTCGAGGCCTTTTACTGCTTTATTTACATTCAGTCCCGCCTGGAGTTTACTTCGTGGTGGTTGATCGTATTTATTGCTTTATTTACATTTCCGATCCCCCGTGGAGTTGCTTCGTGGTGGTTGATCATGCACACACACACACACACACACACACATATATATATATATATATATATATATATACTTTTATATATATAACTGCTTACTGCTTTTCATACAAACTGTAGTATCATGTGAGCCTAGGAATCATGTGATCACAGATGCAGTCTACTGAATCTAAATTCGGTTCCCATGATGGACTTTTTTAGCTGTAAGCAGCTTGTACATTATTTACAGTGTACGAATTTCCTTTGATGGCTATCATGCCCATGAGGAGTTTGGCACTGCTGTATATTATTTTCTCGAAGATGCCTCGCATCTCGAAAATAAAAGCAAACAAGCCGAACATTTAACAATAAAATAGAAGTATGAAAATGTCTCAATTCCTATTGAGCACAAGGTTTGAAAAACCTCTTTTTATAAAACTTCATTGCTATATCTTGCTAAAACTGAATTTTTCTATAAATTCAAACCCTATGTATATAGGTATGAACGAGGCCTCGCACTACTTTCAAATAATTGCACATTGATCCACAACCACACAAACACACACATTCATATAACAGTTTCTTTGAGAAGTGGTGGTCACCGTGGCAACACAGATGTCGGGGGGTGATTAACACCTTCCCTCCGAATAATCAAGCCCCCGGACCCATAATGAATCTCGGTTTTACAGACCTGTTTAGCAGTGTCAAAACACTGGGTCAATGTGCAAACCTTTTCGGTTGCGTTGGTGCAACTTGATGAGTGAGTTTTGTACCCATGAATTGGATACATTCGGGCTTAATTTATTGTTGTTCTTAAGTCTTTTAGGATGTTTTTATGTGTTTGTGTCTATTCATGAATGTTTTATGTTATTTTATAGGAATTGGGACAAAAGTTACATGGATAGATGTTTGGGGTGGCTAGATTCGCGTTTTCGGCTTGCCATTTACACAGCAGTCCTTTCAGAGCCAATTTGACTATAGCTCCTGACATTATTTCGAACAACTCAAAGAATGAAAGTTGTAGATATACTTCTCCTCTTTCCGGAACATCTTGAATCATCAAAATCGGAGTTCGGACGAAGAAGTTATGGCCATTTTCCCAAAGGACGTCGGAGCAGAAAATGTCAGATTTTGGGCCAGCATATTTGGGCGCCCATTTTTAACCTATGCTCAGCCTTAAGGGGCGCTAGGGGCAACTCCACTCAGTTGCTTGCTTAGTATTTGAAGCTGGGGAAGGGTTTGGTGCGGCCTGGACGCGTTTTGGGCGAATTTTGACACCTTTTTGACTCCAAATAGGATTGGGTTTGTTCCTAAGCTCAAAATTAGACTTGTAACCTATAAATACATGATGTAAGGCATAAAATAAGGGGAGATTACATAGCTTAGCCTAGATTAAACACTCCTTTAGATTAGAAAATAACCCTAGTTCTTATTAGTTTTGGAGATTGAAGCAACTTGGAGACCATTGAAGATCAAGAGCAAGAGCAAGAAGGGAAGCATCGATTTGCTGACAACAGATTCTATTCTCTTCTCTCATCTTACTTTTATCTTTTGATGTCTATTCAGTTGTGGATTCTTGGTTTTAATTCATTAATTATGAACTAACTATTTTTGAGATTTCAATTGAACTTTTTATGGCTATGAATTAGTTATTCATTATATTCTAATTATTTATGTTAAAGTGAGTTGTTTATCTTGTCTTGTGCTTATTGCTTAATTATTTGATCAGTAATTACTTTGTTACTCTAGAAGGAATTAGAAAAGGAATTCTAGGGTTAGAACTGGGCATGATGTCATGTGACTTAGTTATTTGCACAAAGAATAATTAGGTTTGTGAATAGAATGGAAATATCTTTTATGCATGCATGTAACACATAAGGAATTGGGATTGTAATGAGTTTAATTCAATTATTTTGCATAGAAATATAGCAAGATTAATCTGGATTAAATAGAAGGCAATTGATCACTTGGAAAAGGACTTTTGGCATTTGAGAATTCTTGTTAACAATTCAATAGGCATAATAATTGGGATAATTGGATAATTGATTTATAATTCATAATTGGGGATATTGAAGTCTTAATCTTTATTTATTTGAATTCATTCGTTAAAATCTTGGTTTTAATTAGTTAATTTAGTTTTCTTAATTAGAAAAAACACGATTTGAGATTGTCTAAATAAAATTAGTTTGGTTAAGAATTAGTACTTGGTGATTTTTATTAAATAATTCCTCGTGGGAACGATACTCTACTTTCACTTTATTACTTGTTGACCGTGTATACTTGCACGTATTCATTGATTAAATAAATCGATCAACAAGTTTTTAGGCGCCAGATTCTTGGGAATTAATTTAAAATTATTTACCAATATTAATTTCAATCAAATTAGTCTTAATTTAAACATTTTTATTTTTATTTTAATTCTCTTTCTATATTTCTCTCTTTTAAGTACCATGGATGACTTTGTGTATCAATGGCCATACACAAACATGACTCAACCAAGGGGAGTGGAGATTGAAAGACTCGAGAAACTTTCTACATTGTCGTACCAGATTGAGACACTTTCGAGATGTTTGAAGCTTTTGAAGCTCAAATCGTCAAAGTATGGTGGTTACTTTTGATTATTGTCTTTGAAATCATATGAGTCATCAATGCACCATCGGTTTCGAAGAAGATAGATATAGTGGTGATTACCCCAATAATTATGTTTATCCCAACAACTATCATCGAGGATTGGGGTATCACCCGGATTTTCATGGAGTAACAATCAAGATCAATTTTATGCTCCAAGTCCAACATACCCACAGGATTTCTTGTGTCCACCTCCACTACAACAGGAAGAACATTCAAATTGGGAGGAAGCCTTGGAAAAATTTATTAAAGCTTCTGAAAAAAGGAATGAAGAACAAGACAAGAAAATGAATCAAGTAGAGCTGAATTTGCAAAGCCAAGGGGCGTTGATCAAGAATTTGGAAAATCAAGTGGAACAGATAGCACATGCGTTGAACAACCGTCCTCAATACACCTGGCCCTATGACATGGATTCCGAGACTGATGGAGAGCCCGAGCCAAATCTACAACTGGATGAGCCACGAGATGAAAAAGAGGAGACAAGTGGGGATAATGACAACAAGTTCAAGAGTCTGGTTAGATTTGCAAAACCTTGTCCGATTGGTAGTCATGTCGTCGGCAATACTCTCTGTGATGTAAAAGCAAGTACACCTTCGAAACCATGGTGCGATGAAATGGAGAAGATAGAAGAAGAAAGCTGTGTGTCGACAAGCTTCAATACCGAATATATTCATGACACAATGGAGAAACCACCTGAATCTTTGGGCGTTCTTGAATGTGATCTTATCTAAAGAAAGCATGCTAGGTGACTTTAATACAATGGCTATAAATAAATGGGAACCTACCAAAAGCTATATTATTTCCGATGGATGGAGGGTTCCTCAACTTTAGTGGGGAATTGGATAGAGAATTGAAGAAGTCAAATGAGACTATAAAACAAGCGCTTATTGGGAGGCAACCCAAGTTTAATTTTTATTTTTAGTTTTTATTAAGTTTTATATTAGTAGTTTTGAATTTGCATTTATTTAGGATTTAATAAAATTGCTTCTATCATGGTTTTATAGGTTATTCAAGTCAAATTCAAGTGTGGTGCCCAATTTGTTCCATGTGCTTGCTTTATTCTCCAAACTTAGCGGGCAAGGAGGAAGATTGCTAAATTTTCAGGGAAGTCCTCTGCTTTAATTTTTTCTATTTCAGTCATTGAGGACAATGTCTAGTTTAAGTTTGGGGGCATTTTAGTGTCGTATTGCATATAGTTAGTTATTTACATTGTAGTTCGTTATGTTTTGGGGTTATTTACATTTAGTTGTTGCATTCGTTTTTTTTTTTTTAAAAAAAAAAAATTTAAAAATCGCAAAAATAGTAGTTAGTTTACTATGTTTGTTGCAGTTAGTTTATATTTGCATGATTCCAACTGTTAGATAGTAAAAGTCTATTTTGGCCAATGATGAGACTGGAGTTAAGTAGATAAGTATAGTATTGAATATTCAGGCTTTGATGTGATTTCTTGTTATGAATTGAATCTTTTCCTGTTTGAAACTGGTATAATCAAGGTTAGCACGTTAATAACAGCTATGTTAACTGATTAAGTTTAAATTGATACATAATGGATGTTTTAAGGATAATACTAGTTTGAAGGAATGAAAGACATGAATAGGCGGAGATGGCTAAATTTTGATAAAAACTTAAGTTTGGGGGGAAATTTTGGGGTATATAAGCTTTAAAAAAAAAAAAAAAAAAAACATGTTGAGTCTTGTGGTGGGTTGAGGAGAAACACTCCCCATAAACACAAGCGTGAGATGGAGCGTAAAACGCACTCACCAACCATCTATAAAAAAAAGAAAAAGAAATTTTTTTTTACCTAGGGGCTAGTTTTGTTTGGGGCCTTTGTTACTTGAGTAAAATGCGCTTAAAGGTATCTTAAAACCTAAGCGCCTAAGGTCTTATATGGTCTAGGAGTCGTTGGTGGCTTCGCTAAGGGGGTGACACTTGTTAGCCTAATGGAATGAGACATTGCACGCTTATGGTTAAAAAAAAAATAATAAAAGCGGGAAAAGAGCAAAAAGCCCCGTAATGAAAAGTAAAGCATAAGTATCCCAGTTGGACTCTTGAACTTGGTGGATGTTTGACTTGAGTTGGATATAGCTTGTTCGTGAATTTTGTGAATTTGCAATTTATGTATGATGCCTTCAAAGATATCTATTATGTCTTAAATTTGATTTTATATCGCTTAACATTGTTGTGGAGCACACACGCACTATATCGGTGATAACAGATCTAAGATTTGATGATTGATTGGGAAATTACTGATTTATCTTAATATGATGTATTATCATGTTTACTTGATTTCTCTAAGGCCTATTGAATAGACTTGTTTACGCCATTCTTGTTGGATTCGTAGGTATATAGATTAGTTTCATTACATTGCATTGCATAACATTTTTGTGTTTTTGCTTGAGGACAACAAAGATTTAAGTTTGGGGGTATTTGATGAGTGAGTTTTGTACCCATGAATTGGATACATTCGGGCTTAATTTATTGTTGTTCTTAAGTCTTTTAGGATGTTTTTATGTGTTTGTGTCTATTCATGCATGTTTTATGTTATTTTATAGGAATTGGGACAAAAGTTACATGGATCGATGTTTGGGGCTAGATTTACGTTTTCGGCTTGCCATTTACACAGCAGTCATTTAAAAGCCAATTTGACTATAGCTCCTGACATTATTTCGAAAAACTCAAAGAATGAAAGTTGTAGATCTACTTCTCCTCTTTCCGGAACATCTTGAATCATCAAAATCGGAGTTCGGACGAAGAAGTTATGGCCATTTTCCCAAAGGACGTCGGAGCAGAAAATGTCAGATTTTGGGCCAACATTTGAGCGCCCATTTTTAGCCTATGCCAGATGGCAAGGCGCTAGGGGCATACTCCAACATTTACCCAGTATTTGAAGCTGAGGGAAGGGTTTGGTGCGGCTGGATGCGTTTTGGCGAATTTTGACACCTTTTTGACTCCAAATAGGATTGGGTTTGTTCCTAAGCTCAAAATTAGACTTGTAACCTATAAATACATGATGTAAGGCATAAAATAAGGGAGATTACATAGCTTAGCCTAGATTAAACACTCCTTTAGATTAGAAAATAACCCTAGTTCTTATTAGTTTTGGAGATTGAAGCAACTTGGAGACCATTGAAGATCAAGAGCAAGAAAGAGAGAGGGAGCATCGATTTCTTGACAACAGATTCTATTCTCTTCTCTCATCTTACTTTTATCTTTTGATGTCTATTCGGTTGTGGATTCTTGGTTTTAATTCATTGATTATGAACTAACTATTTTTGAGATTTCAATTGAACTTTTATGGCTATGAATTAGTTATTCATTATATTCTAATTATTTATGTTAAAGTGAGTTGTTTATCTTGTCTTGTGCTTATTGCTTAATTATTTGATCAAGAATTACTTTGTTACTCTAGAAGGAATTGGAAAAGGAATTCTAGGGTTAGAACTGGGCATGATATCATGTGACTTAGTTATTTGCACAGTGAATAATTAGGTTTGTGAATAGAATGGAAATATCTTTTCGCCGCATGTAACACATAAGGAATTGGGATTGTAACGAGTTTAATTCAATTGTTTTGCATAGAATATAGCAAGATTAATCTGGATTAAATAGAAGGCAATTGATCACTTGGAAAAGGACTTTTGGCATTTGAGAATTCTTGTTAACAATTCAAAGAGGGCATAATAATTGGGATAATTGGATAATTGATTTATAATTCATAATTGGGGATATTGAAGTCTTAATCTTTATTTATTTGAATTCATTCGTTAAAATCTTGGTTTTAATTAGTTAATTTAGTTTTCTTAATTAGAAAAAACACGATTTGAGATTGTCTAAATAAAATTAGTTTGGTTAAGAATTAGTACTTGGTGATTTTTATTAAATAATTTCTCGTGGGAACGATACTCTACTTTCACTTTATTACTTGTTGACCGTGTATACTTGCACGTATTCATTGATTGCGAAATCGATCAACACAACTAGTTAAAAACACCAAATGGCGACTCTTAACAGTCCATCGTCGACATTATACATGTCGAACCTTTTTCACTTGTTTTTTTAAACAAATCTCACCTAACAATGAAAACACCAAAGAATAAGTAACGAAAAGGGACAACTAAAAATCCTGACGTTGACATGTCATAAAAATAAAAAGCTGATTTGATTTGATTGGTCATAAAGGAAAAAATGTCCCAAAATAGTGGGGCCCTGCTGCTACAGGCTTATGCGGCAAGGGAACTTCATATATAGTAGGGGCAGCTAGGTAAATTACCAGTATTTTGGAATTAAGTAACTGTCACTACAGCCTGTAGCGGCAGGGGCTTTATTAATTTCAATCACTGCCTTCCATTGTCCAGATCAATGGTCATCAACTAGGTTGCTGCACAGTACTTTTAGCAAACATTTTCCACGGATGAATTCCCATATATATATATATATACACACACATACACACACATAGCAGATCAAGGACGTACCCCCTTATTTAACATACCCCTTATCTAGTATACCTATTTTTAAATAACCTCTTTATTTCTTATCTCTCCTCGCTTGTTATCAGGCAAAACAAAAGCATAGCTTTATCCATCCGATTCTATTTTTCTCCAAAACACTCTCCAAATCTAGTTCAAAAAATTCACTGAAAGCAACACGGATTTGCCAAATTAGAGGAATCGGAGGACAAACACCTAGATCTCAACTTCGATTACAACGGTAAGGTTCCTAGGTTTCAGCTATTTGAATCTAGGTTCTATTTTGGGGTATTTGAGTTCCACCTTTTTCATTATTTCTTATGATGTTGATCTGATCTATTTGAAGATTTAACATCATGTATAAAGTTTTTTTTTCTTCTTTGATTTGATAAAAAGTGGGGAATTGCTCATATTTTATCTTTCCTTTTCGTTCAGATCCTTCCCTTTTATTTTTTCCACAATTTAGTCATGTAGGAGATAAATTTTTGCTTTTTCTTCCTTTATTTGTTTGTTTTCTTTATTTTTGTATGTGAATACTAGATGTTCGGGAGCATTTTACCTACCTTCATGTGGGCCGAAGGCCTGACACTAGAAGGGGTTTATGAGCCCATTGGGCCGAAGCCCATGGAGAAGTTGAAGGTGTTCGGGTTCGGCGTTCGAGTCCTTTGGGCTGGAGCATTACCTTAGTGTATGGTGTTCGGGGTTGGGCCCTCGAGTACTTTGGGCTGAGGCTCAAATTCGATGGTGAGTTCAGTTGGGTTGGGCCTGTGCAGTGGGCTATCTTGCGCGCCGAGTCTGGAGTCCTAACCGTATTTGAATAGGGTAGCTCCAAAAATAGTGTTTGGATTGGATTCTACTTCCACCATTTAAAGAGATTGTGTTGGACCTGGATTATGGTAACTACCATAATTAGGAGTCCTAAACTGACTCAGAGAAGGATTCTAGGGTGATGAGAGTACTATAAATACAAGGCCAGGGTTACAATTAATAGGTAATACATCTTTGAGCACTAAACACTTATGCCTCCACTGTTAGACCTTGTGAACAACGTTTAATCATTCTCACACCGAAGCTATCCTCCAGCGGCACAAGCCGTCAAGCTTCGTGTGTGATCTATTACTGTGCAGGTTCAAGCGCGTGAATTCTGTGATTGGACGCGGCCGGCAAAACTTGGAGTTAACATTGGCACTAGAAGGAGGGCCTTTACTGCTTATTCAATCACAACCAACTTTTCTGGTAAGGGGCCATGGCGAGCAGGGAAATCAGTGCCTCTATCATGGAGAAGGTGAAGACCCATAAAACCACGCAGGTGAGGGGGTCGGTGAAGGATATATTGGGTTCTAGAGGGAAGATCAGGAGGAACCTATTGCTTCCCTCCGGTGAAAACTCTTTCATGACAGCTAGCATACGCCCAATTAGGCTAGTCGTGCGGATGAGAAAAACTCTTGGGCACTGGAGGTGCAAGGAAAGGACCGAGGCGAAGGCAACCGAGACCAGAGGGAGTTTATCTTGAAAAAGAAGATGCAGCAGAATAAAGACACCATGTTGGCCTTGCATCTTCAGCAAGAAGAGCTCGAGGGGCAGATGGCGAAGATGGTGGGGGAACAGGAGGTGTCCTCAAAAACCATCGGCATCGGAGCCAATCTTGGTCTCCATATAGGGGGAGGAAGAAAGAGAAAGGAGCAGGCACATAAGTCGCTCTTGAGACGACTGAAGTATAAGATGGAGCTGTTCAGCAGAACGGAGATCAGATCATCCAGGCGGACCGGGACAGAGGAGGAGGGATGCGTCTCTTGAATACGGGAGGGACATACCCAGATCGTCTCCTCGTAAAGAGGAGTCCGACCCTCTCGCTCGAAGGGTGGTTGAATTGGAGAAATTATTGGCGGCAAAGAACTCGATGGGGACACCTTCGGCTTGCCTAGGGTCACCCTTCTCGCCCGAGATAAATCACATCACCGCCGACCCTAAGAAGAAAATGCCCCCGATGGAGACATATGATGGGCTGGGAGACCCTTATGATCATTTCGATGGGTACGATAGGTTGATGACCTACTATGGGAATTCAGACGCTAATAAGTGCCACATTTTTGAAACAACCTTAAAGAAGATTGCTCGAGAATGGATGGGAACCTTAGCAACTGGTTTAATAGTTCCTAGAGCGATCTTTGGGAGAAGTTTCATGCTTGGTTCGGGAGAAATAGGAAATAGGGAAAGATTACTGCTTCCCTTATGCAGGTTCGACAGAAGGCGGACGAAAACCTAGGCCAGTATGTTAAGAGATTTCAGGAGGCTGTGGGTTCGATAGCAGAATTGAACTCTCCACAGGCCTTGGGATTTTTCACAACTGGTCTGGATATTGGGAAATCAAAGAAACTCATGAAGGATCTGGTGATCAATCCTCCGGTGGACCTAACAGAAGCTTTCCATCAGGCCGAAGAATTCATAGCGATTAAGGAGGCTATGGGGAACTTCAAACCGCATTCCCAATTTTATGAGAAGTCTAGAGATCCGGACAAACAAACTTATTAGCGATCAGACAACCAAGGGAGGTCGGATAGCTCTAGAAAGAAAAACTATAATAGTGGAGGTTCGGGGAGTGGCCGACCCCCTTTCCCGAATAAAAGTGTCAACAAAGTCTACACAACCCTCAACACAGATCGGGTAAAGATATTGGAGGAGATGCGAAACAAACCCTTTTTGAGCCATGTTCGACTCACCCGAAGCCCGACAAGAGAGGGCAAGAAAAATACTGTGAATACCATCAAAGCCATGGGCATATGACGGAAATGTGTAACGATCTTAAGGATTTAATTGAAAAGAATGTTCAGAATGGACAGTTAGTACAGTATGTGGTTGGTCGGGAAGGGTCAGAGGCACCTCGAAAGGAGAATAGATGGCCGACTCGAGAAACAGTCACAACCGAATCCGCAGCCCCGGGGTGTGATTGATGTAATTTCAGGAGCGGACACCTCGAGGCCGTATTGTCGGTGGCAGGCTCTTCGCTAAGAAAGGGTCGGGCCTATTTGGGGACATCCATCTCGTTCTCCGACGAGGACTATCCAACAGATCTGATAGAGCCACACGACGGGGCGTTGGTAATAAAGGCACAGGTCAGACCAGTGGACATGAAAAGGATGATGATCGACATTGGGTCCTCGGTTGACATACTATATACACACGCCTATCAGAGGATGGACTTAGAAGGAAAAAAGATGGAGTTGGGGGTAGAAGGCCCGTTGTATGGTTTCAGTGGGGACCCAGTACATGTGTCTGGCACTATTAAATTATCGGTCAGGTTCGGTACGGCACCCCATCAGGCAGAAATACTAGTCAAATTCTTTGTGGTACAAGTAGATTCGGCATACAACGCTATATTGGGAAGGCCGACACTAGCTACACTACAGGCAGTCACATCCATCACTCATTTCAAGATCAAGTTTTTGACACCGAACGGGATAGGGGAGGTAAAAGGAGATCTTGATATCGCCCGAAGGTGCTATCGGAATACATTAATTTCTTTGGGGGTCGACTTCAGCAAGCAGAAATAGACAATGGCCATTGAAATAGAGCCGTTCATTGAAAGTAGCACGGAAACACTTGCCCTGCCTACCGAAGAGACAGAGGATGTAGAGTTGGTTCCAGGGAATTCAGGAAAATTGATCAAGATCGGATCGGGATTGACGAACAGAATGGGAACCTTCCAGTGATAGATCTGAACAGGGTTGATTAGAGGATGTAGAATGGTTCCGTTCCGAACAGGGTTGATAGATCTCCTTCGGGTGTATGCCGACATTTTTGCGCGAGAACCTAGTGACATGCCCGGGGTGAGCAAATCAGTGGCATTACACAGGTTGCATGTAGATCCGAAGAAGAAGCCAGTTATTCAAAAACAAAGAATTTTTGCTCCAAAAAGGCAGAGGATCATAGACGAAGAAATTGCCAAATTACTGGAAGCAAAATTCATCTTCGAGATCGACTATCCTGAGTGACTGGCTAATGTGGTATTGGTTCAAAAACAGAATGGGAAGTGGAGGTTATGCATTGACTACACAGATCTGAACAAGGCATGCCTGAAGGATTTCTATCCTCTGCACAACATAGACCAGTTGATTGACACCACTTCAGGATATGGCATGCTGAGTTTCATGGATGCATTCTTGGGATATCACCAAATCTCGATGAATAAGGAGGACATCTCGAAGACCAACTTCATCACTCACCAGGCAATATATGCGTATCAGAAGATGACCTTTAGACTGCTGAATGCCAGGGCCACATATTAGCGCATGATGAATTTTGTTTTCTTGAAGTAGTTAGGAAGGAGCATGGAGGTGTATATAGACGACATGATTGTGAAAAGCATCAGTCCGGGATCATCTGGAGGATCTGGAAAACTATTTCAAAATGGTCCGAAGACATAAACTACGGTTGAACCTAACCAAATGTACTTTTGGGTTGGGGTCTAGGAAGTTCTTAGGATATTTGGTCAGTAAGAGGGACATTGAGGAAAACCTAGAAAAAATCCAGGCGATCTTGGACATGAAGTCTCCGAAGACATACAAAGATGTACAATAGCTGACAGGACGAATAGCCGCCCTTCGGAGATTTGTGTCAAAATCAGTCAAAAGATGCTTACCCTTCTTTGACACTCTCAAGGGGCCGAAGAACGAGAAAAGTTTCCAATGGACCTCAGAGTGCAAAGATGCGTTCCAAGGGATCAAGAAATATCTGTCTTTAGCACCGTTATTAATGAAACCGATCCCTTCAGAACCTTTATACTTATACTTGGCTGCAAGCTCGATGAAAGTGGGGGCAGCACTAGTAAGGGATAAAGGAGGAAGACAGTTCCCGATATACTACGTCAGCCACGTTCTTCAAGATGTCGAAACAAGATACCCGAATATGGAAAAGTTTGCTTATGCCTTGATCATTGCAAGTAGGAAACTTAGGCATTATTTCCGTCGTCAACAGTAGTGGTGTATCTGGACCACCTTTGAAAAAAGTTCTACATGAATCGGAGGTGTCGTCATTGATTAGTTTGCATGGGCGATGGAGTTGACGCAGTTCGCTTTCGAATACCATCCCCAAGCAACAATCAAAGGGTAGGCCTTAGCAGATTTTGTGGTAGAGTGTTCCTTTACAGAACCAGACATGAGCATAGTGACCGAGGCTCAACAAGGATCAACTTCGTGGACTCTATACGTGGATGTATCATCGACTTTGGATGTCAGCAGGGCAAGAGTTATTCTGACAAGTCCCGAAGGTTTCAAGGTCCAACTGGCGATTTGGTTTCGATTCAAGGCCACAAACAATGAAGCAGAATATGAAGCCATCCTAGCCGGACTACGATTGGCCCGAAGCTTAGAAGTGCAGAAACTGGTCATCTATAGCGATTCCCAGCTGCTAGTCAAGCAGATATCGGGGGAAGTATGAGGCTCGGGGGGCAAGAATGATGAAATATCTAGCCGAAGTAAAGGAAAAATTGGTATACTGCACTTCATGTAGTTGCCAAGGGGTGGATCTGGCGGATAACACAATAACAGATGCTTTAGCCCGATTGGCCACAACCGAAGCAAGCTTATTCAATGGATCAGTGTATCTAGATGTTTTAGAGCAACCAAGCATTCTGAAAATTGATGTGCTAGCTATGGATCGGCTTGACTGCTGGCTCACACCTTATATCTCATACCTGGATAATGGGGTGTTACCCTCGGATCATATATTGGCGAGAAAGATCAAGCATAGGAGTTCAAGCTTTATTCTTATCGATGGAAAGCTATACCGAAGGGCCTTCAGCTCCCCACTACTCAAGTGCTTAACCCCCTCAGAAGCAGATTACACACTTCGGGAGGTACATGAAGGGATTTGTGGAGATCATATGGGAGCTAAGTCATTGGCATACAAGATTCTGAGGCAGGGATACTATTGGCCGACCATCTACCTGGAAGCTAAAGATTTCATCAAAAAGTGTCCAAAATGCCAGCTGAACAACACTATCCCTCATTAGCCTCCTGAAGAATTATTTTTAATCTTGTTTCCGATCCCCTTTGCCATATGGGGAATCGACATCCTGGGGCCTCTACCGAAGGCCAAGGGATAAGTCAGTTTCTTGATCGTGGCTATCGACTACATGACAAAGTGGGTGGAAGCTAAACCTCTACAGAAGATCACCAAACAAGAATGTTTAAAGTTTTTTAAGGAGGGAGTCATTTATCGCTTCGGCATCCCGATGGCAGTGGTTTCGGATAACGGCAGGTAGTTTGTAGGGTCAAAATTTGAAACGTTTCTGAAAGAATTGGGGATTCAACACTGAAAGACTTCAGTTTCTCACCCTCAATCAAATGGCCAAGTAGAAGTGACTAACCGAACCCTCCTCAACGGAATTAAAAGGCGTTTAGATGAGCTAAAAGGTCGGTGTCCAGAAGAATTACTCAGTGTTCTGTGGGCTTATTGAACTACCTTGAGAACCGCAATGGGGGACTCACTATTCTGATTGGCATATTGGACCGACACACTTATACTAGATAAAATTGGGTCTCCTACTCTTCAGGTTAGTTAATACAAGGAGTTGTACAATGATCAAGGACTACGATTAAATCTGGACCTTTTGGAGGAAGTTCGGGACTCTTCTCTAATAAGGTTAGCTATTTACCATAAGCGAACAGCCCGACACTATAATAAGAAGGTGAAACAGAGGAGATTCGAGGTCGGGGATTTGGTCCTTCGGGAGTCGGAGGCCTCAACCCCCCAGAACATCGGCAAGCTGATGCCCAACTGGGTGGGACCCTATGAAGTAGTAGAGGTGCCGAAGCCAAGTACATATCGGCTTCGAGCAATGGATAGTTCAGAAGTAAAGAATACATGACATGTTGGAAGGCTTAGAAAATATTACCAGTAAAAGCTATGTCATTCTTTCCTTTACTGATGGAAGTCATTCTATTTATTAATGAAATAAATGAGATTTTTCTTCGGATGCATTCATATTCCATTTATATTCATATACTTTTATATACCTGATTAGATAAGCTTCAGGATTAAACCAATCAGAAAGTCGGAAAGGACATAACTATTCGGTAAAATTCACAAGTATAACTGATCAGGAAATTATTAGATCGAGTCAGATAAGCTTTGGACATAAGACGATCAGCAAGTTCGAGATCGGTAAAAGTCACAATTATAACTGATCGAGAAAATAATTATCAAAATTTCATATGCTTTTATATTTATGAGTTCTTACAAAACCCGATCAGACTGACTTTGAACAAAACTAATCAGAAAGTTTTATACAAACTGATCGATAAAGTTACAAGCATAACTGATTGAGACTATTACATTTAAGGAAAAGAAAGGAAAAAAATTATAAGTCCTAAGGAAAGAACTACTCCTATGGACCCCCATCTTCGGCTCCTGATTCATCATCCGAAGACTCGAGGAGGGAGGCATCGGGCCCAGCAGCTGTCAGTTTTACCCGAGCCTTTTCACGATAAGTTTCATACCCTTCACCAAATTGGGCCATGACCTTATCATTTAGGGCATCCGACTCTTTGTATTCGGCGATAGCTTGCTGCTTGTCCTCGGAGAGTTTTCTTTGTAAGGCATTGACCTCAGCTGTTAAAGTATTATTCTCCCGGATCACGTGCATCATCTTGTCATGTATCTCAGAGAACTTCTCTGTGATGGCATCAACCGCCTTCTCCCGGTCCTTGACCTCTCCCGGTCCTTGACCTCTCCCGGTCCTTGACCTCTCTGGACAGATGATCCCTCTCCTCTAGAAGCCTCTTGGCATGACCTTCGAGGCCGACGAACTCCTGCTGAAGCAGTGAATATTATTCCTTGAGCTCATCAACCTGTCGTTTAGCCTGGGTCGCCTTATTTCGGGTCTTGGCATTAAGATCCCGTTCATTCTTCAAGTCTGAGTTCAGACCTCGAACCTTAGTCTCGAGAAGCACCACGTCCGACCTCAGCTGAACTTCCTTTTTGGTTGTTCGGGCAAGAGGCGGTATGGCTCGGGCGAGGATGGCGTTGGCCTGCAGCAAAAAAGGAAGTTCAGCTACGAAGAATAAAACACATTTTTGAACACATTTTTAATAACATTCATCATTAATATTATAACTCATAATATTAACAACCAGGTCATTCCCAGTAAAGAGGGGGCTTTCTGATAAGGATTTCTCCTTATTGGCGCACAATTAGGTGACCAAACCCCTTTCCTCGACAGAACTTTCTAGACATCGTCAATAATAAAAATAATAATTTGAATAACTTTGTCATCTCAATTATTGATTTAATAATATAAAATATTATGACAATAATTGAATCAATAACGTGAGATACTATGCACCAATTACTATGGCAATAATTAAATAAAATTGAGTGACTTCTCACGTAAGCATCAATAATCAAAGATATTGTACAATCTGCAGTGTCTACTATATGCACCACCACAGCGCCATTCATCGTACTTTATCACTGGTATTTCAACAGTTAATGGTAAAATTTTCACCGTTATTTTTATAAAAAAATATATTTATGTCATTTTCTATCTCCGACAGTAATTCTGTTGTGGGGTCCACCAATGATTGTGCCATCGTACGAATATTCCTTGATAAAAAGAATATTCACCGACTAAACGAATATTTTATAGCAACTTGCTTACTTTGCAAAATTTATAAATATTATCCACAACTATAACATTATATCAAATCCATACCTTATTATTCAAAAAGAGATTTCAAGAAAATTAAATCTTTATTCATAAAAGTCGGGGGTCTTATAGAAATATTTTCCCAGAACCGGCACCGCAGAGCTAGCTTCTTAGTGCAAATCAGGTGCCATGCCAACTAAAGAAGCTCCGAGACTGTGCCAAATAGCCGTAGCACCACCAACAGTAAGGCAAAATCGAAGATCTACAATCTTTGGGTCGGTCAAATCACGCGAGAAAGTTTTGTTTTCAAACACAGAAAAAAGGGAATTGTAAGGAAAAATGAAGAACATAAATGTTTAACTAATGTTTCACAATAACAAGTGATTAAAACCTTAGCTAAAGGTTGGATGTTGATTGGAAAGACGAACGATAATAAATGTAAAATACTGAAAATAATGTAAATGTTTAGTATACGCGTATAACGAATATGTTTAGCGTATGTGTGACTGTTTAACTTGAATATTCGCATAACAAAGATGAGAGTACAACGTATAAACGTAAGGAAGCCATAATTAATGGAATGATTAGAATGGAGTTCAATTTTAATAATAAGATCGCAAGTAACGAAGGATAATAATCTCGAAGTATAACTTAACTATAATGAAATAAATGAATGCGATAATAAGGAAAGTTAGTGTAAAACACTTAACTGAATCATCAAGTGTTATAAAAGATTGCAAGATTGTGTTGAGCATATGTTGTGACGCCTCCAAATTCTCTACACTCCCTGTAACAGATTTGGTGCTCACGTAAATATTCCATAAGATAATAATTTCTATCAATCCAAAATTCACAGTATTCCATAACAGACAATAGTTCTTGTCAGAACAATTACTGTGTTTGGATACCCTCACTTGGATGAATAGATTTATAATCTCATGGATATTTCTTTTGTATCGATAGTTCCTATCTATCTGACATTCACAATATTAATGCTAGGGTTGTTCTTGAAACGGAGGAGCTTGACCTCAGTGCATCAGAGAACTCTCAGGATATTTCAATACTCTCATTCAGATGTATATTTCATATAGATATTGTACTTCTTTTCAACTTCTATACAAATGTAAAAGCTAAGCAACTTATATTACTCAAATTAAAATTTAATTACATAAATTCCAACTTACAATTACATCAGAGTCTGCAAAGATTTAGCCAAGTCTAATAAAACAAAACTTAAAACTAGTAGACTACTTCTATCCACAGGAGTGATTACAGGAACATCCGGGATTGTCATTCGACACAACAAAAAGGAAAATAATATTTTTGCAAGGATGAGCTACAAAAAGCTCAGCAAGTTTAAACAAGGTATATTTTAAACTCACGCTATATCTAAATTTGATGAACATATAGTTCAAGATTTGTTTTCCACATATATATACTGAGGTTTATCTGTCAAACCCCATATTTCACAAATAACTTTTATTCCACATCATTTTGGCCTCTATCCATATAAAGACTTAGAATCCCGAGATTGATCTATTCAATTGGACATAATAATCACTTCCAAAGGTCATATAGACTTACGAGTCATTAATATCATTCTGGCTTCTATCAGTCATAAAGACTTAGAACCCTGAGATTGATCTGTTCAATCGGACATAATATGCATATCTCAAAAAGGTCGATTATTATAATCGCTTATAACCACCCCATCGATCTTATATATGCATGGGTTCTAAATAATATCCGTATATATATATATATATATATATATATATATATATATATTTGTACCACACATTATTGGTTTCATCACAGTTTATGTTTTGATATCAAATCAAAGCCAATTTATGCAGATAACATCTCTTATGATTTGATTATGCTTGAACAAGAAGCGATAACCTTTCAATAACAGATATCATGAATAATGTTTATAATAAGTTCGTATATCAATATATAAGACTTGTATTTAATATAGAAATAAAATGAAGTTAGAAAACTTGTCTGATCGAAGAACAACTATTTAAAGCTATTCGAGACTGTCTACACTACCTAAATATGACACCACACATTTATAATAGTTTTTAGAATCAATAATAATTAATATCTAATCAAATATTAGAGTCTGGGTTGATTTCGATGTCCATTCGTTGTTTTATTGCTTTATCGAATTAGATTTTTTAATGAATTTTAGTAAAAATAATAATTTCTAGCAACTCATAATTATTTTGAAATGATTAATATCATTTTCAAATGATTTATTATTATTCATAATGATTTTTAAATCATCAATATTATTTTTAAGTAATTTATTATCATTAATAATGATTTTTAAATCATTAATAATCACTCAAAATGATTTTTAAATCATTAATATTATTTTAAATAATTAATAATCCTTTATAATGATTTTTAAATTACTAATATTATTTTAAATAATTAATTATCATTTATAATGATTTTAAATCATTAATATCATTTTAACTAATTTATCTAATAAAATTATTAAATAATTTTATTATCATTAATATTTAAATATTAAAAAATTATTTATTATAACTTAAAATGATTTTTAAAACTTAAATATTAATTATTAATAATTATTTATTATTTATTTCTATTTATTTAATTATTATTTATTTTCATTTAAAACTGTCGCTAAAGGTTTTCGTGACAGAAAGCGTCGCTATAGCTGTGCTTCAGCCCATGAAGGCTGAAGAATAGCTTGGTCAATTTCTTGGACCCTACTTTAACCACCTTTACATTCTAATTGGTTTTGTTTCTGGGTTTGTAAATGTATCCATGTTGTAATTTTAATGTAATACTACATGTTTAAACTTATTGTACTACCTAAATTCATCATAACAGAGATCTACAAGTGGTCAAACCACCTACCCACTCTACTTTCTAGTTTTTGGTTGCCCAGAGAGGTTGGGTCAATGCCGGTCAACACCCTTTAATCGCTAATAACCTCTAATCCATACACTTGTTAGTTGTTTTAATGGCTCATAGTTATAGTAGACATATCATGGTTCAAAAGTGTGACACTGGTTAAGCATAAAAACTTTATAAGTGAAAATTTAAGTTGTTGAAACCGTTGTCAGACACCTTTCAGGTGTTCTTCACCATTTTTGGAATTTCTAGAATTGCATCCGTGTCTGGTCATTGACTTTTGACCTTTAATAACTCATTTCTTAGTGTTGTAATAAGTGATCGACTGTCATAGTGTTGTTGTCTATACGTCAAAGTACAAAACTATAACACTTAGCTAACCTAAACACACTTTAGTTTGAAGATCTAAGTCGGTCAAATGGCTGTCAATAGTTGTTCTTATGATTTTCTAGAAATTTTAGAAACCAAAATTTGTGATCAGTCAACGATGTTTGACCATCTATATCTATCAGCTATTTGATCGAATTAGTATGCTATCACTTCCAGGTTACTAACAACATAACATTCTATAACTATAATACATTAACTAGTTCAAACAATTAACATATTAGGATCTAGAGGCTCCAACATTTGACTGTCAGACCTCATTTTTAGGGTTTGATCAGTTTACTATTTCTTCATTTTGATGCATTTAAATGTTATGAATTCAAGTTTAATCAACCCAGATCACTAAATAACATTTTGTTTAACATCTTTAAACATTAAAACATAAAATCCAATGAAACTTAAAGGATCTAGCATGGATTAGGGTTTCTTACCTTTTTAAATCAATCTTTGATTTTTTTTTACTTTCTGATTCTGATCTAGACATGCTATGCACTGTTTGAGGACTATTATATGAAGTGTATGAAGTATAAAATTTGGAGGTTTGGTTATGATATACTTATCTTAGGCATAAAAATATAAGTTAGCTCTTTGGTCCATTTTCTTTGACAAGTGGCTTAATTCCTTGTATGATCTAATGTTAGGTGTTAATTAAGGCTTGATCTGGTTAGTTTTTTTTTTTTATCACATGGTGATATCATGGGTGATGAGTCACCAAGATTTGATCCTATCTTTTGTTAAAGGATAAGCTTAAGGGCATTTTAGTCTTTTTACCCTTACTAAGGGTAATTTAGTAATTTCACAATTAATTCTAAGGGCAATTTAGTCATTTCACATGCTTTTATAAACTTTAAAATTTATGCACTAAGTTTGGCCATTAGGGTTTTGTTAAGTAGAATTAGGGTTTAATAAGTACCATTAAGGTTTAATATTTAGAGTTAGAGTTTACTAATTCATACAAAAGTTTTAACAATTTTTATATCCCAATTACTTTCATATACAAACATAATACACATAATCTTATATATCTTATAACATTTAATGTATTAATAATTACAAATTCTATAATCTTGATTAGGGTTTGGATTATTACAGTACATGTATTTTAAGAATCTTGACCAATAATCCTTTTTAAGATTTAAAATTAGGGTTATTCACAATATCTACTATCCATCATATATACACATCCTTCCAAGTACAATTATATTAACCTATATATTAATATTCGTAATCTTTATTAATAATGCTAATTAGGGTTCAGATTATTACATATGCAAGGGCATATGGTTTGAGCATTTACGAATGTTGTAAAGGGCATATGGTAAAGGAACGCCAAAACGTTATAACAAGTAATAATAAACTTGAAAAGTATTTCGAGTCTATTGACACGAACATGTAAAGTAATAAGTAAAGATAAGATAAACCAATATTGACATCAATTATGTGCTTAATTGGTATGTGTAGGTAAACGTAATTGTGTAAGCCATTTGACGGGTAAATTAACGTAAACTTATAGAAGAACGCTTAAGGCAAGTTTCCTAAACTTACTCTGATTTAATTGAGCAAGTTATACTTCATTTGATTCTATTCTTATGAAGCCAATGTAATGTTTTAAAATAAAAAGAACATAATTTTTTTATGATTGTGTGAATTCCATGTTTATACAAATACTTTAGTATTTGTATAAGTATTCAAGCGATGTTATGATATAAATTATTTAAGGAAATGTCGGTACCATTTTTCGGCTAGGCAAATGCTAAAATGATTTATTGGTTTATTAGTAAATCTTTTAAAATGTTATTTATGAAAAGTTAAGCTATCTAACGCCTATTGCTTTAGTATTAAATCAAAGGTAAGTTTGAACCTAAACAAACAAATGTCTTTAGTCAAGTTTTTGACTGACACGCATGGTGTCAAAATT
Organism: Panax ginseng; assembly: GCA_020205605.1. Taxonomy (NCBI): domain Eukaryota; kingdom Viridiplantae; phylum Streptophyta; class Magnoliopsida; order Apiales; family Araliaceae; genus Panax; species Panax ginseng. Next base: position 97,505,636 of record CM035128.1, on the reverse strand, counting down.
TAAACGTAAATATGTTTACGGAGTAGTGTTGTACAACATAGGGTACTACAGACTGATCCCCTGGATGTACTCGTAAGTGATATCTGATTTACGGTTTAATGCTGGGTTATCCTTTTTAATGAAATAAAGGAAAAAAAATAGAGTTTTTGGTTTTTGGTTCGATAATCATCTTATAAAAATGACAATAATGTCGTTTCTAAAATGTTTTAGAGTAATAAAAGTTTTATTTTGTGTATTATTCCAACTTATTCGAATTAGTTCATAACTATTGTGACACCCCCAAATCTGGGTACTTTATTCTAACAAGATTTGGTGTTCATTGTCCAAACATTCATTTCTAACTATCCAAATTAAATAAAACTTAAGCAATAAATCTTCCCATTAAAGGGTTACATAATTTAAACAATTAAATCCTAGGTTGTCTAACCTTAAAACATTCATCAAATGCAAAAAAATAATTAATTACATCTCATAATTAAAACTAAGTCCGAAAACATAAGTCTCAACAAATTAACAAGTCTTCAACACTTATTCATCTTGCCTTTTCCTTTGCTAGTGGTTGGCTTGTCAATCTTCTCAACTTTAGCTGTAATGGTTATATATATGCAAGAGTGAGCAAAATAAATGCTCACTTGAAAGGACATAATATCTGCCAATGAATAAACTCAATTGAATTGAATAACATTTTGTAACATCGATAATCAAGAACTAATACTGGAAATCATCCGAGGGTCACAAGACTATGAACTATGTCCCAAGGTATAAGTATTTCTACTTGAACCTTTAACAGTCCTTAGACTATATGGACCTTCTTTCTCATACTTAGGAGGAGCAACCCTTTGTACCATGTATTGGGCACAAACATCTTAACGTTTTTGCGTAATTAATCCCCTATAATAGGGTTGTTCATCTCAGTTTAACATACGAGTTCGCACCAAAGGAAGTTTGGTTTGGATAAGTTTCAAGGGTAATTTAGAGTTCAACGTACATCAACTAAGGATTAGTTGAATCAAAAGTTCAAGGACAACATAAAGGTTCAACAACAACGTAAAATAAAGTAGTTATGAACCATAAATGGATATTGTAAAGCAACAAGTTCATGCTTTAAGAATATAGTTCAAAGCATTGAAAAGATATAATAAAACTCACTCGAACAAAATGGTAAGCTAAGGTTACAATTCCCAACAAGGAAACAAGATTAAAAACTTTGCTCAACAGATTTCAAAAACTTTCTTAAATAAATTTAGGGTTAGAGAACTTTCTCAATATAAAGAAGTAAGGTTTAGGAACTTGCCTTGCGTGTAGGCTAAATAGTTATAACTCACATTCCCAAATATCCTATACACATGTCATCATGACATAATTAGTTACGACATGTTCACTGTAAGACCCCAACTTTTATGAATAAAGATGAATTTTTCTATAAAAATCATTTTTGAATATTAAGGTTTTAATTTGTTATAATGTTATAGTTGTGGGTAATATTTATGAATTTTGCAAAGTAAGCAAGTTGTTATATAATATTCGATTGGTCGGGGAATATTCATTTTAATAGGGAATATTCGTACGACGGCACAATCATTGGTGGACCCCACAACATAATTATTGTCGGAATGAGAAAACGACAGAAATATCTTTTTATAAAAATAACAGCGGAAGTTTTACCATTAACTGTTGAAATAACCGGTGTTAAAAGTACAGTAATACACGTGGTTGCATAGTAGCACACTGTAATGATTATTGATGTTTACGTGAGAAGTCACTCAGTTATACTCAATTATTGCTACAATAATTGATGCATCATATCTCTCATATTATTGATTCAATTATTGTCACAATATCATCTGTATAATATTTTATATTATTAAATCAATAATTGAGACGACAAAGTTATTAATATTATTATTTGCAATATTGACGATGTTTAGAAGTTTTGTCAAAGAGAGATTTGGTTACCTAATTGCGCTCCAATAGGGAGAAATCCTAATTGGAAAGCCCCCTCTTTCCTAGGAACGACCTGGTTGTTAAATATTGCGAATTATAATAATGATGATTAATGTTGTTAAAAATATTGAGGTAATTTTTATAAAGTATTTGTTGTAAATATTGGCGTATTATAAGGACCCCCCATTTACCCATTTTTCAAAATAATCAGTAAAAAGTTATTCGGTAATAATAATAATAATAATAATAATAATAATAATAATAATAATAATAATAATAATAATAATAATAATATTAATAATAATAATAATAATAATAATAATATTAATAATAGGTAGGTGGGTGGCCATTGTGGAGCCCACGTGTTGTTGAATTTGGGTGGGGGGAAACCCGATGAAAGCTTAGGTTGTCACAGGATGGTGTTGAATTTTTTAAAAAGAACATGTGTTAATATATATATATATATATATATATATATATATATATATATATATATATATATATATATATATATATATGATGATGTTGATAGGGGGGATATTTGGTCGTGGAAAGAAGAAATTGGGTGGGTGGGTGGGTGGGTGGGTGGGGGGGGGAAGGAGTTAACGTGGGAGTAAGCTAGTTATTATTATTATTATTATTATTATTGTTATTATTATTATTATTATATATATATATATATATATTATAATAAGTTTTGTTTTTTATGAAAAATAAAATTTATTATATTTTATTGATTATTATATTATTAAGTTGAAAAAAGAAGAAGAAGTTGTGGTAGAAGATTTCGCCCATGGTTTTTCAAAATAAATCAAAATCCTACTGTGCGTCCGTGATTTTTCTTAAATAGTATCCTTCCATTCTCCTATAAATATGATGCTTAGTCAGAATTGAAAATCACACCAGAATCAGAGAATATCCCTGCTATACCAGTTGGAATACATTTCTTTTCAAGGTAAGGGATGTTATTTTTGTTCAATATTCGTATGAAATAATATTTTTTTCCATACTCTGTAGTATAAAAGTAATATTATTTCGTTTTCGATTTCGAATTCTACACTCATTTTGTTCAAGTTTTGGCTTATATACTCCATGAAATTAGTAGAATATCCTTAAAATTTGCGTTTCAGCCAGTATCTTTTCATGAAAATATTATTTTGAACATTCTTGATAAGTTTTAACTTTTTTATGCTGGAGTACTATTCACGGGATACTATTCCTGAATTACTATTCACGGGGTACTATTCACTTGAGTACTATTCACCCAGGGTACTATTCATGATAAAAATTGATTCGTTTTCGGTCCAAATTATTTTTGGTCCAATGTTATTCTTGAATTTTACTCCACAAAGCAGTATCATGTTGACAATTTAGACATTATTGAATTCTGAATATATTAAATTATAAATCTTTAAAAATTTATCCTTTGCTTTCTTTTAATTAAATTCTTTTATCATTGTCATCATTTTCATGCTTATATTATGCTGAAAGTCATCTGTGGCCCGTAGTGCATAGATGGACTTGGTATGATTATGACTAGGAATTATTCAGTATAATCATAACCGTAATGTTACAAATGATGTGGTAAAAGTCCTCATTGGCCCGTAGTGCATTGATGGACAGTTATTGGCATGATCATGACCATTGATGAATACACGAATATCCTTGGCCCGTAGTGCATGGATAATTTGTGGTCGTGATACTAAAGAATATCCTTGGCCGTAGTGCAGGGGTGATTCGGTGATGTGGATTATTTATTAAGCTGAGTCTTAGCGATAAAATTGATGATAAACCTTTTAAATCATAGAAGATAGTAGATTTTATGCTCTACTTAACTCTTCTAATGGATTGCTTATTTCGATGCAGTTAAACTTGATGTTTGTTATATTTTATCAGTTTAACACTGTTAAAGGCTAACAATAAATTATTCTGCATTATCTTAGTCATAATATTTCTTACTGGGCTAGACTCACCCTTTTGCTTTCATTGTTCTCTTCAGGAAATGAGAACGTAGCCGAGACTAGTCGGGGAACGGAGTGATGGTCCAGATGTTTTCATTCGTAGTCCTTACTATTCAATGAAATATTGTGATAATAAATGTATTGAGGACTCCATTTGAGTTTGAATACTGTCTGGAAGACAATATTCGTATTAAAAATCTCAGTTTATGTTTTGTCGTATTTTACACGACAGTTGTATTATTAAGTTGTATTTGAATTTTGTACCGTGTATTTGGCGACTCAAGATGTGTGATGTATACCTATTTTGGAGGCGTCACAGTTGGTATCAAAGCTTAGGGATATGATCCCTGGATGAGATGTGAGACAAGAAATAGGAGGGGAAAGATGGCGAATTCCTTGGCTAGTATGACCTTACATAAGTTTATTTGGTATTTATTTGGTCGGTCAGAGTATAGGGATAATATGTGACATGTCAATTAACCCTTATTTTGTGGCAGTATTTGAAAATGAAATCTGAGAATGTTGAGAATAGCAATGGAGCATAGGGGACCGTTGAGTCACCACAGAGCAATAATCAGGATAATGTGCATCAGGAAGGCAACAATCCTCATGCAAACAACAACACTTACCAAACGATGAATGACAGAATGTTTAGAAGCTTTCTGCAATTCGTACAACATCAGGAAAGAGAGACTCCTGTTTCAAAATATAGGTGAAAACACTGGCAACTCACAGATGGTCACCGCTAATCAATTAAAGGAGCTGGGACCATCGAAGTTTTGGAAAAAGCCGGAACCACTTAAGGCGGAGACGTGGATAAAGCAGATCACCAAGATATTCGAAGTCTTGGGATGCTCTGAGGAGCAAAAGGTTCCCTTTCCCACCTTCATGTTGCGAGGAGAGGCAGATTACTGGTGGGAATCTGTAAAGCGTACTTAACCTGCAGCACTGAAGATGTCTTGGGAGAAGTTCCAAGAACTGTTCAATGACAAATACTGTGACGCCCCCAAAATAGGTATACATCACCCATCTTGAGTCGCCAGATACATGGTACAGAACTCAACTACAAACTTAATTATACAACTCTCGTGCAAAATACGACAAAACATAGATGAGAGTTTAAACACGAATATTTCCTTCTAGACAATATCCACACTCAATGGAGTCCTCATTACAATTATTATCACACTATTTTATAAAAATAGTGAGGACTAGTATAGCCACCATCTCAGACCATCACTCCATTCCCCGACTCGTCCCAGCTATATTCTCATTTCCTGAAGAGAACAATGAAAGAAAGGGTGAGCTCAACTAGCCCAATAAGAAATATTATGACTAAGATAATGCAGAATAAATTATCCTTAGCCTTCAACAGTATAACAACTGATAGAATATAATAGACAACAAGTTTAACTGCAGCAGAACAAGCAATCCATTAGAAGAGTCAAGTAGAGCATTGTGACGCCCCCGAAATAGGTATACATCACCCATCTCGAGTTGCTAAATACATGGTACAAAATTCAAATACAACTTAATTATACAACCGTCGTGTAATATACGACAAAACATAGCTGAGAGTTTAAACATGAATATTGCCTTCTAGACAATATCCACTCTCAAATAGAGTCCTCATTATATTTATTGTCCCACTATTTTATAGAATAGTGATGACTACTATAACACCATCTAGGACAATCACTCCATTCCCCGACTAGTCCTGATTACGTTCTTATTTCCTGAAGAGAACAATGAAAGCAAAAGTGTGACACCCCCAAATCTAAGTACTTCATTCCCACAAGATTTGGTGTTCACTATTCAAGCATTTATACTATCTACCCAAATAAAATAATATTTGAATCATAAAATCTCCCCTTAAATAGGGTTACATTATTAAGTTCAAAAAAATATCCCAGGTTATCTAACCTTTAAGCGTCATTCAAATGCAGAAATAAATTATTACATCACTTCTTTAAAATAAAGTCTAAGATCATCATAATAAAAGTCTAACATCATAATCAAAGTCAAGATTACAAGTCTTCATTACTTGTACATTTTTCCCTTTCTTTGCTAGTCGAAGGTTCATCTACCTACCTCCTCTTTTAGTGCGAATGAGTTTATAAATATGCAAGAGTGAGCAAAACAATTGCTCACTGGATATAATAGAGAATCAACAGGAGTATAACAATAATAACTGCCAATAATAGGCTCATCAAAAGTGAATAGTACTCTAACAATAATAATCAGAAACTGGAATCCAAAATATGAAATATACATCACTTAGGGTCATAAGACCATGAACTACGTCCACAGTTGCAAGTAATCTTTCAACTCTAACTTTAACAGTCATAAGACTATAAGGACCTTGTACTTAGGGAGATCAACCCTTCGTACAATGTATTGTGCACAAACATTTTAACGCTACGCGTAAGTTATCCCCTAATAATAGGGTTGTTCATCTCAATATTTAGAATACAAGTCCGCACCAAAGTAAGTTTGGTTTGGATACATTTCAAGGGTAATATAGAATTCAACGGTCATCAACTAAGGATTAGTTGGATACAATATTGATAACATCATGCTATGGAATAATCTTAACTAAATCGACATTGAAAATTAAGATCATGCTTTAGGAATAAACTAACAGCATAAACATCGAATAATTATAATATGCATTGCTTGAACAATATTAAGCCAAGGTTAAAACCTTATTTAGAGTTGAATCTTAAGCATGCATAACAAATAATAAGTTGAATGATAAAACTTGTTCAACATTAGTGTGTTAAGAATGTAGAAATTTGCATGCTAATTAACAAGTTAAAGATTGACTCAAAATAAAGAGATAAGGTTTAGGAGCTTGCACGATATAATTAGGGTTAAAAAACTTTCACAAATAAAGCTTAGAGTTAGGAAAACTTGCTCAAAGATAGCTAGATACTTGCACAATTATAAGAGTAAAGTTAGAGAACTTGCCTCGTGCGTAGGTTAAACAATCACTACTCACGTTCACCCCAAGTCCTACACATGCCATATGTATTGACAATACACATTAGTTACACTAACATTACCTTCATGAGTTGCTTTCTACTTTTAGTATTGCACCAATTATTGATTCTTACGTAAGAAGGCACTACTCAATAATTGTTACAGTAATTACTGTTCAATATTTTATTTTTGATTCAATGATTGCTGCGTTGATATTTTATAATTGTCCCTACACAGTATTTTTCATTATCAGATCAATAATTTATATTATTTGAATAATATTATTAGATAACATTATTGGCAATGTCTATAAAGTTCTGTCTAAGGAGAGGTTTGGTCACCTAATTGCGCGCCAGTAAGGAGAAATTCTTATTGGAAAGCCCCTTTTCACAGGGAACCTGCCGTTGTCAATATTGTGATTCCAATATTATTTGTGAATAATTAATTATTGATTCATACGATGAGAAAAATATTGATTTTATGAGGATATAGATGGAGAAAATATTTAATGTGACAATTGTTGAAAATTAATATTTTATCTTTTTTTTGATAAAATAATTCAATTAAATGTATTATTTTAATAATATATTAATGATGATATTTTCACGATGAATGTGAGATATATGAGTATATGCGGAGGAGGAGTATTTTGTTACCAAAAATATTTAAAGCATGTTTTATGTGTCGGTGGACCCCATTTCTTGACTGAAATTTGATTATAGCCTGTAAAGTTGCCCGTTTATGGATTTCGGTCAATTTTTGTTTGGAATTTGGAAAAACTTTCTTCTACAAAGTTGTAGAGAATTGAATTTCCTATAAAAACTCGTGTGATTCAAATTTTCTGGCAAAAGGGCTATTTATTATGAATTATTGAAGTTCCGAAGCTCCGAAATAATTGATTTTTGGAAGTTTAAAATATTTTTATTTACAAAAACGTTTTTTTCATTTGGTTCCCTCATTTAGCATGTGCAAGATGGCTGAGTTCAGATTTTAGAATGTGTGCGTAGAAATTTATATAATTTATTAATATTATATTAAATTTTCTTCTTTGGTGTTCTAAGCATTTTCCTATAAATAGGGTGCTTAGGTTATAATTGAAAATCACATCAGAAACTGAAGTTTTCTCTCTCTATATTATCGAGCGTATTCTTGTGTGTATTTTGAGTATACTTTGAGTATTGTTATACGGTGCAAGTTCGTTCAGCGTTATTCCAGTCAGAAGTACTGCTCTTTTGAGGTAATGGATAATAAGGGATTTTAAGGGTTATTTTCGAAATTCTTCTGAACCTTCAAAAATTCTGTAAAAATTTGAAATGATAATTTGATGAGTTTTGTTGATTGTGTCCAAAAATGGTGATTTTTGGATGTATAGATTAAGAGTTATGAATTTTATGAGGAAAGACTATTTTAAAAGTAATCGCTTATAACTCCTTGTGATTAACTCCAAAATTGATGAAATTTTTATTGGGAGTACATCTATATAATATCAGTATACCGTGTAAATTTCAGAATTTTTGAATAAAAGTATAATTTACGATAAATGTCTGAATATTCGGTGGTTTTGGCCATGTGAAAAATAGTAAATAAATTTTAAAAATTCTGAGAAAAATATATATTCAATATGGGACTATATTCTTCTAAATTCCAGAAAAGAAATATTTTTAAAACTGATTTGGTATTTTTCATGAAAATATTGTAGTTATGAGTAAATGAATTAAATATGTTATGTGAAGTAAGAAAATTAGAAAATAGGATTTTATGGCTTGAGAATCCTACATGAGGTATATGCAGATTTTTGATGAGGATTTTGGTTATTGGAGATGAAATCTTATGAGTTTGGCATTTTAGAATGATTAAATGCATTATTTAGTAAAGTGTAAACAATTAAAATAAATTGTTTATAAGCTTAAAAAAAATATTATTCTTTCAATATCATTATACCGAAATATTGGTATGGATTTTATTGTGGAATTTCTACCTTTTTGAATCGGGTTTACTATTCATGAGATATTATTCACGAGTTACTATTCATGAGTTACTATTCACGAAGTTACTATTCATGACAAAATTGGTTTTTTTTTTCTAACCAAATTATAGTTGATTTATGAATATTACTCTGGAGATTAAAACTATATATTGATTATATTGATTTTATTATCATATATAACATTTTTATAACCCTGATGTTGAAATTCTCTTTCATTGGACTGTAAAGATGGGTAGATTATTGGTATGATCATGACTAGGGTTCTCTTTGGCCAGTAGTGAAAAGTTGAATTGTGACTGGTATGATCATGACCATTGAATTTATAATTGAATATCTTTAGCTTAAGTGAAAAGGTGAATTGATCAACATGGTTAAAATTATTGTTTATATAAATTCTGAAATGATTATATATTTCTTTGAGATATTAATATATTTGGCCTGTAATGCAAATATGAATCGTTGAGGAATATCTTTGGCTCAGAGTGCAAAGATGAATTGTTGATGAATATCTTTGGGTCGTAGTGAAAAGATGACCAGAGTTGAATATCTTTGGCACAGTAGTGCAAAGATGAATCTGTTGATGAATATCTTTGGCCTCAGTAGTGCAAAGATGAATCTGTTGATGAATATCTTTGGCCCAGTAGTGCAAAGATGAATTTATTAGTATGATTATGAATGTGAACTGTGATTTGGTATAACCATGATCTTTGATATTTCGTAAAGACAAGTGATGAAAATTATCTTCATTCCCCGAATGAGAAAAGGAATTTAGAACAACAATTACGATTATGAGTTATACATGTGATTGTGGGATGTAAATTGTTGATTGATGTTACAGGATAAAACATTGTTGGTGGACTTTTAACATGGAGAAGATAATAGACTTTATGGTCTATTTGACTCTTCTAATGGAGTGCTCGTTCCGCTGCAACTATGGTTGAAATTTTTTATCATCTACCATATGTTCTAAATCTCTGATTTATTATTGATGAAGGCTATTGATAATTTAATTATCTTTAGTCATGATTTTTTTTCTTGAAGCTAGTTGTGCTCACCCTTTTGCTTCACAATTCCTTTCAGGTAATAAAAGTGTAGCTGGGTCGAGCGGGGAATAACAAGGGAATAAAACGGTGGTCTATAGATGTTGAGGGTGAGGTGAATTTAACTTGAAAGGGTGTTTTGCCACTATCATACAAGATGTCTAATGACATACAATCTCGTGTCATCATAAGACAGGGTTGTGCTCATCCACTTGCTGAGTATATCTACCAGCACTACCTATATGATCTTGGAGTCTATTTGAAATTTAACTCTCAATTAGAGACAGTAGAGATAATGATATGTTAAGAGAAAACTCACCATTGGGAAGAATATGATAGCAATCTTCTCGTTTTTTCTTTGGGGTCTATTGGGTCAACCAAAGATAATTCTGTGGCCATATGATATCTATCATAACCTATACGCATGGCCTCCCATGTACGAAGGTTTCCTTGAGCACTTCCCAAAGATTCTAATTTTTAAAAGAGTTTTCGACTATACCTTTATGTAAGGTGTCATTATGAGCTTGTGACGCCCCCAAATCCAGGTTCTCTAACCTCAGATTCAGTGCTCACGATCCTATCATCATCATAAGCATTGTATAACTATTTTGAAATAATAAACATACATTGTTCATTAAAATAAGGTCTCATAATATGGTCCCAAGGTCTCCATAACCTTAACTTTAAATACACCATTTATAATACAAATAGTTTATTTAAGAAATTCCATTAGATAATAACTAATTTAACATTCATTCTAAAATTACTCCGGATCTTGCCCTTGCCCTTGTCCTTCACGTTAGATCCTTCTTGGCTTAGTCGAAAATAGAGGTCATGATATAGCAAGAGTAAGCAACTAATTTGCTTCACAAGTTTATAAAGACAAAGGATATATATCATGACTTAGAAAGAAATATTGCCTTCAATGTTCAACAATAATATAAGATTGTGGAGGAACATGAATTAATAATCAACAATTGAATATTCGATAATTGAATAACATGAACCGAGTGGTTTTGAATAACCATGAACATTTGCCAAGGTGCTCAAAGTGATTTAAATCGGACCTTTTAATAAGTTTTGGTATTCAAGGGATCACCCTTTCATACCCCGTGATTTATGCATAAACACTTAATAATCCGACATTGATATCATGCCTTAATCAAATTTGTCCATTTCTCGACCAAGAGTTCTTACCATATCAATTAATAAGAACGAGTTATTTAAAATCCATTTGATTTAACAAATTTAGACATGCTTGATCTAGGCGATACAATTAGCATAGATCTATCCCATAAACAGCTCATAAATGAAGAACTTTAATTTAATTCACGCTTCAATGGCGGTAGAACGAAATTTGATTGCACAAAGTGCAATTTCAATAATCAATAAAGACGCGAATAATCATCAATAATTATTCACTAACATGCTTTGAAAATAATAACTCAAGTTGAGTTAGGAAACTTGCCTCGATCGTAGGTTACAGCTCTGAAATTAATTTCTATCCACTATGCGCTTAAATTATCTTCCTTTGAGAGACCTATAATTAGTCTTTCAATTAGTCAATGCATAACATCGATTATGTAACCACATATATATTATACATTACAATAAGTTCTTATAAACATTATCATGCCTAGATAGTGTTATTATTAATTAATGACTACCTTTAATTCACATAATATTATTAACTTAGATAATATTAATTCACCTTCTAGTATTATTGGTTCACTAATAATACTTTAAATCATTTACTAACATTTTATTCACTTACTAATATTATTAATCATTTAATAATATTTTATCCCTTTACTAATATTATTAATCATTTAATAATATTTTATTTAATCTCGAATATTATTATTTAATAATAATACTCTAATCTAATATTTTTATTTACATAACAACATCATATTATAATATTATTAATATTATAATAATATTCTAATGATTTATTAAATTAACAAACAATTTATTCTAATTGTTCATCCTTTATTAACCTCTTATTTAATATCCATAAAAGGTCATAAATAATATTTATTATTATAAATTATCAAAATTCCCTAAGATAGTCATGATATAATATATTATGAGCATTCAAGTATAAAAATCATATTTTTCTCATTAAAGACATCATTTAACTATTTATTTCTTTTTATTCACAACCTAATCATTTTTAGGAGAAATAGCAAACTGATTCCAAAAATTCTCAGCTTCTGGATTTTAACAGAATATGAACCAACAATGATCCTCTAATTTTTCTAGAATTTTAGAAAATGATTTACTATTTTTAAAGTGTCCAAAACACTCAGATCTTGCTCTATTTTTCATAAATTGAGTTTTACTCAGAAAAATCTGAAATTTTCAGGGTATTCTCTCTTAACATATATGAAGCTACTGTAAAACTTTTGGAATTTTCCAGTGTATACACAGTGAGATATTCGTAGGATAATATTTATGGAGTCCTTTACGGAAATAGTCATTACGCACAATATATAACTCGAAACGTGTCCGTTCTTTTTCTTACGCGTAGATAACTTCATAAGGTACCTCTGTAATATTTTTCCAGATTTTTACAAGATAAGGAACTGACCAAAACAGCCTCATGAAAAACAAGTCAGTAGCTGATTTAGAGTTTCAAAGCTTTAGCATATAAAGTGGACTGTTTTGGGAAAAATAATCTTAAAGGTTCCAAAACATGCTAGATTTGTGTCCTATCACTTGGGTTTACTAGGTAACTCATGTATCTAGCACCCCCCTTCGACGGATCACAATTCCAAGTTGTACAACTTGAGTTACACAAGATTTAGTGGAAGAAAAACAAGAGTTTTCACCCTTGGAGAACATATGCTCATTTTCTTCCTCTAAGTCTTTGATCTAACACTCAAGATATTTAATTTCATGCATGATGATATGTAGAACTAGTGTATCTTGAGTAGTTGTACACAACCCCATCAAAACTCAAGCTAGCAAAACAAAGTAAAAGAAGAAGATGAAGGTACATTATACCTTGACTTAGTTGCTACCCTTCTTGATTTTCCAAAGTAACTAATAAACTTAGGGGGCATAAACAACTAGCACTCCTATATTTTTTTCTTCCTATGGTTTAATCATCTCACTCTTTTCTCTCTTTGAAGTTAGCTAGCTTGGGAGCAAAAGATAGAAGAAAAAGATGAAGAGAGAATGAGATGTTGGAAGAATGAAAACAAAATGAAGTGGGTGATTCACTAATAACCCTCCCACAATTATTTGTTGCCCATTAGGTAAAAACTTTGTATTATTACTTCCATTAACCTAGACATGATTAAATGTGCATAATGGAGTGGCAACCAATGAGAGCTTAACAACATTGTCCTTATGTTTAATAATGTCTACTAATGGACAAGTTAGCTTAATTATTCCACTTAGGATCCTCATAATATCCTCCATTTAGCTTTTATTTTAAATGCCCAATTTTGATTAATCAAATGTCTAGAATACCCCTAATCAAGTGGGCTAAATATTGGATTGTATTTTATTTCCTTTGGGCTTTTCTTTTAATTGATTTGGGCTAGATAATAAACATAGTCTAGCAATTTCAATAATGTTACCCAATTTGATAATTTAGGGCTTTCATTTCTAATCATATGAAGTTTAATTACTTACACATATGATTTTATCTCATAACCTAATTAGATTTACAAGAATTAGGTTTAAAGTTATTAGTCACTTAAAATACTAAGTTTCCCCACTTAAGTTAGTATACATATAAAATACTAACTTTTTCATTACCATAACCCTTAGGTTATTTAATAGTCTTACCTAATATATAATTAGGTCACAAGGCTTTCATTTTTAATGAAATCTATAAATGTATGTATCCATAACTATAATATATATGTTAATTGACCCATGCACCACTTCACATGTGTTGTCACATATTAAATCCTTATGTAACACAAGGTTAAAAAAAAATCCATAATGTACATACATATATAGTGACTTAAATTTCACGGTTATTACAGAGCTGTTGTCCACGGTTGGGACATGAATCACAGTTGATATATATTTGTATCCAAACTCACAACATATGTGTTGTTGTATTTTGCAAGACAATTGTTGTAATAAAGTTGTAGTTATTTTCTGTACCATGTATTTGGCGACTCAAAATGGGTTGGATGGAATGGACCTATTTTGGGGTCGTTACAATGTCATTGCACCACATACACATTAACAACTTGATACAACATCCTATTAATGTCAAACATGTTATCATTAAGTTATACTAATACACAAAGGGTTGCACTTGCATTCGCGCATCCCGACGCCCTCCGATTGGCTCCAAATACACAACAGTCCTAAAGATGACTTTTTTGAACCTTCATAAAGATTTCAAATTGAAAACCTTAAAGAATAAAAGTTATAGGCCTATTCGTCCTCTTTCCGAATCATCTTGAATTACCTCAATCAGAGTTTGTATGAAAAATTTATGGCCATTTTATTATAGGAGGTCAAAACTGTCCAACCTGCACCACTTTTCCAAAGGTCTTGGGAGCACGAGGCGATGGCGCCGGGCGCGAATTCCAATATACTGGGCGCAAATCTACAGCCTATTTTTGGCATTGGGCCGCGAAATTTGGTGCTGGGGCTTCGAATTACAGAACACCCAAAACTAGAAACAAAACCAAGCTACTATGTCTTAATTTCTAACACGAATTAACATGTATAACTTATGCAAATTACACATAAACTTTACCAAGCATACAAATACTAACATAACACAACTTAAACCATAATTCTAGAAAAATTAAATACTGGAATAACATATTTTTAAAACCAAAAACTCTATTTTTGATATTTCTTGACACAGTGAACACTGTAATCATAATGATACACAAATTTGATTCTTTTGAACTAAGTTCTCTGTAATTCTTAACAAACTAACCAACATAGTCACAATTCAATTTCACACACTAAATTGATCATCATAATTGTTACTTACCTAAGCCACATAAGAAATACATATACTGACATTATTTCTTCCTACTGTAAACCAAAATTTGCATGCGATTATTGATTAAACACCATATCTAATCACTATAAACATGTATAACCCCCATAACTTAGTTAGTATGCGTAACATAAGAAAACACAAACTGATATGGCCTTAATAGCCATCATCAGTTATCAAAATAACGTCTACAACATCAATACGTTATATTTATTATTTATTTATTTTATTTATTTTATAAATTAGACATATCAAAAGCCATAAGGCTTATTTGGCAAACCATTTAAATTTTAAAGAATTTATATCCTTAAGCATTGTTTGGGTAAAACTAGATTAAAACTACTTTAATTTATTTTTAATAACTCCTTTTACTATAGTTATTTGTCACACTTTATTTAATCAAACTTTCATATTTAATTTAATTAATTCAAATAACAATTAATTAAATAATTCATTTAATCACATAACTCAATACAAATAATTAACCATCAACTTGAAATATCTATATAATAATAATTTCATTAACTCATTAATTATTTATTTAACACATAAATAATTAATCAATTCAAATTAAACAAATATTTATTTAGCAATAAATACACCAATTAAATATTTATATAATTCAATAAATATTTAAAATTACAATTTAAATTTTTGGATTGTTACATCCTTCCCTCCTTACAAGGATTCTGTCCCCAGAATCACAACTTAAACAAATAAATCGTCACAAAAAGGGTGAGCTAAACTAGCCCAGTAAGAAATATTATGACAAAGATAATATAGAATAAATTATCATTAGTCTTCAACAATGTTAAACTGATAAAATACAATAGACATCAAGTTTAACTGCAGTGGAATAAGCAATCCATTAGAAGAGTCAAGTAGAGCATGATATCTACTATCTTCTATGATTTAAAATGTTTTCATCAATTTTTATCGCTGAGACTCAACTTAATAATTAAACCATATCATCGAATCATCCATGCACTACGGGCCAAGGATATTCATTAAATCATCAATGGTCATGACTATACCAAATAATCCCTGATCATAATCATACCAAAAACTGTCCATCAATGCACTACAGGCCACTGAGGACTTTTACCACATCATTTATAACATTACAGGTCATGATTATACCGAATGATCCCTGGTCATAATCATACCGAGTCCATCTATGCACGTAAGCCAAAGATGACTTTCATCACAATATAAGCATGAGGATGATGACAATGACATAATAATTCAATAAAACAAGTTAAAGAATATAATTTAAAGATTTATAAGTTAATTTATCCTGAAATCAATAACGTCCAAATTGTCAACATGATACTGTTTTGTGGAGTAAAATTTAAGAATGCTCAGAAGAATATTTCCATGAAAAGATACTGGATGAAGAGCAAATATCCAGGATATTCTACTAATTTCATGGAGTATAGAAGTCAAAACTTTAACCAACTGAGTATAATAGAATATATGAAACTGCAAATGGATTTTCGCTCGCCATGCGGTAATCCACGTAGACGGATCATTTCTACAATTTAATAAGGAATGAATATGAAGGATCATTCACCATGCATGTGATAATCTACATAGACAGGTTATTCCAACAGAATAATAAAGAATGGAATAACAGAAGAATTCACCAGGCATGCGATAGACCGCACAGACAGGTTATTCCCAACCGAATAATAAAGAATGGAACCAGGTCATGCGTAATCCGCACAGACATGATATTCCAACAAAATAATAAAGAATGGAACTAGGTCATGCGTAATCCGCACAAATAGGATATTCCAACAGAATAATAAAGAATGAAACTAGGTCATGCATAATTCGGACAGACAAGATATTCCAACAGAATAATAAAGAATGGAATAACAACATAATTCACTAGGCATGCGATAGACCGCACAGAAAGGTTATTCCAACATAATAATAAAGAATGGAATAACAAAAGAATTTCACCATGTATGCGGTACTTCACATAGACAGGTTATTCCAATAGAATAATAAAGAATGGAATAATAACCCTTACGAGTATTAAAAGAAAATAACTCTCTTCATGAATACTAAAGAATAATACCCCTTACCTTAGAAGAAACTAAATATTGGAATAGTGAGGTAGCATACTTCTCTTCTTCTTTCTCTCTATAATTTCTCTCTATAATAATTGCTCTAAATCTTTAGTGAATTGGTGAGAAATGAAGGAAGAATGAACTGAAATTTATAGGAAAATATAGTTTCGATAATTGCACGTTTTGGGGCTCAAAATATTACAGTACAATACCTTCAACTTTTCTTTCATTTTTAATTTAGTCTTGCAAGTATTATCAAACTTGCACCACCTCCCCTAATAGTAAATCATGTGAATTAATAGTTCATTCATGTGACTTAATAGTATAATCATGTGAAAAAAACTAATTACAGTATAATACCTTCAACTATACCTCCATCTTTAATTTAGTCATACAAGTATTATCAATCTTGTACCAACTCCCTTAATAGTACATGAATGTGAATCAATAGTACACACATGTGAACAAATAGTTATATGCATGTGAATTAATAGCAATTAATTGCTCATTTATCTGATTAATTACCCGATAACTTCCAAACATCAATTATTATCGAAATAAATGCTGATTTCCACTAACACTAATAATTCCCACACAATGGAACTATCAATTTCATCTTTAATCAACACGAACTTATTCATCATTAATATTATAATTCACAATATTTAACAACCAGGTCATTCCCAAGAAAGAGGGGGCTTTCCAATAAGGATTTCTCCCTATTGGCGCATAATTAGGTGACCAAACCTCTCCTTGACAGAACTTCTAGACATTATTAATATTGCAAATAATAATATGAATAACTTTGTCGGCTCAATTATTGATTTAATAATATATAAAATATTATGTAGATGATACTGTGACAATAACTGAATCAATAATATGAGAGATATGATGCAACAATTACTATAGTAATAAATGAGTATAACTGAGTGACTTCTCACGTAAGTATCAATAAGCAATACCGTGTGCTACTATGCAACCACGCGCATTACTGTACTTTTATTACCGGGTAGTTCAACAGTTTAATGGTAAAACTTTCGCCATTATTTTTATAAAAAGATAATTATGTCATTTTCTAACTATGATAATACTTCCGTTGTGGGGTACACCAATGATTGTGCCATCATACGAATATTCCCTATTAAAACGAATATTACCCGACCAATCGAATATTATATAACCACTTGCTTACTTTGCAAAATTTATAAATATTACCCACAACTATAACATTATATTATATCCAAACCATAATATTCAAAAATATATTTCGAGAGAAATTAATCTTTATTCATAAAAGTTGGGGTCTTACAACCTCCCCTTCTTATGAAATTTTGTCCTCGAAATTAGGGTGCGTACCTGGTATGTCGAAGAGGTGAGGATACCTTGATTTCATCTCAGATTCTAACTCCTAGGTCATTTCTTCCACATCGTGGTTTCTCCACAAAACTTTGACTTGAGGTATAACCTTAGAGCGCAGAATATGATCCTTCTTATCCAAGATTTTAACAGGTAACTCTTCATACGTTAAATCTTCCTCTATCTCGTCTAGTTCTAATTCAATAATGTGGTTCGGGTCTTTCACATATTTACGTATCATAGATATGTGGAAAACGTTATGAACACGAGACATACTTGGTAGTAAGGCGAGTCTATAGGCCATAGTTCTTACTCTATCGAGGATTAAAAATGGGGCAATGAATCAAGGATTGAGCTTTCCTCTCTTTCCAAATCTTGTAACTCCTTTCCATGGAGCAACACGTAACAACACATGATCTCCAATATTGAATTCCACGTCCTTTCGATGAAGATCAGCATAACTCTTTTGTCGATTTTGTGAGGTTTTTATACGTTATCGGATCGTTTGAATCTTTTTCGTAGTCATACGTACTAACTTCGGTCCCAACAATGTTGCTTCCCACCTCATCCCAGCATACTGGAGAACGACACTTTCTTCCATACAACGCCTCAAATGGAGCCATGCCAATACTTGCTTGATAACTGTTGTTGTAGGAAAACTCCACCAATGGTAAGAACTTGTCCCAACTTCCCTTGAAGTCTAGGACACAAAGTCTTAATAAATCTTCAAGAGTTTGAATAGTCCTTTCCGACTGCCCATCCGTTTGAGGAAGATATGCCGAACTAAATCGTAAATCCGTGCCCATAGCTTTTTGCAAACTAGCCCAAAATCTTGAATTGAATCTTGGGTCTCGATCAGAAACTATGGATACTGGCATACCATGCAATCTTACAATCTCATTTATGTATATACTAGCAAGATGTTCAAGTGTAAAAGTTTCTCGTATCGGTAAGAAATGAGCAGACTCGGTCAATCTATCAAAAATGACCCAAATTGCATCTATACCTTGAGAAACCTTGGGAAGACCAGTAACGAAATCCATGGTAATGTGCTCCCACTTCCATTCTAGAATTTCAAGTGGTTGCAATGGACCTTTTGGCACTTGATGCTCCGCCTTGACTCGTTGACAAGTTAGACACCTTGAGATAAACCCCGCTATCTCTCTCTTCATATTGCTCCACCAAAATGTATGTCCAAGATCACGATACATTTTGGTACTCCCAGGATGGATTGCAAATGGTGTGTTGTGCGCCTCCATCATAATTTTATACTTCAAGTCAGAATCGTTAGGAACATAAAGTCCAGAGTTGACTCGAAGTATTCCTTCTTCGTCGATTCTTGCTTCCAGAATAGCACCTTCTTGCACTTTCTTCTTCATACGCATCAGCTCCAGGTCTGTAGCTTAAGCAGCTTTAACTTTATCAATTAAAGTCGGTTCTACTCGTATATTAGCCATCATCACATGGGTCCCTGAAGTCTTTAACTCTATCTCCATCCTTCGTAAGTCATACAAAATGGGTCTTTGCGTTGACAATATTGCACTCGTACCCGCATATGATCTTCTACTCAATGCGTCAGCTACTACATTCGCTTTTCAAGGATGGTATTGGATGGTATGGTCATAATCTTTCAATATCTCAAGCCATCTTCATTGCCACATGTTGAGTTCCTTTTGAGTGAAGAAATATTTGAGGCTTTTATGATTCGTATAGATCTCCACCTTATCTCCATACAGGTAATGCCTCTAAATCTTTAGCGCAAAAACGACTGCTGCCAACTCTAGATCATGAGTAAGATAATTCCTCTCATATTCTTCGAGTTGTCATGAGGCATAGGCTATGAATTTCCCATGTTGCATGAGAACATATCCTAACCCTTTGCCTGAAGCATCACTGTAGACAAAAAATCCCTCCGCGCCAGATGGTATTGTCAGAACAGGTGCTGAAATTAGTCTTCTCTTAAGTTCTTAAAAACTCTTCTCACATTCCTCGCTCCAACCGAACTTTGTATCTTTTTGAGTCAGCTGAGTTAATGAAGTAGCGATTCGAGAAAACCCTTCTACGAATCTCCGATAATAAACAGCTAGGCCGAGAAATCTATGTACTTCGGTCACTGACTTAGGTTGCTCCCAGATTTGAATTGCTTCAATCTTTGCCGGGTCAACAGATATTCCACGATTTAATATCACGTGCCCAAGGAATGCAACTTCCTCAAGCCAGAACTCGCATTTCTTCAACTTAGCATATAGCTTGTTTTCACGAAGCTTTTGGAGTATCAGCCTCAAGTGTTGCTCATGGTCTTCACGGGTTTTGGAGTATATGAGGATGTCATCAATAAAGACGACCACAAAGAGATCCAAATATTCCTTGAATACTCGGTTCATCATGTCCATGAAGGCAGCAAGAGCATTAGTCAATCCAAAAGACATGACTAGGAATTCATAATGCCCGTACCGAGTTCTGAAAGCAATCTTTGGAATGTCATCAATTTTAATCTTCAACTGATGATATTCAGGATGAAGATAAATCTTTGAAAAGAATTTGGCTCCTTGGAACTGGTCAAACTGGTCATCAATGCGAGGCAACGGGTACCTATTTTTGATGGTGACATGATTCAACTCCTGATAATTAATACAAAGTTGCATACTTCCATCTTTCTTCTTCACGAATAGAACAGGAGCACCCCAAGGAGACGTACTAGGATGAATGAAACCGATGTCTAATAATTCCTGTAGTTGGGTTTTTAACTCCTGAAGTTCAATAGGAGCCATTCGATATGGGGCTTTAGAAATGGGTTTTGTACCGGATTCAAGATCGATACAAAATTGAATTTCACGCTCTGGGGGTAGGCCATGATGTTCTTCAGAGAATACATCAGGAAATTTATTAACAATAGAAATATCATTCAAATCTGACTTATTTTTATTTAAATACGTGACATGGGCTAAGAAAGCTTGACATCCATTTTTCAATAAACGAATAGCTTTATGGCTTGATATGACAATGATTGATTTTAGTGGTTTGGTTGCTTGAATTCGCATAATAGGTTGGTTAGGAATATGAAAGCTAACAACCTTATGAAAATAATCGATTTTAGCATGATGAGTAGTTAACCAATCAATCCCTAAAATCACATCAAATGCAAATATTTTCAAAGAAATAAGATCTATAGGTAACGTTCGGTTACCGATTTGAATCAAACAAGACTTATAAACTGTGGATGTAATGAAGGTTTCTCCCAACGGAGTTTCAACAGATAAGTCAAAGTCTAATTTCTCCGTAGTCAAATTTAAACGTTGAGCGCAAGTAGGAGAAATAAAGGAATGGGTAGAACTGGTATCAAATAAAGTATAAACTTCGCTAAAGTTTATGATTAGCTTACCCGTGATCACCTCGTTCGGATTCCTCGCTTTTTGGGAGGTTACGACAAACGCTCTCCCTTGAACTACCGGTTTTGTCTTGTCTAGGACACCCTATGATGCCTCCATCCCAGCTGGACTTGACTTTGGTGCATGACAAAATCGGGCTAGGTGACCTTATTTTCCATAATTATAACATGCTTTGGACTGCATCGTGTAGTTTGGACTTATGTGTCCTTTCCTTCCACATTTGTAACATACGACCGGTGGTCGTTCTCCTTCCTTAACAACAGGTGCTGGTGCTAACGTCTTTCAATCATTATTGAATCTTCTTTTTTTGAAATGTCCACTCTTATTGTCATGGCCATGATTACCACCGAAGTGATTACCATTTCTGGCATGTTGATTTCCTCCACGTTTGTTGTCACCGCTTCGATGACTGCTACCACTGGTATTATCGACTTGCCGACTGCTCTCTCCTGGTTGGGTTGACTCATTATCGCGCTCCAATAACTGAGCCCTATTCACAACATCTGAATACAAACACAGTTTATGAGAGATAAGGTATTGACGTATCTCGGGTTTCAAACCTCTTAGAAACATCCGCGTCATTCTCTCCTCATTATTAACCAAGTGGGATGCAAACCGAGATAACTCAGCAAACTTAGCTTCGTACTGCGCCACAGTTATATTTTTTTGCTCAAGCTTGATGAACTCTACCTCCTTCATGTGACGAATACTTTAAGGAAAGTACTTGTCGTTGGACAGTTCTTGGAACTTCTCCCAAGACATCTTCAGTGCGGAAGGTTGAGTACGCTTTATAGATTCCCACCAGTAATCTGCCTCTGCTCGCAACATGAAGGTGGCAAAGGGAACCTTTTGTTCCTCGGAGCATCCCAAGACATCAAATATCTTGTTGATTTGCTTTATCCATGTCTCCGCCTTACGTGGTTTTGCCTCTCCAAAAAACTCTGGTGGTCCCAGCTCCTTGAACTGCTTAGCGGTGACCGTCCGAGAGTTGTCAGTGTTTCCACCTGCATTTTGGACAGGAGCCGCTCTCGCCTAATGTTGCATGAATTGCATAAAGCCTCTAAACATCCCATCGTTCACCATTTCATCGATGTTATTATTTACATGAGGATTATTGTCTTCCTGTTTCACATTACCCTGGGTATTGATCATTGGTGACTCAACGGTCTCATGTGCTTCATTTCTTATCTCAACATTTTCGGATGCCATTTTCAAATACTTCCATAAATCAAGAGTTAATTAACATATCACATATTCTCCCTATATCACAAATCAAGGGTTAATTAACATATCACAAGTCAAAACTTTAACCAACTGAGTATAATAGAAAATATGAAACTAAAAAATGGATTTTTGCCCGCCATGCGGTAATCCACGTAGACAGATCATTTCCATAATTTAATAAGGAATGAATACGAAGGATCATTCACCATGCATGTGATAATCCACATAGACAGGTTATTCCAGCAGAATTATAAAGAATGGAATAACAAAAGAATTCACCAGGCATGCGATAGACCGCACAGACAGGTTATTCCCAACCGAATAATAAAGAATGGAACCAGGTCATGCGTAATCCGCACAGACAGGATATTCCAACAGAATAATAAAGAATGAAACCAGGTCATGTGTTGGGTAAAATCTAATTACGCACAACACGCAAGTATACGTGGCCAACAAGTAATAAAGTGATAAGTTGAGTATCGTTCCCACAGAGAATTAGTTAATAAAAATTACCAAGTACTAATCCGTAACCAACTCAATCTTATTTAAACGAATGAATTTTAAATTATATAAATTAAACTACTATTAAATTCCACTAATTAAATTAAGACTATGGAGATTTAAGATCACAACTTCACTTATTGCTTCATTTAAGTTAACACGGTTCTCATCAATTATTCTCTATCCTGAATTGTTAATCAAGAACACGAAAGTAGTATTAACCACCTCTCGATGCACTAATACCCTATTAACGTCAATCCACAATTTAGATAGAAATCCGTTAAACACCTTAATCAACTAACTCACTATATCTCTATATGAATTGAGATTGAAGAAGGTTTAAGAATAAGTTCTCTATCCGATTATATGCGATGTCAAGCATATCTCTACCTTAACACTCATTAAGTTTAAGCTATTAACAAAATCCTGAACACATGCTATCATGATTAGATCTAAATCAATACTTCATCTCTCGAGTTCATATAGATTATCATAGTAATTGATGGCCAATCAATTAACAATTAAGTCCAAATCATAATAGACAATCCTCACGATAGAACATAACAATTGATAATGAAGCATATTAAAATAAACTACATAATAAGATCCATTGTAATCTCAAACAAAGAATTAGCTCATTGAATTAAAACTAAGAATCCACAATTGAATAAACAATAAAAGAAAAAGATAGAAGAAGATGAGAAGATATAATCTATTGTCTGTAGATTTGATGCTCTCTCCTTGCTCCTACTTTGAATCTTCAATGGTCTCCAAGTTGCTTTAATCTCCAAATCTAATAAGAACTAGGGTTTTTCCCAATCTACTCTAATCTAATCTAATGGGATTCTTTCTCTAACTCCCTATAATCCTTGTCATTCTCCTCCTTTTATATTTCGCTTTATATATATTTAAGTCCTCTTGGAAGTCCTTGAATCAAACAGCTCGAACCAATCCTAATCGGACTCAAATTCGGACAAAATCTACTCTTTCTGCGCGTACCAAAGCCCCGACTTGCTAGTGGCCTACTATTGATTCTTGACCCCAAGCCCCGGCTTGCTATCAAAGCACAAAAGGGCAAGCCCCGACTTGCTAGTAAGCTGCCAATTATTTTTCTGTTGCAGTGTCCTCTGGTAAAACGGTCATAACGTTTGATCCGGGAAGAGTTACGGGGCCTGTGACCTATCAAATCAAAGATATCGACGAGTTCTACAACTTTTATTCTTTGACCTTTGAGAAATAACGAAAGGATTAAGGTCGAAATTGGACTGGAAGTGACTACTATGCAAATGACCACCCAAAACATTGAAATTCAACGCCCGTTGGTATAAATGTCATAACGCTTGCATCCGAACTCCGATTGGAATGATTCAAGATGTTCCGAAAAGCTAAGAAGAAGCTCTTCAATATAGTCTAAGTTCCAAGCCAAGAACATGAAATGAACATGAAAGTCCAAATAATGTCCGAATTACTTTTCTTTGCATTTTCCTTACCAATAGTCGCTCACACCGCTTCCAAACGTATAACCTACAAATGAACACACAGTGCATGAAAAGTAACTAAGAAACATGGGTTTAAGCAACTAATTCAAGTAATAGATACCGGATAAGTAGGTATAAAACCTACTTATCAAATACCCCCAAACTTAAACCTTTGCTTGTCCTCAAGCAAAAACAAAATAAAAATGCAATGCAATGCAATGGAATGAAACTAATCTATATGCCTACAAATCCAGCAGTAATGATAGAATCAAATCTATTCACTCGGCCTTAGAGAAATAAAGTAAACATGACAATACTTCATATCAAAACCAATCAATAATTTCCTAGTCAATCATCAAGTCTTAAACTGTTATTACTTGTATAGTGTGTGTGTGTGTGCTCCACAACAATGTTAACTGATATAAAATCAAATTTAACACATAACAAGTCTCTTTGAAGGCATCATACTGTGTAAACTCAAGAAATCCAAAAACAAGCTAGATCCAACTAAAATCAAACAATTACCAATATCGAGGGTCAACATGGGATACTTATGCTTTATTTTTCATCTACGGGGGCTTTTTGCTCTTATTTCTCGTTTTATTCTTTTTTTTCTTTTGGTTTATATACACATAGCTATGCAATATCTTATTCCCTTAGGCTTTTCAATGCTACCTTAACGAGCTTTCGACCAATAACTCCCAGACCATTAAGACCTTAGGGCGCTAGGTGTAGAGACAATCCCCTCAGGTTTACTTACTCAAGTAACAAAGGCCACAAAATTAGATAAGCACGCCACAGTGTTTATTCATACTTTTTTTTTCTTTTTTTTCAATAGCTTATATATCTCACATATTCCCCCAAACTTAGGTTCTCGTTTAACTTTAGCCATCACTACTTGTTCTTGTCATTCTTTCATTTAAACTAGCATTATCCTTTAGAGTCCCATTATGTATCAATTTAAACTCAATCAATCAACAAGTTGTTTTTACTATGCTATCCTTATTATACCAGTTTCAAATAGAAAAAGATTCAATTCATAAAAAGAAATCACATCAAAGCTCTAATAATAATCAGTAGTATACTTGTCTACTCAATCCCAATCTCATCATTGGTCAAAATAAACTTAAACTATCAAACAGCTGGAATCATGCAAGATGAACATAATAACTAACTATTATTTTTGAATTTTTGAATTTTTTGATTTTTTTTTTAACAAAAAAAAACTGAATATAATGCTATCTGAATATAATGCTATTCAAACTATACTATTATGCAACTACTTATGCAGTTGTACTACATGAATGCAAACATAATGAACTTAAACTAAATAAACAACGTATGCAAAATAACATAACATAAACATGAAACTAAACATGAAATAAAGAACTAAACTAAACTCCCTCAAACTTAGCAATTACAATGTCCTCATTGTAAGAATATAGCGGTAAGTAGAAGAGAACTTCCCTGTAATCAGCTAAGCGTGAAGTGATGGTGGTGATGGCGGGGACGATTATTTTCCTATCCATTGAACCTCCAATACCTGCAATGAAGAGAGACAACGTGGATTAGATTATAAGAGAGCTTAATAAGAAAATTAATTTATATCTACTAAATAAACTAGTAAAGCATATAAATATAAAAATTCCTGGGTTGCCTCCTAGTCAGCGCGTGATTTATAGTCTTTCAGCCTGACTTTGTTTGGTCAACGCTATCCAATTCCTCTTCGAAAGTTGAGGAACCCTCCATCCATCGGAAATAATATAGCTTTTGGTAGGTTCCCATTTATGATGGCCAATGCATCAAAGTCACCTAGCATGCTCTAATTTGGTATGATCTCAATCAAGAACATCCCACAGTTAGGTGTTTTCTCCATTGTGTATGTGATCACTTTGGGGCATGGAAGCTTGTCACACACAATGGGCTCTTCATCTATCTTCTCTTTCTCTTCCCACCATGGATTGAAAATTGTACTCACTCTTATGTCAACAAGAGCTTCGCCGACGACATGACTACCAAGTGGGCATGATTTTGCAAATCTGACAGACACTTTGATCTTTGGTGGAGACCCATTTAAATCTTCGTGGACCTCTATTTCATTATCCCCAATTGTCTCCATACTTCCTATATCTTGTAGCTCATCCAGTTGCAGATTTGGTTCAGGTTCTCCATCAATTTCGTCATCCATGTCATAAAGCCAAGTGTTTGGAGGAAGGTTACTTACGTCTTTGGTCATTTGCTCTATCTGATCCGCAAGATTTTGACTTTCCCGCGCTTGATTACTCATCTTCTCCTCATCTACTATGAACTTGGACAATAATTCCCCCAGCCTTGAATTTTTTGTTTCAGTCTCAGAAGCCATGTATTGAGGACCATTGGTTGAGGTTGTGAAACATTGTTCCATCCATTTATTAAAATTTTGGATTGACATCTCTTGACTCCTTATCAGCTCTTCTATTTCTGCTATACTCCTTAACATGAATTCCTTAAACTCTGAACTGACTTCTTGTCGCCTTGGAGGTGGATATGAGAATTTCATCGTGTATATTGGACTTGGAGCATAGAATTGATCTTGATTAGTATGGCTCCATGAAAAATTCGGGTGATACCCCCAAACTTGATCATAATTATCATATGCATACTGATTGAGGTAGTTACCACCAAACTGTACCGGCCCAAGATTGATGGTGCATTGATTACTCAGGTGATTGCCAGCATAATAGTTACACATAACTGCCATCCTTCGACTCTGTTGGGCTGCGATAACGTTCAACCTCCTCGAAAGTTCTTCAATCTATGCTGACATTGCGGAAAGTGTCGCGAGTCTGTCAATCTCTGCTCCCCTTGGCTGAGTCTTTCTTGCCATCCTTCGACTCCGTTGGGCTGCGATAACCTCCAATGTCTTTGAAGTTTCCTCAATTTGTATTGGCTCTATAGAAGATGAATTAAGTCCATCAATCCCAGTTTCCCTTGGTTGAGCCATGTTCGTGTATGGCCATTGATACGCAAAGTCATCCATGGTACCTGAAAAGAGAGAAATATAGGAAGAAAATTAAAAATAAAACTAAAAATGTTTAAATTAAGACTAATTTGATTGAAGCTAATATTGGTAAAAAATATTAAACTAATTCCCCGGCAACGGTGCCAAAATTCTCATCAATTATTCTCTATCCTGAATTATTAATCAAGAACACGAAAGTAGTATTAACCACCTCTCGATGCACTAATACCCTATTAACGTCAATCCACAATTCATATAGAAATCCGTTAAACACCTTAATCAACTAACTCACTATATCTCTATGTGAATTGAGATTGAAGAAGGGTTAAGAATAAGTTCTCTATCCGATTACATGCGATGTCAAGCATATCTCTACCTTAACAGTCATCAAGTTTAAGCTATTAACAAAATCCTGAACACATGCTATCATGATTAGATCTAAATCAATACTTCATCTCTCGAGTTCATATAGATTATCACAGTAATTGATGGCCAATCAATTGAACAATTAAGTCCAAATCATAATAGACAATCCTCACAATAGAACATAACAATTGATAACGAAGCATATTAAAATAAACTACATAATAAGATCCATTGTAATCTCAAACAAAGAATTAGCTCATTGAATTAAAACTAAGAATCCACAATTGAATAAACAATAAAAGAAAAAGATAGAAGAAGATGAGAAGATATAATCTATTGTCTGTAGATTTGATGCTCTCTCCTTGCTCCTACTTTGAATCTTCAATGGTCTCCAAGTTGCTTCAATCTCCAAATCTAATAAGAACTAGGGTTTTTTCCAATCTACTCTAATCTAATCTAATGGAATTCTTCCTCTAACTCCCTCTAATCCTTGTCATTCTCTTCCTTTTATATGTCTCTTTATATGTATTTAAGTCCTCTTGGAAGTCCTTGAATCAAACAGCTCGAACCAATCCTAATCGGACTCAAATTCGGATAAAATCTACTCTTTCTGTGCGTACCCAAGTCCCAACTTGCTATTTGCCTTGTAAATAGCAAGCCCCGGCTTGCTAGTGGCCTGCTATTGATTCTTGACCCCAAGCCCTGGCTCGCTATCAAAGCACAAAAGGGCAAGCCCCGGCTTGCTAGTAAGCTGCCAATTATTTTTCTGTTGCAGTGTCCTCTGGTAAAATGGTCATAACTTTTGATCCGGAAAGAGTTACGGGGCCTGCCACCTATCAAATCAAAGATATCGACGAGCTCTACAACTTTCATTCTTTGAGTTTTGAGAAATAACGAAAGAATTAAGGTCGAAATTGAACTGGAAGTGAATGCTATGAAAATGACCACCCAAAACAGCGAAATTCAACGTCCGTTGGTACAAATGTCATAACTCTTGCATCCGAACTCCGATTGGAATGATTCAAGAAGTTATGGAAATCTAAGAAGAAGCTCTTCAATATAGTCCAAGTTCTAAGCCAAGAACATGAAATGATCATGAAAGCCCAAATAATGTCCGGATTGCTTTTCTTTGCATTTTCCTTGCTTTTCCTTACCAATAGTCGCTCACATCGCTTCCAAACGTATAACCTACAAAATGAACACACAATGCATGAAAAGTAACTAAGAAACATGAGTTTAAGCAACTAATTCAAGTAATAGATACCGGATAAGTAGGTATAAAACCTACTTATCATCCGCACAGATAGGATATTCCAACATAAATATAAAGAATGGAACCAGGTCATGCGTAATTCACACAGACATGATATTCTAACAGAATAATAAAGAATGGAATAACAACAGAATTCACCAGGCATGTGATAGACCGCATAAACAGGTTATTCCAACAGAATAATAAAGAATGGAATAACAGGAGAATTTCACCATGTATGTGGTACTTCGCATAGACAGGTTATTCC